>JALAZF010000057.1:1224500-2449000 GCA_022829125.1 Lathyrus tuberosus
TCAGGATCCTTGTCATTAGGCTGTAACAGTGTTATATGAGGGCAGAGCTTCACAAGGCAAGGTTTTCTTTGCAGCAAATGATGCTAGTACATGCTGCAGGGTGCGTTTTTGTGAAAAGGCTTTGTTGTTGGTCAAAGTTGAAGCAGGCTTTGTAGTGCAGTACGGTTTTGGGGGAAGCAAAGTAGGATAGAAATATGAATTTGGGCTTGATGGCTGTAATGGATTTTTTTATGTTTTATGTAATTCATGTAATGTACTAAAAACAATGGGCTTTTCGTATTTATCGTAACAATGGACTTGTAAACAAATGTGGTCATGGGCTTATCTCTATTTTTTGTGGATTGGGCTTTTTTGTATAAAAATAAAAAAAATGAATCTATGTAAAAAGATCATAAAAGACAGGTATGAAATGGAGTTCGGACAATGATTTTGGACTTATGAAGATTGATTAGAAAAGATGGATAAAATGACTAAAAGTGAATGTTGATTATTTAAAATTGGATATAAAGGAAAAATGAATTTAGAGAGGTGCAGAAATTGTAAAATGGATATTTATGGGCTGTGGATGTGGATATTTGAAATAGACTTGGAGAATTGAAATGGAATTTGATTTATGAATATGGAAAAAAGATGATTTGGATATGAAAAGGTCAAACATATGGATATTAAAAAATGGATCTTGTGAATTTTGTTTGAAATGGACAAGGATTTAAGGAAAAGAAGAAATGGATAAAAATGTGATTAATAATGGATAATGGATAATGAAAACTTGGACGTAAGCAACAAGGAAGCAACATATTTTTGGATTTTCTGAATAATGGTTAGCGGACGGATGTACAAATGAAGATTATACACAGGTAGGACAAATTTGGGGTATGACACTTGGTTTGGCATATTATGGCTAAAAAGGGGGAGAAGTAAGTAGTAGTAGTGTTCCTTGGTTGTTTCCTTGAGGGGGAGCTGGATGTGTTATTCAAAGGTTGTTTTAGCCAAAATTTGCCAAAGGGGGAGATTGTTAGGTCTTTGATTGGCTGTATTTTGGCTAAAACAAGTTTACAGCAAGATGTTGGGTAAGATGTCCTAACAGGGTTATTCGACATCTTTGTCTGGTACAGCAAGTGCTGCTGTTTTATATCTCTTGACATATTTGATTTTATTTGATGAGAATATTTTAGATATACCTCATCATTATGCGCAGGTCAAGGAGATTTATTAGGAGCAAGTTTAGATTTAATTGGATTACATAAAAAGGATCTTTGAGAGTTTTTAGGAAACTATAAAAGATTTGTTCCTATTTTTATGTGAAGATCTTGTAGCTGAGTTAAAACGTGAAAATTAGACCTGATTAAAGAGTCCAGGCCCATACTGCAAGAGTCTATAAATAGGGACTTGCTAGACCTAAAAGAAATAAGCACACACAACAACAAGTCGTCGGTGCAACATAAGGGTTTAGGATTTTGAGAGTCTCTTGTGTAGTTTGTAAGTCACCCATGTATCTTTTGATACTATGTGGTCGACATAGGTTATTGTAAATTGTTCTCACTCGAAGCTTTGAAGCAAGAGTTGAGTATTGTTCTTGGTTGAATCTTTTAAGCAAAACCGAGTATTGTTGTTAGTCAAGAGTCTTGACTGAATATTGTTATTGGAAGGAATGTCTTTCAATTGAACAGATTGATGCAATTGCTGGAGATTATAATTGTTAGATATCACAGATTGTGGTTAGGGGAAGTGAGTGGTGATTCTCATATCAAAGAGAGAGTTCTTTGATAAGGATTTCATTGGGTAGTATTTAGGAGATAAAGTTGTAAACGGGGGAGTTTAACTTTATAAGTTTACTACAGATAGTGGAGTCTTCTTCCTGGATTGGTACCGAACTGGGTTAACAATTTCTGTGTTGTTTATCATTCTGTAATTTTCAGTTCAGTCTTGGTTAACATGTCAGATCAGATGTCGTAACATCTGTGATTCTGCAGTTCTGATATTCAAGGTATCAGTCTGCTGTTTTGCTTCTTTGTTTAAATGTTTATGCAGAACAATGTCTTGACATGTGTTAGGACATCTGCTGTCTGCATTGCCAGAATTTCAACTATCATTAATGTTCACCATGCATCTTCATTTCCAATCATTTGAACCACTTGATCAATTAAGCTGCATTAGGATTCTACAACTGAGTTACCAATAACTAACTGAGTTAGACCCCAACTCAGTGAGTTGGGTCTAGCTAACTCCAAAGCAAATGCCAAACCTCATTAACTACCTATAAACCAAATTCCAAACCTCCACTCACTCCAAGCCTATGCTCTATTTAAGAAAACTCTTCACATTAATTCAAGGACCTTCACTTTCATTCTGAATTTTTCACTCTTCTCTCTCTCATTCTCTGAATTTTCTGCAACTATCTCTCCCAATCATCATCATTTTCTTCTCCAAACCCAACCAAAGCTCAATCTCCATTAAAGTATAGTAAGCTTTGCATTAATGCTTGCTATTCTTTGAGCTAGACCTCCATTCCTCTGCATTACATCTCGGAATGCTGCAACAACATCATCATTTACTTCAATTCAAGCTTTAGAAGTTGATCATTGAAGGAGATTTGGTGCAAATTCGGATCCGACGGGATTATCACATTATCTTTGGTTTTCTCGCTACGGATTACTAGAGATCTCGATATTTTCTGGTTTTCTAAGCTTTTCTCCATCACATTGTGATTACAACAATTACCAAGGCAAATCTCAGCCTTGTAGATGGGTGAATCTTGCTTAATTTATCGTTTTCTATCGATTTCACATTTTTGCAATGTATTTAATAATTTATGCTTTGCTACTTGATTTCTTGACTTGCATGTTTGATTCTATTAGATTTCAATTGCTTTGAATTGACATGAAATTTGCATCTACTTCCAGGCTATAATCCACTGCAATTGCATGTGATAAGTGATTCTGAAAAGTGTTTTTCAAAATTTTGTTTTTGCTTATTTTATAGTGTTAATCGATTAACATTGGGAAGTTAACAGATTACACCATTGCATGCGCCAGAAAACACGGTTTTTACACTGTGTAATCGATTAACCTCGGGCTGTTAATCAATTACACCTAACACTTTTGCAGAAAATCTTGTTTCTTAGGGTTCTTTTGCATAGTTTACTTGTGGGCCTTCCCACGCATACTTGTATTCATGTTGATGCTACTATTTTAGGTCAGAATCTACTTGCAATGACTCTTGCTTGATTAAATGCTTACTTTTCCTTAATTATTTTGCAATTTGATCACATGTTTGAAGCATATTTTTGCACATTTGTTGCTTATGTGTTAACATGTTTTTGCTTAGTGATGCATGCTAGTTTGTTCTTGTTGATGCTTTGAAATTTCAATAAGATGCATTAGATTTGTTCTTTGTTGAGCAAATTTAATCTTGTTCAACATTAGTTCACACACTTGCTTTGATGATCTTTCGACTCGCTTGAAAGATTATTGGCATTTCACTCCCATTTGATTGATTGATCGAAACATAATTTCGATTAGTTAATCGCTGCCCGCTCACTTCTTTAGGATCTTCTTAGATCTTTTCTTTCTTGATTCCCCGCTGAGCTGGACATCTGAACAACAAATTAAAGCATTGTACAAATTGCGTCGTTACTCTGTCGGTTTTAATTTCTGCACTACACTTTGAGTGCTAGAGAAGGAATGAGAGTGGAGAATTTTTATCCTCATTCTGACTATTTGTGGTAGGGGACAAATGACCCTGTGCCTAGAGTAGTCATCTCTATCCTCAGACTATAGTGTCTCCTGAGACGATCCTTGGTCACTCATTCCTGCCTTAAATCCTAATGTCTCCTTTTTGGGTCTACAACCTTCCCTTGGTTCAATACTCATTCCCTTGGTTAATCACTGTCTATCAGTTAAAACTAATCTTTAATCTTGGGTTAACAACCTCTTCCTGGTTCAATACTCGCCCGTTCCTTGGGTTGATCACCGTCCGTCGGTTAAAACCCTAATTCTCTTCTTCCCCAGCGAAGTCACAATCTTTTTTTCTTCGGTTAATCACAGTCTGTATGTTAACATACTGAACCCTCTGCGGAGTTAGCAACCTTCTCTTGGTTCCGACCACCTTTTCGTTGGTTAATCACTGCATGTCAGTTAAAAGTCCAACCTTTCCCTTTTCTTCAGTTAATCACATTCCATCTTTTAAAATACCGAACCTTTGTTGGGTTAATCACCTTTTTGGTAAAAACATCCTTTTCTTCCTTGGTTAATCACTGTCTGTCAGTTAAAAGACCAACATTTTCTTTTCCTCGATTAACCACTATTCGTCTGTTAACATACCGAGTCTCCTTTTTGGGTTAACACCTTCACTTGGTTCAAACACCCCTTTCTCTTTGGTTAATCACCGTCCGTCGGTTAAGTACCAACTTCTTACTCTTCCCTTCCCCGGTAGAGTCAAACAAAATTTTCTTGGTTAACCACTGCTTGTCAGTTAAAAGACCAATCTTTCTTTTCCTCAACAAAGACCAATATTCTTTCTTTCCCTCTCCCCCGCGGAATCAAACCCCTTCCTTGGTCAACCATTGTCCATCAGTTAAAAGACCAATTATTTTTTATCCCCAGTAATCCAATTCCTTTCTTTTTTCCCCAACCAGAGTCCTTTTCTTTTTCCCTAGTAGAGACCAAGTTGTTGTGTCCCCAACATGGTCACCATTTTTCCCTTCTTTGGGTTAATCACCGAGTCTCGGTTAAAACACCCTTGTTCTGCTCATTCCTCTTATTCTCTCTCTTGGTTTTAACACCATTTCTTTGCATCTCGCTCTTGGTTTTGACACCATTTCTTTGCTTCTCACTCTTGGTTTTGACACCATTTCTTTACTTTTCGCTCTTGGTTCTGACACTATTTCCCTTTCTTTCTCTTTCCTTCATTCCCCGAACTACGTAGGCTTTGAATTCCTCATTGCACTATGAGAATACGTAGGCACAAGATTGTGAAATCTTGGCGAGCCACCTTTCCCATTTTCTTCCCTGGTTCCATGAACTACAGAGCTCTAAATTCCTCATTGCACTATGAGGATACGTAGGCACGAAGCCTCAATCCTCCGCGAGCACTTTCCTTGTCTCTTTCCCTTCCCTCCTTAGCGGGTAACCTTTAGATAGATAATCCATCCGAGCCTAGAAACAAGCAGAATAGTTCCCGTCGAGTATGACAGATGTGTGGGGTGCTAATACCTTTCTCTCGCATAACCGACTCTCTTACCCGTTTCTCTTCCCCTTGGGTTTTATCGATATTTTCCTTGTCCTTTGGGACTAAATAAAGTTCGGTGGCGAATCTGTTGTATCTTTGAGTGTGAGATTCACTCAGGTATAATCCCGCTAGCTTCAATAGGAGGAACCAGGATCTGATAATCAAATTGACCAAGACCTGTAACTTTAGGTGGAGTGCATGATTATATTTTATGCACTTCTTACTAGTTCTAGAGACCCTTCTACTTTTTTAGAGAGAATAGCTAGCAAAAGGAAAGATAAGTGGGTGGATGCAATGATGGATAAGATGAAATCCTTGAAGAAAAATCAGACATGGAAGATTTTTGGGTCTATTGAATTGTCGAGTCATGACATTATCATTATGTTGCGTATATTCTATGCAATAGAATCATGATTTGTATCAACTGATCATTGTAAGGTTCCATTGATGAATTGCATCCTATTTTTGGATCTTAATGTCTTACTAATTACTCGAGTTCAAAAATAGTAGTTACAACCGGTTAACAAAATTAATAACAAGAACCCTTGCATGATTTTTATTTGGAAGCATGAAATGCAGGTTTAACATATCAGTTTTGTAGTCTTAGTTCGAGTTAGATGAAGGTGTGTCATTAACATTGCTCGTAAAATTGGTTTCGGACATGATGAAGATTCACAATAGCCGAGAAAAAAACTAAAAGAAGAAGAAATATGAATCAAAATATGTGAGATTTTGGATGGAAAGAGTTACCATAGCAATGGTGGAAATTCATATTAAAAGTCAATGATACCATATGAAAATTTAAACTTAGAGCTCCATGAATAGATAGGAAGAAGAAGAAAACAATGTTTTATTCTTCAAATCTAATCTTACATTGTATGAATCAAACTTGTATAATATAAGTATTTAACAAGTCAGCAAGGATTAACTCATAACTAATTTCCAAGAAATTGGATCAAAAGATGAGAAAGATAAATAAAATAATTAAGTTACATTCTAACAAAGTTTATTTCATACTTTGGGAGAACAATATTTATTAATAATAAATGTAAGTGTGTCTAACTTTGATTCAAAAGCACAAAATTTATCATCAATATAAGAAGTAAATCAAAGGTTTAAAGTGAGATCTCTACATCAAAAATTAGTTTAGGCAATAATATAATGCTGCTGATGGAAAGAGAAAAACTTAGCCTAAATCAAACTTTAGGTACAATTTTGCAAAAACTATTTTTAATGAGTATTAGTTAATACAATTTTGGCAAGATTTTATATTAGAGTTGAGAAGATTGTGATGGTTTTGCTCTGATTTCCTTAATTTATAGTTTAAAAAATTATATATAAATTGTTGTTTTATACAACATATTATTTAAATTAATGCAGAAATATAAAGAAATATCTATAATATAAGAAGATAAGTTGTTCTGGTTAATACAAATTTAACCTTTTGTTTGTATCCTCCACATCACCAATTTAAGGGCAAATCATGTCTTTAAACACAAAAACCCAACTAAATTGTCAGCAAATTAAATCTCAAATACCAATTACCACCTTGGTTACCCCCTTTAATGCTTTATCCGACCAAAATACATTGCCTTTAGTTTATTTCTGGTTACTATTGTAGCTATTATATTCAAGTTATTGTGTTGGTAAACCAACCCTGAACCATCTGCCAGAGAAAACATCTTTTCCAATTCTCTCTCGTCCTTTCTTTCTCTCTCTCTCTCTCTCTCTCTCTCTCTCTCTCTCTCTCTCTCTCTCTCTCTCTCTCTCTCTCTCTCTCTCTCTCTTCTTCTTCTTCTTTCTGCTTCCTCTTCTTCTCTCTTCTCCATCTTCTTCGTCCTTCTTCCTTCTCTATCTTCTTCTTCCTACTTCCTATTCTTTACTATTTTAATTCTTTCTTCCAAAATGATTGTTGTGTTTTACCAAAACGATTCTTGCTTCTCCATTTTCTTTTTTCCTTCTTCCATCTTCTTCTATGTGGATTTCTTTTCCAGATCTAGAAATTTGTGATGAAAATGTGTAGGGGTGGGAAGCATATTATGTGTTTGATGTGTCGAATGGGGATAAAGATTGAGATGATGGTTTTGGTGAACCTAGACCAGATCTCATTGTTGATGATGATGGTGATGTCACTCTTTTGATCCATGAAGCATGGTTTTTTTCTCTTCAGAATGTCAATGACTCTGTTACCAAGAGCAAGGTTTATTTTACTCTTTAGAATGTCTATTTTTGGTTTTGTAAATTGTTCATATCTTTGATTTGTTCAAATCTGTTAATTAGAGTTTCAATTCTGTTTTATTTTTATGTGATCTAAGATTCTAACCTAACTGTGTTATTTTTTATTATAACAGTTTGACAACTTATATGGTTGTCGTCACTCACTCACTGATGGACTCATGAGAGTTACTGATGTGATGATTGCCAGAAAGATTGATGTTGTATGCCGGAAAGACTTATTAGGTTTTGAAATTGGTAACAAATGTGTAAAGAATTATGAATCTGTTGTTTTCTGTTTTAAAATTTGAGTTAACTTTGTTATGCATTTTTTATTCATGGTTGAACTATTTCTTGAGTTTTCATTCACCAAAACAGTACTAAAATTGGAAACTGAGTTATTGTTGTTGTCTGAAAACTTTGAATTATTTAGACAAGGCATTAAAGAGAATAAATAGTTTAAATTAAATAGGTTATTTTGTTCAAATTGACTTAGGCTTGGCTGAAAATAATTGCTCACACTTAAATTGTATAGAAATGGATCAAATGGTGGCTTATTCATGAGACCTTTTCTTGAAGCTTTTATAAAATCTAAACCACCAATATTATACTGATATCTCAAATCACTCATTAGAAATGCTTCTAATTCATGTGAGGATTCTAAAATCCTTTGAGATTGAGACAATGGCATTAGTCTTTATCTCTCTTATTTATAGAAATATAGTATTCATATTATTTTGGTATGAAATATGAATTATATACTCTCTGCTCTTTACTTGTAATTGTACATTAGTCTTTCTCTCTCTACCATCTTTATTTATTTAACAACTAGATGTTTGTTGCATTAACAACTACTGTTTTTATTCCATACTCCAACTTCACCACCTTTGAATTCGGACATTTGTTGTTGCTTTAAAGATAGTACTGTTCAAGAAGGTATGTTCCAATATTCAATACAATTGCTCCTTTCAGCCCATTTTGCATATTATGATCTGATTTTGTCATCTCAATTTGAGGGTTTTTTATATTTGTTACCAAATGTATGCATGTGTTCTGTTTGATGAAATTGTGAAATGTTATTCCTGTAGTATCAATTAAATATATGGTAAATGGTAATGGATTAAAGTGAGTGCACACTTAGATGTTAGTATTGAAAGATACAAAATAAGAGTTGTGACAGTGGAGCAAATTGCAACAAGTGATACTTCAGCATAGAGTTTGAATGCAAACTTTTATTTTGTTAAATTATAATTCATAGTGTCGAAAACTAGCATGTGTCGAATTGCTTAGTGTCGAATTGTCGAAAGTGTTTCGACAGATTCATTTAGATGGGATTCAGATTTTGCTTTTATTAGATTAGATTTGATTTGATTTAGATTAGATTTGATATTTTGGGCTTTTCTTATTATAAATAGAGGGAGTAACCCCTATTTTGAAAACAACTCATACTTTGTAATTCACAGTAATTCTGCAGTTGCAGAGTGAAAATAACAAAGAGAAAAATCCCACAGTTGTGGGTAGCAACAACAACTTCTCCATCTTTCTTTCTTTCTCTCAATTTTCTGTTTTTACTTCTTGCTGCGTGATAGTGGAATTCCCATAGGTTCTTGGTGAATTCCCAACATCTGGTATCTAGAGCTCCGGTTTAAGAGATTCAAGGGCAAGAAATCGCAAGAACGCGATGGCTACGAATCATCCAAACGGCCATTTTCCAGCAAACCTTCCAATTCTCAAGAAAGATAATTATGAGAATTGGTGCAAGCAAATCAAGGTTGTTTTCTGTTATCAAGATTTGTGGGATCTTGTGAAGGAAGGAATAACAACTCTTGAAGAAGGTGCGACGGATCAAGAAAATGCTGCATTCAAAGAATTGAAGAAGAAAGATTATAAAGCTCTCTTTATAATCCATCAATGTGTTGATGCAGATAACTTTGAGAAAGTTAGTGATGCAGAAACAGCGAAGGATGCATGGGAGATTCTGGAAAAATCGTTTGGAGGCGCAGAGAAGGTGAAAGAGGTGAGGTTACAAACTCACAAAAGGGCGTATGAATTGCTTCAGATGGAAGACAATGAGAGCATAACAAATTTCTTCACAAGAGTTACGAGACTTGTGAATCAAATCAAGGTGTGTGGAGAAGTGTTGGCGACGAAAGCAGTTGTCTCAAAGATTTTGAGATCGTTGGCTCCAAAGTTTGATCACGTGGTAGTAGCCATAGAAGAATCAAAAGATTTGTCGAAGGTGACGAAGGAAGAGCTTCAAGGGACACTTGAGTCTCATGAACAAAGAATTGCTGAAAGAGTTGCAGGCAAGTCGAAGAATGATGTGGCCTTGCAAGCTCAATCAGCGAAAGATAAGAAGGGTAAAGAAAAGATGGTCGACAAAGGTAGAGGAAGCTACAACAATTCGACAGGCAGAGGAAATCAGCAAGAGGCGAATTGGTCGAACCATAGAAGGACCCAGAACCAAGGCAACCAAAGAGGTGGTGCTGCAGGTAGAGGAAGAGGTGGTGGTCGAAAGCCTGACAAAAGCCACATTCAGTGTTATAATTGTCACCAGTATGGTCACTATTCGACAAAATGTCCTGAAAGAAAGAATCAAGAAGATGACGCAAAGCTGGCGAAGCATGAAGAAGAAGAAGGTATGATGCTGATGGTTACAACCAGAGATAATGAGAGTTTCAAGGACCAGTGGTACTTGGATTCAGGATGCTCATCACACATGACTGGGAGGAAAGATTGGTTTGTCAACATGAAGCCCTCGTCGAAGAACACGGTGAAGTTTGCAAATGACAACACTCTAGCAGCTGAAGGTGTTGGTGATGTTCTGATTATGAGGAAAGATGGCAAAAGGTCAACAATTTCCAATGTGTTGTACATTCCAGGCATGAAGAGTAATTTGCTCAGTATAGGGCAGCTTGTCGAAAAGAACTATAAGGTAGTTGTCGAAGACAAGATGATGAGAGTTCTCGACGCAGGTGGTAGGTTGATCTTGAAGGCTCCAATGTCTCAGAATAGGACCTTCAAGATTGAACTCAATGTGATGGAGCACAAGTGTCTAGCAACAGCAGCCAGTAGAGATGAGTGGTTATGGCACTTTCGACTAGGCCATCTCAACTTCAAAGACATCAGAGATCTGAAGAGAAAGAACATGGTTTCAGGTTTGCCAGAAATTAACATTCCAGATGAAGTTTGTGAGGAATGTGTGCAGGCAAAGCAACACAAGAATTGCTTCAGTAAGGATGCAGGAAGCAGGTCGAAGGGAATTCTTGATGTTGTGTACTCTGATGTATGTGGTCCAATCCAGGTCGATTCTATGGGAGGTGACAAATACTTTGTCACATTCATAGATGATTTCAGTCAAAAACTGTGGACTTACCTGATCAAGAAGAAAAGTGAAGTGATTGAGGTATTTGCCAAGTTCAAATCTATGGTCGAAAGACAAAGTGGTCGGAAGCTCAAGGTTTTGAGAACTGATGGTGGTGGAGAATATGTGTCAAAAGATTTCGACAGACTATGTGAGAAAGAAGGGATTGTGCATGAGGTGGTGCCACCCTACACTCCACAGCAGAATGGAATTGCAGAAAGGAAGAATCGAACCATCATGAACATGGTTCGAAGTATGTTGAAGGGCAAACATCTTCCTAAATAATTATGGGGAGAAGCTGTTTCGACTTCGACATATCTTCTGAACAGGTGTCCGACAAAGAAGCTAAATGGGATTACGCCAGAAGAATGTTGGTCTGGTGACAAGCCTAGCCTTAGTCACTTAAAGGTGTTTGGATCTATAGCACATAGACATGTGCCAGATCAGTTGAGAAGGAAGCTTGATGACAAGTCGAATCAGATGATCTTGATAGGATATCATTCGACAGGTGGATACAAACTGTTCGACCCAGTGAACAAGCAGATTGTGATCAGCAGAGACGTGATCATTGATGAGCTTAAGGAGTGGGACTGGACAGAAAATGTCAACAAAGATTCAGTAAGAATCAGTTGTGAAGAACCAGCTAGAGAAGCTGAGAGAGAAGTTCGACAAGAAAGTGTCGAAGACCAAGCAGGACCAAGTAGACCTCGTCGAACAAGACAAATGCCAGCAAGGTTGCAGGAATGTGTGATTACATCAGATGCTGTTGTCGATGAAGAAGGTGAACTGGTACACTATGATTTCTATGCAGATGTCGAACCTGTCAATGCAGCTGAGGCATTGAAAGATTCGAAGTGGGTGAAAGCTGTAACACCCCCTTTCTATACCCCCATATAATCATTTAGGCACATTTAAAATTTCGTCAGAGTATAATTACAAATATGGTATAAAAGAGGTATGTCACATCAATTATGAAATTAAAACATACAACACCTGCTCAACAAAAAGATATGCAACAGTGGGGTAACTTACAACAGAGGAACTTAGTCCTTACACCCACATTTCAATATTTAGAATAAAAGCGGAAAATCTAAACATTGGATAACAACAAACATATATACATATATACACGAATCATCAAATATTAGCCACCAACATCATACATGTTTACACAAACATTCATCAGCAAGATACATATGCAAATGTATCGCAAAAGAATCATAGCCATCCTAGCTACCCGGTGCTACATATCAGAGCCGACCGACCAAAATCAATGAAGACACGCTCCACAAAAGACCACCAGCATACCTACTCTGCAATGCCTCATAGAGCATTATAAAATAGCAGAAGGGTGAGAAATATTATCATAATAACAATGTATATAATTATATATATATATATATATAAACATAAAAATACACCCATTCCACATTCTCACCACAATCCATCACAATTTCCTCCATATACATCACAATGTATTTCTACATATCAACCAAGCATATTAATCATGCATACTTTCACAATTCCCAATCATTCCACATAAACATACACAATTATGATTACTCAACAACACATCATTATAAAGATGGTAAATGCAAATCATAGAGACCGACTCACGACTCTATGCAAATGCAATGCGGTACCGACTCAATCATCTCAAGTTCACTCAGGAACTTCTGCTGGAACCATCGCTCGTTACCAAAGTAACTCCCCTTCGGGCCTACGATGTTCACCCATTGCTCACACCCCACATGGCACACAATGTTTATGGATCGCTCACACCCCACCTGGGCACACGACCCGATCGCTCACACCCCACACGCGGGCACACGATCTGATTGCTCACACCTCACCTAGGCACACAATCCGATTGCTCACACCTCACATAGGCACACAATCGTTCGTAACCATCGCTCACACCTCACATAGGCACACGATGTTACCACGGATTCTCATTAGAATCGCTCAACACAAGAATGTATTTCATGATGCCTCACATGCAAAATGACACAAAACATTCTTGAAATGCATACATATTCACAATATATTCATGCATTCATCTGATACAATCACATACAATCTATATACATTCACATCAATGCACTATTGTATGATTCACATTCAAATACACCATCAAAATGGTAAAAGTCGCTAAATAACACTATTCCCGACTTTCCGACATAATAAAATCGTCCAACAGTTTCCACACCATCATAATCATAAAGTACAGCTCAATAGCTTTCCAACGATATAAAGAACACCTAAATCGGAGTTACGGTTCGAGAATTATGAATTTTGTAAAAAAAAGAAATTATTTTTCAAAAACAGAACAACCGCCCAGCGAAGCATGCTCACCGCCCGGCGAAACGTGCTTCGCCTCTGCTTCGCCCGGCGAAGCACAGGCGACACCAAATCCCCAAAATAATTCAAAGAGGCAGAAGCTTGGCACCTTTGCGCCTCTCGAACCGCCCGGCGAAAAGGACGCATCGCCCGGCGCTCAGGACCTTTCGCCCGGCGCTCAGCACCAGAAGCAGAAAAATTCTGCTGCGTGAACATTGTTCCACACCTCCAATTTTTCCCATTTCTTCCCCAAATCACTTCCAACAGCAAAATAATTCATAGCAATGATTCATAAACATGTGGAGACTACACAACACAAAATATATCGATTTCTATCCGCGAAAACATCGATTTCTACCATTTTCTACACAAATGGGTTTATACCCCAAAACTCATGAAAATCCACAATATCCACAATACAATCATACATAATCATACACATTGCTAAGATAACAAGATTTCACACCCTTACCCGGATTCCAACTTGCTCTGTGATTGATCTTGATGAATTTCTAAGTTTTCCTCTTGTTTTCTCTTCCTCCTCTTTCTTTTCTCTTCTTCCTTTTCTCTAATTTTCTTTCTTACTATTTCCTCTATATATCCTTTCTATCTCTTTTCTTTCTATTTCTTTCTTTCCTACTTCTTTTCTATCTTCTTCTTTTTCCACTCACATTCAATTTAATTCATTTTCTCACAAAATTCAACACTTAAACACTTTTCTGACAATTTTACTAAATTTCTAATTTATCATTAATTGAGAAATGTCTAAAATACCCTCCACTATAATTTCCCCGAAAACTCTCAAAATGGCAAAATAACATTTAACACACCAAATTCACAATTAAAATAATTTATCATCCAATTAAAATAAAAGACTCCACCTAATTGGGAAATAATCAAAATCGGGGCGTTACAAAAGCAATGAATGAGGAAATAGAATCCATAGAAGTCAACAACACCTGATCACTTGTCGAATTACCTGAAGGCAAGAAGGCAATTGATGTGAAGTGGGTTTACAAAGTAAAGTTGAATCCAAAAGGTGAAGTAGTTCGACACAAAGCAAGACTCGTAGCGAAAGGATTTCTTCAGAAGGAAGGAATTGATTATGACGAAGTCTTTGCACCAGTTGCTAGGATCGAAACAATCAGGTTGGTTGTTGGTCTAGCAAATATGAATAATTGGCACACATGTCAGATGGACGTGAAGTGTGCATTCCTGAATGGCCCCTTAGACGAAGAAGTTTATGTTGCACAACCAGTTGGGTTTGTGAAACAAGGCAAAGAGAGAAAGGTGTACAGGCTGCATAAAGCCCTGTATGGACTTAAGCAAGCTCCAAGAGCTTGGAATAAGAAAATCTACAGCTTCTTAAGGGAGAAAGAATTTGTGAAGTGCACAACTGAGCATGGAGTATATGTAAGAAGAAGCAATGGCGAATTGCTTATACTATGTCTCTATGTCGATGATCTGTTGATAACAGGAAGTTGCAAGAAGGAGATCGAAGATTTCAAACGTAACCTGAGTGAAGAGTTTGAAATGTCAGACTTGGGAAATCTCTCATATTTCCTTGGCATCGAATTCTACAAGAGTAGTAGAGGTTTGATGATGCATCAAAGAAGATATGCAGGCGAAATATTGAAGAGATTTGAGATGCAAGATTGCAACCCAACTTCGACTCCAGCTGAGCCCAGACAGCAACTGTCGAAAAATTCAGATGAAGATGATGTCGACCCAACCCAATACAGAAGACTTATTGGGTCACTTCGATACCTTTGTCACACAAGGCCTGACTTAGCATACAGTGTTGGTATGGTAAGTAGATTTATGCAGAAGCCAAAGGTATCACACCTAGCAGCGGTGAAGAGGATACTAAGGTATCTGAAAGGAACTCTCGACTATGGCATTTTGTTTCCAGCAGCTGATGAAGGGAAAGAATGCAAGTTAGTGGGATACACAGACTCTAGCTGGTGTAGTGATGCAGAGGATAGAAAATCCACAGCTGGATATGTGTTTATGTTAGGTGGTGCACCAGTTGCTTGGAGTTCGAGAAAGGAGCCAGTAGTGGCATTGTCATCATGCGAAGCAGAATACATTGCTGCTTCTCTTTGTGCATGTCAAGCAACATGGATGGTGAATCTGGTCGAAGAAATTACATCAATGAGTCATGGAGCAATTACCATGAAGATCGACAGCATGTCAACTATCAATTTGGAGAAGAATCCAATAGCACACGGTCGAAGCAAGCACATCGAAATGAGGTTCCATTATCTTCGAGAGCAGGTAGCAGAAGGGAAGATGAAGTTGGAACACTGCAGAACTGAGAATCAAATTGCAGATATCATGACGAAGGGAGTGCAGGTCGAAACCTTCAGAAAGCTAAGGACTATGATGAATGTAGATAGTTTAGACACAATGAATTAGGTGTGTGTTAAATTATAATTCATAGTGTCGAAAACTAGCATGTGTCGAATTGCTTAGTGTCGAATTGTCGAAAGTGTTTCGACAGATTCATTTAGATGGGATTCAGATTTTGCTTTTATTAGATTAGATTTGATTTGATTTAGATTAGATTTGATATTTTGGGCTTTTATAGTTTGGGCTTTGTCTTGAGATGCAAGCAAACCTAATTCTATAAATAGGGAGTTTCCCCCATTATTTTGAATCAGTTACAACACTTTGTAATTTCTCACAGAATTCTGCAGTTGCAGAGTGAGTAATAAGAAGAGAGAAAGTCCCACAGTTTGTGGGCAGCAAGAACACTATTCATCTTCTTCTTCCCTATTTTCTTTCTACTTTTCTGTATAATTGCTGCGTGATAGAAGGAATTCCCATAGCTTTTGGGTTAATTCCAACATATTTTAATTGTTTGTGCATATGTCCTAATAAACTGTCCGTGTTAATTAATTAAGGTCAATGTTTTGAATCTTTATTTGAATGATTATTTCAGGATGAGCTGAGAGATGCAATATTGCTTGTGTTTGCCAACAAACAAGATCTTCCCAATGCTATTAATGTTGTTGAGATTCCTGACAAGTTGAGTCTCCACTCTCTCTGATAGTGCCACTGGTAAATATTTTTGTTTTTTTAGTTTTTGTGAAATTAATGCATCAAATATTTTAATTTGTTATAAACATTACTTGAAATATTCAAATTTTAGAGAAATTGAATCTGTTCTGTGAGGATTGTTTTTATTTTAGTGATTTTGAATATGTTATGTGATTTTTGTTTGACTCTATTTTGATGAAATTAAAATCTTCAATGACACTAATTATGTTTTGTTCTTATTAGCGGTGCTCTTCTCTGTTCTGTTGGAGTTTCAGCAGCACCCATATTTACTATCAATTTTTTGTTTTTCAGATGTCGAAGACACCCATATGTGAAAGTGGAGAAATAGAGCAGAGAAATGATAGAGAGCGATGAAAGTAGAGAGATCTGTTTTCTCTCTTCATTTGACCCTGTTTTTCCTTTTCCCTATTTTTAGTTTTTTTTTCTTCTTTTTTTCGTTTAATAGCAATAATGACCTGTTGGCCATCTTTTGTTTTTTTTTCTTTTAATCTCTTTTCAATTTTTAATATTATTAATATCATCATTTATTATAATATACTCCCTCCGGTCACTATTATAAGCAAAAAAAATACCTTAAATCTTGGTCACTATTATAAGCAAAAGTCATTAAATTTTAGACTAATTAATACTTGTATTACTATTATACCCTTAATTTAATTCAAAAGCATTTAATGTTGAAAGTTGATTCATCAAATAGACTAAGGGTATTATCGTAAATTTTACTTTGATTGTACATGAAATCAAGAAAATTTATTACACTTAACTAACTTTCTTAATATGTGTGAAAGTAGTTATTTTGGCTTATAATTGTGACCGGAGGGAGTATTTTGAATGGCTCCTTACTGAATGGTCACTGTTTAGTTTAGTTTTCCATTGCAAGAATACACATGTTGGTAAGATATGTACAAATATCTATATTATAAAAGACTATCAATTTTATCAAACAGAACACATGCATACATTTGGCAACCTCATACCCCTATCAATTTTCTTATTAAAAAATAAAAAACCTCATACCCCTATCATTATCCCGTTACCACTACATTTTTATCTATATTATAAAAGACTATCAATTTTATCAAAGACTATCAATTTTATTATTAAAAAACTAGTAATTAACCCGTGCGTTCGCACGGGCATGTCTGTTCGAGGATTTTATGTTATGGACGCGTAATTGTTTATCAAATTGAAAAAAGAAATTGTAAAATTATAAAAATAGATTTCACAAAATTGTCGAGAAATTTGTATTATTCAAAATTTGAATTAGTAGTATAGTTGTTTCAGTTTATAATAATAGAAATTGCTTATGTATATAAAATTGTGTCCGTTTATAACAAATGTATTTTTTTTGTATATAAATAAATTTGAATAAAAAAAAAGTTGTCGCCCGTTGATTACAATAGTATTTGTTTCGTAGATTAAAAAATTGAATCAAAATTAAAGTTGTGCTCGTTTATAACTATAGTATTTGTTTCGTTTATTAAAAAATTTGAATCCAAATTAAAATTGTGTCCGTTTATAACTCATGTATTTTTTTTGTATATAAAAAAAATTTGAATAAAATAAAAGTTGCCGCCCGTTGATTACAATAGTATTTGTTTCGTAGATTAAAAAATTGAATCAAAATTAAAGTTGTGCTCGTTTATAACTATAGTATTTGTTTCGTTTATTTAAAAATTTGAATCCAAATTAAAATTGTGTCCGTTTATAACTCATGTATTTTTTTTGTATATAAAAAAAATTTGAATAAAAAAAAAGTTGCCGCCCGTTGATTACAATAGTATTTGTTTCGTAGATTAAAAAATTGAATCAAAATTAAAATTACGCTCGTTTATAACTATAATATTTGTTTCGTTTATTTAAAAAATTGAATCCAAATTTAAATTATGTCTGTTTATAACATATGTATTTTTTTTGTATATAAAAAAATTTAAATAAAAAAAAAGTTGTCGCCCGTTGATTACAATAATATTTGTTTCGTGAATTAAAATTTTGAATCAAAATTAAAGTTGCGCACGTTTATAACTATAGTCTTTGTTTCATACATTTAACCGTTACATACCATTAGGGGTGGGAATAGGCTAGGCCGAGCTAGGCTTTGCCAAGCCTGAGTCTGGCTTGCTAAAAAATTCAAAGCCTAAGCCTGGCCTGTAGCCTATCATAGGCTTATTTTTAGGCCTAAGCCTGGCCTTTTCGAAGACCTGATTAGCCTACTAGCCTATTTAAAAGCCTACTTCATTTGAACATCTGTAAATAAGAAATTCAACTAATGTTAAATAGACTAACAAGTTAAAAGTTCAATGAGATTAAATGTTTGTTTTCATTGTCTCGTTCAAGTTTTCTTATTAGCATAAGTTTGGTGATACTATTTGTTGAAGATAACTTATGAGAAAAACTTATGACAACAACTTATGACATTGTTTATAATCTTTTTTCAACTTATTTTCATAAGTTCTTCAAGATAACTAAGTTTTATTTTCGTATTTTAGTTCAAAGTACAAAATAGAATATAATAATAATAAATTTATTGATTTTTTCTTAAATAGGTCAGCCTGATAGACTTAAAAGGCTTTTCTTACGGCCTGTGGCCTAGCCTATTTAGCTAAATAGGCTTATAAAAAAGCCTAGGCCTTTTCTATTTAAGAAAAAGCCTGGTCTGGCCTGAGCCTATGTAGGCTAGGCCGTAGGCCCCTGTTAGTTGGCCTGACCTATTCCCATCCCTACATACCATAGTTCTTTGATATTATTTAATTAATGAAATATTTAAAAAAATTAAAATTCTATTGCTTATTATTTAGTATCAATGACTATTTACCAATCCATTTTCTTGCTATTTAATTAGTGTCATAACAATTTGAAACATTTTTTTTAATATTGATTAATAGTGATTATCTATCTATTCATCTAAATTCTAACTCTACGATTATTGTCATATTAAAAAAAAATGAGTTATAATTTCTCATTAATTATTGTCATTGATTATCTATCATTCCAATTCTTACTCTATCATCAATGTCATATTAAAAAGTTTTAAAAAAAATTTCTCACTATTAAATTTTTACAATTATAAAAAAAAATTGTGAAGTCTTATTGTACAATTAATAATTATATATAATTAACTTTCTAACTCAATAATTATATATGATTATATAAAAAAGTATGATATATTATTGTACAGTTAATGCCTATTTATTAATAATAATTATATATAATTAAATTTATAACTATAATTAGTGTATATTAAAAATTATGAAAATGTGGGTAGTATTCTAGTGTGTTTGGTTCAGCGTTTTTTATACAATCTCATATTAAATGTTATATTTAACGTGATTTGTAGAAGCAACAAAAGCAAGCTTTAACATCAACGTAGAAATTCACCGTGCATTTATCGAAAGTAACAGAACACCATTCACCATTTTCTAACTCTATAATGTAGGTAGCATTCATCATTTTTTTATACACAAAATATGAATCAGAATATATGGTATTTATTAGGGATGGACAGAAAATTCAGATGAATAATAATTTCTATTTTCCAATACCTGCTAGTTTAATAATACACACAGAAATAATTTAGAGAGTAGTGTGATATCTGCTTAAAACTATATTTTTTATATTATTTTATTCTACTATCATTACACTTTTCATTGATAAGTCTCATCTATCATTTTCTTTTGTACTAACGCGTGAGAGAGACTGGTAAAAGGTTTTCTTTTTTTTTGCTTTGAATAGACATCGCCTTTAAAAATGTGAAGTAGATCTCATTATCTCACTCACTCATTTTAAAGATGGTAAACACTTACAATAATATTTAATTTTAAAGAATTAGAATTTAATAATTTATTCAGCATGTATAGAATATTTATAATTAAATACTTACAATAATATTTTATTTTAAAGTATACAAATACTTATTCTGCATGTATAGAAATATAATTTATTTTGTAACGTGTTGAGATTATATTCAGCCCTTATAACGTGTTGAGATTAGCATCTTTCATGGTGTAAACAGTTAAATTCGTAGAAACAATACATCAACTGTACCGAAACAAAATAAATTATATGCAGCATAAAATGTACCGAAACAAAACATTAATCAAATAACCAACATACACATAACAACACCCCACCTATTTCATAAAATCAAACCAAAACATTTCTGCAAATTGAAACCAGGTTCAACTACAAATACAAAAACAAAACAAAAACTGCACCACCTATTCATCAACTGCTACACATTAGTTCTTTCAAAACCATCAACGGTTTAACAGACATACATACATGGTTTCTGGACAGGAAGTATGTATCGAAAATCCAAGCTTATCACCTCTTCGTAATTTCTTATTTTTAGCATACTCATACCACCCGGTCCCTATAAATGTTTCCTTTTTCAAGTTTTTTCCATTTCGCTTTGCACAGTGAATGTTTCCTGAGTAAGTATTAGCAGTATCTTCATCAACTATTAATATTTCTTTTTGATCCCAAAATAGACAATTCATTGTGACCTCCCTTGGAAAATGCTGTAAAATTTAAATTTAAAACCACTCAATATCAATTTTGTAACATACATATGATTTAGAAAATAGGTTGAGTTAGGTGGTCTTACAAGAACATTTTTCTGAGCCTTATAACCAAAAGAAATTTCCTTTTCCCAGTAAAATACCAGCTCTTTTTCATCTTCAGATTCTTTCTCCAATTCTTCCTCATTTGAGTCGTCATCATCAGACTGGTCTTTCTCACTGTTGTGTTGTTCGCTTTTCGATTCCTCATTTTCTTCGTCAACTATGTTTCCTTCCCTAGAAAACATTCAGAAACAAATTACAAAACATAACATTCAACATGCAGAACTAATAATAACAAAGTAAATAACCCAAACCCAAAACGAAAAAGTCATTGATAAACTTAACCCTAACGAAAATGTCATTGATAGATGCAACATGACCAAAACGAAAATGTATCATGAAATACTGCATGCATTTACAAAACCTAACCCTAAAGCAAAAATTTTCAATCATACCTGTTAAACTTATTTTCAGCAAACTCATTAACTTTAGACCTTTCACCAAAGGATGCTTTTTTCACAATAATGTCTTTGTTCACACCCCTTTTAGCAGCCTTGCGTACTTTCCATCTATCAAGAACAGTTGCATGTGCTTTTCCATTTTTTTCATTTCTCGGTATTGCTTCTACCTCTTGACGCACTTCAACAACTTTGTCAACATACTGTTCAGTTCGTTCCTCTGTTGCTGAGATATCTGAGGAAGATCTGAAATAAAAAACAAATGTCATACTTTGAAACATTGATGCAGCCTGGAAGAAAAACATGTTTTTGTATAACTTGACAGAAAAATCAAGAGTTTACCGGCTTGAAGATGAAATGGGTTTCGCTGTTTCCATGGAGTGTTTGTTTAATGTACAGTTCCAACAAATGCCCCTAACCATACCTTGTTATGGTTTTCTTTACTATGAATGATATCCAATTTATACTACATAAAGTTGGGCCTTTGTCCAACTCAACCCAATATTACTTTTAACTTCATTATGAAAAACAAAATCGATAGAATACTAACAGTAAGTCTAACTAATGACTATATTTATAGATTTTTATTATACTATTTAATATAATAAAAATTATTTGATATTAATTGATATTTAATTAATTGAGGTCTTAATTCATATTTATTGATTTGACTATTATATTACTTGATATTTATTGAAAAGCGCAAAAGATATTGCATGATATTACCTTTACTATTCTTTAATATCTTATGACACTCTATTTTTAAAAACCCTTCAGATTAGACCAGTCTTTCCTTGGCTGTATAACCTACCTAGCATGCATCATTATTGTTCATGATTAGAGAACTATTTACTGTTATGAACTGTAGCTAATAGGGGTAGGTATTAGAACATAAATAAATTGATATAAAATTAATGAGATGTGATGACACTGAATTTCACCGTATTTTTGACTCCGATTTCGCATGCATTCTTAGTCTTTTAATGTCATTTTGTTATGCTATTATTATGTTTTTCTTTGTTTTCAGGTTTTTAGTCTAATCGGAGCCCCGAGCGAGAAAAGGAGCGAAAAAGGAGCCGAAATGAGCTAAAATAGAGAAAATCAGCATTTTGCACTTATGGAATCCACTCTGGCGGCCGCCACAGGGTCTTCCATGACGTGGCCATGTCTCAAACTCCTCCCAACTGTTTTTTCCCACGATCTCCAACTGCCCAAGCAAATTTTACACTCATGGCGGGCGCCATGGTGTTGTGGCGGGCGCAACAAGAACAAAACAAGTTCCCGCCCAAATTCAAATGCCAGGGGCATCCTTGTCTTTTCCACATGTTTCCTTGCCTATAAATAGGACTTTAGATTTTCGTTTTTCATCATCCAAGCTTAGTTGTTCATAAGCATATATCAGTGTAATAGTGGTAATCGCTTCACATCGAGGTGTTACTACATTCGAGAGATCGAGTCTGTAAGAGCCTGTGAGATTGAGTCTTGGAGCACTCTGGGAGGAAGTTAATCCTGCCGCCATTTTACTTTCAGTTCGCATTTTATTCAACCACTCCGATTGGAGCAGGTTTTTATTACTTTACCTTTTGTCAACTTTATTTCTTGCACTGTCTTTTAATTTCATTTATTTTCCGCACTGCTTTACTTTCATTTATTTTCCGCACTCGCACTAATTTCATTTATTTTCCGCACTCGCACTACTTTCATTTACTTTCCGCACTCGCACTTAAATACCTTTTTTATGAAAAATCTAAAAATGAACTTTTACTTTACCATGTCTGGCTAATTTTATAAAGGTTAGAGTGTGAGGATCATAACTGAACCGATAATCCGTACAATTGTTAGTGGAAACACTTAAGGGCTATTTTAACTTTCAATATAAGTTTTCCTGTTCTTAAATTCCGTTGGGTAAGATCGAAAGCCGTCCAACGCCTATCTAAACTTAATTGTTTTTAAACTATTTCAAAAACAGCGAAAGCGCTTTGTTTAGTTTATTAGGAGTTTTTAATCTAAAAGGAAAAGAGATTTTAAAACCATTTTCGGACGCGTTAAGAAGTTTAAAGTCTGGTTCGTAAGAACCTCTTTTTTTTTTAGAAAATCCAGGTTAAAATACTTTTCAACTTGGTCAAGATACTATATTTCTTAAAAATAGGTTTACTACTCTAACGCAATGCGCGCCTTTTTATCCGTGACAATAAGAGGGTTTGATTAGGGGGTACAACTCGGTTTTGAATACGCGAAAGTGACAGTTCCTGTCAAATTAGTTCTTTTCAAAGTAGAAAACATTGCCCGTAAGTAGTTCTATTAGCAAGTACTTGGATTATCAATTGGTTGTGTGAATTACATTCGAACCTGTCTTTATCAATTAATTTTAATTACTTTATTTACTACCGTGCACTCTTCAAAACTACTATTTTCAATCACCTTAGATACACACCTTAACAATAGATAGCGATAGATTGACACTTGGTCTCTGTGGATACGATAATCTTTTATATTACTCTGACGCGTTCGTACACTTGCGAAAAAACACGCATCAAGTTTTTGGCGCCGTTGCCGGGGACCAATTTCGTCAAATTCCGTACCCTGTTGTTATACCGTTTAGACTAAGGTAGTTACCCGACGGTCAATGCGAAAAACTCGTAGTACCGGAAGTTTAGTAGACCCTCTAGCTGAACCAGAACGTTACGCTCGCGCACGTTTATATTTCCGTAAACTTAGGAAAGCTATGGCCGAAGATCAAAACCAAAGACCTCTTAAGGATTTCGCCCAACCATCCAACGAGGAACCTAGTTCTAGTATAGTAAATCCAGCCATACCAGCTAACAATTTTGAACTTAAACCATCCCTGCTGCAGCTAGTGCAGCAGAGACAATTCGCAGGTCTTGCTACAGAGAACCCAAACCAACATTTGAAAAACTTTCTCCAACTAGCAGACACCTTTAAAACCAATGGAGCCTCTCCTGAGGCGATTCGCTTAAGATTATTTCCTTTTTCCCTCAGAGATAAGGCCCTATCTTGGTTAGATTCCCTTCCACCAAATTCCATAACAAATTGGGAAGACCTTAGAAAAGTATTCCTTGCCAGATATTTTCCCCCGAGTAAGACCGCTGTTCTCCGAAACCAAATAACTAGATTTACCCAAAACCAAGGAGAATCGTTGTTCGAAGCCTGGGAGAGATATAAAGAGCTATTAAGAGCATGCCCACATCATGGTTTAGAAAATTGGTTAATCATTCAAACCTTCTATAATGGACTTAATTATAACACTAAGATGACCATCGACGCCGCCGCAGGTGGCGCACTGATGAACAAACCTTACCCTGAAGCTAGTGCCCTTATCGAAGATATGGCCCAAAACCATCAATCATGGGGAGTAGAACGAGCGACAGTGGAAAAAAAGGAAGCCCAAGGAGGAATACATGAGTTAAGCTCTATAGACATGATGCAAGCTAAAATGGACGCATTAGCCCTAAGAGTTGAGCATATGTGTACAACCCCGAATACTGCAGCCGCAGTTTCGTCAGATTGTGAGATATGTGGGACGAAAGGACACCAATCCGCAGAATGCAGTCTGTTAAACGAGACCAGCTCTGAACAAGTGAACTACACCCAAGGGAACCCATTTTCAAATACCTATAACCCTGGATGGAGGAATCACCCAAACTTTTCCTATAAGAATAATAACCCTATCCAAAATACTGCCCCTCCGAGACAGTCAAGTTATCAAGCCCCAAGATCAAATCAACCTATGCAACCTGTACCACCATAACAGAGCCTTGAGAAAATCGTGGATAATTTTGTCGCTGCTCAAATCCAACAAAACAAGGAGTTCATGAACCAAAA
This sequence comes from Lathyrus tuberosus, assembly GCA_022829125.1. Lineage (NCBI taxonomy): Eukaryota > Viridiplantae > Streptophyta > Magnoliopsida > Fabales > Fabaceae > Lathyrus > Lathyrus tuberosus. Next base: position 1,249,574 of record JALAZF010000057.1, read on the forward strand.
CATTCATGTTAACGAACTAATTACCCAGTTAGGAACCAAGGTTGACCAAATAATCACTCACAATAAGATGCTTGAAACCCAAATCTCGCAGGTAGCTTTAAACCAAGCCCCTCAGACCACACCCGGAGGACAATTCCCTGGACAACCTCAACAAAACCCGAAAGGACAAGCAAATGCCATTACCCTACGAAGTGGGACCGCTTATGATGAACCTTGTAACCCAAGGTTGAGTGATCCCAAAACTTCTAAGGAAGATGACAACATCCCAGATAAAAAGAAGAAACCAGAGGAATCTGTAAACCAGGAAAGTCAAGAAAAAGGAGAAGAACCCAAAGACAGAACCTATATACCACCCCCGCCATACAAACCACCAATACCATATCCGCAAAGACTTAAACAAACCCAAATCAATAATCAGTATCAGAAATTCATTAAAGTTATAGAAAAACTTCACGTAGAAATCCCGTTCACAGAAGCCATTACCCAAATACAATCCTACGCAAAGTTTCTCAAAGACATCCTTACCAATAAACGTAGACTTGATGATCCGAAACCCTTGGAATGTAATTCTATTGCCGAAAATAAATTAGCAAAAAAGGATAAAGATCCTGGAAACTTTTCCATTCCTTGTATTTTGGGGAGTCATGTCATCGAAAAAGCTTTTCTAGACTTAGGAGCTAGTGTGAGCTTAATGCCCTTAGCGGTTTGCGAAAGGTTAAACTTAGGAGAGTTGCAACCTACCAAGATGTCACTTCAATTAGCCGATAGATCTGTTAAATATCTGATAGGCATACTTGAAGACGTCCCCGTTAGGATAGGTCAGCTGTTTATCCCTACTGATTTTGTTGTCATGGACATTAAAGAAGATGATGGCATACCAATTCTTCTAGGTAGACCATTCTTATCGACTGCTGGAGCCATAATAGATGTCAAAAAGGGGAAGCTAACCTTTGAGGTAGGGAACGAGAAGATAGAATTTATACTTTCAAAATTTCTTATGGCACCTGTGATAGGAGACGCGTGTTATGCGATAGATATCATTGATGAATGTGTTAGAGAGTTAGAGCAAGAAGAAGTCATTGAAACAATTAAGCTGCCATCAACTCTTATTTTGGAATATGACAATTATAAGAAACCCTACATCGATGATAACCTTTACGAATGTTTATCCCTTACCCCAGATCCTATGCCTTGCCCTATTAAACCAGCCTTGGAACTTAAGGAACTGCCTAAGAACCTGAGATATGAGTTTCTTGATGAAGAAATGAATCGTCCGGTTATAGTTAGTGCTGCCTTGAGACAAAAAGAAACAGATCAACTCTTGGACGTTTTACGAAGATATCCCTCAGCCTTAGGATATAATATCTCTGATCTGAAAGGTATAAGTCCATCCGTATGCATGCATCGGATTTCGCTCGAAGTAGATTCAAAACCTTCCAGAGAGCACCAGAGAAGGATAAACCCTATACTGAGTGATGTTGTCAAGAAGGAAGTTTTGAAGTTGCTAGAAGCAGGTATAATATATCAGATCTCGGACAGTAAGTGGGTGAGCCCTGTGCATGTGGTACCCAAGAAGGGAGGCATCACAGTTGTGCAAAATGAGAAAGGTGAACAAATAGCAAAGCGGATAGAAGGAGGTTGGCGTATGTGCATAGACTATAGAAAGTTAAATAAAGCAACTAGGAAGGATCATTTCCCCTTACCGTTCATAGACCAGATGTTAGGACGTCTTGCCAGACATTCTTACTTCTGCTATCTAGACGGGTATTCGGGATTCTTCCAAATACCTATACATCCAGAAGATCAAGAAAAAACTACCTTTACATGCCCTTTTGGAACATTTGCCTACAGACGAATGCCTTTTGGACTCTGTAATGCCCCTGCTACTTTCCAACGTTGCATGATGTCAATCTTTGCAGATTATCTAGATGGAATCATGGAAGTATTTATGGATGATTTCTCGGTTTGCGGTTTTGATTTCCAAAATTGTCTTATCAACCTTGAGAAAATCCTGGAAAGATGTGTGGAGGTGAACCTAGTGCTGAATTGGGAAAAATGCCATTTCATGGTGACTGAAGGAATTGTTTTAGGACATATAATCTCCGAAAGGGGTATAGAGGTAGATAAAGCAAAAATAGAAGTTATAGAGAACCTAAAACCACCCAAGACTATCAGGGAAGTTAGAAGTTTCCTTGGACACGCTGGATTCTACCGCCGTTTCATCAAGGACTTCTCCAAAATAACAAAACCTTTAACTGGCCTGTTAATGAAAGATGCTGAATTCATCTTTGATGAAAAATGCAATGAAGCATTCAACCTTTTGAAGCAAGCATTGATTTCAGCACCCATTATGAAACCCCCTGATTGGTCTGAACCGTTTGAGATAATGTGTGACGCCAGTGATTATGCTGTAGGAGCCGTTCTAGGTCAGAGAAAAGATAAAAGATTACATGTAATATATTATGCCAGTAGAACCCTAGACGCCGCCCAGCTCAATTACGCAACAACCGAGAAAGAACTCCTAGCGGTAGTTTTCGCTATAGACAAATTCAGATCATATCTAGTAGGAGCCAAAATTATAGTTTACACCGATCATGCTGCCATCCGTTACCTACTAAGTAAAAAAGATGCTAAACCCAGGTTACTTCGATGGATTTTGTTGCTACAAGAGTTCGACTTAGATATCCGAGATAAAAAAGGCACAGAAAATGTAGTAGCCGATCACCTATCTAGGCTAGAATACCTGAATCCTGAATTAGTACCCATAAATGATGATTTTGCCTATGATAGACTGATAGCCCAGTTAGAAACCATTGAAGATAAAAAACCAGACCCTCATGAGCACTTTCAAAAATCCTTAGCTGTAAGTAACGTGCCCTGGTACGCTGATTTTGTTAATTACCTAGCTGCTGATATCATACCCCCTGATCTCGATTACCACAAGAAGAAGAAGTTCTTAAGTGATGTTAGAAACTTCTATTGGGACGAGCCACTTCTTTTCAAAAGAGGTAAAGATGGCATTTTCCGCCGTTGCGTTCCAGAAGACGAGGTAGAAAGTATAATTCAGCATTGTCACTCTGCGCCTTATGGTGGACATGCAAGCACCTCTAAGACCTACGCCAAGATTCTTCAAGCTGGCCTATTCTGGCCTACCATGTGGCGTGATGTCCATGCTTACATTGTCAAATGTGATAGGTGCCAACGCACAGGAAATATTTCAAGACGCGACGAAATTCCTTTAAGAAACATCCAAGAAGTAGAACTCTTCGACGTATGGGGTATAGATTTCATGGGACCATTCCCACCATCTTTAGGAAACAAGTATATCTTAGTTGCAGTAGACTATGTGTCTAAATGGATTGAAGCGATAGCTGCACCCACAAACGACACTAGAGTAGTGATTAAATTATTTAAAAATTATATATTCCCCAGATTTGGAACACCCCGTTTAGTTATAAGTGATGGAGGATCTCACTTCATATCAAGAATATTTGATAAGCTTTTAAGCAAGTATGGAGTTAAGCATAGAGTAGCGACACCATATCACCCACAGACTAGTGGCCAAGTGGAAGTATCTAATAGGGAGATTAAACAAATTTTAGAAAAAACTGTCTCTGTATCCAGAAAAGATTGGTCGCAAAAGCTTCAAGAGGCTTTATGGGCCTACAGAACCGCTTTCAAAACCCCTATAGGAACAACCCCCTACCAACTAGTCTATGGAAAATCTTGTCATTTACCTTTTGAGTTAGAGCATAAGGCCTATTGGGCCATTAAAACTTTGAATTTGGATTACCTAACTGCTGGTGAGAAACGTATCCTTGACATCCACAAATTGGAAGAACTCAGACATCAAGCCTACGAGAATGCCATAATATACAAAGAAAGAACAAAAGCTTGGCACGACAAAAGAATCGTAAGAAAAGACTTCAACTTAGGCGACCCTGTTCTCCTGTTCAATTCTAGGCTACGGCTCTTCCCAGGAAAGCTCCGTTCAAGATGGACTGGCCCCTTCAAAGTATCAAAAATTCTGAGGTCTGGAGCTGTTGAAATAAAAAACGAGACATGTAAACCATTCATCGTCAATGGACAAAGACTGAAGCTCTACGAAGGAGGAGACATTCCAACAACCTACTCCAGCCACACTCTAAGTGATCCACCAATCCCAACAAGAGATGTATAAGTTCCAGTCGTCAAGCTAACGACGTTAAACAAGCGCTGCATGGGAGGCAACCCATGATTTTCTTACCTTATTTACTTTTTCTACATTTTGTTTTATTTTATTTCTTGCTATATTTTGTCAGGACTAATGTTTGAAATGTTTGTGTTTTACAGGACCTTCTTCCTAACTCTGTGCAGAATGCAGAATTTTGACGACATGCATGTGACTTTCAGGAATGACGCCCAGAGAGAGCGTTACTTTGTCCACTTCAGGCGTCCTATGGCACCTACGAGGTACCCAGATCAGGCTTGCATGGAGGCTTTAGGAATTGAGCCTAGTGTCAGATTCTTATGCCACCAGCTTCAATGGGATCAGTTCGACGACATGAACAACACCTATAGGAACCTCACTTTGGAGTTCCTCAGCTCGTTTTCTTATGACCCCTGGGGCGGACCAGATGGATGTGCTATTTTCAGGTTATTTGGGACTGAGTACTCCTTCACTCATAAGGAGTTTGGTGATTTATTAGGTTTTCAGACGACCCCTGATGCTATTCCTGAGACACCTATGGGATACTTTCTGAGTAGGGAAGTGGAGAAGTTCTGGAGTGATATCTCTGGTGGAGGGAGTCAGGATCCTTCCACCCAGTTCTCACATGTTATCCACAACCCTGCATTGAGGTATTTTCAGATGATCATAGCACACTCTTTCTTTGGATTGCCAGATGCTGAGACCTTGCTTAGTGAGGAGGAGATCTTTCTACTGTTTTGTGCGACCCAATCACGTCCTGTGGCATGTGGGAACTTTCTGCTGAAAGGTCTTAGCAGTATTGCCAGGTCATCAGTAGGTATTATTCATGTGGGAGGTATTGTTACCCAGATTGCTGCTGCTTTAGGCCTATCGCGTAAGTTGTTACATCTCAGGGTTTTCAGTGAATACACCATCATGGACGTTGATTTCTGCCTAGACAGAGGGTTGATGAGGAGAGCCTCTGCAAACCCCAACCAGTTCAGATTGTTGATCGACGACGAGGCTGTTCATTACTTTTTGCTGCCTGATCCGATGATGACCAGTGTTCATGACCCAGCTAATTGGAGTTATGCTTTGGAGGGTTATGGAGAGACTATTGAGGAGCCTAGATCGCCTCCTATTGCTGAGTACACCCCTACACCTCCGTCTCCCAAAATCACTGTATTATCTAATAATTTGTCTTTGCAGCCACCCGATTTATACACCCAGGTTGTTGAGCTCCGCAGAGAGACTGCCAAGCTCAAACAGGAGGTAGCTGATCTTGCTTTGCAGATTGAGGTATCTGATCTCACTCATGCTACTGAGGCAGACTCTTTATACCAGGAGATCGGAGAGCTTCGTCGCGAGATCGCTGAGCTTCGTGGATCCAGCCAGGCAGAGGAGCCAGCTGATTGATCATATTGCCCTGACTTACTACTCTACTATTTAGTATTCAGTATTTCTGCGTTTTCTTTACTTTTTAGCATATCTGGACACATTTCGTATTTTCGCATTTCCTATATTTCCTATGTACTTTGATTTTATATATATATATATATATATATATATATATATATATATATATATATATATTATGTGTGTTTTTATTTTTCCTTTTATATATATATTTCCAATAATAATTTTATTTTTTAATATATGATTTTTATTTCCACAAAAATTGTGCAAGTCCCGTGTTGAAGAGGAAAGCAAATGAGAACGCTATCGGAACCCCCAAGACGCAAAAGGTAAGAGAGGCCCATTCCAAAATTCAAAATTTTGGCCCAGGTCCGAAATTGACCTTATGGCGCCCGCCATAGCCTTATGGCGCCCGCCACGGCGTCCTGGTAAAATACGGGGGAGAGCTTCATCTTCCACCATTTTTGAACCTCTAAACTCCCAAAACCCATTTTTTTCCTCTTCCAAAACTCCATCAAACCCCATAAAAGCTCCCACCTTTATTTTATACCCACTATCCACTAACCCTTTCAAACTTCCATTTGAAATTCCACCAATTAAATTCCATAAAAATCTCACCTTTACCAACTTATATTTAAACCCATCTTCACTATCTTCAAATCAATTCAAGGAGCAAGCTATGGAGTTCGAAGGATATATTTTGCGAGAAGGAAAACCCGGGGATAGGCAGAGGAGGAATATTCAAAAGCTTCAAGGTCGAGAAATTCTCTCGACGAGGTACGTGGACGACAACTGTCTCTATACTTTGGGTATCTATCATAGTGTTTATCATTTACTTGATTTTTTGGGACTGCACTCTATTTTTGAAAACCGAGAACCAACCTTTGAGAAACTGACAGTTGAGTTTTTAAGTTCTTTGATCTACATTGTCCACCCTAACACTGCTAGCACAGTCGGTACTGTCCAATTTAGAATGTTTGGAATAGAATATGAGTACAGTACCGACGAACTAACAAGTCTGTTAGGGATTCCTCTTTGGGATGGTGCTATTTGTGAGACCCCTTTGGATGACGGATGGTCGGTTGATGCATTTCCTTTTTGGCAGAGATTGTCAAATAATTTAATAACTTCTTTTGAAGGAATTCTCGCATCGACCATCCACAACCCGACCATCAGAGTTTTTAGATACCTGTTGGCATGTACTATTTTTGGCCGGGATAATCCAAATAAGGTTAATGCTAAAGAGCTTCTGTTTTTACAAGGAAGTCTCACAAATAGAAGAATCAATCCGGTCCCGTTTATGCTTTCTCACATGCCTGTTACTATTAATAAAGCAGGACCGATTGTTTTTGGAGGACTGATTACGTCTATTGCTCGGGCCCTTAACCTGAACGATGAGATAGCCACACTAGAGCCCTTAACTCCTCGCACAATCAACCTAAAATTTCTAAAAGATATGAAATTATGCCGAGCGAGAAGAGAGGGTGGTTTTGTATTGATGATCCATGGTGTAGCTATCCCATCTGTTGCCTTGCCCTGCAGTAGACGTACCGATGTACGTAACGAAAGGAACTGGACCTATGATTTAAATGCTCCACCTGTTCTAGGTCCACTTCCTCCTAATATTCCTGATACGGAGGGACACGACATTGACGAAGAATTTGAGCGGCGAGATCAGTCTCCCATACCTCATGTGTCCCCCCATCATCCTTCACCACCACACACCGCACCCTCTTCCTCTACCCCTTTTGCAGGTTCAGTCCCTGGATCCTATGTCACTGAGGAGATGTGGCGTGACCACATGGCTAGAGAAGAAAGGCGAGATGACCTTCTCTCTACCATTCAGCAACAACTGACAGATAATATGAGCTTCATGGAAGAATCACGACGGAGGGCAGATCGCTCCTTCGAGTCCATTTCTCGCACCTTGCTTGCGATCACAGACGAGCAATCCCGTCAGCAACACTTCAACCGCCGACATTACCAGCTTATGGAGGCTACTCAAGGTTCCGTTCTAGGTAACCTTCGACTGGTCAGAGATGCCCAGACGGCCTTATCAGCCCGATTGGACCGGAGAGACCAGCATCGTAGCAGATCCCGTCATCCCAGGCATTCCCAGCAGGACGACGTGGGCACCAGTGGTCCTCATCAGTAGTTTTACAGGTTACTCTCCTTATCTTATTTCGAAACATTGGGGACAATGTTCGATTTAAGTATGGGAGGGGATTTTATTGCTTTCTATTTCCATTTTTAGTTAGTTGTTTATTTCTTGTTTTTGTCTATGTCTTTTTTCTAGAAAATGCATGAGTCTGACGAGTCACCAGTACAGTGTATCCCTAGTGCACCCTCATTTTTCCCCATTTCTTTAGCCCTACAAAAAATTTTTTGCAAAAAGAAAACATTGTTGTTCTACACGTTTTTTGGGCTTTAAGACAGGTTTGGATTAGGATGTGGTGACTTAGGTGAACTTTTTGAAACATTAGTATCGTTTTAGCACCGTAGACTTCACGAATATAGGAATCATTCCAAAACCCCATGTACCATGGCCTTAATTATCATTTCCAAATTTGTCCTAAGTAGTTTATTTCAGCAGTCAGCTCCGGCCTAAGCATGTTCTACGTAGGGGACCGATGAACATAAGTGAATGATCCAGTAAATTAAATAAAGAAAAAGGCAAACTCCGGATAGATGACCCTCACAAGGTCGTTTAGACCAAAAAGTTGAATTGTTGCCACAAAAAAAAAAAATATATATATATATATATATATATATACAATTTTAGCTCACCCATTGTTAGTTGGTTCAGAGGTATCTGGCGCTGAACTCGGTAGGGCGGATTACGATCCGATCCCCCACAACTGCATTTGGGTTAAATAAAAGGGTTTACACAGTCTTATGTGCCAGAAACCCTATGTTTTGGATCAGAATCACTAACAGATCACTCTACTATGAAACGTGTACGGATAACGGGCTTAATGTGATTGCGCCTAAATGAAAAGGACCCAAAAAGAGATGAAGAGGTAGGCCTAGTTATTGTGGGATGATACGGTTGATTAATATAAGAATGAAGTTTATGTCTGCCTCTGCGGATAAGTGTCATTACGATACCCTTGGTTCACTTAGTACCTGTCATTGCATCCTGACTTGAACTTAGAAGCCCTTTTTGCCCGAGTCACGTGTCAGCACTAGTTTTCTTACTTTGAGCTTTAAATGTTTTGCTTGAGGACAAGCAAAGGTCTAAGTGTGGGAGAATTTGATGACACTGAATTTCACCGTATTTTTTACTCCGATTTCGCATGCATTCTTAGTCTTTTAATGTCATTTTGTTATGCTATTATTATGTTTTTCTTTGTTTTCAGGTTTTTAGTCTAATCGGAGCCCCGAGCGAGAAAAGGAGCGAAAAAGGAGCCGAAATGAGCTAAAATAGAGAAAATCAGCATTTTGCACTTATGGCATCCACTCTGGCGGCCGCCACAGGGTCTTCCATGACGTGGCCATGTCTCAAACTCCTCCCAACTATTTTTCCCCACGATCTCCAACTGCCCAAGCAAATTTTACACTCATGGCGGGCGCCATGGTGTTGTGGCGGGCGCCACAAGAACAAAACAAGTTCCCGCCCAAATTCAAATGCCAGGGGCATCCTTGTCTTTTCCACATGTTTCCTTGCCTATAAATAGGACTTTAGATTTTCGTTTTTAATCATCCAAGCTTAGTTGTTCATAAGCATATATCAGTGTAATAGTGGTAATCGCTTCACATCGAGGTGTTACTACATTCGAGAGATCGAGTCTGTAAGAGCCTGTGAGATTGAGTCTTGGAGCACTCTGGGAGGAAGTTAATCCTGCCGCCATTTTACTTTCAGTTCGCATTTTATTCAACCACTCCGATTGGAGCAGGTTTTTATTACTTTACCTTTTGTCAACTTTATTTCTTGCACTGTATTTTAATTTCATTTATTTTCCGCACTGCTTTACTTTCATTTATTTTCCGCACTCGCACTAATTTCATTTATTTTCCGCACTCGCACTACTTTCATTTACTTTCCGCACTCGCACTTAAATACCTTTTTTATGAAAAATCTAAAAATGAACTTTTACTTTACCATGTCTGGCTAATTTTATAAAGGTTAGAGTGTGAGGATCATAACTGAACCGATAATCCGTACAATTGTTAGTGGAAACACTTAAGGGCTATTTTAACTTTCAATATAAGTTTTCTTGTTCTTAAATTCTGTTGGGTAAGATCGAAAGCCGTCCAACGCCTATCTAAACTTAATTGTTTTTAAACTATTTCAAAAACAGCGAAAGCGCTTTGTTTAGTTTATTAGGAGTTTTTAATCTAAAAGGAAAAGAGATTTTAAAACCATTTTCGGACGCGTTAAGAAGTTTAAAGTCTGGTTCGTAAGAACCTCTTTTTTTTTTAGAAAATCCAGGTTAAAATACTTTTCAACTTGGTCAAGATACTATATTTCTTAAAAATAGGTTTACTACTCTAACGCAATGCGCGCCTTTTTATCCGTGACAATAAGAGGGTTTGATTAGGGGGTACAACTCGGTTTTGAATACGCGAAAGCGACAGTTCCTGTCAAATTAGTTCTTTTCAAAGTAGAAAACATTGCCCGTAAGTAGTTCTATTAGCAAGTACTTGGATTATCAATTGGTTGTGTGAATTGCATTCGAACCTGTCTTTATCAATTAATTTTAATTACTTTATTTACTACCGTGCACTCTTCAAAACTACTATTTTCAATCACCTTAGATACACACCTTAACAATAGATAGCGATAGATTGACACTTGGTCTCTGTGGATACGATAATCTTTTATATTACTCTGACGCGTTCGTACACTTGCGAAAAAACACGCATCAAGATGAGATAGCAAGAATAGTTAGAACAGGTACCTGATTATTCTGCAGTTCTGATTTATTACTCTTTTGATATACAACTGTCATATCTTTGAAATTTCCTCTTGTTTGATATCTACAAACAAAAGTAAATTAAATCTGTAAGACCAACCAGCTTCCTCATTATACATGTAACTATATCCTAAGTCTATAACAATAAATTTGCAAATGATTATCCAAACTTAACACACTTTGGTAGACCTGAAAAACTCCATAGAAAGTTTGTCCAAGAAAAATAATCTTGTTAATTAATATAAAAGCTCCATAAAAACCTTGTCCAAGAAAACTAAGGTTGTTAATTAATAACTCACTTTGAGTACTTATTTTCTGTCGTATACCATTATTTTACCATTTTGGTGGGTGCATTCTCCCCTCTCCTTGAAAGGTGATTAACAAATTCCATGTCAGGAGAAAAAAATACTGAACAATATTATTAATGTGAATAGTAGCAATACAGAGGCAGTATATTTGACAAACCTTCTTCAGTATCATTGATTTGCAAAGGTTCCACCTTGTCTTCCATATCATAATTTCCACATTGCCTTCCACTTCATCACCTTCAAACATTAACAATTCTAAATGAAAAAAATCTATTCACATTTGATTGAGATTTTAATTGCATTCTGTAAGGTGTTAATATTAGTGTAATATCATTGAAATACTAAATGTCACCTTGAATGAGTTCATCTTCTTGAGCATTTTCCACAAGATGTAGCACTGCATCAACCATCAACATTTAACCCTATACCACCTAAAACTATATAACACATAAATGGAAATCATAAAAGCAACGATAATTTCATTAAAATAAATTGAAATCCATATCATTCAAACTGCTCAATTCAGAAGCCAAACATACATTATAAACAAACACTTCTTAGATATAGATAACATTGTCTCAAATGATCAATAGCTCTGTAGATATTGTAGGCGACATCCCTAACGCAAAACTCCTATGCATGAATCACATATCCATATTAATATCATGTTAGATGTGCCTTAGAACATCAAATATAATACAATCTGATATATCACATTACCTTAGAAAGACGGTTATAATCAAAGGCGGCAACTTATGTCTGTGTAGTTAGAAAGACGGTTATAATCAAAGGCGGCAAGTTATGTCTGTGTAGTCACTTAATCCAATCTATCAACTTTCTGAAAGATATTATATATCATCAATCAAGTGTAGTTATAATACAATAGTCATTTCTAATCTGAAAGTTGTATTGTTTCAAGAGTAGTTGTAACATACCTGTATGTAGCCCAATACTAATTTCCACAACAGACGATAATGTGTTGCGATACTCCGGTCGACTCTATTGTTATGGTCTGGGATTTTCGATGACGAAAGTTTCACAACTTGGTCTCATATAAGGAGAAATGTCACAATATATTAAATTCAATAGAACTCTACAAACTATGAACAATATATTAAATTCAATAGAACTATACAAACTATGAACAACCAACAATGGAAATCACTCTTCAAACGACCGTACAATTGTTAAATAGTCCAACAATTGTCCATTGTTTGCGTAAAAGTCGATGAAGAACTTCAAACGGCTGAAAAAATTAAAAAGAAAAAATATTATTATTAATCTGATAGTCATTGAATACTGTTTACAATTGAGATATGTACCTGTTTTATCATTCTCAGCTTCTTGGTAATTCATTTCCAGATTCTGCATAACAAACATACTTGGGCAATATACTAACAGAAATACATCATATGTAGCAGAAAACGCAATAAAACAGATAGCCAATATACGACATTCAATCAAAATATAAAAATGCATACAATGTAGCAAAATGGTTCCAAAAAACACATTAGTTGAAGTCGATTCTGACAATAATAAACTACTTTATCATAGATTTTATAAGAGCCCTAGATGAAAATCTAAAATATTAAAGATCAAATCTAAAACCCTGTGCCCGCATGAAGTTACTCCAGCTAAAAGGTGCTTCATCTTCATCGTCTGAATCGAATAACCGCATGTTGGCTTGTCTTCTTCGCAATGCCCTTCTTCTTGCCCTTCTTAATCGTCTCCTGGCTTGTCTTCTTCGCAATGCAGCAGCTTCTTGGGCTTCCGCAGCTTCCTAGGCCTGGAAGAGTACTTCCTGTTCAACATGGTGTATTTGTTGGACCTCATCAACCACAGGAATTACCTGGGGAACCTGTTGGACGTGTTGTGGTTGTTGAACATCTGACTCAGGTTCAACCGGGACAGCATAATTTGAATTCATTTTGTTGTTTCCCTATCCTCATGTGATGGTTGTGTGATACTATGAAGAGAAAGTAGGATTTTATAATGGGTTATTTGATTCTTGATATTCTATTTACATTGGAAATGTACAACTTTTTAGTGGGATATCATAATTGTTTGGTTAATTCAAAAGCCAATGTTGTTTATTGAGTATTCATGGTCAAGCCTATCAATAACGTTTCAATAAACTGTAATTGAAAACTAAAGGTCAAATTAATGATTAACATTGGTAATTAAAACATATTAAAACCAGAGTAATTAAAACATTCACTTAGTAAAGTCATTAATAGGTAACAGAATACCAAACAACATGACAACTAATCATATAATACAAAGGGAGTAAAAAAGAAGGGAGAGAATTACTGGAGTCAAAAGTGTGAAATTAAATGATGGAGGCATACCAAAATAAAGAAGAAGTGACCCACCGGGTGTCAATTTTAGGTGTTAATTTAGGATATTAAACACACAAACACATAATTAAGAAAAAAGAGTAGATAGGCACCTGAGTTTGCAAAGTGTTGTGAAGTTCTTCTTATCATGTGGTGTAAAATCTTTTGCGCACAATTGTCTACAAAAATCCCATAGCGTGAAAACAACATAATTCTACAAAACAATAAAAACACTGATGACAGAGATTATTGAACCAGCATGACTTATGACATGAAGATAGTTACCTCTAAATTAGCGTCGGGAAATGTTTGGAGGATTAGTCGAAGAGGCTCAGAAAGAGTCTGTTAGATGGGTGCGACTGGCTCAGAAAAGACACTTGTTGGCAAAAGATAGTCAAACTACTACCATCGAAGAATATGGCAGCTGTAAGAGCTGAGTTTTTATCATCATTGCCAGTGAAATCAATATAGTTATACAAAACACAACAAAAACACGGATCACAGACATAATTGAAGCAGCATGACATAATAACATGAAGATAGTTACCGCTAAAACTGCATCGTGAAAAACTTGAAGGATTAGTCGTAGTGGCTCAGATAGCATAAGTTGGATGAGCGAGACTGGCTCAGAATAACATTTGTTGGCAAAAAATAGTCAAACTACTACCATAGAAGAAAATGGAAGCCGTAAGAGCTGAGTTGTTATCATCATTGCCAGTGAGAATGGAAAGGTACTAAAGTGGCACAACTATTTTGAACCGTGTAAAACAACCTGTTCGCCTGAAAACACTTTAGTTTGAACAAAACACAACACAAACAGTGGTCAGCAGACATTAATAAAGCAGCATCACAATAAAACATGAATATGCTTACCTCTAAATGTGGCTCAACAAAGGGTAATTAGAACATTCACATAGTAAAGTCATGAATAGGTAACAGAAAACCAAACAACATGACAACTAATCATATAATACGAACCCAGTAAAAAATAAGGGAGAGAATGACTGGAGGCAAAAGTGTGAAAATAAATGATGGAGCCATACCAAAATAAAGAAGAAGTGACCCACTGGGTCTCAATTTTAGGTGTTACTTTTGGATATTAAACACAAACACATAATCAAGCGAAAACATGAGATAGGCAACTGACTTTGCAAAGCTCTGTGAAATTCTTATGATCATGTGGTGTAATATCTTCTGTGCACAACTGTAAGGAGATACCTGCATATAAGGAGAAATGTCACAATATATTAATTTCCACAACAGACGATAATGTGTTGCGATACTCCAGTCGACTCTATTGGTATGGTCTGGGATTTCCGATGACGAAAGTTTCACAACTTGGTCTCATATAAGGAGAAATGTCACAATATATTAAATTCAATAGAACTCTACAAACTATGAACAATATATTAAATTCAATAGAACTATACAAACTATGAACAACCAACAATGGAAATTACTCTATGGTAATCAAATAATAATTGTCACAATATATTAAATTCAATAGAACTATACAAACTATGAACAACCAACAATGGAAATCACTCCATTTTCCTTCTAACAAACATCTGAATGTTGTAAGCAAGTTAAGCAACTAATATTAGAAAAAATCTATTCACATTGAATTGAGATTTTAAGTGAAATACGTGACATATACAATCCTTCAAGATTAATGACTATGTTACAAACACAATATTAGACTAATAACATTGAAATACTAAATGTAACCTTGAATGAGTTCATCTTTTGGAGAATCTTGTTGCACGTTTTTCCAGAAGATGTCGCACTTAATCAACCATCAACATTTTACCCTATACAACCTGCAACAAAGCAACTAATTAGCATCACTTTCAAACAAATTAATTAGAAAATACTTAATTAGTTCAGATTTCAAGCTAAACTAATAAGACTACAAAACACAATACTTACAGATCTAGGGTTCTTCGTTCAGATTTCGTTCAATATAGGGTTTCACCTTCAAACATTTAACACTATCACTTTCAAGCCAAAATAAGTACAGATCTAGGGTTCTTCGTTCAGATTTCGTTCAAATCAATTACAGATTTAGGGTTTCAAAATGTACAAACAAAAAACCCTAAATATCAAACAAATTTTCCCAAACGAATCAACAAAATAAAGCTCAGATTCACATTTTCTCGAACATTCGACAGAAGAGGTTCACAATGGTTGCGTCTTGCATCTGGACGAAATACAACTAATGTTATTCGACAGTTACAATATCGTCTTGCCATGAAACATCTCTTCTCCCAATGTTCGATTCAACAATATAAAAAATCCTCACTGCATTGTTATCAAAGAAGATGAAGAAAAACATGAGATTCTAAAGAAGACGAAGAAGAAAGAAAACAGACGACGAAGAAGACGCCACCACTTGGAGATGGTCGAAGAGAGAGAAAAACATTAACGAAATGAATATCGTGGCACATGGTTTGGGGAAGCACACGCAAAGAGAGAGAATAAGTCAACAAATTAAATTTTGGACATAGTTAGTTTCCAATTAATTTTATGTTGTGACATCATCATCCCATTACATTATACTTTATTCTACAAACTTCAAGTTGCATTTGAACAATATGACATCATTGGTTACAAAAAGTTAATTTTGGACACAAAATACCCCTAAAATCATGATGTGGCAAAAAACCAACTAAGGGCAATGTTGTGATTTCCAGAGCATCTTCTTTTCTTATATTATAGATAAAAAACAGAAAATTCTATAAAACAGAATTTTGTTATATGAGGTTACCAATTTTCTTATTAAAAAATAAAAAGCCTCATACCCCTATTATTTTTTAGGGTGTGTTTGTTTCATGGATTTAAAATTTATTCTCAGGAATGTGTGAGGTTGGAAATCGTATTCCCACGTTTGTTTCAAGCTTTATCAAGATATACCCGGGTATCTTTTATTCCTGGGAATATAATTTACTCATGACTTTGATATTTTTTATTCTCATGTAAAAGGGTGGGAATCTTACATTCCCATGGGAATAAAAGATAACCACCCATAACCTCCCACTCAAAATTAATTTAACTCTTTTATATATTTTTTTAAAAAGTAAATTAAATATATTTTATAAATATTCCAAGGAACTTCAATTACTTACCAAACACATAGACAGGAATAAAATTCCTGGTATTATTGTTCTAGGGAATAATATTCCCAGGATTATAAATTTAATCCTTTAAACAAACACACCCATAATGTATGCATGTGTTCTGTTTGATGAAACTGCTAAATTCTATAAAATTTATAATTTAATGTTTATTATTTTTTACTAAAATTAATCTATTTTTTCAGTGTTGTTCAATTTTAATACATTAAAACAATTACTTGAATAATATATATTAATATTATATTATAAAAGATTACATAAATAAGTACTCATTCCATTTTAAATATTATTTTTTTTTGCAAAGAGATATACACTTGTGCAATTATAATTCAACAGTAACAATTAAAATTTAAAAATTAAGAAAATAAATGCTAATAATAATACATCAATATAACTAATTCATTATTAAAATAAATTATGATCAACATTAATATATATATTGTTACACCATAATGGAAATGAAGGATATGAATAATCAAGAATCATAAATGTTTCATTTCAAGAATGTGGTATCAAAATCAAAATTTAAAATCAAATATTAATTAATAATAATTATTATTATTATTATTATTTATAACTTTAAAAAATATATATACTAAACATTTGTACCCCTAAAAACTAACCAAAACGGAAAAAAATATAGAAAATACAATTTATACTTTAACTTGGTGTAGCAGAGATAGATATCATGAAAAAAGTGCAAAACATTATTATGATTGTTTTATTTATCGAAAATATCAGAAGTTGGAAAAAAAATGACGGATAAAATAAATATATAAATATATGATTTTATTTAATAGATATAAATAAAATGTATACAAAAATTATTTAAAAAATAACTAAAATTGAAAAATATTAAAATTGATTTATCACTCTCTCAACTCTTTCATCTATCACTCTAACTTTTTTTTATATATAGGGTTAATACCCCTTTTCCCCCCTGCCATATTAGTGAAATCCCAAAAACAACCCTATAAAAAAAACACAGATTTCATCCCTGTAATTTAAAGATTCTGTCATTTTGGTCCTTTAATGAATTTATCCAATAAAAAAGTGAAGTGACACTGACAGGTTCTGAAACGTGACATTATTATAGTTTGTTATTTCATTTAATTAAATAATCTTATTTATTTAATTCATTTATTTGTTTATTTCATTTATTTATTTTATTTTATTAAAATTTCAGACCATCCTTTCATCTTCTTCCCACCCTAAGTTTAACAGTAACCAAAACCTTCCTTCAACTTATCCCTAAACCTCCATTAATCTCCCCTTCACGCACCAACAAACCTTCAACCCATTTCTTCCAAATCACTCTTCAACCATTCCCCAAATCAAAACCATAAACCAAATCGAATACAGAAAGAGATGAAGAAAGAAACGAAACCCACTCCATTAATCTCCCCTTCACGCACCAACAAACCTTCAACCCATTTCTTCCAAATCACTCTTCAACCATTCCCCAAATCAAAACCATAAACCAAATCGAAAACAGAAAGAGATGAATAAAGAAACGAAACCCACTCCATTAATCTCCCCTTCACGCACCAACAAACCTTCAACCCATTTCTTCCAAATCACTCTTCAACCATTCCCCAAATCAAAACCATAAACCAAATCGAAAACAGAAAGAGATGAATAAAGAAACGAAACCCACTCCATTAATCTCCCTTTCACGCACCAACAAACCTTCAACCCATTTCTTCCAAATCACTCTTCAACCATTCCCAAAATCAAAACCATAAACCAAATCGAAAACAGAAAGAGATGAAGAAAGAAACGAAACCCACTCCAAAGTGAACCGCAACTTAGAACCAGAACGAGATAAAATAGAAGGAGGAGAATGAGATTGGAAGGTTGGAATCGCTGATGTTGAAACCCACTTCATTTATGTTTCATCTAATTGAATAAAATAAATAAATGAAATAAATAAATAAATGAATTAAATAAATAAATAAGATTATATAATTAAATGAAATAATACATTAATAATGTCACGTAAAAAAATTTCCAACGTGTCAGTGCCACATCACCTTTTTTATGCAACAAATCCAAGGAAGGACCAAAATGACAGAATCTTTAAATTACAGGGATGGAATCTGTGTTTTTTTTTACAGGGTTGTTTTTGGGATTTCACTAATATGGCAGGGGAAAAAAGGGGTATTAACCCTTATAAATATGATAAAGGGGATAAAGTTGTTGTCATTGAAGAGTTTACAATTGTAGTCGTGTTGATGTTGTTATTGATAATATAATAAAATATATGAGATAAATAATTTTTATATACGAAAAAAAATCAGCATACGAGAAAAATTCAAATACTTTTATAATATACTTTATTTTTATAAACAGTATTATTTTTATATACGAAATAAAGTTTTTTTTTATTTCAAATATTAAAAAATAAAATAAATAAATTAAACGAGATAACATTATTTTTTTTAAAGAATTTACCTTAATGTGTCATGATAATATTTATTTGTTATTGATAATATAATAAAATATATGAGATAAATAGTTTTTACATACGGGAGAAAATTTTGCATACGGGAAAAATTCAATTGCTTTTATAATATACTTTATTTTTTATAAACAATGTTATTTTTATATGCGAAATAAAGTTTATTGTTGATCCATTATAAACGGAAAAAGTGTATTGTTAATACAATTATTTTTATAAACGAAAAAATGTATATGGTTGATACAAATACTTTTATAAATAAAACAAAAAATATGTTATTGATACAAATATTTGTATAAACGAGAAAAGTGTATACGTGAAAATAATTATTTTTTCTTTATGTCTTTTAATCCTTTAAGTATTTTATTAGTTTTATTTTTTATTTCAACCACTACTCAACTGGTCAATAATATTCATTCTGTTATAAAGTCTTATTTTCCTTATTAATTTATTCGTTTTATTTAAACAAAATAATATTTACAAATGAGTAAAAATACATTATTGATTTAAATATATAAAAAATTTCATTCCAAAATTAATATTTATATACGGAAAAAAATACATAGTTGATTAATTTATTTATATATACGGGACAAAAAATTATTGTTATAAACGGAAACAACTTTAATTGTTCTAAATATTGAATAATATTAATTTGTCGATAATTTGTTTAATATGTGAAAAGATTAATAAAAAGATATTATTGTTGTAAACGGGAACAACTTTATTAAAAACACTAAAACAATTATAACAGGAATATGAAATTACTGATCCAAATATTGAATAATATTGAAAAAAATTACTATTTATTCTAATATTTTTGTAAATAATGTCAAAACAAAAATAATATTTATATAAAAAATAATATATTGTTGATTCAAATATTTTTATATACGGAATGAATTATAGACACTAATTTATTATATCTTTTAAATATAATAATTTTTTGATTGAACAATTTAATTTTTTTAATATTATTTTTATTATATTTTAAAAAAAATGCGTGTACCATACCAATACCCGTGCGAATGCACGGGTATCCCATTAGTTTTTGTTAGGAGAGGTTGAACATTACACTAACAAATTATATAAATTTATTATTTTATATTAATAGCAAATTATAATTTTATAAATATTATTTTATATTAATGTTAAATTATAGTTCTATAAATGTTATTGTATATTTATATCAAATTATATTTTCTATAAATATTATTTTATATTATTATCAAATTATAATTATATATATATTATACAATGTTTTAAAAACCGGATAAAACCGAATAACTCGGTTGAATAAATCGGTCACTATAACAAAATTATATAGGTATTAAACCGGTCGAACTAGATGACTTGGTGTCGAAAAAAATCACTAACACCTAAAAAATTTAAAAATATCAAAATTTTACAAGTTTATAATTTAAATTCAAATTTGAATCAATTATAAATTTAAGTCAAGTAATTGATTTACAAATTTAAAAAAAGTATTAATCTCAAATACAAACCTATGTTTGTTATCTATATAACATGTATTAGCATTTATTTTACGCAACACCTCAGCTCAACTAATAAAAATCAATGATATCAATCATATAGGAGAAAAAATTAATTATGTTTAAATTCCACAACCTGTCAATGTTATAATACTGCAGTAGCCTCTATTTATTATATTTAATCGTTGTTATTAATTTTTAAAGAAAAGAATATCAACTTTCTCTTATATTTTAATTTTTTGTTTTGTTAAATAATGAAAAATGACGTCGTTTTTATTTTAAAAAAACACGCATTAGAACCGCCAATTTTGACCGGTTCTCACCGATTCAACTGCATATCCGATCTAACAATTGAATCAGACCAGTTACCACTCCGATTTCCGGTTCAACCAGTCCGACCGACCGGTCCGGTCCAGTTTTTAAAACTATAATATTATTTATGAATAGTATAATTATATATGAAGAAGTATTTTACCTATTTTACCCTTTCTTTATAGGTTTTATTTATCGAGTCATATACATGGTAAGTACTATCTTTCATGAAATAATTCAATTTGAAAATATGTATGAGCTTTGCCATCTTGACACTTGTATTTGTCACTAAATAATTATATCAATAATGTTTATTGTATTTATCGTATTTAGACGATAAATAATAAATTTTTTTCAAATTTTTTTATAAATTATTATTTATATAAAAATATTTAAATATGCGTTAATCAAATTATGTACTGTATTAATTAATTTTTGGCTTAATTACAATTTTGGTCGCCTTATTTTTATTTTTTTTAATTTTGTTCCTCTTATTTTTAAATTCAAATTTTTTGTCCCTCTATTTTAAGTTTTTTTTAGTTATGATCCCCCTATTTTAAAATCTGAAATTTTTGTCCCTCTATTTTCAATATTTTTGACTTTTGGTCCCTTTATTTTCATTTTTTTAAACTTTTGACCCCCCTATTAAATTAGTTCCAAATTGTAAAGGGGGACTAAAATTCAAAACAAAACTTAAAATAGGGAACCAAAACTAAACAAAAATGAAAATAGAGGGACCAAAATTCTAGATTTTAAAATAGAGGGACGAAAACTCAAAAAAACTAAAAATGGAGGGACAAAAATTCCGGATTTTAAAATAGGGGATCAAAACTAAAAAATAAAATAAAAACAGAGGGACCAAAATTACAATTAAGCATTAATTTATTACGTCCTTAACATTTGATTTCTTTTTGCGATTAGTCCCTGACGTTAAACTTCTGTTACAAAAATGATGATGTGGCTAACGTCGCTGACGTGGCAAGCTTGTTTTTATCATTTTTCATTTATATTAATATCCAATAATTCCACGTCACTTTTTTTAATCATTTTCTATTATTTTTAATTTCCAATAATTCCACATAAGCATTGTTTTGTTTGTTGAGTGTTAAATGATGAATGCATAATCTTTCAAAAAAAAACCCAATGTAGTTTCGAACCTAGGACCTTCAAATTACCACAATAACATGTTTCCACCAAGCCATTTACTTCCTTTTGTTTATATTTGTAATGCATACACTAATATACTAATATTACTGTATCTATTAAATATACTAATAGTAATATACTAACATATTACTACAACTTAAAATTATTAGTTAAAATAGTTAATACTGTAAATAATTAATACTGCAACTTATGCTAATCATTAATACTGTAAATAATTTTGTAACTATATTAATAATTATGAAATATTTAGTAAATAATACTGTAACTTAAAAGTATTAGTTGAAATAATTAATTATTTTATTAATTAGTAATTAATAATATTATAGGTGAAATTATTTAATAATACTGTAATTAAAATTATTTAACAAACTAATTAAATAATATTTCACTAAAATTAATATTTCATATTCTATTTTAATATTTCACAAAAGTAATTAAAATTATAATGCATATGTTTCACTAATTAATATTTCAACTGTTTTAGTATTTAAATATTAATAAATAAAAATTACTTATTTATATAGTAATTATTTACAGTATTATTAATATAAATACAATATTATTTACTAAATATATAATAAAGTAATTATAAAATATTTCACTATTAGTTAATAACAGTATTAGTTAATACTGTATTATTAGTAAATAATACTTTATTATTAATTAATTTAAACTAAATATTAAATAATTATTATAAGTATTATTAGTTTAAACTAATAATTTAAATATTAAATAGTTTAATTAGTATTTTTAATAGTTTAATTTACTAAATAATTACAGTAAATTTATTTAGTTTAATTTATTAAATAATTAGAGTATTAATTAATTACAGTAAATTATTAATAATAATTTAATTTATTAAATAATTATAATATTAATTACAGTAAATTAAATAAAGGGTTAATACCCCTTTTGGCCCCTGCCATATAGGCGAAATCCAAAAAACAACCCTGTAAAAAAAAAACACAGATTTCATCCCTGCCATTTGTAGATTCCCTCGTTTTGCCCCCTGAGTAGATTTGGTCAACCATATTGATGACATGGCGCTGCTTAGTTGGAATTTTATTTATTTTTTATTTATTTAATTACACGCGTGACATTTTTATTAATATTTTAATATTTATTATTTTTTTTTTATTTTTTTATTTTTTTATTTTTTTATTTTTTATTTTTTTTATTTTTTTTATTTTTTTTTATTTATTTTTTTATTTATTTTTTTAATTTTTTTAATTTTTTTTAAAATTTTTTTTAATTTTTTTTAAATTTTTTTTAATTTTATTTTAATTTTTTGTTTTATTTTGTTTTATTTTTTTAATTTGTTTTTATTATAATTTTTTTAATTTTATTCTTTTTTTTCGTTTTTATTTATATATTTTTTATATTTTTATTTTTTTATATTTTTCGCTTTTTGGACCTAATTTTTATTTTTAATTTTATTTTAAACAAATTGTTCTTTTAAAAATTAGTTTCATTATACTAATCCATTTATTTCAATTTATTACCATACTAATCCATTTATTCTCATACTAATTTCAATTCAACAATACTTATGAGTGATTTATTACCATTATAACTCCACTCATTAACCATCTTTATAACCTCTCTCCACTTCTTTTTTTTTCGTTACAGTATTGTTTCATTTCTTCTCCATTGTTTTCGATGTGGGACACTTTTATTTAGTAAATAGTACATGACAGTATATGGCAGTAAATATATAAACAGTTATATGATTGACAAGTAACATATATAAACACTTTTATTTAGTAAATAGTTTTCGATGTGTACATGGCAGTAAATAGTAAATAGTTTTGGATTCAAGATAGATACAACATCCTTATCCTCCCCTTACATGCACATTCATATGTTCTTTGTACAAAAAATTGTTCATACCAAAGGATAATGATATAGTAAGTTACCAACTTATGGTGTGAACATGACAGTAGCAAGTTACCATTTTCATGAGGATGTGGAGAGTGATGAGAGCTTGAGATTCTTGTTTATTAGGGTGTGTGGTATTGTTGTGTTGTGAGTATGCTTTGTATTGAGTTTTGGATGGTTGATGAGTATTGAAAACAATAGAGAAGAAATGAAACAATACTGTAACGAAAAAAAAACAAAGTGGAGAGAGGTTATAAAGATGGTTGATGAGTGGAGTTATAATGGTAATAAATCACTCATAAGTATTGTTGAATTGAAATTAGTATGAGAATAAATGGATTAGTATGGTAATAAATTGAAATAAATGGATTAGTATAATGAAACTAATTTTTAAAAGAACAATTTGTTTAAAATAGAATTAAAAATAAAAATTAGGTCCAAAAACGAAAAATAAAAAAAAAAAATAAAAAAAAATATATATAAATAAAAACGAAAAAAAATAAAAAAAAAAGAATAAAATTAAAAAAATTATAATAAAAACAAATTAAAAAAATAAAACAAAATAAAACAAAAAATTAAAAAAAATTAAAAAAAAATTAAAAAAAATTAAAAAAAAATTAAAAAAATAAAACAAAATAAAACAAAAAATTAAAATAAAATTAAAAAAAATTAAAAAAAATTTAAAAAAAAATAAAAAAAAATTTAAAAAAATTTTAAAATTTTAAAAAAATAAATAAATAAAAAATAAAAAAATAAAAAAATAAAAAAAATAAAAAAAAATAATAAATATTAAAATATTAATAAAAATGCCACGCGTGTAATTAAATAAATAATAAATAAATAAAATTCCAACTAAGCAGCGCCATGTCATCAATATGGTTGACCAAATCCACTCAGGGGGCAAAACGAGGGAATCTACAAATGGCAGGGATGGAATCTGTGTTTTTTTTTTTACAGGGTTGTTTTTGGGATTTCGCCTATATGGCAGGGGCCAAAAGGGGTATTAACCCTTAAATAAATGAGATATTAAATAATTATGATTATTAATATTAAAATTATTTAGTTACTTAAATAATAAATAATTATTAGTTACGATAATAAATAATAAATAATAAATAATTATTAGTAAATAATATTGTATTATTAGTTAATAGTAAATAATTACGATACTAAATAATAAATAATTATGTTAATTAATAATTGAAATATTAAATATTTGGAATATTAAATTAATGAAATATTTAATAAACTAATTATTTATGTTAATTTATAAAATAATTTATATTTATATTAATGAGTATTAAATATTAAATTATATAAAATAATTTATACTAACTGTATTAAATAATTTATATTAACTATATTAAATAATTTATACTAATTATATTAAATAATTTATACTACCACTATATATAAATATTTATATTAAATATTTTTATTTATATTAATAAGTATTAAGTATTAAACTCTATAAAATAATTTATATTATCAGTATAAAATAATGTATACTAATTGTATTAAATAAGTGTAGTATTTTAAATATAAGTATTAAATAGTAAATATTGGATTTATGTAATATATAAATTTATTGCAAATAAAAACGTAAGTGAGATGAATGGTCTAGTGGCTAAGAACCATGTTGTGGAAGCAAAGGTCATGAAATTATTGTCTTCTTAAACTATAGAGACCAAAATCAAAATAGCTTATGTAGAATTATTGGGGATTATAATAAATAAAAAATGATAAAAAACACTTGCCACGTCAGCAACGTTAGACACATTATCATTTTTGTAACGAAAGTTTAACATCAGGGACTAATGACAAAAAGAAATCAAATGTTAAGGACTTGGATCGAAAAAAAAAAAATTCATGGATCAAAACCAAAAACTCGCCAACTTACAGGGACGAAAGCATTATTTAAACCTTATTAGTATGTCAGAACATTTAATAATCAAGTTATAAACTATATCACAAACTTTTCACATTCAATTATTCAATTTGATTTTTTTTTTAATCAAAAGAAATATATTATATTAAAAAAAACACACTGTACACAAGGTGAGCCCTAGGGTCCAACTAGACATGGCAACGGGGCGGGTCGGGGGCGGGTTTGAGCAGCCCCGCACCCGCACCCGCCACCCTGAAACAGATCCGCCCCCGCACCCGCACCCAGTCGGGGGTAAAAAACCACCACCCAGACCCGCCCCCAATGGGGAACGGGTTCCCCGCCCCCGCCCCCGCCCCCACCCGCAAAACTATTTTTTTTTTAAATAAATATTTTTCATAATAATAAAAATTAATAATTTAATTAAATAATTAATTATTTTAATAATAAACATGTTTTTAAAGAGTAAAATAATTAATAAACATGTTTTTCTAGTAAAACTATTTTTAAAAATTAAAATAACTTTAATAAATATATAATAAAATAATTAAAATAAAATATAAAAGTAAATTAAGGTAGACCAGGGCGGGAGCGGGACCGGGTGTGGGGCGGGTAGTAGCATCCCCCGACCCCGCACCCGCACCCGTAATAAAAAATCGGGTTTTACCCGCACCCGCACCCAGTTAAACCGGGTTTTCCCCGCTAATTTTGGGGCGGGTCCGGGCGGGTCTCGGTTTTCTTGCCATGCCTAGGTCCAACCACCAACTAACCAATTACATTAACAAATGAGCTATCTTACTTTTTAACTTTCTATTTTTTCAACTTCTATATACCACATTATCTATGATATTTCAATTATTCAATTTGATTTTACTATTTAATATTGTCCGGATATATGTATTAATCAAACTATGAATTTTATTAATTAAATTTTTATATATTATTAATCAAAATTGTTTAAGAAAAAAAGAAAAAAAAATTAAAAGAAAAAGCAAAATAAAAAAATTACTATTTATGATATTTATGAATAAAAAATATGATGTAGGTGTAAAATTAAATGTCAAAATAGCTTTACTCAATATTTATGTCTCCAATTTTAATTTCAACAATTAAAAAAAAAAATCGTAAGGCACATAAATTAAGATGAGTTTTAGGACGTTAATCAGTTGTCAAATGAAGGTGACTTGTTGTTCTGTTCTACTGTTTCTTTTTCTCTCATCCCCTTTGATGTATGACATCCCTTTTTATAAATTGTGGATCTAAAAATGCAGAGAGAAAAATCTCCCTTTCTAGATTCTTCTATTTAATATTTCATTCATCTTAAAAAATAATATTCCACAGATTAATAATCACCATTGAAAACTTATCAATTATGTTTTTTTTTTTTGGAAATAAACCAATAACATTCAAGAAGAGAAGACAAATAATAGTTGAATAATCGTTTGATGTTAAAGATGATAATGAATAGTGTGATAATTAATTTCAATAATGTCAAAAATGGTTTTCTGATGTTAGAGTTTTCTTTTTTAATGCAGTTTGTTATTAAAAAATTATTTCAAAAAATAATTAAAAAATAAATCAAATGCTTGAAGATCAAGCATCCTAAACTTAATTTCAGTGTTTTTATTATTTCCCGTGAATTTGAATTTTCTTTTACCATTAGTATTCGGCATACTCGATCGATTAATGATAAACTTTGGTATTAAGTAGTTCTAGTTCTATCTCAAATGTAATTGCGGAAGATAGAACCGCAATTCTTTCTATTAAATTCATTGTCAATCACATTAAATTAATTAACAATTAATTAATTAAATTTATTATTTTAATTAACAGTTAATTATTCTTTGTCATTTGTAGGAGTTTATAGCTAATTTAATACTGTTTCTTTTATCAATCAACTTCTCACTCTAGTAGTTAAGATTAGAGCTAGGAAACTTCTGAGTCTAGCGTGTAGTAAGGGTGAAGAAATGTCTTTGTCCAAGTCTACTCATTCAACCCATTGTAATATAGTGGTAGCTTTTTTGTATGAATTTGTGATGCTAAAGTTTCATGATACTTTTCCTCTCCTTTTTATGCGTTTTATAAATTATAAAAGGTAGATGTGGAAGTACAAATTTATTTATTTTTGTTTTTATTTATTTCCTTTTTTAAAATTGACTAATTAAAACTAAATGTGTTGGTGAAAAAATACAAATGGTTTTATTAATCTGAAGTGGATAGCAGAAGTAGACATATGTATGCCTCAAATAAGGCAGATATGGTCACGGGGTGTGTCACCTTGCCCCATGAGACACGGAGTATGAATTGCCAGCTAGCAGCTGGTTTTATTTTTATTTTTAAATAGTTTTTGTAATAAGAAAAACTATTATTTCTAATAAGAAAAATAAAGTGTTGAATTTCTATAAAAAATAAAATAAAAATAAAGTGTTGAAGTGATGTTAGATTGAAACTACTCATTGACTTGTAACTCGAGCAACTGATAAGAGAGGGCATTTGAAAAAGAAGATTTGTGATAAACGAATATGAATAGTGAGTAGTAAAATATTTGTGAGATTTTAGAGCACATTAACGATTTCTAAAGTGGATTATTGTCGAGTAAGTAAGCCAATAATTGTTAAAAAATAAATGTGAGCTAAGTTTGAAGTTTCATATTACTTGAAAAAGTGGAGGTTAACATTTTATAAGTAAGAGGACACATATATCTATCACTTTAAGGTTTTTGGTGAATATATGGTGTCTCTCATTTGTTTGGGTGAGTTTTTGATCTTTAGATGAGCGTTTGACGCAGTGTAAATGTTTTCCTTCATGATGACTCATCAGTGGTATCAGAGTCGTGGTTCGAATAAGGGATCGACTCTTTGTGTCGAAAGTCTTCCTAACAGCGTGTTCCGTTGATGTGCTCATGACTAGATAAGAGTATCTCTCAATGCGGTACACTTGAAGGGTAACATAGTGGATGGACTCACACTTGAGGTGGAGATTGTTGAGAAACAAATGTAAGTTGTGTTGAGAAACAAGTGTGAGTTCTAAGTCCCACATTACATAGAAAAGTGGAGGTTGAACACTTTATAAATAAGAAGACTCATACACCTGTCACTTTAAAATTTTGGATGAATATGAGGTGTCTCTCACTTATTTAGACGAGTCTTTAACTTTTAGATAAATCTTTGATCAAATGTGAATGTTTACCCCTTACGATAACCCATTAAATCCAAGATGTCACATGGCTGATTGAGGAGAATTATTCTTAGAGAAAAATTTTAGTTGGCCTCACTATCCAAAGTTATAGTGTTGTAGTTACCATTAGTATAATTAATTGTGTCTTCGTCAGTTCCTCCATAGATATCACTATCCATGTAGTACTAGTGTGACCGACTACTCCGTAAATAAGTTTTAGACGCCTTTATTTACTTCCGTTGGGATATATGTGTTTAAAATAGAAATACCATAAATTCTTAAGGATTTATTCAGAGGCACCAAATATGTGCTATTTCTTTTTTCTATGAGACGCCCAAAAAAAGTGGGAGTCTTGGGTAGGCCTGTTATAGGTTCTCTAGAACCGAGAACCGGTCCGAAAACCGGACCCGGAGAACCGGTTCATTGGACCGGTCTGCTAGAAGTTGGATCTAGTAATGGATAAATTTTTTATCCGTATCCAGAAAGAAGATCCGGACCAAGTATCCAATGAGT
This sequence comes from Lathyrus tuberosus, assembly GCA_022829125.1. Lineage (NCBI taxonomy): Eukaryota > Viridiplantae > Streptophyta > Magnoliopsida > Fabales > Fabaceae > Lathyrus > Lathyrus tuberosus. Next base: position 1,278,738 of record JALAZF010000057.1, read on the forward strand.
AACCGGTTGGTCTTAATATAAAAACCAAAAACTAAAGTTTTATTCATTTTTTCTCTTTTCATTTTTTCAAACACTCAGTCACTCTCTCTCCGTCTCTCGCCTCCGTCTCTTTCGTCTCACCTCACTCTCACCCACACAACTCAGTCACTCACTTTGTTCTTCTCTTCCAATCGTCTCCCTCGGTCGCTCAAGCATCATCTCTGATCATCTCATCTCTATCTTGTTGCTTCTTTGAACCGTGGAAGGAAACCCTAGAAAGAAAGAACTATTTTGCTAGTGACAGTGTAATGTTTCCAAACTTTTCAAGTATTTTTTTCTATTATGATATGTTGTATATTCTTGTTTGCATGTTTGAGGTAGTATCTTGTTTGCTGAGGTTACGTTTTGGCGTTTGAATAAAAATTTTTGATGAGGTTCTACTTAGGGTTCGGCCTATAATTTTGATTTGAGGATATATAGCATGTAAATTTTGTTCTTGAGGTTCTGATAATAAGTTGTGTTGCTTGCTTGCTGAGGTTGTGTTAATTTGGTTGGTATTGTTTTTGTTACAGTCAATTATTGTTTGATTGATATTTAATTTTGTATCATGTCTTTTCAAGGTTCATCACTGACCCCACCAACTATGGATGACCTTATTGACATTAATATATTACTTGATGGAGATCATCCTGCTGGCTATGATGAGGAGACATTGGATGGAGGGAATATTGAGATTGGTGAGATGATTGATATGGAACTTCCAGTTCCAACTGACACTCCCACTACTACACAAAACACTGCTACTACACAAAACACTCCCACTATTGCCTCCTGTAGTTGGTAATAGTAATGCAAAATCTGATCTTGATTTATATATTGAGGAGCCTCCCTTGAAAGTTCCTCCTACATCTAAGTTTGATGTTTTAACTTGGTGGATGGGGAATGAAGCTAAATATCCTGTTCTTAGTAAGCTAGCAAAGGATGTCTTAACTGTTCCGGTTACAACTGTTGCTTCAGAAGCAACCTTTAGTGCCGGTAAAAGGATTATTGATCCTAAACGAGCTGCGATGAAAACCAAGACAGTTGAAATGGTACTTTGTGGGGGTGATTGGGTGAAGGAAAAATATGGAATAAAAAAGGGATGCACTGCTAGCTTAGTAAGTATTTTTTGCTTATGTTATGATCTATTTTAGTTCACTTATTATAGAGTTTATGTCCCATATTACTTATGCTTTAATTGGTGTAGCTTGAAGAATCACATGAAGAACCTTTGGCATATCATTTTGGTGAGGATCCGGGTGCCGCTTCTTCTACAAGAACAACATTACAAAGCCAATGATGAAAATGTTTCTGAGGCATATTATTATTTATGTAATTTGAACAATCATTTTGGTGTAATTTGAATATATTTTGATGTAACTTTTATGTAATTTGAACAATTTTGAACAACATTACAAAGCCAATGATGAAAATGTTTCTGAGGCATATTATTAATTATGTAATTTGAACAATCATTTTGGTGTAATTTGAATATATTTTGATGTAACTTTTATGTAATTTGGTGTAATTTGAACAATTTTGAACAACATTTTGGTGTAATTTGAATATATTTTGATGTAATTTTAAAGTAATGTAAAAATTAGTATTTTTAACAATTTATTTTGAATTTAAAAAATTAAAAAAAAAAAAATTTCCTGGAGCGGTTCGGTTCCGGTTCGGTTCCGGATCTGCAACATTAAAAAAAATATCCGGTCCGGTTTACCCGAATTAGCCGGTCCGGTTTCGGTTAAAAATAAAAACCATCACTGTGTCGGTCCGGTTCCTGGGTACCCGGTAGCATGGTCGGTCCATTTTTCGGGTCCCTCAATATCCGGTCCGAACCGGACCGGTAACAGGCCTAGTCTTGGGTACACTATAACCTGTAGTACTTGTTACAATATAGCCGTTGAGGACTCTAGTTTCTTGTATTAGGTCTTCTTTTGGAAAAGGGTGGCTTATGGTGCTACATTTGTAGTGCATACTATAGCTTGGCCTTAGTGACCTATGAAATATGCTCAAACACAATTCTTTTGTGTAGTTCTTCTCCATTCTTTCTCCATTTCACACATTTTTACCGTATCTAGGACGTACTCATCTGGAACACTTGAAAACGGAGAAAAACAGAAATACTGAAGTAAAACAAATAAAATAGGATAAAATATTAGAATTTATGATAAAAACACACATGAAAAGTGGTAAAAAAAATACTACTGATCACCCCGTCCAAAGTAATTTTCATAAGAGTTTTAAAAAATAAATGAAGTTCTGAAAAATGAGTTGTGTGCGTGTGTGCGTGCATGTGTGGCTTTATTACAATGAGAGTAACAGACTCAAATTAAATTACAATCTTGATCCTAGAAAAGATAAGAAAGTTGAGCACAAGATCAGATGGCGAGTTTTTAGCATATAGATTAATTTCTTGATGTTTTTTAGTATTTTGATTCTTTTAAGTTAATCTTTAGAAACTTCTTGCTTTTTGATTTAATTCAATATTTATTCTTCATTTGATAATACTTATGATAAATTGCTTTGATCTTCTTATCTTCATCAAAATCTGCTAAACTTGCTTTTTTTTTTAATAATCTCATTCATTGCCAAGGGCCAATTGAGCCCAACCATTGATACAAAGCCTGCAAATTGCAAGGAACTAGAACTTGATACAAGTTACATCAGAAATTCCTAAACAGCAGCTATTATACTTCCTCTCCAAATTGACTAATAAGTGTGAATCCAAAGGCATTGGCATCCTTCCAACACTCAAGGTTCCCTCCAAACCAGAACATAGCTCAAATCCTAACTAAGTGGGCTTCTACAATCAGTACAATTCTAACGGCTGCTTATGCCAATCATACAAATTGCCTCTTGATTTGTATTTGTTGTTCAAAACCTTCCAATTCCAAGCACTAATAATGATAGCATGAAACATTTCCTTAGGGCCTGCAATGTTATCATTGAATATGACTTGATTTCTGAACCTCTAAATACTCCAACATGCCACCAACCAAAAATAACATAATTTTTTTCCCTTCCCTGGCAGGTTGGCCCAACATAAGAATGACTCTATACAGTTAGTTTCCTTAGGGAACTCGACTCCCAACCAGACTTCTACTTCCCTCCACAGCTTTTGTGTTTTCTCACATGATATGAAAATATGAGCTATTTCTTTAATATCCTGAAAACAGAAAATACAAGACAGTTGATGTGGATCAATAATGATGCCCCTATTGGCAAGGATTGAACGGGTAGGCAGCCTATTGAGAAATAATCTCCACCCAAACACTTTGACCTTAAGAGGGATTTTAGTCTTCCACATAATGTCCAAAGCTTCCAACATTTTATGGTTTAACTCCTCCTCCTCCCTTTTTTGATTCAAATTCAAGTAGCATGCTTTCACACTAAACTTATCTTCACAACTTCTTGGCCACAGTATAGAATCTTCCTCATGATTAAGAACCACCTCCTTAATGATCTGTATTAACTCCCCAGCAGCCCCACCAACATCTTCATTCATTATGATATTTTTGCCTACTAAGTTCCATTTCCAAACATTATCAATCCAATCTCCACATCCTTTAATCACAATATTCTGATCTAGGCAGTGTTTTAAAAACCAGACCGGTCATCAAACCGGTGAGGGTACTGGGTCACTGGTTTATCGGTCGAACCACTGGGTCATTGGTCGAACCGCATGACCAAACCGGATTAAACCGGATTAAATCGGATAACTCGGTTGAATAAACCTGTCATTATAATAGGTATAAAACCGGTAAAACCGGTCGAACCGGATGATTCAGTCTCTAAAAAATATAACTAGCACTTAAATTTTTTGAAAATATCATATCATAAATTCACAGGTTCATAATTTAAATTCAAATTTTAAACAGAGTCTAATTGTAAATTTTAAACAGAGTCTAAATTAAACAGAGTTTAATTTGAGTTCATAGTTTTAATGTTAATAGAAAATCAGTTTTAATGTTAATAATTAAAACAATACAAATATTAACATTATTCTAAATAATAAATTTTCCAAGTCTATATATATAATGGAAATCAGTTAAATCTACAATTATATTATATTTAGTTTTTTAATCTGTGTTCTTAAATTTCTATACAAATATTTGTATGATAGTTTTTCAATCAATATAAATATAAAATAGTAAAAATAGTTTTGTGGATATTACGAAACTTAATTTGTGTATCACTTGAATCAAATGAGTGATCACTATTATTCTTGAAGAAAAGTTCCTATGTATTTGAGTAAAAAAAAATTTAAAAAAAATTTAAAAAAAAATTAGAAAAAAAAATATTTTTTTTTAAAATAAGCTATTGAACCGCCGGTTTGCGAAAACCGTCGGTTTTCCCGGTTTTTCCGGTTCCCACCGGTTCAAAGACATGGCCGATCGAGCAAGTGACCCCGGTCGGTTACCTGGCCGGTTCCCGGTCCAACCGGTCCGACCGGCCGGTCCGGTCCGGTTTTTAAAACACTGGATCTGGGGAAGAGTTGAATAGTTCAGGATATTGAAACTTAAGTGCTATTCCACCAATCCATCTTGAGTGCCAAAAGAATGTATTTCCTCCATTTCCTACCTTACATGTTAATATACTGAACACACCCTGTGTATTTGAAGGCATACACAACTGAGTAATATCCTTCCACCACCTTGAGCTTTTCCTTGGATTATTCTTAGACTGACCTATAAGGATACTATGTAATTCACTTCCATATTTAGCCTTTATGACTCCATTCCATAAAGCTCCAGATTCATTAGTAACCCTCCACGACCATTTTGCAACTAGAGCTATATTAAATGATGAAGCCTATTTGATTCCTAACCCTCCTTGTTTCCTTGGTTTACAAACTAGTGACCACTTCACCCAAGCAACACTCTTCTTGTCCCAGTCACCAACCCAAAGGAACTTGCGTTGAATTGCTTTGATCTCTTTCAATACCTTAACAGGAGCCAGATAAAAAGATATATAATGCACAGGCATATTTGTTATTACCGAATTTATCAAAGTCACACGACCACCAATGGATAACATCCTTCCTCTCCAAGAAGATAGGCGAGCTTTAATTGAATCTACAACTGGTTTCCCAAAAGATATTGTCTTATGACTGCCTCCAATTGTTAGACCTAAGAACTTAAAGGGAAATTTTCCAACTTTGCAAGACAGAAAATCTGATACAGCTTCCATCTTGTTATTTTCAATTCCCATACCAAATAAATTACTCTTACTGTAATTAACCTTTAGCCCTGATACAATTTTTATGCCTCTCAGAATCAATTTTATAGCCCAAATATTGGACCAAGAATCATCACACAATAAAAGTTTGTCATCAGCAAATTGTAGGAGACTTATAGATGTTTCCTCATTAATCTTCAAACCCTTCAAAATATTAATGTTTTCAGCATTCTTCACCATCATTGTCAAACATTCTGTTACAAGAACAAATAAGAAAGGAGATAGTGGATCTCCTTGTTTGAGGCCGCTATTCATTTTTAAATCTTTGGATGAACTTCCATTCACCAACACTGATCTATAGCTATTACAAATTAAACCTCTTATCCAGCTAATCCATTTTGAGCTAAAGTGCATTGCTTCCAAGATTTTGATTAGAAAACTCCATTCTATACAGTCATAATCTTAAGAAAAATCTACCTTAAGCGTGAATCCTCTTTTCTTCTTCTTGATCATATAGTCATGAATTTCATTAGCCACCAATACACCATCAAGGAGTTGTCTGCCAGGAATAAATGTTGTTGGAGAATGAGACACCAACTTCCCAATAATTCTACTCAACCTTGCTGTAAGCATTTTGGACAGAATTTTATGGATGCACCCAATCAAAGAAATTGGTCTGAAGTCCCCCAGAGATTGAGGGTTATCCATCTTTGGAATCAAAATAATGAATGAGGAACATAATGATTTTGGTAAGAGTACATTCTCATGGAATTCAGAAATACAATTAGTAATATCATCTCCAATTATCTCCGAAGCTTTCTTTATGAATTTCAAATTAAATCCGTCTAGTCCAGGGCTTTTGTTGCCATCACATGAATTAATCGCCTCTTGAATGTCCTCAGATGAAAAAGGCTCTATCAGAATGATATTCTCCTCTTCATTGAGTTTCTCTAATGCTCTTAAATCCAGATTAAATCCTCTAGCTGACTTGTTCTTGTACTTGTCCTCAAAATGGTCATGGATATTTTGTTTCACTGTCTCCACCCTCTCTTTCTCATTCAAGCCAATGCTCATTGCTGAAATGTTATTTTCTCTCCTCCCAAAATTGATAATAGAATGGAAATACTTTGAATTGTTATCTCCCTCAACTAACCATTTTGTTCTTGCCTTTTGGTATAACAGACTTTATTTAAGATGTAATTTCTTCCAAATGTCTTCAATAACCTCACTTCTCTCTTTGAAGATACTGTCAGGAGTTTCAGAATCCAAGTCTGCCATTTCTCCTTCCAAATCATTAAGCTTCTCAATACCCTCCTCAACTTTAAGGTCCAAAATCCCAAAAATGTTATGGTTCCACCACTTCAATCTTGATTTAAGAACCTTCATTTTTTGGATAAGAATTCTGTAAGCATTACTTGTAACTTGACAGGATTCCCAAACCTCTTTCACAAATTTTAAGAATTCAGGATGATCAAACCACACATTAATAGTTTTGAATGGTTTGGGACCCCAGTTCCTATCATTAAGAACAAGAGAAACTGGTATATGGTCAGATACCTCCTTATTACCAACCTTCTGATTGACAGTCTTCCAACTTCTACAGAGATCCTCCGAAATCAGAAATCGATCAAGTATGCTCTTACATGATCCATTAGAGTTAAGCCATGTAAATCTATTGCCCACTACAGGCAAGTCAATTAACTCCATATCATCAATAAACAATCTGAATTCCTCCATCTCAGTATACTTATAGCCCTCGTTTCCTTTCCTCTCCCCATTATCCTTGATAGCATTGAAATCCCCCCCCCCCAAGAATCCAATCCCCAACTGGAAAGTTAGATTTCAATCTGACAAGGTCCTCCCATAATCTCCTTTTCTCACTCAGAACACATGATGAATAAATATTAACTATGTATATTGCTCTTCCTCTACAAACGCCATGAACTCCAAGGTAACCAGTTCCAGAGAAACTAAAAATAGATTGAAATGATTTCTTATTCCATAAGGATAACATACCTCCTGATTGGCCAATGGATCCAGTTGTAGGCCAGTCAAATTCCCCTCTTCCCTAAATACTGTTGGCAAAGTTGTCATCTATGTGTTGTCGTTTTGTTTCTTGTATTAGACAGAATTTAATCTTCTCCTTCTCAATTAGATATTTAACCCTCCTTTTTTTGATAGAAGAGTTGCACCCACGTATGTTGAAATTTGTGATATTCATGGGACTCTTATGTAAGTCTCCTTCAGATTCTGAATTCTTGATCTATCCCTCATTTCCAACCCTCTAACGATACTCTCTAGTGCTTCATCGTCCTCTTTACCTTCAACTCCCAACTCCTTCAGAATAACCCATACCTTGCTTGGGACATCATTATGTTTCCTCTTAATCATTTCATTGCCATGTTCTACATCCTTGTCAGATAGTGATCCACAACATAGAATTGAGCCCCCTGAGTACTTAGAGTTGTTATCCTCTTTCTGGGAAGAAATACATATTGGTTCTTCAAATTGATCATTTGATGAATTATGAGGTTTAACAATAATTGAAGAATGAAGTAAGGCTGAATAATATGAAGGTGCAAATGGAATCTGAATCTTCTCGTAGATCTCAGACAAAGGTTTCTTTTTTCTGGATAGGTTGAGAGCAGACGACCCACTTAGGCAAGGCTCAGGTAAATGAGGTGTTTTGGGCCCAACCCCAACTTTACAAATAATTGTATCATTGTTTAGGCCCAAATCTAAATTACTGTCAAATAGATCATCATTCAAATTCTCCCGCCCCATATTTCTCTTTATATGCTTCTTATCAATGTCCCTGTGATTCACCAACCTATCACTCCAAGTCCCCTTATCCCATCTCATCTGAGCTTCTTTTGATGCACCTTCATTAAATGCGTCCCTCTCTTTTGACCTTACCTCATTATATTACTTTTCAACATAACTTCCCAATTTTGCCTTTTGAATAACCTCTTGTGCCTTTCCCAAGCTCGCAGAGTCATTATGACTATCTATTTTCCTTTTCAAGATTTCTGAGTTATCATTCTTCCCAATGTATGTGACCCTTCTTTCATCGCCGCCACCATCAGATCTATCATCCTGCTTGTTTGCTTAATCTTCTTCCTTTGAGCTTTCGCGATTAACACAGTCTTCAACCTCATCGTCTTCTTCATCTGATTCATCCTCCGTTTCCTCCACGAATTATTCCTCAGTTTCAACAGAATCTCTCTTTTTGTCATGGAACACTATCCTCTTCAGGCCATGATTATCTTCCATTACTTTAATACATAATACCATTCCATTAATTTCAATACTAATCACCTCATTCAAATAACTGGTATATTTTGTTTTGATCAATATTTTTACCACGTCAAACTTTGAACGCGTTTTTGTTTCCTCATCACAACAAATATATTCTCCAATTCTGCCGGAAATGTATTTGAAAAAATCGTGTCTCCAAGCATGACAGAGTAACCCAAAGCATTTTACCCAAGTCAGACGTTCTTTGTCTACTTCAGCAGGGGACCTTTGTCTAATGTCCTCGAACCAATTTAGCAGCCATTCTTCTTCGTCTTTTATCAAAGACCTAACAACGTTCTCCTCAATGTCTTCAAGCAGACACATCTTGGCTTCCATTGGTGTGATTTTAATATGAAAAAATTATTCCCTATTAAATACTTCCTGAATGTTATATGCATTCCCAGGTAGCATGACTACTCCCACGTAAGCTTTTTCAAACCTCTGTATTTCCTTATCCTCGATTTTAAACATTAGGACTGTCCAACTGGGTTTTACCTGTAACGCCCAAAATATTTAATTATTTATTAATTGGATATTTACTAACTGTTTATGAATTATTCGGTTGATTTTGGTGTTGCGGTGAATTAAGTTGTTAAGTCGGTAAGTCGTAGAAATAATATTAGAGTCGCGGGATAATATTAGTAGTAATATTGTTCGTGGTTGGAGTGTGTTCGGTTAAGTGGGCTTGGTTTCGTGTCGGAATTAGTAGATTAGGGGGTGTATGTTTTAGGCCCATTAGACATTATATTAGAATATTATTATTTTAATAAAATAGAAGAAATAGAAAGTTGGGGGAGTTGTGTGGTATCAGTTAGAGGAAAAAGAAGAACGTGAGAGAAGTTGAGAACGGGAGAGAAGAAGAAGTCGCGAGAGAAACCGCTGCCGGTGCCGAGTTTCCGGAACCCGGTCGAACGTCGAGCTGCCTTCAATCCAAGGTAAGGGTGGGTTCGATTATTATAACCGGGTTAGGAGGAATAGTATAAGGGTTGGGGATTATAGGAGTTTTCTTCCATCAATTCTCGATAGGGTTGTCGTCTGTGTGGAAATTAATTATGATGTTGTTGAATTGTGAATGCTACTGTTATGATGTTGTTGTTTCTGTGTTGAAGTGGTTGAAAATTATAGTTGGAATGGATTTTTGTAAGCATTCCCGTGAAACTGGTTTGGCCAGATAAAAATGTTGATTGATTGAGTTTTGTGAAATTTGTTGCTGGTAATTTTCTATGAATGTTGTAGTGAATAATCGGTTTTCTGGAAATCTTGGTTTGGAAAGGAAAATTGAAGATTATATAAGGAAAGGGGTGGCTTGCGCCACCCATGTGTGAAGAAGGGGTGGCTTGCGCCACCTATGGGAACCTGAAGGTGGCTGGCGCCACCTGATGGATGGAGAAAGGTGGCTTGCGCCACTGATGATTGTGGGGGCCACCTGAATCACTCCCTAATGTTATACTTTTATATACATGTTCCATTAGTTAATAACATTAGAGATCTTAGGATTAAACTAATTCTATGTAATCTAATTAAGTCGTATGCTAATAATTTTAATTGGTCTGGTAGAAAAAAAAAGAGATTAGTTGGTAATCAGCTAGTAAATGAAGATTTGCAGAAAAAAAAAGAAAAACTATTCTCAGGTTTTTTACAGAAACAAGTTTTGACAGAAAAAATGAAACAATAGCAGTAGGCAGCATTTTGACAGAAAATTGGAATTGTAGTAGTATGTTGCAGCAGTGGTTAACTGAATTAATAAATTAATCAGTAGCAATTAGTAAAGGTGAAACAGTGTAGTTTTAGTCGGTTTAGGCGGAAAACATAGTCGTCCGGGATTTAAGGAAAATTGTCGGGGTAAGTCGGGTAAATTAGTAGGTGACTTTTGTTGAATTGTTTGTTGAAATTATGTTGAGAAAGTGGAATTTCAGGTACATCTGAGTTGTAAAATTGTTCCGGTTTACGGACGAATTGTAAGTTGTAGGCTTGATAAGCCAACGTTGATATAAGTTGTTGATGTCGAACAAGTTGCTATGTTGTTTAAGTTGATTACGTTGTGGATGTCGTTGAGTTGTTTATGTTGTTGAGTTGTGCATGTCAATAAACATACATTGCATTTTGTGTCGGAGCGTTGCTCACACCACGTTGGCCTGGATTGGCAATATGTTGAATGTTGAAAGTTGAAGGCTTATGCCTTGATGCCTCGATAAACTGGCAATATTACGTTGGGAGTTTTACTCCGATGGTACCACATGCATAACATTGTCGAGTCTCATTAAAGTTGCATTTTCTTAAGTTGTTGTTGATTTTGTTTCTTGGTTGTTGATGTGAAGTGGTGATTATTCGTATGATTCTTGCCTATATATTATTTATCATACTCCGTTTATAATTTTCGGTAACTCACCCCTTCTGTTTGAATGTTGTCCCTATGTTGGCAACGTGCAGGTAACCAAGAAGAGTAGCCGGTTACCTTAGTTCGAGTCGGTGGTTGTCGCTCTGATACGTAGCACTCGGGGGGATGACGCATGTCTTTTATTTTAGTTGTCTACATGCTGAATTTTAATAAAATTGCTAGAAATACTTTGTTGTTTAATTTGAAGTTGTTTTTATGTTGAATAAGGATGCTACTAAGTTGTTAATGAATCCGCTGCGTTGTGTTTGCTTAAGTTGAATGAAGTCGAAGTTTATTGTTGGTTTATGTTCCCTTGAATCGTTTATGTATCTTTCATGAATAACTATTATGTTGTTGATTTTTAAAGTTGGAAATGTGATACCCCGTTTTATGTCGAAAATTTTATAACTCTGATTTTAATATAATTATTGGGTAGAATTGGGGTGTTACATTAGTGGTATCAGAGCAGGTCGGTCCGTCCGTCCAAGTGTCGAGTCGTAGTTGTCTAACAATCGAGTATTGTTAGTGGTTCTAACTTTTGATTATGTTGTAGTGATAAGTTGAGATGGCTGGAAGGAACGATGCTGCAATGGCTGCTGCAATGCAAGCAATGGCTCAGGCTGTACAGAATTTACCGAATGCTGGCGAGAATGATGGATCTCGTAGTCTGGCGACTTTTCAGAGGGAAAATCCGCCTACCTTCAAGGGCAAGTATGATCTTGATGGAGCATTGGACTGGTTGAAAGAGATTGAGAGGATCTTCCGTGTGATGGACTGCACTCCAGCGCAGAAGGTTCGTTATGGGACTCATATGCTAGCAGTCGAAGCTGATGACTGGTGGCTAGAGACTCGTCAGAGGTTGGAGACTACAGGTGAAGTTATCACTTGGGATGTGTTCCGAAGGGATTTTCTGAGGAAGTATTATCCAGAGGATGTCCGTGGTAAGAAGCAGATTGAGTTTCTTGAGCTGAAGCAAGGAACTATGTCGGTTACTGATTATGCTGCGAAGTTTGTTGAGCTGGATAAGTTTTATCCGTACTATACCGGTGATGATGCTGAGTTTTCTAAATGCATCAAATTTGAGAGCGGGTTGCGTTCTGAAATCAAGAAAGCTATTGGGTATCAGAAGATCCGTGTCTTTTCGGATTGGGTTGATAGTTGCAGGATTTATGAAGAGGACAATAATGCTCACTACAAGATTGTTAGTGATAGAAGAGGCAAGCAACAACAGAACCGTGGTAAGCCTTATGATGCTCCAGCTGGAAAAGGTAAACAGAAAGCGACTGAAGGCAAGAAGACTAGTAGGGGAGATGCTCCTGCTGGCATAACTTGTTTCAAGTGTGGAAAAGCTGGACATAAGAGTACTGTGTGTACTGCTGAGGCGAAGAGATGTTTCCGATGTGGTAAGATTGGTCATGCAATATCTGACTGCAAGTACAAGGAGATGATCTGTTTTAATTGTGGTGAAGAGGGACATATTAGTAATCAGTGTCCGAAGCCAAAGAAAGCTCAGACCGGAAAAGTGTTCGCGTTAGCAGGAACTCAGACAGCTAATGAGGACAGACTTATCAGAGGTACATGTTTCATTAATAGTACTCCTTTAATCACTATTATTGATACCGGTGCTACGCATTGTTTTGTTTCTGCTGATTGTGTTCAAAGATTGGGTCTTAAGTTATCTGCGATGAATGGAGAAATGGTCGTCGAGACTCCGGCTAAGGGATCGGTGACTACTTCTCTTGTGTGTTTAGGGTGTCCTTTATCGATCTTCGATAAAGACTTTTATGTTGATTTGGTTTGTTTGCCGCTGATCGGAATGGATGTAATCCTAGGTATGAACTGGCTAGAGTATAACTATGTTCATATAAATTGTTATCGTAAGTCGGTGAGGTTTTCCTCTCCGGAAGAGGAAGGGGTTGGATTGTTGTCTTTCAGAGAGTTACAGAAACTGATGAAAGAAGAAGCTCAGATGTTTTCGTTGATGGCAACGTTGTCTCTTGAGAGCCAAGCTAAGATTGAAGAATTGCAGGTGGTAAATGAATTTCCTGAAGTTTTCCCTGATGAAATTCCTGATGTGCCGCCAGAGAAAGAGGTTGAATTTGCAATTGATCTTGTACCTGGTACTAGACCTATTTCGAGGGCACCATACAAAACGTTGGCATCCGAGTTATCGGAATTAAAGAAGCAGTTGGAAGAGTTACTTGAGAAGAAGTTTATAAGGCCAGGTGTATCGCCGTGGGGAGCTCCAGTGTTGTTAGTAAAGAAGAAAGATGGAAGTATGAGACTTTGTGTTGATTATAGACAGCTGAATAAAGTGACAATCAAGAATAAGTATCCACTTCCGAGAATAGATGATTTGATGGATCAGTTGGTGGGTGCTTGTGTGTTCAGCAAGATTGATTTGAGATCGGGCTATCATCAGATTAAAGTGAAAGATGAGGATATTCAGAAGACAGCGTTCAGAACACGGTATGGACATTATGAGTATTCAGTGATGCCTTTCGGTGTTACTAATGCGCCGGGAGTGTTCATGGAATACATGAATCGTATTTTTCATACTTATCTGGATAGTTTTGTGGTTGTATTCATTGATGATATTCTGATTTATTCTAAGTCAGAAGAAGAGCATAAGGAACATTTGAGGACAGTGTTGGAAGTTTTGAAAGATAAGCAATTGTATGCGAAGCTGTCCAAGTGTGAGTTCTGGTTGAAAGAAGTTAGTTTTCTGGGTCATGTGATTTCAGGTAGTGGTATTGTCGTGGATCCTTCTAAAGTAGATGTTGTGTTGCAATGGGAAACTCCAAGGTCGACTACTGAGATTAGAAGTTTTCTGGGACTAGCTGGTTATTATAGAAGGTTTATTGAAGGATTCTCTAAGTTGGCACTTCCGTTAACTAGATTGACTTGTAAGAGTAAAGCTTTTGTGTGGGATGTTCAGTGCGAAGAAAGTTTTACAGAATTGAAGAAGAGGTTGACGTGGGCTCCGGTTTTGACATTACCGAATCCAGAAGAACCGTTTGTGGTTTATTGTGATGCTTCGTTGATGGGTTTAGGAGGTGTGCTTATGCAGAATAATAAAGTAATTGCTTATGCGTCTCGACAGTTGAGAACTCATGAAAGGAATTATCCTACGCATGATTTGGAACTTGCTGCGGTGGTTTTTGTGCTAAAAATTTGGAGGCATTATCTCTATGGCTCTAGATTTGAAGTTTATAGTGACCATAAGAGATTAAAATATTTGTTTGACCAGAAAGAGTTGAATATGAGACAGCGAAGGTGGTTAGAATTGCTGAAAGATTATGATTTCAGTTTGAATTATCATCCGGGCAAAGCTAATGTTGTGGCTGATGCTTTAAGCCGAAAGACCTTGCATGTGTCAGCAATGATGATTAAGGAATTGGAATTGATTGAGCAGTTTCGAGATATGAGTTTGGTTTGCGAAGTGACACCGCAGAGTGTTATGCTGGGTATGTTGAAGATTAACAATGATTTTCTGGACAGTATTCGAGAGGCTCAGAAGCTGGATGTGAAACTAGTGGACATCATGAATGATTGTGGTCAATCGGATAAGAGTGACTTTAAGATTGATGCACGAGGTGTGTTGAAACTGCACGATCGAATTTGTATACCAGGTGATGCCGGTATGAAAAAGAAGATTCTTGAAGAGGGTCATAGAAGTAATCTGAGTATTCATCCGGGAGCTACTAAAATGTATCAAGACTTGAAGAAGATATTTTGGTGGTCCGGAATGAAAGAAGATGTGGCACGAATTGTGTATGCATGTTTGACTTGTCAGAAGTCGAAAGTTGAGCATCAGAAACCTGCTGGGCTGATACAACCGTTAGAGATTCCAGAATGGAAATGGGATAGCATTTCCATGGACTTTGTAACAGGGTTGCCTATGACTTCAAGAGGACATGATTCTATTTGGGTGATTGTTGATAGGCTTACGAAGTCAGCTCATTTCTTACCTATTAACATCACTTATCCGATTGCGAAGTTGGCAGAGATTTATATCTGAGTGATTGTGAAGTTGCATGGTGTTCCTTTGTGTATCGTGTCGGATAGAGATCTGAGGTTTACGTCGGAGTTTTGGAAGAGCCTACAGGAGGCGTTGGGTTCTAAACTGAGGTTGAGTTCGGCGTATCATCCTCAAACAGATGGTCAAACAGAGAGAACTATTCATTCGTTGGAGGATCTGTTGAGAGCTTGTGTTCTTGAGCAGGGAGGTTCGTGGGATACTTATCTTCCATTGATCGAGTTCACTTATAATAATAGTCACCATTCTAGCATCGGAATGGCACCTTTTGAAGCGTTGTATGGCCGGAGGTGTAGAACTCCGTTGTGTTGGCATGAATCTGGTGAAAGTGTAGTACTTGGACCAGAATTAGTTCGAGAAACTACCGAGAAAGTGAAGTTGATTCGAGAGAAGATGAAAGCTTCTCAAAGTAGACAAAAAAGTTACCATGACAAGCGGAAGAAGGATTTGGAATTCCAAGCGGGTGATCATGTGTTTTTGAGAGTCACGCCTGTGACTGGTGTTGGGAGAGCTTTGAAGTCTAAGAAGCTCACTCCTCGTTTTATTGGTCCGTATCAGATTTTGGACAGAGTTGGGAAAGTTGCTTACCGAATGGCGTTACCGCCAAATCTTTCGAATTTGCATGATGTGTTTCATGTGTCGCAACTTCGGAAGTACATTTCAGATCCGTCTCATGTGGTTAATATGGATGATGTGCAAGTACGGGATAATCTCACGGTGGAGACGAAGCCGGTGCGAATCGCAGATCGTGAAATGAAGAATTTGCGAGGGAAAGAGATCACGTTGGTGAAAGTTGTCTGGTTGGGAGCTACTGGAGAAAGCATGACGTGGGAATTGGAGAGCAAGATGCGAGACTCCTATCCCGAGCTGTTTGGATCAGGTAAATTTTCGAGGACGAAAATATTCTAAATGGGGGAGAGTTGTAACGCCCAAAATATTTAATTATTTATTAATTGGATATTTACTAACTGTTTGTGAATTATTCGGTTGATTTTGGTGTTGCGGTGAATTAAGTTGTTAAGTCGGTAAGTCGTAGAAATAATATTAGAAATAATATTAGAGTCGCGGGATAATATTAGTAGTAATATTGTTCGTGGTTGGAGTGTGTTCGGTTAAGTGGGCTTGGTTTCGTGTCGGAATTAGTAGATTAGGGGGTGTATGTTTTAGGCCCATTAGACATTATATTAGAATATTATTATTTTAATAAAACAGAAGAAATAGAAAGTTGGGGGAGTTGTGTGGTATCAGTTAGAGGAAAAAGAAGAACGGGAGAGAAGAAGAAGTCGCGAGAGAAACCGCTGCCGGTGCCGAGTTTCTGGAACCCGATCGAACGTCGAGCTGCCTTCAATCCAAGGTAAGGGTGGGTTCGATTATTATAACCGGGTTAGGAGGAATAGTATAAGGGTTGGGGATTATAGGAGTTTTCTTCCATCAATTCTCGATAGGGTTGTCGTTTGTGTGGAAATTAATTATGATGTTGTTGAATTGTGAATGCTACTGTTATGATGTTGTTGTTTCTGTGTTGAAGTGGTTGAAAATTATAGTTGGAATGGATTTTTGTTAGCATTCCCGTGAAACTGGTTTGGCCAGATAAAAATGTTGATTAATTGAGTTTTGTGAAATTTGTTGCTGGTAATTTTCTATGAATGTTGTAGTGAATAATCGGTTTTCTGGAAATCTTGGTTTGGAAAGGAAAATTGAAGATTATACAAGGAAAGGGGTGGCGCATGTGTGAAGAAGGGGTGGCTTGCGTAACCCATGGTGAATTGGGGGGTGGCTTGCGCCACCCATGGTGAATTGGGGGGGTGGCTTGCGCCACCTATGGGAACCTGAAGGTGGCTGGCGCCACCTGATGGATGGAGAAAGGTGGCTTGCGCCACTGATGATTGTGGGGGCCACCTGAATCACTCCTTAATGTTATACTTTTATATACATGTTCCATTAGTTAATAACATTAGAGATCTTAGGATTAAACTAATTCTATGTAATCTAATTAAGTCGTATGCTAATAATTTTAATTGGTCTGGTAGAAAAAAAAAGAGATTAGTTGGTAATCAGCTAGTAAATGAAGATTTGCAGAAAAAAAAGAAAAACTATTCTCAGGTTTTTGACAGAAACAAGTTTTGACAGAAAAAATGAAACAATAGCAGTAGGCAGCATTTTGACAGAAAATTGGAATTGTAGTAGTATGTTGCAGCAGTGGTTAACTGAATTAATAAATTAATCAGTAGCAATTAGTAAAGGTGAAACAGTGTAGTTTTAGTCGGTTTAGGCGGAAAACATAGTCGTCCGGGATTTAAGGAAAATTGTCGGGGTAAGTCGGGTAAATTAGTAGGTGACTTTTGTTGAATTGTTTGTTGAAATTATGTTGAGAAAATGGAATTTCAGGTACAGCTGAGTTGTAAAATTGTTCCGGTTTACGGACGAATTGTAAGTTGTAGGCTTGATAAGCCAACGTTGATATAAGTTGTTGATGTCGAACAAGTTGCTATGTTGTTTAAGTTGATTACGTTGTGGATGTCGTTGAGTTGTTTATGTTGTTGAGTTGTGCATGTCAATAAACATACATTGCATTTTGTGTCGGAGCGTTGCTCACACCACGTTGGCCTGGATTGGCAATATGTTGAATGTTTAAAGTTGAAGGCTTATGCCTTGATGCCTCGATAAACTGGCAATATTACGTTGGGAGTTTTACTCCGATGGTACCACATGCATAACATTGTCGAGTCTCATTAAAGTTGCATTTTCTTAAGTTGTTGTTGATTTTGTTTCTTGGTTGTTGATGTGAAGTGGTGATTATTCGTATGATTCTTGCCTATATATTATTTATCATACTCCGTTTATAATTTTCGGTAACTCACCCCTTCTGTTTGAATGTTGTCCCTATGTTGGCAACGTGCAGGTAACCTAGAAGAGTAGCCGGTTACCTTAGTTCGAGTCGGTGGTTGTCGCTCTGATACGTAGCACTCGGGGGGATGACGCATGTCTTTTATTTTAGTTGTCTACATGCTGAATTTTAATAAAATTGCTAGAAATACTTTGCTGTTTAATTTGAAGTTGTTTTTATGTTGAATAAGGATGCTACTAAGTTGTTAATGAATCCGCTGCGTTGTGTTTGTTTAAGTTGAATGAAGTCGAAGTTTATTGTTGGTTTATGTTCCCTTGAATCGTTTATGTATCTTTCATGAATAACTATTATGTTGTTGATTTTTAAAGTTGGAAATGTGATACCCCGTTTTATGTCGAAAATTTTATAACTCTGATTTTAATATAATTATTGGGTAGAAATGGGGTGTTACATTACCTCCTTCTTGTCACCCTTGTTTGCGCTTTGTGGATTGTTTTGATGTTTCATCATGCGACTACCTCCGCCTCTAACCACTTCGGCATAAGAGTTTCTCGTTCTGGTCTTCTTCCAATTCACCCTAGCATCATGAGATTTTATTGCTCCATACGCAGTTTGTCTTTTGAAATTTTCTCCAAACACCACCCTTTCTCTATTAAACCTGGATTTGTTGACAAACAATTTTCTGCCATTTATTTGAATATTATCCAATGTGATAGCCAAGATCCTCTCATCTTCCACTCTTCTGAATCTCACAAAGCCGTATTGATTTCCTCTTTTATCCCTCCTAGCAGGGATGAACACTTCAACTAGAATATCGTAATCCATGAATACTCTTCTCATGTCTTTCGCATTATAGCTTACAGGGAATTCAGTAAAGAAGTAAGAGGTTATTACTTCATGATCCCCTAAATGTTTGCCACTTCTCTCCGTCCAAATCGATACCTTTAATTTATCTACTCCCTTACTTCTCCTCTTCACTACCTCCCAATCCATAAGTATTCGAGGCAAGAGAAGCAGATGCTAAAACCTTACTAATTTTACTATCTTTGTCAGTCAGGAGATCAAGACAATCCGGCAAATGCCAAGACCCCAATTACCCTAAGGCAAGGAATTTAAGCCAAAAATAAATGCAAGATAAGTCTCAAAGTCCTAAGTGACTAGTGAGCAACGGTAACAGAAACTAACATTAATTGAAGATGAAGATTTGAAGGACTTGCATTGTTGTTGTCTTTGGCTTAAAAAATGGACATGGTAATAGAGATGCTCATATCTGCTAAACGTGTTAAGCACACAAAACCAAAATAATTTGCCATAGCCTTATCAACTTGTGAAACTGGGTATGTAGCACTACTTCTACTTACTTTCTTGACAAATTGATTCCAACCTCTCATGAGTAGTGAATTGAATATCAACAACAACATTACCTTATAAAAAGAGAAGCACATTGAAACAAAGTTTCATTACTTCATTGACAAGTGAAAAAAGAGAAGCTTAGGGTGAAAGGTCCAGTTTTTAAATCTTAGGAGAGAAATTAAAATGATCAGTTTACATAGTCAAGGGTTAAGAATAAGTGTTTAATGTTATAATCCTAAGACTAATCAAAATCTTGTCTAATCCACTAATAAAAACTTTGAGAGAATAAGACTCTTAAGTCTCAAGATTTCGTCGAGAAATCAATTTCTAGGAATTAGTATGTTGGTTACTCAATTTTGTAGTAGCTAAGTGTTAATTATATTTTACCTAATTTTAAGAATAATTATTGTTGGAAAAAAATAAGAACAAAAACTTCAAAAACAAAATTTATAAATTCATTATTCAACTTCTAAACTTTACAAAATAAAATTATAAACTCTCTAATTAAATTGCAATTTTTAAGGAGAAAATTGCAAATTCTCTATACTACAATTTTTGAACGGAAAAATTGCAAAGCCTCTCTAAATTACAATTTTTGAATTGAAAAATTGTAAACCTCCTCTCAATTACATTTTTTTAATGGAAAAATTAAAAACAATTTCTCAATTACACTTTTTGGACAGAAAATTTACAAACTTCCATAACAAACTATTTTTAAACAAAAAAATAGAAAATTCTCTCAACAAATTATTTTTCAACGGGAAAATAGAAAATGACACGCAATTACTCAAATAATCAATACGTCAAAAAAACTACATTTTATTGTTATGTAAAAAATTAAAACTAACTATCTACATTTATATTAATACTCAAATTATATATACTTCCTCTTGTCTAATATAAAACTTGGTTACTTGGATGAATATATTAATTGATCCAACATGATTTTAAGGACAAATGAATGACACTACTTTCAGAAAGTTCAACCTCAAACTATAACTCAAACCAAATAGAATGAAGAATTCAAAAATAAAAAGTGCACACAAATGAAGTCCTAAAAAAATTAAATGTTAGTACTGTATTAAATGTTTGTATGAAATTTGTGCGACTTAAAAATATTTTTGCTTAACAAACATTTCACAACATTTTTTAAGTAGTGCGGTAACATGGAAAAGCGATGTATAATTAAAAAAAAAGCGATACAAATAAAATTTATGTGCATTTTTTTAAAGTTGTTTTGGTATAAATTTAAACTAAATATGATCTGGAGTATTCGATCAGATCCACGTACGCTGGTCGTCAGATGGGCAAGGTGCTCGGAATGTTGATGAGGAGAGGAGGGGGGTGTACCTGCAAGGCACTCCGACGCTCAAGTAAGTAAGGGTCGGAAAAATGGGCAAGTACAAAGTGTATTCTTATGGTGAATATTCGATACCTGATCCTCTCAAGCGAGAGGGTTTATATAGAGCCCCCAGCGCGTGGTCAACGGTCCTATTTTTGGGGCGAAATAGCCGTTTTCCCCCAAAGAATAGGTAACTGCCCAAACTAGCCGTTATGCTGGGCAGGGTGCCCAAAACTAGCCGTTGTGACGGGCACAATCGCAGTTCCGAACACCTGTCCTTTGCTGCTCGGGCAGCGAGAGAGCCGTGCGGAACGAGCATAATTGCCGGGGAGGAACGCTGCATTCCTTGCCCGGTGGAGGGGCAGAAAGGGCGCTCTTGCCCCTCTGTGGGTTGGACTTAGGCAGTATGGGTCGCTCTGGAGCAGAGGTAGATTGGGCCAATTCCAGCCATTGGTCCAGTCCAGAACAGGAGCCCCCCAAGTCGTTGCTCCCGAGCATGAGAGTGATGACTTAAGGACTGCTTGTTGCTCCGGGGAGCTAGCATAGAGTCGTCGTTGGGAGACGAGGATGGTTGTTTCGAAGTGTTCGTAGCTCTCCGTGTCCGCGATATTCGTGGTCGTGGCCCTGTTGCCCTGTATTCGGGGAGATAAAGCGTCAGACAGAATGAGAAACGTTGGGTTGCCACGTGTGCTTTGAGCCTTGTGTAGCAGTTAATAGGTAATGATGGCTAGTGGACAGTCATTATGGCCTACGGGCGCGTGTGTGCACGTGCCCCTCAGTATAAAAGGGGGGAGATTGTCCCATTTTGCACTTTTTCTTTCTGATTTTCTCTTCGTCTCTTTTGCACTCTTACCCGTCGCCGTCTTCAGTGCTTCCGGCCACCGCGTCAAGCTTCGAGCAACCTCTTTCTTCAACTTAAATCAAGTAAGTTTTCTGATTTGAGACTTGTTTTACTCCTTTCCACTGTTGCTGGTAGATTTGCATGCGGTTAGGGCTAGTTTAGAGGACGAAATGTGCGATTTTCCGGCGATTGTTGGTGGTGCACGGTGGTTGTGCCAATTTTACGCCTCCAACATGCCGCCGGACCTGTTAGAGCGTTTGGTGATGATGGTGGTTCACGGCGAAGTTGCATGTGTAACCACCTCGTCTATTCTTCTTCTGGTGGAGTGATGAGTTTTCCGGTAGAACGTTTCCAGATTCCGGTGAAGCTTTGCGGTTACCGGTGGAGCTTCAAACGGAATCTGGGCACGAGTGCGGGGAGGTTCCTCGCAAGAAGATGGTATGTCTCGGGTATCTCCTCGCGGGGAGGTTTTTCACTTGATGTTAGGGCTTAGGCCGGGGACGTTGTCCTTAGCCTTTTGCGCGCCCTTTCACTTGACTTGGCAGTGGAAGGGTGGATTTGATTTCCTGTCGAATTCACTGTTTTTCTCTGCTTTTCAGGAGATCGTAATGGCGTCGGGGCCAGACCGAGAGGTTATTCTTGACACCTCCGAGGAGGAGACCGGTTCGGAGGAGAGCAATAGCTCGACGGCCTCGAGTTCCGCGACTTCAAGTTCGGCAACCTCGAGCTCCTCGAGTAGAGTTGGGGAGGAAGAGGAATTGGATGTCATGGAGGAAGATGTCGAAGGGTTCTGTGCGGAAGAATGGGAGGTGGCGGAGCCTTTCGAGCATGTATCAACTTTCGCGAAGTCTTTAGCGGATGTTTTTACGAAAGTAGGGCCGGAGGAAGAGTGGAAGGTGCACTTCTCCACTGAGGGTGAGCGCGTATGTTCGAACTTCGGGGACCGCTTTGCTATGTACGAGTATGCTTTTAAAGAGTTGGGGTTGAGGTTGCCCTTCACCGAATTTCAGCGATCCGTGTTCGAGCACCTGAAATTGGCGCCTTCTCAACTTCATCCTAATTCGCTGGCCTTCATCCGGGCCTTTGAATTGGTGTGCGAGCATCTTGCTCTGGGGACCACTCTCCCTCTGTTCTTCGCTGTTTTCCATCTTCAAAGGCAGCTGGCGGGGAAGAAGTACGGATGGGTTTCCTTGAAGCAGCCCAAAAAGTTATTTAAGCCGTTCTCGGAGTCTATCCGAACATTCAAGGAGCGGTATTTCATCGTCGAGCCACTGTCCGAGGCTGCCCAGGACAGTACGTATGTATGGGAGATAGAGGTTGATGAGGACGGAGAGGAGCTGCTCAACGAGGAGTGGAAGTATATCGGGGAAAGGGTGTACAAGTTCCCAATCCGCTGGATACCCGACCACTTTGCCCATAAACCCAGCAAATACGTGTTCTAGTCGAGCGAGTTGCGCGGGCAGGACGCCGTGGCTTACGAGAAGCTGGTGACTTGGGTGAACTCTTTCAGCCTTGCTGAGTGTTGGACGAGTAAGGGCCAGCCTATCTTTGAGGAGGATGGGAGTCAAAGGGTCGAGCGCCGGTTTATCCCCGTTAAGGCACTGCTGGAGTGCAAGACTCCCGCAGATGTTGAAAAATTGCTCGGTAGTCTTATTTACTTAGATTTTGCTTGTGTTATTTCTTTTCCCCGTAACTAACGTACTCGTTTTTGTTCGCGCAGGTGAAATGCCTCAAGCTCGCGATCGCGTGGTGAGGAATGCTATGGTGAGGAACAAAGTTGGGACGGTCCCTCCTAAGTCCCGACATGCTGGTGCCCGTGTTCCTCCTCCCCTTCAGGCTGTGGCGGGGACCTCTTCTTCTCCCACCCCAGCTCCACGGGGATCTCTATTGCCTTTGACCGGACGGGGGAAGCGACCAAGGACATTAGATGTTGTGGATCTGACCCGGGCGCCTGAGAAAGGGAAGTTTGAGCTCCCCCTGTGCATCCTTGATAGGAGATTTTTTGAGGGCAACACCCTGGTCGTTCCTCGGGCAGAATCTCTTAGCTTGGAGAGCATGGACCGACCGAGCAGGAGGGCGTTGGTAGCCCAGGATGCTTCTGCCCTTGTGAGGATGCTGGAGATGGCGGCCGTTTACGCAGAAGGGGACTCTGCACTTGAGGCCGAACTTACTGCTGCCCGGGCTTCTGAGGCGGCCCTGAAGGAGGAAGTCAAGAGTGCCCGTGAGGCCAGGAAGAAGGCCGAAGAGGAGACGACCAAGTTGAAAGAGGATGTTGCCAAGCTGGCGGCGAAGAAAAAGGCTGCCGAGGAGCTAAACAAGGAGTTGATGGCGGCCAGTGCCCCGAGTGCCGACGAACCGGATGAGATAAAACAGTTGAAGACTAGGGCTGAGCTGGTAGCCAGCATCCTGCAGGCCGAGGACGACGATATCGCCGTGGCAGCGGAATCCTTTGAAAATGCTGTGGCTCAGTTGCAGGTGGTGAATCCGGGGCTTGAGATTTCGGCCGAGGGTACCCACTACCTTGCGCGCGTTGAGGATGGTCGCATCGTCTTGCCCGCAGGCCTTGTTCTAGATACCCCCGAGGCCCAGCCTGAGGACCAGCCCACGGAGGACCGGGGACCTGAGCCGGTGTCAGCTGAGCAGGTGGATGAATGAGGAGTGTTGTTATTTTAATATTGTTGTATCTTGTCCGGCCTGCGCGCCGTTGAATTATTTGTAACTTTATTTTTGGGGGCATGGCCCCGTTCTATGTAACACCGCACAATTGTGGCCCTTGTGGTCATCTGTTAATTATATTTCTGTCTTCTTTGCGTGCATGATTTTACTTGCATTTATTTCTACTAAGTGTTGTATGCATGCTCGCTGTGAATGTATGTCCACCTGTAAAAAGGGGTATTTGACTTGTACGAATATTTTAGGGGATTTTCTCGTTACAGATGTGTCCGATAGTGAGGGGAATTGGTCGGGCTGCCGGGGAATGTCCTGGCGGGGAGCGGAGCTCAGGTCGCGTTTGAGGCCTGAGTTCGCGGCGTGAACGTCCCATCGCGAGCTGGGGTTCTGCCAATCATGGTACTCTGACGACGGCGATGCTCGGTCGAGGACCGCTGTCGAGCAATTACTCGGCTCGTCACTGAGCGGGGTTATGCTTTAATCGTATGCGACGCTTGTACCTAGACGCGCATAGTGGTCGGTAGCTGACGTTCGTAGTCGAACCGAGGATCTAGCTGTAGTATTGTTTTAACTTTTCAGCGTTCCATGGTCGAGCGAGTTCTTCCTCATTGAGATGTTCTAGGAAGTAGGCGCCATTCTCCGTTTTGGCACGGACTCTATATGGCCCTTCCCAGTTGGCTGCTAGTTTGCCTTCGCGAGAGTCTTTGTGGTTTCTTCGCAGGACAAGGCTGCCCACCTCGAACTCTCGTCGTAGGACTTTAGCGTTGTGCCTGATTGCTATTTTTTGCTTAAGAGATGCTTCGTGGAGGGCTGCTCCTGTTCGAATTTCCTCGACAAGATCGAGTTCCTCTCTTATTGCTTCGTCATTCATTTCCCCGTCTAGAGGTGACTCGGTTCTCCTGGACGGTACGTGAATTTCAATGGGTAAAACAACCTCCGTGCCATATGCTAAGCGGAAAGGTGTTTCCCCGGTGGTGGACTGAGGAGTGGTGCGATACGCCCATAAGACGCTGTGGAGCTCCTCGACCCAGGATTTCTTTGTTTCATCCATTCTTCGCTTGAGGCCACGAAGAATGACACGATTGGCCGCTTCTGCCTGCCCGTTGGTTTGGGGATGTTCTACAGAAGCGAAATGTTGCTTTGTCCCGAGATGGGCGACAAAGTCTTGGAACTTCTTGTCCGTGAACTGCGTTCCATTGTCCGTGACAATTGCTTGGGGGATCCCAAAACGGGCAAGGATATTCCGTTTGTAGAAGCGCAGAATGTTAAGTGTTGTTATCTTTGCTAAGACTTCCGCTTCTATCCATTTTGTGAAATAGTCTACGCCCACTATCAGGTATTTGTTTTGGCTGGACCCCGTCACGAAGGGTCCTAGGATGTCCAGGCCCCACCAGGCGAATGGCCACGGGGAGGTCATGCTTTTCAGTTCGTTAGGTGGAGCTAGGTGCATGTCCCCGTGTCGTTGGCATTTGTCGCATCTCTTCACATGTTCCTTGGCATCGTGCTGCATGGTTGGCCAATAATACCCTGCTCGGAGGGCCTTGCGGGCAAGGGACCTTCCTCCTAGGTGTTGGGCGTTAATGCCTTCGTGGATTTCTCGTAATACGTGAGGGACAACCTCCTCTTCTATGCACTTGAGCAGTGGGATGGAGAAGCCTCGTCGATAGAGTTTGTTTTCAAGGATGACGTACGAGCAAGCTCTTCGTCTGATGATGCTGGCTTCCTTGGGGTCATCCGGAAGTTCGTCCCTGGTGAGGTAGTTGTACACGGGCATCATCCAACAATCGTTGTCCCCTATCGCGTGCACGTGTAGGGTCGAGGATCCCTTATCGATGCTGGATCGGGGAAGTATCTCTTGGATGACTGACCTGTTTCCGCCTTTCCTCTTAGTGCTTGCTAGTTTGGATAAGACGTCTGCTCGCACATTATGTTCGCGTGGAACATGTCTTACTTCTACCGTTCTCAACTTCGACATTTTTCCCTTGACTAGGGTTAGGTATTCGGAGAGACTATCGTTTTTGGTCTGATACTCCCCTGATATCTGGTGGGCTACGAGCTGGGAGTCTGTGTAGATGATGATTTCTTCAGCCCCTAGGTCTTCGGCTAGGCGCAAACCGGCGAGGAAGGCTTCATTCTCGGCCTGGTTGTTTGACGTGGGAAAGGACAATGTAAGAGAAGCTTCGGCTATGGTCCCTTCGTCGTTCTCCAAAATTACCCTGACCTCGCTGCCTGTCGAGCTGGACGCTCCGTCCACATAGATGGTCCATCTGTTTGCTATGTGGACCGGGGAGTCTGGGAACGTCATTTCCGCGACGAAATCGGCCAGGGCGTGGGCCTTAAGAGCTTTCCTGCTTTCGTACTGGATGTCGAACTCGGACAGTTCTAACGACCACTTGAGCATTCTGCCTGCCATGTCTGGTCGTCCCAGTAATTGCTTTACGGGATGATCCGTTCTTACCACGATCGTGTGAGGTAGGAAATAGTGTCTCAGTCGTCTGGCAGCGTTGACGAGGGCCAAAGCTACCTTCTCTATCTGTTGATATCGCAACTCTGCGTCCTGCAATGCTTTGCTCGTGAAGTATATTGGCTTTTGCCCGCCAGGATTCTCGCGAATGAGAACGGCGCTAATGGCTTCGGCAGTGACGGCGAGGTATAAGAACAAGACTTCCCCGGTATCCGGTCGTGATAATACGGGCGGGTTCGACAAGGCCTGCTTCAAGTGGAGAAGGGATGCTTCACATTCCTCAGTCCATTCGAACGCTGCTTCTTTCCGCAAGAGTTTGAAGAAAGGAAGGGCGTGTTGGACAGATTTTGCCACGAAGCGGGACAACGAAGTAAGCACCCCGTTGAGGGATTGGATGTTCTTCTTGGACGTGGGCATTGGGAACTCAGAGAATGCCCGACACTTATCGGGGTTAGCTTCGATTCCTAGTTCTGTTAGGTAGAAGCCAAGGAATTCACCTGCCCGTACGCCGAACGTGCACTTCTCTGGGTTAAAAAGCATTCGATACTTTCTCGCTTGCTCGAAGATTTTGCGAAGATGAGCGGCATGATCTAGTTCCTCATGGGACTTGACGATCATATCGTCCATGTATACTTCGAGCATGTCGCCTATTTGTCCTTGGAAGACTTTGTTCATCATTCGTTGATACGTAGCGCCGACGTTCTTCAGCCCGAAGGGCACTACGTTGTAGTAATAGTTGCCCGATTCGGTCATGAAGGTCGTGTAAGTTTTATCGCTCGCGACCATTGGGATTTGATTGTAGCCCGAGTAGGCTTCGAGGAACGATAAAAGCTTAAAACCTGCTGAGTTATCTACGAGCTTATCGATATTGGGGAGGGGGTAGGCGTCCTTCAGACAGGCCTTATTAACATCGGTATAATCAACACACATCCTCCAGTTGCCATTATTTTTTCTTACAAGTACAACATTTGAGAGCCATGTAGTGTATTGGGCCTCAGAAATAAACCTAGCTTCTAGAAGGTCTTTGACAGCTTTCTCCACGGCTTCCATCTTCTCCGGGGACTGTTTCCTTCTACGCTAGGCAACGGCTTTGACGACCGGATCAATTGTAAGCTGGTGGCAAGCGACGGATGGGTCCAATCCTGGCATTTCAGCAGCGCTCCATGCGAACAAGTCTGCGTTCTCCCGGAGGCATGCTTTTAGTTGTCTCCTAGCCAGGTCGGGGAGGTCTGCTCCGATCTTTACTCCCCGTTGGTGGTCTTCTCTGAACGGAACGATCTCGAAGTTGCCATCTGGGATATGGCGTAGGAGATGGCCGCTGTTGTTGGACTGGCTGCCCGAAGTTGTTGGGTCCTTGGCGTGATCTTCCTCGCTGAAACGGCTGTCCAAGTCGATAGATTCGACCTGGGGGAGCGGTTTTGGCTGTTCGGAGCTGCTGGGCAGAGGGGGACGACCAGAAGTCCTTGGTCTTGCTGAGATGGTGCTTAGTCCTTTCGATGCTGCTTCAAAGCACCGACGGGCAGCTTCGATGTCGCCGTGGAGGGTGGCGGCCATCCCTTCAGAAGTGTAGTACTTTATCTTGAGATGTACGGTGGAAGGTACTGCAATCAACTCTGCCAGGGTTGGCCTTCCAAAAATGCACTGGTATAGTGACGGGCATTCAATTACCAGAAACTGTGCTTTAATTGCTCGGGTTGTCTTTCCTGAACCGAATGTTACAATGAGCTTTACGTAACCCCGGGGCTTTGTCACCGCTCCGTTGAATCCCTGCAGGTCGGATCCAACGTATGGAGTAAGGTGAGAGTCATTCAGTTGCAGCGTTTCGAACAGGTGGTTGTACATTATATCAACCGAACTGCCTTGGTCCACGAGTATTCTGCGAACGTCGAAGTTCGCCATCCTTGCTCGGATAAGCAGCGGAATGCTTGAGTTTGGCGACCCGCCGAGGAGCTCCTCCTTGTAGAAGAAAATAGGAACGGATCCTTTGTGAGTGGTGTCCAGCGTAGTGACCTCATTGAAGCTCTTGCTGATCAGTTGATCGAATCTCCTCTTGACTGAGCCGACCGTGATTTTGTTGAATCCACCACCAGAAATGACCATGGCTGACGGGAAGGCCTCCCACGAGCTGTGAGTAGCGAGGTACGTGGAGACGGACAGACTATCAGGGATGCGGAAGTCCTCTGGCCGAGTTACGGACATGGCGACCTGTACGTTGGCGTCATCCGAGGGCGGAGTCTCTTCTGTAACCTTTTTGTTCTCCTGGGTTTCCTGCCGGGGAGCATCTTTCTTCTTCGCGAACTGCTTCAGGTGGCCGTCGCGAATAAGGATCTCTATTGCATCTCTGAGGTGGATGCATTCTTCCGTCGTATGACCGTGACTCTTGTGGAAGCGGCAATACTTGGATTTGTCTGCACCCGGTCTGGCCGGCAACTGTTTGGGGAAACGGACTCCCGCTTGCTTGAACTCCGAGTTGGCACACTCGGACAAAATTTTCTCCCTCGAGGCAGTGAGGGGCGTATAGTCGTGGAATCGCCCAGAAGGTCATTTGTGCTCGCATGCATCGCGAGGTCGATCGTCGCGTCTTTTATCTCCTTGACGGGATGTCGAGGCTTCTTCAGCTCTGGATGAACGGGCACCTTCTTGGTGTCGAGAGGCCCGGACAGAGTGTGCAGCAACTTTCTCCTCGTACTGTATATGCTACTGGGCTTGGAGGAGAAGGGCGTTAAGGTTCCTCGGTGGATCGAGGCCGATGGCTTTCGCGAAGTCTGAGCCAGGACGTAATCCCTGCTCGAGCAGGAATTTTTTCATGTCGTCGGTCGTTGGCACTTGGACGGCCTCCTTGTTGAACCGTTCAATGTAGGCCCGAAGAGGCTCATCTCTCCCCTGCACGACAGCTCCGAGGGACGCCTCGGTCTTTGGATGGCGTCGCGATGCAGTAAAGTGACGGGAGAAAATCCTCCCCAGCTGCCTCCAGGATGTAATGGATTCTTCTGGCAGTTGCTTGTACCACGTCATTGCTCCCTTCCGGAGCGTGGTCGGGAACAGGCAGCATTTGATGGCTCCTCGCACCCCTCTGTAGTCCAAAAGAGCATCTATGTTTTCTATGTGCTCGTCTGGGTCAGTGGTTCCATTGTAAGTCCCTAGAGACAGAAGCTTCTCTAGTCCCTTAGGAAGACGGGTGGCCAAAATCCTGCGGGACAACGGGTCGCGAGGCTCGTCGTCGCTGTCTGAACTCGGAGTTGATGGTGACCGTTGTCCGTGCTCGCAGCGGCGGTTTCTGCGAGGCGACGGTGAACGTAGCCGGTCACGAGGTCTGACCGGTGGAGAATGCCTATCCTGCCTCGTTCTCTTGTGTCTTGGTGATGATCGATCTCGCGGGGAGATCTGGTCGCGCTTGCGAACGTGTTGTGATTCAGGCTCATGCCTTGATCTATGGACTTCCCCACGCCTAGGTGGTGGGCTTCTTGATCTTCGGTGCTTACTCTTGGGAGGAGAGGATCTTGGATGAGATGTTTCCTCGAGAGCTCCTATTCTTTCTCCTTGCTGCAAGATGAGGAGGTTTGTGCGGTTGACAGCTTCCAAAAGAGCTGTAACGGCCAGGTCGGCGCTGGGAGGGCCAGGAATTGGTCGTTCACCCGACGGTACCTGTTTGCCTCCTTGCTCGGTGGGAGGAGGAGTCGGAGACGCAGTAGCCCCGTCTCGAAGGAAACGGGGATCGGAAAGTAACAGAGATCTACCGTCAACGTCCATCTTGTTGACGGGAACGAGAACCGTAGCGTCAACACCCTGTGCGGAGTTCTGAGCGGCCATATGTGGGTGGATTAAAGAAGGTATGTTTTGATCTTTTAGTTTCCAAGGAGGAAAGAAAGAAGGGGAGAACAAGGAGTTCCCACAGACGGCGCTACTGATCTGGAGTATTCGATCAGATCCACGTACGCTGGTCGTCAGATGGGCAAAGTGCTCGGAATGTTGATGAGGAGAGGAGAGGGGTGTACCTGCAAGGCACTCCGACGCTCAAGTTAGTAAGGGTCGGAAAAAGGGGCAAGTACAAAGTGTATTCTTAGGGTGAATATTCGATATCTGACCCTCTCAAGCGAGAGGGTTTATATAGAGCCCCCAGCGCGTGGCCAACGATCCTATTTTTGGGGCGAAATAGCCGCTTTCCCCAAAGAATAGGTAACTGTCCAAACTAGCCGTTATGCTGGGCAGGGTGTCCAAAACTAGCCGTTGTGACGGGCACAACCGGAGTTCCGGGCACCTGTCCTTTGCTGCTCGGGCAGCGAGAGAGCCATGTAGAACGGACATAATTGTCGGGGAGGAACGCTGCATTCCTTGCCCGGTGGAGGGGCAGAAAGGTCACTTTTGCCCCTCTGTGAGTTGGACTTAGATAGTATGGGCCGCTCTAGAGCAGAGGTAGATTGAGTCAATTTCAACCATTGGTACAGTCCAGAACAAAATATATACAAGTGAAATATTGAGTAGAGATAATCTCCACCCTCTTAATATATAATTGTGCGTAGACTAAAAGTTGCCATAATAAGGTGCTTAAATTGAGGTTGAACTCACATGTTTGATGGAGTAATATTCAAATTTTGACTTTGACGTTAATGATATATTTGATTATAGAGTGTATAGAAGTGTTTTTGAATTAAAAGTATTTGCTATCAAAATTAATTTATCCTTTTTATATTATTAATTTAATTGTCGATATAATCCATGAAAATGAAAATTGTGCATAAACAATTTTTTTTAGAGATCAAAATCAAAATCCTTTCAAATTTAACTTTGCATCTTCTAACATACTAAGTAGTCTTAGTTAAATATACATTTGAGAAGGGAAAAATAGATGTATTCAGTAATTTTAAATGAATATATATATATATATATATATATATATATATATATATATATAATTAAAAAAGAGGTTTATAATTCGACACATATAGTAATAGTTAGAAAAAAAAAATTATAGTTCATGACTTTCATGCAATAAAAATACTTGTAGTACGTATTAGGTAACTAACTACCCATTACCGTCTTTTGGCTTTTCAAAGAATGACTTTGGACTCAATCATGACACCAACCCCTTAACTATTTTTTACTTCAGGCCTTAACTAGTGATAATTTGTACTAGTTTGTTCGGTTAGAATTGATTTACTAATTAATCATATAAGAAATGCTTGATAATAAACATTAAAATAATATTATATATTTTTTCAATGATAAATCAACAATTCTAATGGATTTGATTGTCTTGATATTTTGACGACGACAACTAATAATTGTTGAAGTTGGTGGTGATATCTTATAACTTTTTAACGATGATGATTAACTTGTAAATATTTCAAATCTTATCAAATAGAAAATTCAAGGTTCAGTGAAATGTTTATATGATCGGTGTATCTGGAATAGAAATTTGAAAGCTTTAGAGTTGTGAAAAAGAGAAAGTGTAAGAAAGTTCCCCAGATCGTGTCTATCAGAGTGACCAGAGTGTTCTGAAGTAAGAAAGTATTTCCTAAAATATCAAGGTAACTCACATATATCTAAAATGTAACATCCCGTATAATATACATCTCGAAAATATATTATATGTAATGTTAATTAGTACTGATACAACACAAATGCCTAACGACATCGTTATATATAAATGTCTGTTTTTTTTTACAATTATGGCACATGATATACGAGACTTGTATACATGTTGGACCAATTGTTTAATATATTAGTTGAAAGATAGAGTTTAGTTTTTTTTTTTTATGTAAATAGCATAGTCACGGCTTCTACTTTAATCTCTGATAATCCTAATTAGAGAGAAAAAATGATGTGGTTGAAATTTAATTGTAAACATTAATTCTTAATATGTAATTGAATCAAAAATTCAATTTTTAATCACTTTGATTGTTCTTTCTCTTCTCTTCTTTCTTTTCTCTTCCTTTGTGGGATTTTTTTTAATCAAGAAATCGATTCTCATGATACCCTTTAATAACAACACTCATATCAAAGAGAGTTCTTAGTAGTTGAAAAAAACATGGATATATTTTATTTTTTGAGAAAATATTTATAATTAGTCACATAGAAGTAGTTAGAAAAAAAAATAATTGTAGTTATGAGTAGCTTTTTCCATGCAATAATAATATTTGTAGTACACATTAGGTGAAACTCATATCATCTTTTGGCCTTTAAATGAATGTCTTCGGAATCAATTGTCACACCCACCCTTAACTATTTTTTTAACTTCAAACCTCACTTAGTGATAACCAACATCAAAACTCCCCAAATACACATTGCCATTAACTCAATCCAAAATCCCAAAAGCTAAAAGCTAACAAAAGAAAGAACTATAAAATGAAACCGTAGGTACAAAACATTACATAAGCAACATAAGCTTTAACCATTTATCACTCAACTCTCACACTGCTTTTTCTCATCGCGCTTATTTCCACAATCATATTCTCTTCTCCTTTCCTCATCTTTAAGCAACAAAATCCAAAACTTTCCATTCTCACTTTTCATTTCATAACATAACCACAACCTCGTTTTTTTTCCTTGTACTCTGTTTCAAACATAAACATGGTACTCTGTCTTCTCTTCCTAGTCACAATCTTAACCATGACAACCTCGTCATTTTCCGACACTAACTCTTTCGTCTTCGGTGGTTGTTCTCGTCTCAAATTCTCACCTGGTTCCAACTACGAAACCAGCCTAAACTCGATCCTCTCCTCACTAGTTAACTCAGCAACGTTCACAACCTACAACAATTTCACTGTTCCGGGAGCCACCGCGTCGGAAACCGTCTCCGGGATTTTCCAGTGCCGCGGTGATATTACCAATGATCAGTGTTCAACCTGTGTCGAGCGTGCGGTGAGTCAACTCGGAACACTCTGTTTCGAAACCTACGGTGGCGCGTTGCAGCTCGAAGGTTGTTTCGTGAAGTACGATAATGTTAAGTTTATTGGGGTAGAGGACAAGACGGAAGTGGTCAAGAAATGTGGACCGTTGATTGGGTTGACTTCTGATGCAAGGGATGATGTGCTGGCTTATTTAGAGTCGTCCGATGGGGTTTATGAAAGTTTTAGAACTACTTCTTCGGGGGATTTTCGGGGTGTGGCGCAGTGCACGGGGGATTTGAGTTCTAGCGAGTGTCAGGATTGTGTTTCGGATGCGATCCAACGGTTGAAAAGTGAGTGTGGAGGTTCTACTTGGGGTGATATGTATTTGGCTAAATGCTACGTGCGGTATTCGGAAGGTGGAATTCACTCGCGAGGTTATAACGGTAAGTGGTTTCCACCTCGACTCTATAACATATCATATCTTGTTTTAGTTTTAATATCTGATCATAGGATCGACTAATTCTAAAAGACTGATCTTACAGTTTATTAGTGATAGTATATTATTAAAATTTTGACGTGTAAAGATATTTGATTATAGGAGCATGAGTTTGAATATGCGACTTTTTTAACTATTCATGGTTGAAGGGTGAAATTTAAAATATGTGTATTTGTTGAATTGATATTGAATATTTAGATTTTAATGTGTATTTTATTTTATTTTATTTTTGAAAATTATTGAGTGAGAATTGTCTTTGCTTTGTTTTGAATTTTGCTTACAAGCTCATGATCTTCCCATGTGGAGAGGTATGGAGGTGATGTGGAAAATTTGAATTGGTCTAAGAAGCTTAATTAGTGGTAAACCTAAATTAATTAGTTGTATCTTTTTGCTTTTTGCTTTTTGCTCATTTTTGTGTTTGACAAATATTTTCTGTTTTTCACTTGTTAAGTGTCTTCGTGGGTATTTGGATGCAGCTATTTGTTTCCTAGTTGGTATTATCTTTGTGCACTTAATAGGAAATTTCCTATACAAATAGCTTTTGTAATTATATGGTCAACATTAGAAATGAACAATTATCTCACAAATCTTAGATCAACCGACTAAAAAACAATATTACTATATTAGACATTAACACCAGAGTTCGAATTCTAATTCTCACAGTTCTGTAATTTTCTAAAATTTATCATTATTTCATTTACAAATAATAAAGAAATCAATTACGTCTAAAGGTATTTTCTTGGCTTTGAGATTGCACGATCGACTAAAGGTATCTTCATGAATCAAAGACAATTTACTACTTAATCATATAAGAAATGCTTGATAATAAACATTAAAATTATATTATATATTTTTTCAATGATAAATCAACGAATCTAATGGATTTGACTGTCTTGATATTTTGACGACGACAACGCTAATAATTGTTGAAGTTGGTGGTGATATCATTTTAACTTTTTAATGATGATGATTAACTTAAAAATATTTCAAACCTTATCAAATAGATGATTCAATGTTCAGTGAAATGTTTATATGATCGTTGTATCTGGAATAGAAACTTGAAAACTTTAGAGTTGTGAAAAAGAGAAAGTGTGAGAAAGTTCGTCAGATCGTGTCTATCAGAGTGACCAGAGTGTTCTGAAGTATGAAAGCAACTCCTAAGATATTAAGGTAACTCACACATATCTAAAATGTAACATCTCGTATAATATACATCTCGAAAATATATTATATGTAATGTTAATTGGTACTGATATAACACAAATGCCTAACGACATCGTTATATATAAATGTCTGATTTTTATTTTTTTTTACAATTATGACACATGATATACGAGACTTGTATACCTGTTGGACCAATTGTTTAATATGTTAGTTGAAAGATAGAGTTTAGTTTTTTTTTAATGTAAATAGCATAGTCACGACTTCTACTTTAATCTCCGATAATCCTAATCAGAGAGAGAAAATAATGTGATTGAAATTCAATTGTAAACATTAATTCTTAATATGTAATTGAATCAAAAATTCAGTTTTTAATCATTTTGATTATTCTTTCTCTTATCTCCTTTCTTTTCTCTTCCTTTGTGGGTTTCTTTTTAATCAAAAAATCGATTCTCCTGGTATCGCTTTCATAACAACACTCATATCAATGAGAGTTCTTAGTAGTTGAAAAAAACTATGAATATACTTTATTTTTTTGAGAAAATAATTATAATTAGTCACATAGAAGTAGTTAGAAAAAAAAATAATTGTAGTTATGAGTAGCTTTTTCCATGCAATAATAATATTTGTAGTACACATTAGGTGAAACTCATATCATCTTTTGGCCTTTAAATGAATGTCTTCGGAATCAATTGTCACACCCACCCTTAACTATTTTTTTAACTTCAAACCTCACTTAGTGATAACCAACATCAAAACTCCCCAAATACACATTGCCATTAACTCAATCCAAAATCCCAAAAGCTAAAAAGCTAACAAAAGAAAGAACTATAAAATGAAACCGTAGGTACAAAACATTACATAAGCAACATAAGCTTTAACCATTTATCACTCAACTCTCACACTGCTTTTTCTCACCGCGCTTATTTCCACAATCATATTCTCTTCTCCTTTCCTCATCTTTAAGCAACAAAATCCAAAACTTTCCATTCTCACTTTTCATTTCATAACATAACCACAACCTCGTTTTTTTTCCTTGTACTCTGTTTCAAACATAAACATGGTACCCTGTCTTCTCTTCCTAGTCACAATCTTAACCATGACAACCTCGTCATTTTCCGACACTAACTCCTTCATCTTCGGTGGTTGTTCTCGTCTCAAATTCTCGCCTGGTTCCAACTACGAAACCAGCGTAAACTCGATCCTCTCCTCACTAGTTAACTCAGCAACGTTCACAACCTACAACAATTTCACTGTTCCGGGAGCCACCGCGTCGGAAACCGTCTCCGGGATTTTCCAGTGCCGCGGTGATATTACCAATGATCAGTGTTCAACCTGTGTGGAGCGCGCGGTGAGTCAACTCGGAACACTCTGTTTCGAAACCTACGGTGGCGCGTTGCAGCTCGAAGGTTGTTTCGTGAAGTACGATAATGTTAAGTTTATTGGAGTAGAGGACAAGACGGAAGTGGTCAAGAAATGTGGACCGTTGATTGGGTTGACTTCTGATGCAAGGGATGATGTGCTGGCTTATTTAGAGTCGTCCGATGGGGTTTATGAAAGTTTTAGAACTACTTCTTCGGGGGATTTTCGGGGTGTGGCGCAGTGCACGGGGGATTTGAGTTCTAGCGAGTGTCAGGATTGTGTTTCGGATGCGATCCAACGGTTGAAAAGTGAGTGTGGAGGTTCTACTTGGGGTGATATGTATTTGGCTAAATGCTACGTGCGGTATTCGGAAGGTGGAATTCACTCGCGAGGTCATAACGGTAAGTGGTTTCCATCTCGACTCTATAACATAACATATCATGTTTTAATTTTAATATCTGATCATAAGATCGACTAATTCTAGAAGACTGATCTTACAGTTTATTAGTGATAATATGTTATTAAAATTTTGACGTGTAAAGATATTTGATTATAGGAGCATGAGTTTGAATATGCGACTTTTTAACTATTCATCGATGAAGGGTGAAATTTAGAATATGTGTATTTGTTGAATTGATATTGAATATTTTGATTTTAATGTGTATTTTATTTTATTTTATTTTTGAAAATTATTGAGTGAGAATTGTCTTTGCTTTGTTTTGAATTTTGCTTACAAGCTCATGATCTTCCCATGTGGAGAGGTATGGAGGTGATGTGGAAAATTTGAATTGGTCTAAGAAGCTTAATTAGTGGTAAACCTAAATTAATTAGTTGTATCTTTTTGCTTTTTGCTCATTTTTGTGTTTGACAAATATTTTCTGTTTTTCACTTGTTAAGTGTCTTCGTGGGTCTTTGGATGCAGCTATTTGTTTCCTAGTTGGTATTATCTTTGTGCACTTAATAGGATATTTCCTATACAAATAGCTTTTGTAATTACATGGTCAACATTAGAAATGAACAATTATCCCGCAAATCTTAGATCAACCGACTAAAAAACAATATTGCCATATTAGACATTAACACCAGAGTTCGAATTCTTATTCTCACAGTTCTGTAATTTTCTAAAATTTATCATTATTTCATTTACATATAATAAAAAAAAAAAACAATTACGTCTATAAACGGTTAACTTATCTATAAGCTATAATGGTTTCTTTTTCATTGGTCATTTCCATAATCTAATTTTGGTATTGAATTTGAACAACATAGATGATGAAAATCACAATGATGATGAGATTGAGAAGACACTAGCCATACTAATTGGACTCATTGCTGGTGTTGCATTAATAATCGTTTTTCTTTCCTTCTTGTCCAAAGTTTGTGAAAAGCAGAGAGGTATGTATGATTTGTTGCACATTTTTTTCTTTCCTTATTTTAAACATTTACTAATTACTAATATTCTCTTTATGAACTATGTTTTGTAGGTGGTAAATGAAGAGTGTGTTATTACGTGGATAGTAATAGGGTTGAACTTTTGTCTTTGTCTATTTTATTTGTATTCAATCTTTCCTAAGTTTCCACCATAATTCCCTTTGCCATTGAAGGTGCAAAACTATATACAAAAAAATCTTGTGGAAAAATAGTTTTTTACCATTACAATAAGGTCAAAATCACATGAAAAATCACACCTAGACATAAGTTACACGTATCAGCTTCTCAAATTTACGGTGAAAAAGACTTTAAACATATGATAGTGGTGATCCACTGTACTACCGAAGATAAGCTCAGACTTCACTGTTTTTATTTACTTGTTCAGTGTCCACCAATGTGTACAAATAGTGATCATTTAAGTGGAAAATGCATCATGCTATGTTATATAGCCTTTATGAATGTTAATTAGAGGTTTTTTTTTATTATATTAGAACATGATGAGTAACTTTACTTTTCATTCAAAAAAGTTAAATTAAGATAAGTTTGATCACATTTCTGTCAAATCTATGTTCCTACTAACTTATCATTTGTGACTTATAACTTATTTATTGGTCTTTCCTTTACCTTGTTTCTATTTGGACCATTATGATTATGCCTAATTTTATGTACTCATTAAGGTGTTAGCTTATGAATCAAAATATATAGGTTTATGGAAAGAACTATATTCAAGTTAAGGCTTGCCCCCCAAAACTCGAAAAAAATGAAGCGGAATAAGTTTAATATAGTTGAGGGTGTAGGTCTAAAATTTTAATTCTTTCCGTATAAAAGTGTGTGCGAGGTGAGGCGTGCCCGCGAACACTGTGCATTTTAGACTTAAAAATGTATAAATTATACTTCCTCCGTCCCAAATTATAAGACGTTTTGGGTTTTTCACACAAATTAAAAAACTTAATTATTACTTTATGGAAAAGACAAATTATGTATAACTTTACAATAATGCCCCTCATAATTATATAGGAGAGAGAAATTAAAAGAGTTGAAAGAATAAATAATAATAAATGTTTGAGGGTATATTGGGAAAGATGTCATTTATATTGCATTGAGAATGTAAAGTGACTTATAATTTGGGACAAATTTTTTTGACAAAATGACTTATAATTTGGAATGGAAGAAATATTAATGTTCATGTCTACAAAAATTCAGAAAGAAAAAAAAAAACAGGATAAAACGAAACAGATACATTAAAGAGTGAGTCTATATCATTGACCAGTCCTACACTAAAGATAAATGCTCAACAAATTGGCCGTTTTAGCACCCTAAAGATAATTAAATTATGAAAATTAATATACCAACCCATATTCGACCAAGCACTATATTTATGAGTTTTTTCACCAAAAAGGTCTTTTCTTCTATTTTTTTAATATTAATAAAAAAATAAATTATAGCATGCAATGATTGAGTGAGTATGATTATGACTCTATACAAGAAGAAAAGGATGAAAATGTGATTAGTTAAAGAGAAAAGATGAATAAGATGTTGGTATAAAGTATCAATAATTATAGGACCATGTCATTTATTTTAGTCATGAAATCCCTTGAGAATCTTCTTTGTTTCCATCTTTATGTCATCAATTACGTTTTTGAGCCACTTTTAGTATATGGACATTGTTTTTTAACCAACTCTATCCAATCTTTGGCACTATTTAATATCACTACTTTATCATCTCTTTTACTAACCTCATTATGAAATTCTTAACTCTTTGTCTATCTTTTCTTAAACATAATATACTATATCATACTATAAACCATAACGTGATAATTATAAATTCAAGTTTGTTCATAATTTATTGTATGTCATTGCATTAACAAATTCATATATTTGAAAATAGATATGATGAGATTAAGGAAAGAGATATATAAAAGTTTAAAAAAAAAAAAAAAAAAAAAAAAAAAAGTGTATGCAGGGCCATAAAATGAAACAAGTAGATGGAAATAGATATGATGAGATTATGGAATTATTGAATTAAATTGGTTTTAGGTTTATTTAATGTTTGGTTCAAAACTTAACTAAATTAAATTGGTGTCATCTTTTTCATTTCACACTATTTTAGTTGTATAATCCTTTTTTAAAAAAATTGTGTTAATGTATGATTCTTGTGTTTATTGTAAAGCACATTAATAACCATGTTCCTAGGAGATTAATAGGAGTGTTTGTGATGTTGTTTCAATCAATTTTGAGAAAGAAACTTCATAAAAAAAGTAAGTGGTTTTAAACGATTTTGTGAAAAAAAAAATCATCATATTCAAAGATAAAAGTATATGTTGGTCAAATAATCTAATAAGATCGGTCCAATACGAACGTTCAATCCAGAGTTTCATCTATAGATGGCGAATAAGTAAATCCTCACTGAAAGAATACACACTAGAACGCGGCACTACACTTATCACAAC
The DNA here is from genome assembly GCA_022829125.1 of Lathyrus tuberosus. Lineage (NCBI taxonomy): Eukaryota > Viridiplantae > Streptophyta > Magnoliopsida > Fabales > Fabaceae > Lathyrus > Lathyrus tuberosus. The sequence goes on from JALAZF010000057.1 coordinate 1,318,901, forward strand.
CAGTTGAAATCAATACAACGGTCTTCCGTATTCCACATTGCATTCATCGTGGAAGATTTTAATCGTCACTCATATAAATTCAATCACACACCCGACCAAGGTATGATTCATTTACTCTAACAAGTTTTAACTCTTTCACCTCACTGACTTGGGTGTTGGAGCTTCTACATAGACATCCATCACCACATTCACCAAATTTTTAGTTCAACACATGAATAGTGTCACCGTCTATGAGAATTTTTTTTTTACTCTCACGGAAATCCACGTCAAAATTCTTTGATCTTCTCTGTTGCACCACCACAACTATTTTGGTTAGTCGATCAAATCGTCACAAATTTTCTCAACTAGCAACAGTAGCTTTCACATCAACTCGAATGGTCGTTCATCGCAACAATGGTTAAGTTAGCTTGTAGCCTAAGTTAGCTTAGTAGTCTACAAATAGACTAGTTCTCTCAGGTTATTGAGGGAGGTTAATTGTTGATATTCATTTGTAATCTTTTAACCCATATTGAAAAAGTGAATAGAAAAACATATTTAACCAATTATTATTATTCTTCTTCCTTCTTCTCTCCCTTTTGTAAAACCTAACAGAGTTTCTTGTGTTTGTTCAAGAAATTCAATATTGTTCTCATATTTTTGTTTGTTCTTGACGACATCAGTTCACAACAAACTGGTGCGATGAACGTGGAGGAGAAGATTTCGTCAACAAAGTATGAGATTGAGAAATTCTCCTGTGTGAATGATTTCGATTTGTGACGCTTGAAGATGCAAGCCCTTCTTGTTCAACAGGGTTTGTTAGAAGCGTTAAAAGGACCGGAGAAGATGGATGCTGCCCTAACGGAGAAGGAGAAGACAACGATGGTCGAAAAAACCCACAGTGTCATTGTATTGATCCTTGGTTATAAGGTTCTCCGACAGGTTTCAAAGGAGAAAGATGTCTCTAATGGTTATTTGAGAGTGTTTGGATCTTGGACTTTTGTTCACATTCCATGAGATAGGAGATCCAATCTTGAAAAAGATCTAAACTGAGTGTGTTTTTAAGTTATGGTCATGAAGATTTTGGTTATAGGTTGTGGGATCCAGTTGACAAGAAAATTATCAAAAAGTGTGATGAGGCAAAATCCGATGCTAGAATTTACATTGATGTTGTACCTAAACATCCTAGTGGAAATATTGTTGATGGGGGAGATATACGCGTAGATAACAAGAATGCGACTAATGACCAAGAGCCTTATCATGTTGAGCCTATTGAAGAAGCTCTAATTGATCCATCATTTGTGATTATCACTAATATTTGAGAGCCATAATAATACCAAGAGGTCATTTCAAATGTTGATAAAGAAAAGTGGTTGGAGGGTATTCAAGAATAGATGATTTTCTTGCATGTGAATCACACAATTGAGTTGGTGAAATTTCCGCACTCAAGAATAAATGGGTATACAAGATAAAGCCCAAAGAGAATAAATACCAACCAAAATACAAATCAAGATTGGTTTTGAATGGTTTTAGTCAGATAAAAGGTATTGACTTTGAAGAGATTTTCTCCTTGTAGTGAAGATGATATATATTCGAGTTTTGTTGAGATTAATAGCTAGCTTGATTCTATAGGTCGAACAACTTGATATGAAGACTGGTTTCCTTCATGGTAATTTTGAGGAAGAGATCTATATGGAGAAACCCGAGGGCTTCAAAGTCAAAGGTAAAGAAGAACTTGTTTGTATATTGAAGAAAATTTGTTATGGTATGGAGAAAGTTCTACAACAATGGTACAAAAAATTTGATTCTCTTACGAAAAGAAATAATTATGGTAAAACTAATGTTGAACATTTTGTGTTTGTGAAGAAACTATTTGATAGTGATTTTATTATTCTTTTGTTATATGTTAATTGTTGGTCATGACACTAATAAATTCAAAGCGTAGAGAAATAGTTAAGAAAGTCATTTGCAATGAAGGACATGGGACCTGCCTAACAAATCCTTGGTATGAGAGTTTCTTGTGACATGAAGAAAGGTAAATTATGGATGTCTCAAAACAATTACATTGAGAATGTGTTAGAGAGGTTTAACATGAGCAATTCAAAACATATGAGTACTTCACTTGCTAGTCATTTCAAATTTAATTTTGAACAATGTCGTACAAGTCAATAAGACAAAGAAGACATGAATAATGTTCTTGATGCATCTACAGTTGGTAGTTTAATGTATGTTATAGTATGTAAGAGACTAAGTATTGCTCGCGATGTTGGTGTTGTTAGTTGGTTTCTCACTAATCTTGGTAAAGATCATTGACCAACAATGAAGTGGATTCTTAGATATCTTATATGTCCTTCCAGAGTGTTCTTATTCTTTAGGAATAATAAATGTGTTAGATGGCTACACATATGAAGATATGACCGATGATATTGATTATAGAAAATTTACTTCTGGATACATGATAACTTTTACACGGGACAATGTCTTGGCAATCAAGGTAACAAAAGTGGTTACTTTGGCTTCTACCAAGGTTGTGTATACTAAAGAAACTAAAGCATTTAAAGAATTTTTGTGGATGAATAAATTCCTACAAGGATTGAGTGTTGGGTAAGAGAAGTTTATTTTGTTTTGTGATGGTTAAAGTGCAATTCATATTGAGATGCAGTATTATTGGATACGAAATGCGTTAGAGATGAAGTCATTTTCACTCGAGAAGATTCATACTGACGATAATGATTTAAATATGATGACAAAGACTTCGCTCGTAACAAAGATTATTAATTGCAGAAAGAAGGTAGGCATGATAGAGCCACTCCTTCCTACATAAGTCCTGAGTGGGAGATTTGTAGGGAAGACTCACTCTTAGAGTTGGATCCACCGTTTATTTAGAAAAAGAAAAAAAAAAGAGAAAATTTTTTAAATGTGTATTGTTTTGTTATTTGGTATGTGGCTAAAAAGATATTTTTAATCCCTAAAGAAACAACAATAAAAACATAGCAACAAAAGAGAGAACAAAAACAAAGTAACATAAAGAAAGGAATAAGGGTTACGGTGGTGCTTTAAGAGAAGACGAAAATCGATTCTATATGATAGATGAGTGTGTAGCAAACTTTATCTATTTGAGTTACAAAGTTATTCCTATCACTTGGCTAATTATTCATATGCTGATACATTAAATAAAATACTACATCTACAACATAGGAGGAAAATCAAATTGATTATACGACATCGGAGCAAGAACTAAAGGAGCAAGTGCAAAATAATACTACCTACGTTCCTTTATATAAGAGACAGATCACTTTTTAGGTTCATTGAATAATCAATGTATCTAATCTATAAACTGACCAAATACATTGGTTATTCAATGAACTTAAAAACTGAGTTGTCTCTTATATAAAGGAGCAGAGGTAGTATTATATTAATTAGATAAGCTTGAGCAGATATGATAGAGGGAAAACAATCATTCGTCGCAAAATTTAAAACAAAGAAACATAATAAACAGGCTAGAAATGTTGGTTTGCTTTATCATACCATATCCAAGGGTGTAGTGGATCATTGATCTCGAAGAATATCAAGGCATCACTTGAGCTTAACTTGTGAGAGAATTTTTCTCAGATTTCTTTATCGAACACCTTCAAGTTCAACTCTTAAGGTGTAGGACTAACTTTTGAGTGGCTTACTCCATCGAACACTTTGACATTAAAAGGATCGTTCCATGGTAGATGTGATGAGTTTTAATTATATTTCTTTTCTTTTTTTTTTTTTCCTTTTTTTCTTTTCTTTTTCTCGTGAATGAGTCAGGTTTAACTCCACATTTTTATGATTAATCTTTATTTTATAATATAGACTGAATTATTTAAAAAAAATATTTAATTAATTAATATTATTTTAAAAATATAATTTTTGTTTTTAATATTTAAAATAATTAATTTTATTTATTTGTGTTATAATTGGATGAGATTAAAGAGAATGATATTTCAATATATTATGCTAGCCATAAATGATGGCTATTTATAGATACAAATGATACATGTTTTGTATAACTAATTCCTAGCCTCAATGGAACGCTTATGTTGATTCCTAACATCAAGGTATGAATAATTCAAAACTATAACAGCTCATATACACAATAATAGGAATGGTGGGTTACGCCTTAAATATAGAAACAACTTATAATTAACTATTATGTCCCCTCAAAATTGGGTCACCATCAATGACACAAATTTTGTCTCTGAGAAGTGAAAATCTAGTTCGATGCAGAGGCTTTGTTAGAATATCTGCATGCTAGTCTTTTAGAAATATGAGAGACTCGTATTTTTCCAATTTGAATAATTTGTCTCACAAAATGATAATCTAGAGCAATGTGTTTCATTATAAAGTGAAACATTGGATTGGAGCATAAGTAAGTTGTGCCAATATTGTCACAAAAAAGAGTAGGTACGTGAGATGGTACTCAAAGTTCACTCAATAGATTTAACAACCACATGACCTCAGTTGTAGTATTGGCAGTAGATCTGTATTCTGCTTCTGTGGATGATCTTGCAACTGTTCTCTGCCTTTTTTATAACCATGATACAGGATTTCCACCAAAGTAAATTATGTAAGATGAAGTAGATGTTTTGTCATCATAATTGCCTCCCCAATCAGCATCAGTAAAGGCTTTTAATTTAAGATGAAGTGGTTTACTAGCTTCAAAACGTGATTTATAGTATGTTTAAGATACCTTAATACTCGCTTGAGTTGCTGAAGGTGCACTTGAGTTGGTTGATGCATGAATTGTGACAATTTATTAATTGCAAAGGACAGATCTGGTCTTGTCAAAGTGACATATTACAATGCACTAATGATACTACGAAATATCTTTGAGTCGGCAGAGGAAGATCTATCATTTATTTTGAGAGGAGTAGTCATACATAATGGTCTGTTGACTGAATTTGCTCCAGCCATATTGAACTTATCCAAGAGTTCTCTAATATAACCATGTTGAGATAATAAAAGACCCTCCTTGATTGGAATCATTTCAATTCTAAGAAAATAATGAGGGAAACCAAGTTGTTTGAGAGAAAACTTCTTGGAAAGTTCTGTCATGAAATGATTTAAAAAAGTAATTGTCCGTCAAAAGTAAATCATCAATATATACTAATAATAAAGCTTATACACCATGTTTATTGTAAATAAACAAAGATGAATCACTTAGGATTGTATGAAACCCAACAGAAAGAACAAAAGCCTTGAGAGAATCATGCCATGCTCGAGGTGGTTGTCTTAAACCATAGATAACCTTCTTGAGTTTGCATACATGTTGGGGAAATTCATAATGAATAAATCCTGGTGGTTGTTGCATGTAGACATCTTCAGTCAATTTTCCCTACAAAAAGGCATTATTAACATCCATTTGATGTAACGAGCACCCTTGAGCAAGTGCTAAAGTGAGAACCACTTTAATGGTTTGAGGTTTCATAACCGGTGCAAATGTTTCCTTAAAATCAGGACTGGGTGTTTGAGTGAATCCTTTTGCAACCAACCGTGCTTTATATCATGCCATACTTCCATCAGGATTTCTTTTGATGCGAAACAACCATTTATAGCCAACTAAATTAGTGTGATCTTGACGAGGAACCAGGGTCCAAGTACCATTGTTCATGAGTGCATTAAATTCTATAGAACAAGCATCTCTCCGATGTGGTATTTTAAATGCTTGGGTAATGGTAAATGGCTCAAGATTTTCCTACAAATCATGTTGAGTGGCAATAAATATTTTCTTGGGTTTGAATATATTATTTTGTGACCTTGTTACTATAGGGTCACGTTGAATTGGATTGTTTTTCTTTGAAGTTAGAAACTGATCAGACGCAGTGTTAGTGGTAGAACTTGTTAAATTATCACTAGTCACTGGTATCTCTGTTGTTATAGATGACTCGATAGGTACCATTGACTGGTGTAGGACTCGATACAGGGACTGGTGTAGGACTCGGTGACTCAGATGTAGGTGTACAGCTAGGTAAAGATGACAAAGGTACAAGTGTTTGGTTCGGTACAGGGACGAGTCAGACTGGATACAGGTAAAGGTAGAACGGATGACACAGGCATAAATGACTCGTGTTAGGGAGTGGTTTGGTACCAGAGCTGAATTTTGATCTTGGTTAACATGAATAATACTATGTACAGCAGAGTCATGTGATGGGATTAGAGGACAAGTAGATGACAGATTAATTATGGATTGATATGGGAATGAATTTTCCATAAAGTTGACATGTTTAGATACATATATCCTATTTGACAATGGTTCAAGACAAAAATATGCATGTTGAGACATGGAATATCCTAGGAATATGCAAGATTTAGACCTGGGTAGAAGCTTATTGTGCATATATGGTTTTAACCAAGGAAAACACAAGCATCCAAAGGAATGAAGTTTATTATAATCTGGTTTGCTTTTAAACAATACTTCAAATGGAGAGATCATATTAATGATTGGTTTAGGCATCTTGTTAATAAGGTACACAACTGTGGTGAAAGTAAATGACCATAGTTAAGGGGGTAAATTAGCATGACGCAAAAGAGCACGACCTATTTCAATAACATGTTTGTGTCTCCTCTCTAATGTGTCATTTACCTCAGGTGTGTGAGGTGGCATGGTTAAATGAGAAATACCATTATTAACAAGAAATGATTTTAATTTGATAAATTCTCCGCCATTATCAGTGAAAAGAGAAACAATCGGCAAATTAAAATATTTTTCGACAATGGACAAAAGGTTAGATTGAATTTTAGGAACATATAAGACTTGTTTAAGATGAAGAGGTTTGACAGAAGTATTAATAACAGAGTTACCAGTGTGAGTAATTTTCAAACCTGTTCCATCACCAACAATCACCCAATCTGCTCCAGGATTGAGAGTGTGAATAACAAGGTTAGTTTCATCAAGAGGATGATCAATGATTGAAAGTTCATCTGAAATTGCCTTTATTCCTTGAAGATATGTAACCATCGATTGGGTTCCTTTTTTGAAATTGGAAATTCGTTGTTTGAGCGCGATAATACGCACTCTTGAGCGGCCAACATACATGGTTTTTAGGATCTCCCATTCTTGATTGGAACTTGACAGTTCCTAAGTGTGTGACCAGTGTTGCAGCCACCGAAGATACAATACCATGTAGAATGAGTTAATCTTGTTGAACCCAATGAGTGAAGGCTGGATTGACAGTCGTGGTATTGTTCACGAGCTGTTTTGATGGACAAGGCATAGTTCCATCAATATAACCCAGAAGATCATAGCATGTTAAAAGGGCCATGAACTGAATTCTCTAGGCAGTGTGATTGTCTCCATCGAGTTTGATGGAGAGTTGAGAACCAACATTCAATATGATCAGTTTGTTTGCTGGTGAAGACACAGTGGCCGTCATTTCAATTTCAGAAAGTGAAGTCATAACAAGGATCATAAAAAAAAGAATATGCTTTTAAGCTTTACGCTCTGAATATAATAAAGAGAATGATATTTCAATATATTATACTAGCCATAAATGCTAGCTATTTATAGATACAAATGATACATGTTTTATATAACTAATTCTTAGCTTCAAGGGAGCCCTTCTGCTAATTTCTAACATCAAGACAGGAATAATTCAAAACTAAAACCTCTCATATACACAATAATAGAAATGGTGACTTGCACTTTAAATATAGAAACAACTCATAATTATCTATTAGAGATTTCTTCACCCCACCTTTCTTCTTCACTGTTACGTAAATAGTAATTTAAATATTAAAATAAAATAAAGAAAATAACAATAGCCTCGTTTTTTCAATAATTTTAATTGGTGAATGAATTAACAACTAGCTTCGGTTTTGGCTTGTTACACCTTTTGAAAAGTTGTTTTAAATTAAAAGGCGTGTAGAGCAACAGGGGCTCACAGTCACAGTTGGTTCTTAGTTTTATTAGTTTTGTAATTCAATATTAGTTAGATTAGATGTGTGATGTTAGGTGTGATGTCACAACATCACAATCCTCTGTTTGGTTTTGTATTTCTATGTTAGTTAGAACTAGTCTTAGTTTGTTACATGTCTTGGTGTATATATATAGCTGTATAAGCTGTGTAAACCAACTGATGAATTTAGTCATTAATGAAAGTATACACTCTCTATTCTTCATTCATCTCTCTTCTCTCAAATTCAAGAAACACAATATTCAATATTTCTTCAATTCTTCCATCTTTCATAAATTGTTCTATCAAATTGGTATAACAGAGCTCGGTTCGATCATTGTTGTTGGAGAATTCGTGAAGTATGGCAACTCACAACAATAATATTTCTACACATCTACCAGTGTTCGAAGGAAAGAACTTTGATCAATGGATAGTGAAGATGAAGGTTATATTCAGGTTCCAGGATGTTCTTGAAGTTGTGGATGAAAGGGTACCAGCATTAGCAGCGAATGCAACTGAGGTACAATAAGCAGCACATAAAGATTTGAAGAAGAAAGATGGGAAAGCCATGTTCTTGATTCATCAGAATGTAAGCAATGAGATCTTTGAAAAGATCATGCATTATGAAAGTGCAAAGGAGACGTGGGATGCGATGGAGAAATTGTATTCCGGGGATGGCAAACTGAAGAAGGTGAGGCTTCAAGCATTAAGAAGACAATATGAAGTGTTGGCGATGGAAGAAGAAGAAACCATAAGTCAGTACTTTGATAAGCTGATTAATCTCACAAATCAGATGACAAGGAATGGTGAAGTTTTCACTGATGTGATGAAGGTGGAGAAAGTTCTCAGAACTTTAACACCAAGATTTGATCACATTGTGGTTGCTTTAGAAGAATCTAAGGACCTAGATTCTATGAAGATAGAAGAACTGCAAGCAAGTCTTGAAGCTCATGAATTAAGGTTGACTGATAGAATCAAAGAAAGAGGTAAAGATGCATCTTCTGATCAAGCATTGCAGGCCCAGTATGTGAAGAAAGGAAAATCCAAGAAAGATAAGAAGGAAATTCAGTGCTATAATTGTCAGAAGTGGGGACATTATGCATCTGAATGCAGATCGAAGAAGGTTCCAAGAAGCAAAGATGAAGCTCAATTTGCTCAAAATGAGGAGTCAGATTCTGATGAAGTACTCCTGATGGCAACAAATAAGGAGGAAGAAGCAAGAAGTGATGAATGGTATTTGGACACTGGGTGTTCAAATCATATGACAGACAAGAAATCGTGGTTTTCTGAATTAGATGACTCAATAAACAGAAAGATAAGATTTGCAGACAATAGCATAGTCTGTGCAGCTGGAATTGGGAAAATATTGATTCATAGGAAGGATAGTAAGAAGGCATGCATTACAGATGTATTGTATGTACCAAATATGAAGAGCAATCTCATCAGTATTGGCCAATTACTGCAGAAGGGATATACTATGAAGATGGAAGCACAAGCCATGAAGGTTTTTGATAGCAAGAACAGGTTGATTCTGAAAGCTCCATTGTCAAAACAAAGAACTTTCAAAATCAACATCAGTGTGATTGAAGATCAGTGTTTGCTATCAGAAACTAAGAAGGAAGATTGGTTATGGCATCAGAGATATGGGCATATCAACTTTAGAGACTTGAATATGCTTCATGAGAAGAACATGGTACAAGGGTTGCCAAAGATAAAAGTGCCTGATGAAGTGTGTGATATGTGCTGCACTGGAAAGCAAGCCAGAAATTCATACAATGCGGATGTACTATTCAATGCAACCAGGAAACTTGAGGTAATTCACTCAGATGTATGTGGACCTCTGGAAGTAAAGTCAGTAGGAGGGAATAGCTATTTTGTAACATTCATAGATGAATTTACTAGAAAAGTATGGATTTACTTGTTAGCTAAGAAAGGTGAAGTGTTTGGTGTGTTCAAGAAGTTTAGACTGCTAGTTCAAAATGAAAGTGGAGAAGTAATTAGCAGATTGAGAACGGATGGAGGAGGTGAGTATACTTCCATTGAATTTAATGATTTCTGCTCATCAAATGGCATAAATCATGAAGTCACTGCACCATACACACCCCAACACAATGGGATCTCAGAGAGAAAGAACAGAACTTTGGTAAATATGATAAGAAGCATGTTGAAGCAAAAGCAGATGCCTCATTACTTTTGGGGAGAAGCAGCTGCTACTGCAGCATATCTCATCAATAGAAGTCCAACAAAGAAGCTGCAAGACAAGACACCAGAAGAGGCATGGTGTGGAGTAAAACCAAGTGTCCAACATCTGAAGATCTTTGGTTCAGTATGTTTCAGACATGTACCTGACCAATTAAGGAGGAAACTGGATGATAAATCTCAGGTAATGATTATGGTTGGATATCACTCAACTGGTGCTTACAAACTCTATGATCCAAGTAGCAAGAAGATAGTGTTCAGCAAAGATGTAAAGTTTGATGAATCAAAATGCTGGAACTGGAAAGATAAAGCATCAAACAAGTTTGATAGTCAATTTTATCTAGCTGATTCAGAGACAGAAGAAGGTGAGACTGAGGAACAAGAAGAAATTATTGAGGACACAAATGAAGGAGGTGCAGAAGTGACAAATAGACCAACGAGGAACATTCAACCACCAGTCAGGTTGAGAGATTATGAGAGGTTTCCTGATCAAGCTGTTACAGATGAAGGTGACATAGTGCAACTAGCAATGCTTGCTGAAACTGAACCAGTGTCTTTTGAGGAAGCTCTTAAACAACAACATTGGAAGAAAGCAATGGTTGAAGAACTAGACTCTATAGAGAAGAATGAAACATGGAGCTTAGTACAACTACCTGCTGATAAGAAGTGTATTGATGTTAAGTGGGTGTTCAAAACAAAACTGAAGCCAAATGGTCAAGTTGCTAAGTATAAGGCTAGATTAGTTGCAAGAGGTTTTCTACAAAAGTATGGACAAGACTACTATGAAGTGTATGCTCCAGTAGCAAGGATGGAAACAGTCAGATTGATTGTTGCTATAGCAGTTAAGAAAAATTGGTCCATGTATCAGCTAGATGTAAAGTCTGCTTTTCTCAATGGTGAGCTAGAAGAAGAGGTGTATGTAAATCAGCCACCAGGATTTGAGATAAAGGGAAAGGAAGAGCATGTCTACAGGCTTAATAAAGCTCTGTATGGTCTGAAACAAGCCCCAAGGGCTTGGAATAAGAAAATAGACAGTTTTCTTGTTCAGCAAGGCTTCATGAAGTGTGTAAATGAGCATGGAATCTACTGCAGAAATACCACAAATAAGCTTATTGTATGCTTATATGTGGATGATATGATAGTAACTGGAAGCAATGAAGCTGAGATGGAGGACTTTAAGAGAAACATGATGACGATGTTTGAGATGTCTGATTTAGGCAATCTCACATATTTCCTTGGAATTGAGTTTGAAATGAATTCAAAAGGAGTGGTGATTCATCAAAGGAAATATGCACAAGATGTTTTGAAAAGGTTTAATATGTTGAATTGTAAACCAATTTCAACTCCAGTTGATACAGGAGTAAAGTTGTCTTTGGTTAGTGATGAGAAAGAAGTAAATCCAACCTTATTCAAACAAATTGTGGGCTCCTTAAGGTACTTGTGCCATACAAGACCTGATATTACTTATGGTGTAGGTTTGATCAGCAGATACATGGTGAAACCTACCACTTCACACTTAGTTGCAGCCAAGAGAATTTTGAGATATGTGAAGGGTACAAGCAGCTATGGTATTCAATACACCAAGGACCAAGATGATGATCTAGTAGGCTACTCAGATTCTGATTGGAGTGGTGATAAAGATGACAGGAAAAGCACTGCAGCCTATGTGTTTATGATTGGAAATGCAGCTTTTTCATGGAGTTCAAGAAAGGAACCAGTTGTTGCATTATCTTCGTGTGAAGCTGAGTATATTGCAGCTTCTATGGCAGCATGTCAAGCTCAATGGATCAACATGTTACTGAGGGAATTGAAGCTAGTGAAGACTAAAAAGATGGAGCTCAGAACTTATAGCAAGTCAGTCATAGACTTAGCAAAACATCCAGTTGCACATGGTAGGAGTAAACATATTGAAACCAAGTTCCATTTCTTAAGAGACCAGGTGAACAATGGAAAGATGGAAATGAAACATTGCAAGACAGATGAGCAGATAGCAGACTTGCTCACAAAGCCTTTGAAGTCAAGCAGCTTTGATTGCTTGAAGATGAAACTTGGAATGGCTGAAGTATCTAACTAAATGAATTAAGGAGGTGTATTAGTTTTGTAATTCAATATTAGTTAGATTAGATGTGTGATGTTAGGTGTGATGTCACAACATCACAATCCTCTGTTTGGTTTTGTATTTCTATGTTAGTTAGAACTAGTCTTAGTTTGTTACATGTCTTGGTGTATATATATAGCTGTATAAGCTGTGTAAACCAACTGATGAATTTAGTCATTAATGAAAGTATACACTCTCTATTCTTCATTCATCTCTCTTCTCTCAAATTCAAGAAACACAATATTCAATATTTCTTCAATTCTTCCATCTTTCATAAATTGTTCTATCAAGTTTTGCAATATGGCACTATTAGAAAAAGTAAGATTCTGCATTAGTTTCTTTTTTCTGACGGTAGTATTATCTTCTTTAAACCCAAAAAGTGTAGCAGGAAGTTTTAGATTACCGCTAAAAAGACCAAAAAGTGAAGATTATATAAGTTGATAGGGTTCGAAATAGAAAGATAATTTTTTTTCAAAAGTTGATTTAAAAATCTCTTCATTATTTGTTTTGTAGAAAGTGACGAAATTAGGGATGACAAATTTTGGATTTGTGATTTGTTTATCTCGATATCATTGGTGGGTTGAGTTGAGATTTTCAACTCCACTGGTTTAAAATAAATTTTAAAAATTCTTTTTTTACATTTCTTTTTTACATTTAAGCCACAATTTATCTTTTATTTTTTATTTATTTTAAAATATAGAGAGAAAAAAACAAGTAATGTAATCAATCTACTTTCAAAAATTTGACCTTAAGTATTTATGATTTGTCAATTTGTAAACTTATCAACTTTTTATTTAAGAAAATTGAATAAGAATATAAAAATGATAATTTTTCTATTATTTTATATTATTTTACACTTTTATATAAAAATGGGTGGGGTGAAATTTTCAACTAACACCTCTAATTGATCCGCACTATCTAGTCTTTTTTAAGACTATTTTAAGACTAGTTAATGATTAAGTGGGTCAAAATAGAATGACCATTTTTTGTCGTCCCTATAACAAACTATTTCAAATTTAATTAATATTTATATTATAAAAATGAATAAGAAAAAGTAGTTTGAACTTGAGAAAATGGAATATACATATATCCTGTCACATTACATTATATTTTAAATTAATAATATAAAATTATTTTATATTGTCAATGCATATTAATTAAATTCTTTAAATTTTATTTTATTCAATTTTTTACACTGTCAGTAAATACAAAATAATAGATTCAATTTTTAATTTCATTGTAAAAATTTGAAACAAATCAATAAAAATAAATTAGCTTAAATCAATTCAAGCAAATTCAAATTTGTTAAATCAATAACAAAATATTATTTATATTTTAAAAGAAAAACAATATAAATTAGGATAATTTATAGCTAAACCTAGTTAACTTATACGTGTAATATATTATATTTCCTACAAAATGATATTCTTACACCATTTTTTACACTTACACCGTATTTCACTTTTCACCAATATGATAAACAATGAAATATTATAATATTAAATATATATTTTTATAAAATATAAATTTATTTTTATTTTTAAATTAAATAATACTGATATAAAATTGTGTTATTAACCAACTTCATAACTTCGTTAACCAACATTTTATATGTTATTAACTAACTCTGTTTACTGCTAAAAAATATTTTTAATATCTGGACATTTATTAATCAATTTCATAACTTCATAACCAATTTTTTACTTTTTATTAACTAATTTTATTTTACTATTAATTTTTTTTAATATTTGTGCGTTTATTAATCGATTTCATCACTTTATAAATTAATTTTATTTCATAATTTAAATAGATACTGTTTATGAAACAGTGTTCATAATACTATTTATAAATATATTTTGTATTAAAAAAATACACCGTTCATCGTGAAAATATTGGTGTGGGATGATGTGTACTAATAGGATGGCTGTATTTCCTATTATACTATATGCACCAATATTGTGTTAGCCGGCTGGATACATTAATTTAACAAGTTACTAATTGATCCATACCTAAAATACATAGTTTTAATTTTACTTTGATATATAATAACAATACTATACTATATGATATAATCAAATAAACCAAAAATATTGTATATGCTGAAGACATTAACAATAAAGCAAAAACACTCTATATGCCTAAGACATTAATGATCTGTTATGCTAGGCCTAGCCCGGGCAACACCATTATGTAAGGGGTTTCAAAGTATTTCAGGGGCTCAGTTTAGCATAGTATGATGGTGAAAGTAAAAAAAAAAATACAAAGGCATTATAGGTTAATTTTTAAATTCCAGAGTTGCACCCCCTCATTTTAATGCGGCTCTGCGTTGTTTGGATAGTGGATACTAACTGCTTCAAATCTCAGTAAGTTCTTTATTTGGAATTAAGTTTAAAACTTCATTTTCTTATATAAATAGATGTGTGGATTTAACTTTCTAAAAAATCACAAAAAAATAGTAGATACTGTCAAAATTAGTTATTGGGGGAGAGAAATAGATTACTTCATTAAACCACACTAATATAAATTTTTAGTATCTTTCTCTCTATACCTATCTTTTTTATTTTTCGCTAAATTTCTTTATTTCAAATTTTCGTTACGTATTCAATTGTTTTTTATAAAATATTTTTTAAACTCTGATTTTAAAAATGATTTTATTTTAAATTAACGATTTTCAAATCTCTTAGATTTCCGCTGCACATTCAAGCACTTACTAATCTTTTCTTTAAATATGCGCTTGTTTGTGGTCATGTCTTTAGCAATGTTAAACCAACCGTTTCTTAGGCAATATGAGTTCATTTAGACTTCACAACAATCTGAATTCTACTAGTTTTTCCAAGAGGCAATTTTCCTTTCAATTATTTTGGGTACTTATTTTCAAAGGCAAATCTAAGGTCAGATACCTCTAACACATTACACACAAGATGATTGGTAAATTGTCAACTTGGAAGACCTTTATTCTCTCTATTGCAGGCAGGTATTGTTGGTCCAAACCCTGTTCCAGACCCATCTCTCTCCTCGGGTCTATTGAACTTGCTTTTAGAAACTTTAGATGTAGTGGTGATGTTGGAATGAGGAAATTAGTAACAGTTTTCTGGACGAAAGTTTGTCAACCAAAAGCTTCATGAGGTTTGAGTCTCAGGTCTCTCATTTGTCTAAATGAGGCATCTAATCTCAAGTTGGGGTGGGACTTGCACATTTCTAAATAAGATTGGACATGTTTCCGTAAGGGCAGAGTTTTTAGACCAAAAGGTTTCATCAAACATCACTTTCCTTTATTCAGGTTAATTCTAGTTGGGACCTAGAAGACAGAAGGAACCTAAATTTCAGGAGGTATTCCTAGTGTAGGGGTCCTTTATTAATGAGGTGAATATGAAGGCCCTTCCACCCAACTTCAACTTCAACGCCAAAGTTTCTAACTGTACCACCCTTTTCTACCCCCAAATAATATTGCAGCAGAAACAACTCAAATATCAGAGTAAAGTATAAAAATTCCCTCCAAGGGTGCACATTTCTCATTAAATCAAAATAACACAAATACCCTGTAAACAAAAGGGTTTTTCCTCAAAGTTTCACAAAAAGCCTTCACATGGCAGCGGAACTCAAAATTCTCAATAAAAAGGTTTTCCACAAACGTCGTAATAATAAAAAATAAAACCACATCATCACATGACAACAAAATAAAGAAACAACATAGTTCGACTCAAAGGACCCCAACCCGATGTTACACTATCAGAGCAAGACCCTCTAAATCGACCAAAAGCAAATAACTTCAAGTCCTCGAAAGCATCCACGGCTAAGCCTGATCACCTGCACGTTACCCACGTGGAGGCAACATTCAAACAGGCAGGGTGAGTAATCACAATTCAATATAAATCATATAAAGAAAAGACATTAACAGGGCAACAGTTGTTTTCATCAATTACTTCAGTGACTCACCCAAAACATCATATAAAACATCACATCACCAATATCACTCATATGCACTCATGCGGTGCCACCAAGAATGAAATGCAACGTCATAAAAATGCATGTGGTACCAAATCGTCATAATAATGGACACTAGGCCATCAACCCTCCACAAGGGAGCACGTCATAAACACCTCAATCCACACAATGGGATTGAAGCCACCACTGGACCGAAGTCCTAACATCATCAATAGACCAAAGTCTAAATGCTATGAATGCATGATGCACAATGTCAATATCATCATCATCAACAAAAGTCATTACGTGCATCAACATTCATCAAAATCTCATGTTAATCCATGTCATCATTTAATCATCAAAACATCATGAATCGTCATCTTATAATCATCAATATACTCATGGTACTTCACATCGTCATTCTATCCTCAAACATCACATATAAACATCTAATAATCATCAATAATATCATAGCATCATCTAATCATCAAAACATCATTTTCATCACTAAATAATTCATCATATAACACGTCAACACATAGCAGCAACTTACAGCAATATCACAACATCACTATAATATAAAACAGATATTTTTCATGAATTTTGAATCAATAAAAATAATATTTTTGGGTAACAGGTCGCGCTAAGCGCGCCCCACCCGCGCTAAGCGCGCTACTCACTGCCTCGAAGAGGCGATATTTCTTCAGACCGCGCTAAGCGCGCTAGGCCGCGCTAAGCGGGCTCTGCGATTTCTGCAGAAAAACCCTGCGATAACAGCACTCCTCCATCTACGATTTTCTGCACTAAACTCAATTTTTAACAGAAAGTTTTCATAGATTTTGCACCAATAACCTACATCTAACATTTGCAATTCAACCAAACAAATCAAACAAGACCAATTCATCAATTCCAATCATATTATCACAAAATCTTCCTAAAACCCTCATTCAACCCCCTGGATTTCCCCCAAAACCCCAATCACCCACCAACACCTAATCTTTATATCAACATATTGCAAAGTGATACTCCCCATACCTTAGAATATTGTTTCCTTCGACCTCTCTTGAAGTTTCGCAGGAATTCTTCTATGCTCTACCTCCTTCTCACTTGTTCTTCAGAGCACCTTTGCCTTTTCCTCAAAATAATATGAATAATGAGTTCCTTTTCATTATTCTCTCTTAAAATACCCCTAAATGTGCTCTTCCCATTATACCCTCACTAATTCTCCTCAAATGTCCACTTTACCCTTCATTCTTCTAATATTATTTAAAATAAATAATAATACAAATATATTCATATTATATACTATTATTTAATTAAAATAACTAAAACTTCACAAAATCACCGACATCGACACGAAACACCAAAATTTATAGAAATCCACGAATATAATATTTAAAATAATTATTCTACGAAATTTGGGGCGTTACAACTCTCCCCCACTTAAAGAATTTTCGCCCTCGAAAATTACCTCAAGGAAATAGAGTCGGATACGACTCCCTCATCTGATCTTCACGTTCCCAAGTCCAACTTTCACCAGCTGGTCCTCCCCACAGAACTTTCACCAAAGCAATCTCTTTACCTCGCAGTTGTTTCATTTCTCGACCATCGACACGCACCGGCAATGCTTCCACTGTCAGATTATCCCTTACTTGTACATCATCCATCTGAATCACATGTGACGGATCTGAAATGTACTTCCTTAATTGAGACACATGGAACACGTCATGTAAATTCGCAAGTGACGGCGGTAAAGCAATTCGATAGGCTACCTCTCCTATCCTCTGCGATATCTGATATGGACCAACAAAACATGGAGTGAGCTTCCTAGACTTCAAAGCTCGACCCACACCAGTCACTGGTGTCACTCTAAAAAACACGTGATCTCCCTCTTGGAATTCAAGTGCTTTACTCCTCTTATCATGGTAACTCTTCTGACGACTCTGCGAAGCTTTCATCCTCTCTTGGATCTTCTTAATCTTCTCAGTCGTCTCTTGCACAATTTCAGGCCCGAGTACAACACTCTCTCCCGACTCATACCACCACAAAGGAGTCCTACACCTTCTCCCATACAAAGCTTCGTAGGGTGTCATTCCAATACTAGCATGAAAACTATTATTGTACGTGAACTCAATCAACGGTAAATGGTTATCCCACGATCCTCCATGATCCAACACACAAGCCCTCAACAAGTCTTCTAAAGATTGGATAGTCCTTTCTGTCTGACCGTTAGGCAGAACTCATCCTCAACTTAGTACCCAAAGCATCTTGCAAACTCTTCCAAAACCTTGATGTAAACCTCGGGTCTCTATCCGACACAATACTCGAAGGTACCCCATGTAAATTCACAATCTCTTCAATATATAACTCGGCTAACTTCTGCATAGAATGATTAATCTTCATCGGCAAGAAAAACCCTGCGATAACAACACTCCTCCATCTACGATTTTCTGCACTAAACTCGATTTTTAACAGAAATTTTTCATAGATTTTGCACCAATAACCTACATCTAACATTTGCAATTCAACCAAACAAATCAAACAAGACCAATTCATCAATTCCAATCATATTATCACAAAATCTTCCTAAAACCCTCATTCAACCCCCTGGATTTCCCCCAAAACCCCAATCACCCACCAACACCTAATCTTTATATCAACATATTGCAAAGTGATACTCCCCATACCTTAGAATATTGTCTCCTTCGACCTCTCTTGAAGTTTCGCCGGAATTCTTCTATGCTCTACCTTCTTCTCACTTGTTCTTCAGAGCACCTTTGCCTTTTCCTCAAAATAATACGAATAATGAGTTCCTTTTCATTATTCTCTCTTAAAATACCCCTAAATGTGCTCTTCCCATTATACCCTCACTAATTCTCCTCAAATGTCCACTTTACCCTTCATTCTTCTAATATTATTTAAAATAAATAATAATACAAATATATTCATATTATATACTATTATTTAATTAAAATAACCAAAACTTCACAAAATCACCGACATCGACACGAAACACCAAAATTCACAGAAATCCACGAATATAATATTTAAAATAATTATTCTACGAAATTTGGGGCGTTACAACTCTCCCCAACTTAAAGAATTTTCGCCCTCGAAAATTACCTCAAGGAAATAGAGTCGGATACGACTCCCTCATCTGATCTTCATGTTCCCAAGTCCAACTTTAACCAGCTGGTCCTCCCCACAGAACTTTCACCAAAGCAATCTCTTTACCTCGCAGTTGTTTCATTTCTCGACCATCGACACGCACCGGCAATGCTTCCACTGTCAGATTATCCCTTACTTGTACATCATCCATCTGAATCACATGCGACGGATCCGGAATGTACTTCCTTAATTGAGACACATGGAACACGTCATGTAAATTTGCAAGTGACGGCGGTAAAGCAATTCGATAGGCTACCTCTCCTATCCTCTGCGATATCTGATATGGACCAACAAAACATGGAGTGAGCTTCCTAGACTTCAAAGCTCGACCCACACCAGTCACTGGCGTCACTCAAAAACATGTGATCTCCCTCTTGGAATTCAAGTGTTTTCCTCCTCTTATCATGGTAACTATTCTGACGACTCTGCGAAGCTTTCATCCTCTCTTGGATCTTCTTAATCTTCTCAGTCGTCTCTTACACAATTTCAGGTCCGAGTACAACACTCTCTCCTGACTCATACCACCACAAAGGAGTCCTACACCTTCTCCCATACAAAGCTTCGTAGGGTGCCATTCCAATACTAGCATGAAAACTATTATTGTACGTGAACTCAATCAACGGTAAATGGCTATCCCACGATCCTCCATGATCCAACACACAAGCCCTCATCAAGTCTTTTAAAGATTGGATAGTCCTTTCTGTCTGACCGTTCGTCTGCGGATGATAGGCAGAACTCATCCTCAACTTAGTACCTAAAGCATCTTGCAAACTCTTTCAAAACCTTGATGTAAACCTCGAGTCTCTATCCGACACAATACTCGAAGGTACCCCATGTAAATTCACAATCTCTTTAATATACAACTCGGCTAACTTCTGCATAAAATGATTAATCTTCATCGGCAAGAAATGAGCCGACTTAGTTAATCTATCCACGATCACCCAAATTGAATCATTTCCCTTAGCAGTCTTCGGCAATCCCCACACAAAATCCATGGAAATATTATCCCATTTCCATTCTGGAATCCTCAACGGCTGCATCATACCTAAAGGCTTCTGATGCTCAACTTTCGACTTCTGGCAAGTCAAACACGCATAAACAAACTTCGCAACATCCTTCTTCATACATGGCCACCAAAACAACTTCTTCAGATCCTGGTACATCTTCGTAGCACCGGGATGAATGCTCAACCTACTTCGGTGTCCTTCTTCAAGAATGCTCTTCTTAATGTCTGGGACATCTGGAACACACACTCTGTCTCTGAACATCATTACGCCATTCTCGTCAATCCCGAAGTCACCTCCGTTACCTTGGTTAATCAAAGTCAATTGGTCAACCAACTTTAAATCAGATTGTTGTCCCACTCTGATTTCTTCCAGAATACTACTAGTCAACCTCATTCCCAACTTCACACTGCCAGGAGTCTCCTCACATACCAAACTCAAATCTCTGAATTGCTCAATTAATTCCAACTCTTTCTCCATAAGCATCGACATATGCAATGACTTTCTGCTCAATGCATCGACCACTACATTTGATTTGCCCGGATGATAACTCAAATCAAAATCAAAATCTTTCAACAGCTCTAACCACCTTTTCTGCCTCATATTCAGTTCCTTCTGATCAAATAAATACTTCAGACTTTTACGATCACTGAACACCTCAAATTTAGAGCCAAACATATAATGTCTCCAAATTTTCAACACAAACACCACTGCGGCTAATTCCAAGTCACGTGTAGGATAATTCCTCTCATGAACTCGCAATTGTCTCGAAGCATAGGCAACAACTTGTCCATTCGGCATCAATACTCCACCAAGACCCATCTTTGACGCATCACAATACACCACAAAAGATTCGCTCGGATTAGGCAAAATCAACACTGGAGCAGTCGTCAACTTCTTCTTTAATTCCACAAAACTCTCTTCACAAGCTACATCCCGCACAAAAGCTTTACCCTTTCGAGTCAACTGAGTCAAAGGTAACGCCAACTTAGAAAAGCCTTAAATAAACTTGCGGTAATAACCCGCTAATCCCAGAAAACTCTGTATCTCAGTAGCAGACTTCAGAGTCTCCCACTGTAACACGGCATTAATCTTAGAAGGATCAACAACAATTCCGCCACTTGAAATCACATGGCCAAGGAAACTCACTTCCTTCAACCAGAACTCACACTTCGACAGCTTTGCATACAACTTTTTCTCCTTCAACACTTGCAACACAGTCCTCAAATGCTCGACATGTTCTTCTTCAGATCTAGAATATATCAAGATATCATCGATAAACACCACTACAAACTTATCCAAATACTCATGGAAAATCCGATTCATGTACTCTATAAACACACCAGGTGCATTAGATACACCAAACGGCATCACAGTGTATTCATAGTGTCTATACCTCGTCCTGAAATCCGTCTTCGGAATATCGTCAGGCTTAACACGAATCTGATGATAACCCGACCTCAAATCAATCTTGCTGAACACACAGGCACCTACTAATTGATCCATCAAATCGTCGATTCTCGGTAGCGGATACTTATTCTTGATAGTCACTTTATTAAGCTGCCGATAATCAACACACAACCTCATACTTCCATCTTTCTTCTTCACTAACAACACAGGAGCACCCCATGGAGAAACACTTGGTCGAACAAACCGCTTCTCAAGCAACTCTTCCAACTGTTTCTTCAATTCACTTAGCTCAGAAGCAGACATCCGATAAGGAGCCATCGACGCTGAACTCGTACCTGGTATTAAGTCCACTGCAAACTCCACCTCACGCTCTGGAGGCAAATCACTGATGTCCTCTGGAAACACATCTGGGAATTCACAGACAACCGACAACTCCACACTCGCAGCTTTGCGATCAATTTGCAACGATGCAAACATTGCAAACATCAACGTTTCGTCTTCTTGAAGTTCGTCGACTTGCTTAGCAGATAAGAACATCAACTCCCCACTATCATCAATTTCAAGAAACTCTACAACCTTGGTATAACAATTGATGTGAACACGGTTGAACTCTAACCAGTTCATTCCAAAGATCACATCGATCTGGTGCAAGGGTAAGCACACCAAATCCATCACAAAACTCTTCTCAAAAATCGTCACAGGACATCTCAAACACACAAGGGTAGTAGTAACAGAACCATTAGCTGGAGTTTTTATTACCATATTACCATTCATATCAGATAACTTCAAACCCAATCTATTAGCACATTCAAGCGAGATAAAAGATTAGTAGCACCAATATCAATAATAGCAACCAACTCGATATCATTAATAAAACAAGTACCTCGAATCAGGTTGTCCTTCTCTGGAACTTCTGCACCACTCAAAGCAAACACACGACCACTGGTCTGGGCAGCAGTAGCAGTCTTCTTCGGCTTCTGACATTGAGTATTGATATGACCTTTCTCACCACAATTGAAACAGGTCGGACCTTCATCTTTGCAGTCAGTAGCTCTATGCCCCTTCTTACCACATCGATAGCACCTCACTACATTTTTGGTGCACGCATCAGCACGGTAACCTTGCTCACCACACTTATGACACTTTCCAGAAGCGGGAGCTGCTCCCCCACTTGTCTTTTTCCCATTGTTGCGGTGAAAATCGGATAACAAATTATTAATTAATTTGCATCATTTTCTTTTACAACCGACTTTGATTTATCCAAAGGAAATGTTCAAGATCGTTAGAAAAACCTAAAGGGGGGAGATCTAAGGTTCGGGGGTTGGTTATGCCTAGGGAAGGTATTAGTACCCTAAACGTCCGTAGTACTCTACGGGAACCTCTTGCTAAGTTATGTTGTACTATGTTTGCTAAGGGTTCTATGCTAAAGATTGAAACCCTAGGGGTTAGTTTCTAAGTATACTCGACAAAGCATCGCACTTTGCGCCTACGTATCCTCGGGTGTAGAATCAGAGTATGCGTAGTTCTACTTCTACTGAACTATTGACTATGGTCAATGTTCAGAGGGGAAATGAGTGCAAGCTCATTGTAGAGTTCAAGAACTCTCTAAGTCTAGTTATGATGGACCTATGTTATGTTTTAGTCAGTAGGGGAAAGTGATAATTCATTAGGATGAATATCACCAAGAGTTTAAGAACTCTCTCCTAAAGCTAGTTGTGATTTCTATGGCTCTGATGAGGCCAAGAAATGAGGTTTAGCTCTTATGAGGCTACTAGGGTAAGATGGGGGGGGCTAATGACTTAGGAGTCAACTTAGTTCACCTTCCTATGGAATGGTGGAGAATAACAGTTGAAGATAAAAGATATAAGAGATGATAATGATAAGATGATAACAAAGATGATTCATAATAAATAGTGCATAAACATGAGATGAATATTACAAAGATCAAGTATACAAATCAAAGATATTAAACTTGAGAAATATGTCACATAAGAAATAAATCATAGGTCAAGACATAGTCATGAATATAAGATTAATCAAGATGACATTCAAGGTTAGATAATAACAAACACAAATTAAATCAATAATCAAATGGCAAGATGAAACAAAGATGAATTAAACCAAGCATGAGTGATCAAATTCAAACATCAAGAAAGTTGTACATAAAAAATCTAACACTTTAATCAAGATAAAAGAAAAATAAAATTCTCATTAATAATAATTTAACTTAAATAAATATTTGAGAAAATAAAATAAAAATATTTTTAGAGTTTTTAATAAAAGCCAAGTTTTTAAATAAATAAATAAAAATAAAGTTTGAAAAGATTTTAAATAAAAGAAAAAAAGAATTAAATAATGCTTATATATGAAAAACGTGTGGGGTGTAATCAGAAGTTTTAATAGTTGAAAATATAAAGCAAAAGAAATTGGGCCACGAAGGGGTGGTGCAGAAAGCAAGGGCGCATGGGCCTAAATAAGATAACAAGAGGCGAGTGGAAAAAAAAAGATGAAAAACCAGAGACTGGGGCGAGGGGGATTTGAACCCCAGTCTCAATGATTTCCAAGTCTTAAGAGCGAAGGTGCTGCCACTGGGGTGGCTATATGTCCACTTATTTATTCGCTTCCATAAATATATAAATGAACCTTCGCGCGTGAATTTAAAAAAACACAAAACAACCATTATCAACACAGCCCAGGTTTCATTATGAATTAAGTTCAAACAACCAACTTTAGTCAACCATAAATCTATCAAAACACAAACAAATTACGTGAAACAGAATTCAAACTTGTAGTATTCAAAGCATAGGACAATAATAAGCCATAAAATCCTCTAGGTAATGACCATAGTATGAATAAAAGCCAATGGAAAATAAGAGCTCAAAACTGTCATGAAGAACAAAAGTAGCATTAACCAGTTGATAGTCAGTCAATCCTACCATACTCAAAGATCTAACTGCAATGTGGTAACAGGTTATAACACATGCCCATAGAAAATTCACAAACCCTAAATCTAAGCACACAAAACTCTTACATGTCACAAAAGATATGGTGTCACATACCCTTAGGCATATGCGTGTATACGGGTAATAATGTGAAGACCAATTAAAAGCATCAAACGACATACTCTCATAGTTATAATAGCAGCAAAACATCAATTGCTCATGATAGGAAAACTTTAAGAGTTGTACCAACTAACTATAGTCAAGAACACGTAATCCAAACTCAAGAATCATGACTTGTTTCATATGTCAAGAGATATTCTGGTCATACCAATTGCAAAGTAGAAGAACACTAAAATGTGCAAAGCAATGGAGTCAACAATCATACAATGAGGACACTCTGAAATGTAACTAGAAAACAAGTGCAAATTATGGATTCAAATAGCAAACAAGTAATAAGTAAGTTAAATGACAATACACAAAGGATGATACAAGTACTGCAGAACAAGATCTCAGAGTGCAACAGAAGAATCCTTGAGATTTAACAATCATGAGGTCAATGTCAACATTCATAATAGAAAATCTTAAAAAACATAGGAAAGACAGACCAATTATTGATTCAAAGCAATTGAAGACAGAACTTATGACAGGGGAAAATAAATAAGATTTGCATTCACATAACAGTGACATATTACAACACACAGCATAAAAAACTTAGGCAGAAATACCAAGACTAAAGTATGCTACAACCATATATGAGCACATGATCAAAGAAAAATAACATCAATAAAACATGAATAAGCAGCTCAGCCTATACAGGGCAAGGATTTCAAAACAGCAAAATATGAATGGATATTCATGATAATTAGTAAAAGGATAGGGGACACGAGAAAGACTAAGGTCTGACACATCTCATGTACTGAACATACAAGACAATGCACATCTTGGCTACCAAGACATAAAGCATGAACACATTAGGCTACTTATGCATTCTAAACATCATATAAAACCGATAGCAACAGACCAAGCAGAGAGATGTCATAATTTGCAGTCTAATGAGTATGCAAACATTTAGCAACAAAGCATCTTTGTTATTGACAAACATATATATAGCTTGCAAGTTCGAAACAGAAAGATAACCATATTGGTCAAAACATTAGCATATACAAAGGAGCAAAAGAGGATGTAGGGCAGTCAGTTCCCTAAGTATATTCAGGGTTCAAGTAACAACATTTAAGGTATCACAAAGAATGGTAAAGATAGTGATAAATTCTGAGTGGTAACTCCAAGACTTCTTAAAAGAATGTTGAGTAGAATACAAGCAAATCAGAATCACATGAACACTTATATCATTACAACAGCTATACAGATACTCAGTTTGAATATAAACATGTGATCTAGGTGCAAAGTAATTGTGAGGATGAATATCAACTGTCTACATAGGAAATACACAAAGTTCTATATCAAGCAATCTTGCTAATATGTGAATGCAAGCACAAAACAAAGACAGTCTATAAGTACATGGAATATATCATCTCAGAACAATTTCATGGTATAAGATAGGGATACATCAAGAATTAGCATTTTTATCCATCAGTATCAAAGTTATAAAAGAAGATGGCAACTAATGTTCAAATAATGACAGTGCCTACAACACTATTCATAGGCATATGGAATGTAGCAGGGCATGAGCAGTCAAACTCAAAACATATATTTTTACAAGCTAACAAAACTGATGCTCAAACAAAAAGGCATAAAGGAAAACCTTAGTCAGAAATGCAAAAGCTCAAGTATGCTAAAGTCACATATGAACACAAGTAGAGCAATACTTCCCATCACAAAATAACATGAAAAACTTAATGAAACAACATCATGAAGATTCAATGGTATCAATGACCAACATATTCCAACACATAAAGATGTTCATGCTTTTAACAGAATAACAAGCGTCATAATAATATTATGGATGATCATGAGCAGCATAGCACTTAGTAACAACATCAACATTGTACAAATGGCTTAAGATATACATTCATGATTCAATATGATTATGAGCAAAAGTGATATTAGATGATCATAATAAGTGAGAGGGAAAAGAAGACAATACCAACTGAAGCTTTTATGCTTATACTCCCTCAGCCACTCCACAAATTCTCACTTCACTAAGCTTGCTCGAATCTCAAATACTTTAGTGTTTTTGAGGAAATTTGTTGATAATTGTTGGTGTTTAAACGTGTTGAAACGAGTCCCCTTTTATAGGCAGAAAACAAAGGGTTGGGTGAGTCCAAATATCAAGCACTTGGTGGGCAGAGTAGGGTTTTGGAGCCAACGTCTCTTTTGAATTTCAAACTTGGTCCATTCTCGGAGACAAATCCGCTGCTTTGCTATGCCAAAACCTCAGAGACGCGGGACAAATGCTTGAATCCAAATGTTGCTTCTGAATACATCTTTCTGTTGTCAAACAAGAGGGTGTCGAAAGGAGTAAAGGTTGAGATTGAAGAAAGGCATCTTGCAGGTGGCGACAGAAGGAATGCTGAAACGAGTAACTCTCCAAGAACACTTTTGGTGATGCCAACCCATGAAAGCTCAAACGGGAAGTGTTTTTGGGGAATTCAAAATTGAATTATCGCGCCAAGGATTGAGTTGAAGTGGCTTTGAACGAATTTGACGAGCTTGTGTTTGAATCTTCTCTTCTTCTCTCTGAATCACGAGTATGGACGAAGAAGGAGAAAAAGTTTGGTTGTTTTTAGTTCCTTGATGCCACATGTCATTTCTCCACTGGCCACGAACAAGGGTTGAAAAGTCAAAGGAGGAGTGCTTACTTCCCATTGGTTGATGGCAAAACACTTCCTCCAATCACAAACAAGCCAAATGCCACGCAGGACCAAACAAATGGGCAAGGAAAAGAAAAAAACTCCTTCTCTTTTCAATTATATCATAATAATAATTAATTAAAATGCTAATTAAATCAATTAAAAATAGTAGACTAAATTAACAATTAATCTAAATGATTAAACTAATGCAAAATTAAAATTAAGTTGAGATTAATTTATATTAATAAAAATAGGACAACTAAGATATAAATAAAATAAAAAACCATATAGAAATTAAAATAAAACAAAAAGAATATTTAAAATAACATTAAGTGAAAATAAAGAAGCAAATAAGACATTAAAATAAATAATAAAAAAAATGCATATTAAATTAAAGTGCAGAGAAAAATAAATCAACCACCAGTTAGCAGGAAATGAGGATAAAATTTGGGGTACAACAGTTGCCCCTATTTAAATATCTTCACCTGATGACATGAGAGATGAAGATCTTCATGTGATCAACGGTGAAAGATATTTAAATACAGATAACCGAAAATTTTGCCCTTAGATGCACACACATGCAATGCAACAGACATGATGCCAAGGAGATGCAAGAAAATGCAGACACAACAAGACACCAAGGGGAAAATAGGAAGCAAAAAGATCACAGAGCTTCATTGGGGAAGGATGAAAGCTAGTATCCATGAGAAACACCTCACTAAGGATACAAGCTAACCAACAAAAGAGACCCACCGGGGAGACTCCAAAGAAACACTGGGGAAAAGACCACAGACAAACTCCATTGGGGAAAGAAAACTGGGGAGATAGACAAACTAGGGACAAAACAAACCCACACTCTTCCTGGGCATGAAACCAGGAAGAAAACCTGATCCGGGGATCAGCCTAAAAAAAAGACAGACAACCAAGCAAAACTTCCTGGGGATTCTTATACTGAAGAGTTCTTGATGGGATCTTCAAGAAAAGCCATAAAAGACAGAGACGAACTCTGCGCGCCAAATAAAAACACCTGAAATGAGCAATACAGGTTCAAGATAACCTAATATAAGCAAACGGTCCACGATAACCAAAGATAAACAACTGGAGTTTAAATGGGAGCAAGGTTAATGAGCCAAGAATAGATTCTGGTACTCAAATAAGAGTTGGTTGAGATAACCAATAATCTGCTTCAGGAGGAAAACCAGTATGAGCCGGGAAGGAACCTTATTGGAGGTAGAACCAAAAAATGGGCTCCAATAAAGTATCTAGAATGATTGATCATCAAGTCTAACGTGACTAAATTACATCCTAGAAAACACCTCTAAAGTGATGGAACAACAGGTTTAAGTATGACCGGTTGGCTCTTTAGAAGTAACCTCTAAAGTGATGGAACAACAGGTTCAAGTATGACCGGTTGGCTCTTTAGAAGTAACCTTATTGGAGAGAGAACCAAAAAATGGGCTCCAATAAAGTATCTAGAATGATTGATCATCTAGTCTAACGTGACTAAATGACATCCTAGAGAACACCTCTAAAGTGATGGAACAACAGGTTCAAGTATGACCGGTTGGCTCTTTAGAAGTAACCTCTAAAGTGATGGAACAACAGGTTCAAGTATGACCGGTTGGCTCTTTAGAAGTAACCTTATTGGAGAGAGAACCAAAAAATGGGCTCCAATAAAGTATCTAGAATGATTGATCATCTAGTCTAACGTGACTAAATGACATCCTAGAGAACACATCTAAAGTGATGGAACAACAGGTTCAAGTATGACCGGTTGGCTCTTTAGAAGTAACCTCTAAAGTGATGGAACAACAAGTTCAAGTATGACCGGTTGGCTCTTTAGAAGTAACCTTATTGGAGAGAGAACCAAAAAATGGGCTCCAATAAAGTATCTAGAATGATTGATCATCTAGTCTAACGTGACTAAATGACATCCTAGAGAACACCTCTAAAGTGATGGAACAACAGGTTCAAGTAGGACCGGTTGGCTCTTTAGAAGTAACCTTATTGGAGAGAGAACCAAAAAAAATGGGCTCCAATAAAGTATATGTAAGTTCTTGTAATTGGCTGTAATTTTGTTAAAACAATGTGTTGTCATGGTTGATGTTACAACATGAGCTTCTAACAGTATAGGTATGTTTTAACTAACATTCTGGTTTGCTGTTGAAGAATTAAAGTGCTGAAGAGTGATGTCACATGCGATGTCGTAACATCACTATACCAGAACATCAAACTTTAATGTGTGTAGGGCTGCACGTGGTTCTGGTGTGTTTGAGATTTTCTGCTAAAGAGATTCAGAGAATGCAGGCGAAAATCAAGGGAGATATATATTCTGTTACAATCTGTTATGAAGATCAGATTGTTACGAATCTAAAGCATAAAGATATGGAGAAGATTCTGATCTAATAAATGAAGATTTATTTGAAGATATGATCATATTTGTTACAGCTGATATGATATGATTGAAGGCCCAAATTCAGCTGGGATGATATTATAAATAGAGTGCTTGTAACCTAGAATGAGCACGGGTCCAAGATGTAGAACCTTAGGGCTTTGTCTAGTGAACCACTTGGGGTGTGAGATGGTCACTAAGGTTATCTCGAAGCCTGTAGGTAAGAGATGTATTGTTCTTGGAGGAAGCTATTAAGTAACTCTAAGTATTGGTCTTAGTCATGAGGGTCATGTCTAGGTATTGTCATGGAAGTGTGTCTTCCAAAGTCTATGTAATAGAAAAGTTTAAGGAGTCAAGCTGTTGATGCAGTGACGGTGTAGTTGACTGCTAGACATCATCGAGATGATTGGAAGTGAGATGGAGTCTCTTACCTAGGGAGGACTTAGGTAGAAGGGTCATTGGGTAGTGATTGAATTAGGTAGATTGTCAACTGGTGTATTGAGTCTGTAATTTGATACTACTAATAGTGGACTTCCTTCCTGGCTTGGTATGCCCCCAGATGTAGGTTGGTTGAACTGAACTGGGTGAACAATTGATTGTGTTCATTTAATGTTTCTATTATTGCCTTGTTCAGCAGATTGCGATGTTGTGACATTGCACAAGATATCACACATCTGTACCAGAATTTCAATTGGTATCAGAGCAGGCATCCTGTCTGTTTCTGGATGAGATCTAGGGAAGATACTTTCTGGTTCGTGAGCAAGGAAGATAGTTGTTGAGTTATGGACTAGGCCAGTTCATACGGTTGGGTGTAGGATCCCTTGAAGTAAAGGATGTACTATTTATCAGAGCTGCCATTGTGAGAGTGTTGACCCTTGGTGACAAGCAAGGATTTTTTAGCAGCACCTGAAGGTTGTTGAGGAGTCGTTGTATGTTCCGCTGCAGGTAACCCTGGTTGGTTCTCGTATCTCTGGTGGTGAGATTCTAGGAAGGTATTCTCTTGGAAAGACATTAAGGGTTGGTCTCCTCAGCAGGTTGGTCTCTGACGTGGTAGTTGGTGCTAGGCAACTTCAACTGGTTGGTTTGAGAGATCGAAGATTCTTGAGGATTATCTCATACCTTTGTTTTGGGGAAAGAAGTGATCAGAAGGTGAGTGGATTGTTTTTAAGGCTTGATGAAGAAAGAAGAGGGTGGAGCCCAAGGCAAAAGAGTATCACTGTCAAATCTTTCATGCGGGAGTGAAGATCTTGATAAGGTATCTCTTAAGTTGAGTTGTGGTGACCTATTCAGGAGGGTCTTTCTGGTTATGTTATCAGTTTCATCAAGAAAGAAGCTAAGCTTGATATGTCAATCCTAATGTCTCGACATCGCGCTACACATCAGCAGTTTAAAGGTAAATGCTGAGTCAAAGACCTGTTAGACTGTAGCTGTTTTGAAGGATCACTGAAGCTGTGAAGTTGAACAATTTGTGAGATGTTGTTCATATAAAAGGTAGTAAGCTTGAGCTAAATTGTCTGAGGACAATATTATAGGGAAAGTGCATCCTAGAGTTTGTGTTCAATAGCAGTGTAAATCAGCCTGGGGTCAATGAACTCTTCCAGCTTTGAGGCTTAAAGGATTGGAAGTAGCAGAGTGTCTATGGTATGGCTTTAGATGCAGAATGATGGTAGTTATCACTCTTAAGTTAACAAAGGTCTGAACCTTGTGCTTATAAGAAGAAGCTTTTGGAAGAGTGTGGTATGCAAGTTACTGCAGTTTTGTTGGTCTAATCTTGGAAGTTGATCAGATGTTGATATGTTCTCATGTGTCCCCTACATGAGATATGTGTGGATTAATATGGTCGGAGTCTCCAAATCCATTGTAGAAGTGTTTAATGTGATGAAGACTGATGTCAGAACTGATGTTGACACATCATTTCAGCCAAAGAAAGATAGTGATCAGTGATGTGGATTAGCAGAAGAGGGATCAACTAGGGCCTCAAGTTTCAGACCAGATCAAATGTTGAGTTTTTGTCTGTCTTCAACTAATGACAATATACATTGACGGGAGACTATGTATATGTCTGAGGTACAAGTGCAGGACTGCAGAAGTATTGAGAATTTATTTTTCTCTATGTGGCTGGTTATTTCTCTTTGTGGTGTGAGAATGTATCATCTGGTGGGGCTGATTGGTGACTGTGTACTTGGAGCATCATCCAAATTATCTGGGATAAGTTTGAATTAGAAGAGGCAGAGTGTTGAGGAATGTTGACAAGCTGATGTGTTTAAGGCTAAAAGATATGAAGACATCATAGTCTTGTGGGTTTCAGCTTGGATCAGTTTATTTCTGATCTAAGTGGTTTGGAGCAGGGTGGTTGCTCTGGTTGTGAAGGTCTAGGATAAGTGGCAGTTATCTTTGGCTTTCTACTGACGGCTCTACTAAGGGAAGTGGCATTCTTTGGTATAGCTATGGGGTAGTCTTGGACTACTTATTTTCTGAAGATTCAGATGTGGTAGGTTTGAAGTCTTTGGAGTTTCTAAGCAGGATGGAGGTTGTCTACTCAAACTTGATTATTGAATCAAGCCTATGAGAGCATGGAAATCTATTTCTGCAAAGGGAGGAGGTTCTTCTGAGTGGCAGAAGGTTGAGCTGAATTCAACAGTTAGATGTTCTGACATCTTGCTCAACATCAGGAGTCTCAGCTGGTGATGTGGCACATTAGCTAATGATAGGATGATCTACAGGAATGATAGGGGGCTTTAAAAAGATCGTTCTCATGGCAGTTTGCAGGAGCTGCGGGAAGGAGAAGATGGTACATGACCATGGCTTAGGGAGTCTAAGGGGGTTTGCTTTTGAGCAAGTGGATCGTGTGACTTGAAGATCAAGATACCTTAGTGAGAGTTCTGACAAACGTGAAAAAGGTCAAAATGTGGCATTTGACTGGTTTCATATGAGGATTCGTGAATGAGGTGACTAAACTGTGGCATGTGGTTGATCTCAGAAGTGGATTCGAGGAATCAAAATAATCAGAGAGTGGCAGCTGGTTATTATTGAGGTTTGTCTTGGAACAAGTTACTCTTGGGCAGAAGGGTGATGGGTTGAAGACTCAAGGAGATTATTCTTCTTGAAGGTGGATGAGAGGTTACTCTCTAGTTCTTTGGATTACTTTGCTAGAGTAAGTCCAGTTGGTGGAGCATATCAAGAATCATGGTGATGATGTTTTGGTGTGTGGCAGGCGTTCTAACTTATGTTGGGACATTATTTTGGATATCCTTGGTGAAGGATGATTATGCTCTGGGTCACGAGCATGGTGCCTACATTATGCCTAAGGAGCGTCTACATAGTCATACGGGAGAATGATGAAGTAGAAGGTCTGCCTTAGATGGAGTATGTAGAGAAGACTGAAGTAGATCAGGATTGATTGCTTGAGAGTCTGAAAAGGGTTATTCACCTATTGTTTCAGTGAAGAAACGCCTGTGAAGGAGATTTAGCCCTTTGGTCAAGTCCTGCTAGAGAGAAGTTGGTCAGCCTAGCATGTGAAGTGAACTAACCAAGAGGTTCAGCAGATATGTGAAGTAGTGGGCAAATGCATTGGGGTACTTGGCTATGGTTTCTGCTGCAAAGGTGCACATAGTGTGAAGCTTGCAGGGTGTTTAAGCTTGTGGAGAGTTAGCCTAGGTGTGTAGGTGTGTGACCTGGTCTGATATGGTTCAGATGTTGAGAGGAAGTTATTGCTGATGTTTCTGAAGACTGCATGCTGATCAAGAAGACTGGATATAATGTCAGACAACATGTTATGACATGTTGGTGTGGACATGACAATTTTGACCTGATTGAACCAGTAGTGTACATCTACCTCATTGTGTGAGTATGGTGGTTGGATGTTTAAGAGGTTGTCTTTGGAATTGTGTGTACTTGGTTGTCCTATTGTGGCTACAAGGAGGGAGAGATAGCCAATGTGTGTTGACTAAGAAGGCTCTAGGATTGAGGGGGAGTGCGCATGTTTGTACAGCCGGTTCCTGCCTTAAGGAGGAGTTTAGCCTTGTGAAGTTTTGGATGTGATTGATATTAGTTGTGTCTTGGAATCTACTGTGAAGTCTTGGATTGGTTGTGCTGTGAACCAGTAGACAATGTCTGATAAGATGTCAGAACATGGGATATGACATGTTTCTCTTGGGCCAAACAAGGAATTATTCTGGACGGTGGTGTAAGGATAAGGTGCAACACGTGGATCCGACCCTGCATGGAACGGTATTGGCACAAATTATGGTATATATCAGTTAGGAAACAATAAATCTGGTCAAGACTGTTTTGGACGGAAGACGTTGAATTTGGATGGAGTTTTTAGTTCCTAAAATAGCGTTTCCTTGACCAAGAACTTTGAAATATTCAAAGCTCGTTATTTCCTAAGTAACTGATCCAAAATATATAGGGGTTATTCTTTTCTCCTTCAAACAGTGAGTGTTCTTGTTTCATAAGTGTTATGGCTTTTGTGTGCCTTTGGGTGAGTACTTCTTGGATCTGGTTTTGTGAGGGCTTCCTTTGCCAATTTGTGGCTAAAAAGGGGGAGAAAAGTGAGAGATAGGCTAAATGGTTTGCGCAGATGTTTTGCCTGAAGTCTGCAGTCCCAGCTGTTGCAGAACGAGGTCTCAGCCACAGTTGGTGTTGAGTCTTTGTGACTTGTGTCCTGAGTTATGAACACAGTTGTGACTTGTGTTCTGAGTTACATGAGTTGGCAGATTGGCACGTCTTAAGTTTCATTTTATGCCATAGGTCGATTGGGGGCGTCTGATCAATTTAGGTGTGCATAAGTCTCTCATGCCACCATTGGTCTTTGATGTCTAGACAAGCATTTCTTTTCTGGAGGAGTCTTCTACATCCTCTCCGGGTCTGAGTTGAAAGGAAAAAGAAATGTGTTGTATTAAGAGGGAGTATTGGATATCTTCTTCCTCATGTGCACCTCCTGATGTGCTGCCTGGAGCTGATGTCGTGTGGTGATGTCCTAACATCAGTCAGAAGAGGATTCCCCATGAATGCAGTACACTGTTAGGATCAGATAACACCCAACAGTAGTGTAGGATTTTAATTACTGCTGTAATCTGAGTTGTAATATCTATGTATATGTTTTAACCAAAATTAGCCAAAGGGGGAGATTGTAAGTTCTTGTAATTGGCTGTAATTTTGTTAAAACAATGTGTTGTCATGGTTGATGTTACAACATGAGCTTCTAACAATATAGGTATGTTTTAACTAACATTCTGGTTTGCTGTTGAAGAATTAAAGTGCTGAAGAGTGATGTCACATGCGATGTCATAACATCACTATACCAGAACATCAGACTTTAATGTGTGTAGGGTTGCACGTGGTTCTGGTGTGTTTGAGATTTTCTGCTAAAGAGATTCAGAGAATGCAGGCGAAAATCAAGGGAGATATATATTCTGTTACAATCTGTTATGAAGATCAGATTGTTACGAATCTAAAGCATAAAGATATGGAGAAGATTCTGATCTAATAAATGAAGATTTATTTGAAGATATGATCAGATTTGTTACAGCTGATATGATATGATTGAAGGCCCAAATTCAGCTGGGATGATATTATAAATAGAGTGCTTGTAACCTAGAATGAGCACGGGTCCAAGATGTAGAACCTTAGGGCTTTGTCTAGTGAACCACTCGGGGTGTGAGATGGTCACTAAGGTTATCTCGAAGCCTGTAGGTAAGAGATGTATTGTTCTTGGAGGAAGTTGTTAAGCAATTCTAAGTATTGGTCTTAGTCATGAGGGTCATGTCTAGGTATTGTCATGGAAGTGTGTCTTCCAAAGTCTATGTAATAGAAAAGTTTAAGGAGTCAAGCTGTTGATGCAGTGACGGTGTAGTTGACTGCTAGACATCATCGAGATGATTGGAAGTGAGATGGAGTCTCTTACCTAGGGAGGACTTAGGTAGAAGGGTCATTGGGTAGTGATTGAATTAGGTAGATTGTCAACTGGTGTGTTGAGTCTGTAATTTGATACTACTAATAGTGGACTTCCTTCCTGGCTTGGTATGCCCCCAGATGTAGGTTGGTTGAACCGAACTGGGTGAACAATTGATTGTGTTCATTTACTGTTTCTATTATTACCTTGTTCAGCAGATTGCGATGTTGTGACATTGCACAAGACATCACACATCAGTACCAGAATTTCAGTATAGAATGTGATAGGTTAGTACCGGGGTTGCGTAACTGAAGATAAGGCTTCCTGGGGAATACCTAATTACGGTTGCGAAGAGGTTGAATAGTACCAGAGATAGATAAGCTGCTTATAAGAGACTGCCAAGCTTCTTCAAGAGATTGCTGCTTCGAAGATATGTTGATATCACAATACTGTTGGAGAAATAATTATGTCTTCAATGAGGATCAGTAAAAAGATGCTTCCTGCGAGACATAGTGCAAAATAAATGCACATTAAGATAGGTTAACAAAACCACACTTGCTAGGGACCAAAGTTCAATCTAGGAACAAGCTAGAAAGAAACGGTCAAACAAGACTTCAATTAAGGAATGAACTCAAATGGGATTTATCTTATCCAAATATGGAAAAGATAATTGAACCAACCATCACCCAAGAGGATAAAACTCTGTGGGGAATTCAGAAAATGATGGGCACTTTATGTCTAAGGGCTGACACCTCTATTGGAGAGAAAAGATAAACCCAGTCACTTGGGGAGATAAACGCCAAAGTGAACGAACAGATAAACACCAGGAAGATAGCAAAATGCTAAGATGCTATGCATATGAGCGCTTATGCCATGCTTATGCTTATGCTGACAAAACAGACAAGAAGCGAGACTGGAGATGAAATAAACATCGACAAAGATACCCAGCCAAACTCAACAGGTTGGACCAATACTGGTGATGAAGAAGAATCAACAACTTCACTGGTGAGAAGGGTATTCCACTTGAAGTATAACATCATGAGGATTGCCATCATGAGCTTGATCTCTTTGTTGGAGAAGAATCCATGGAGAATTTGTCAAGATTAGCTGAAGTAACAGCTTATCCGGGAATTAGATATTGTCATAATGATTATCTTCAAATCTTATCTGCCCCAGGCTATATGGTCTGTCGGAAGATAACAAGAGGATTTTATAAGAATTGGCATACAAGGTGCTTCAATATTCTTCAAACTCTTGGAGAGATCTCGGCGTAATTGCCCCAGATTAACTGCATTTGCACAACAAAGCCTTGGAACTTGCTTTAGACTGATTGTTTGATGATTTAGGGAACAAACTTTGCCCCTGTCAGCTTGGTTGATCTGTGACGGGGATGTCCTTGACTGACTGTTTTTTAGAGATTTGCCGAATCTCGACCTGATTGCCCCTGATTAACTGGTTCGTGAGGGTAAGTCACCAAGAGGATTTCACAGAAGAATTGACGCACCAGATGCTTCAATGTCTTCAAACTTTTGAAAAGAAATGAACCTAGACATAATTTCCCCAGTTCAACTGTATTCGTAATACACAAATGGTAGTAGAAACGACTGGGGGAACAAAACTTGCCCCTGCTGATAGGTCACTGGAGTCCATACTTGTCATAGGTGACCTCAGGGAGACTTGCCCCAATATTTTGAACTTTGACGAGTTCTTCCCCTGATTCGGTAGATTGGCAAATCCTTCCACTGGGTTGCCCTTGACTGAGCTTCCTTTATCAAGTCGAATCCCCTAGCTGGCTGTATTTGTTGGGATTCCTTTGATATTGAATTGTTTTTGCAAACAAGTATCGTTCATCAAAAAAATTGGCAAAATTTAATGCAAAGTTTGAAAACAAAGCTTTGATAAAAAAATGCACAGTGAAATGATTAAATAGTCAAAAACAAAGGTGGGTCTAGTCATTAAGGAAGTGACCAACACACGCGAGTAACAAAGATTATTAGGAGTCAGGTTACTTAACCTTGCTGTAGTATGCTTTTCAAAACAACCTTACCTCAATTAGGTCTTTTAGGGGTTCTAATGTGGTATGGTTCATGGTTTATGAAACAAAGGAATAAAGGCTCAAATCCTACGCTCAGTTAACTCAAGATATACGTTCAAATCTCTAAAAATAGGAAGTCACTTGATTTGAAAGCTGACTGGCGCCTTATGTGAAACGCTCGTGTTTGAATGCATAACCGAGTTAAACTGAGAACTACCCTGCCCCAAGGTTGAGATTTAAGGTTTTTTATGTGGAAAGAAAGAAAACTCCTACTTCTAGGCTCGAAAGGGGTTAACAAGGGATGAATTGAAACAATGCCTTACATCCTTGGCGAGGTTAATTTGAAAGTATACCACAGCGATTATGAACACGAGGTTTTCATCATCCTCCCCAATATTTGCTTTAACAAAAGTTTGAAAAAGGAGTGGAAAAGATGTATATTTTGCTTTTATAAAAATAAAAGTAAATGAGTGAAACGAATGGATTTAACCAAAAGATGCATAAATATTTCATTAACGTTGCCAATTTGAAAGTACAACAAATCTTATAAGCAAATGCAAATTCAAAGTGCAAAGGAAATACAATAAAATTGCTGAGACAGCCAAAAGATTGCCAGCCTTAGGGAATCAAATACAACAAATCAAAGAGGGGCTCAATCACAGACCCCTTATCCTTCTTTGTCTTGATACATCCGCAATCCTCATCTCCTGAGTGGGTAAGGATTGCTCTTGATATTAGGCTATGAACCATTGAAAGACAGAATATTTCTCTCCACTAAGTCTTTCCCAATATGCTTCAAAGCAAAACAACCTTCTAAATTATGGTCTGGTGCACCTTCATGGAATGCACAATGAGCGTTGGGATTGTAAGAAGGTGGAAGCGGATCAGGAGGTGGGCCTGATGACCTTGTAGTTATTAATCCTTGCTGCACCAAAACAGGATACAATGCTGTATACATCATAGGAATGGGAGAAATCAGAGGCCTTCCACCCTTTCTATTGCCTGGAATATTCTGACGAGAAACTTGAGTCCGTTGGCGATAGGCAGGAGCGTTGGGCGCTCGTTGATACACCGGTGGTTGAGGAACCGACTGATAAATAGAAGCTTGATGCTTGAATGTTGGCGTGATAGCGGCCACATAAGGTTGCTGAGTAGAATAGCACTGCTGTTGCTGCTAATGTTTCCAGTACTGATTTTTCCTCCTTTTGTTTGTCATTACCACATTAGTATCCCCTTTCCTTTTGAAGGATATCTTGGCATCGTCGCTCGAACTATCAGCTCTCTAGGTCATTTTCCCATTCTTCAGACCAAGCTCTATTTTAATCCCCACAGCCACGATATCAGAAAAACTAGCAGACACGCTGCTGATCATCCTTTCGTAGAATTCCGGTCTAACCGTGTCGACAAACCAATCAGTTAACTCCTTTTCAGATAAGGGTGGCTCAACTTGTGAAGCCAGCTCTCTCCATCTTTGTGCATACTCTCTAAAAGACTCAGTATCATTCTGAGACATACTCAGTAGTTGTCTACGATCTGGCGCCAGGTCCATGTTATATCTGTAATGCTTTACAAAAGCATCAGATACATCTTGAAAACATCGGATCCTAGATTGGTCCAAAGTCAAATACCACTTTGCAGCAGCCCCTTTCAAACTATCTTGGAAGCAGTGGATCATCAACTTATCATTATCTATAAATGCAGCCATTCATCGGTAATACATGACCAAATGCGACTTAGGACAGGTTGCACCTGAGTAGAGGTCGAAATTGGGTAGTTTGAACTTGGATGGAATTACCAAGCCTAAGACTAAGCACATGTCCTTAACGTTAGTATTAGATACATTGCCTCTCTCCATTGCTTCCAATTTCCTCCGCATTGTCTCTACACTTTCCTCCAACCTTTCATGTCGATTATCCCCTTCTTTGGACATATTGACATGATCATAAATCGGATGTGGATTCTGAAAAACTGGGTGCATATGGGCTTGCACTGTTGCTGGAGTGAAGGTAGGAATAGCTTGAAAAGACTCATTAACTAAGGGAACAGCTTGTTGAGTAGAAGTGACGGCTGGAGCACGTATAAAGTTAAAAGGCATGCCTAAAGTGGGGTTCACAATAGCAACGGGAGGTTCCACAGTTGTAGCAACGACTTCTGAGATTACGGTGACCTATGTATCCACCTTTGCTTGTATATCATTCAAAACTTCCATGATCTTCCCCATTCCTCCTCGGAGCTCACTCAATTCATTGTTAACTCTGTCCATCTCGCAGTATTGTTCAGACATCCTTTGTCAAGTTTGGCTCGGGTGACGATTCAAAGACGATTCTGAAGGGAAAACGGTGACATGAGACGAAGACAGAGAGGAAATGCACATGCTATGACATGATGCAAATGAGATGCTAATGCGAGCCAAATGGTTTCAAAAAAACTCAAAGGCAAGTTGCGAGAAATTCTTTTGGAAAAACTGAAAAAGTTTTTGTTTTAAAATCCAAGCTCTGATGATCTTTGAAAAGGAAACAAACATTTGAGTTCCTCGAAACCAAAGGGCTAAGAATGCTTGAATGTAGAGATGCATAAAGCACACGAGCACAAACATATGGCAAACACACAACAAAACATACAAATCTTAGGTTTATAGGTCTCATGAATGGAGTCGTGGTCCACCCATCCCAATAGGGTGTGGACTATAGGTTCGTCATTTGTGGAACAAGGTTCTAAAAAGTTCCCAGAGTCTACGTAAATCCTCCGGATATTATCGGCCCATGTAACTACTTACACGAGTTAATAATATTCTCAAGATAAACTCGTCTGAGTGTAGTATCGTGTGACAACTACTCGGGACTGGCTCCCTCATAGTCACCGCACTACGTCCTAAAAGGCCAAGTGAGGTAAAGGTAACTACGGTTCTCAGAATCCCTGGCTCCCAATTGAAAAAGTAATATCAATGTGACTGCTCACATCAGACATCAACAATCCCAAAGGGCCTCATCTGAGTATGGTCATCATATGCCATAGATTGTTAGTACTACTGCCAAGAACCGACTATTGATTACACCACGATCCTATCATATTTGTGCACTCAAGTCCGGGTTAGGACCTATCTCACCACTCAAGAACCAACCCAACATAAGATCAACAAACATGGCAAATATATAGGTAATCAACAGGTATACACAAATATAGCAAGCAATTATAAATACATAAACAAAAGACTAAAATACAGTTTTGGTCCCCCTGTTTATCAAAATTCACGGTTTTGGTCCCCCTATTTTATTTTTTAACAGTTTTGGTCCCCCACCTCAATTTTGGCCCAAAAAAATGATGAACAGTACATGTCCGTACATGAACAGTACACGTCCGTACATGAACAGTACATGAACAGTGAGGGTGGGGGACCAAAACTGTTAAAAAATAAAATGGGGGGACCAAAACCGTGAATTTTGACAAACAGGGGAACCAAAACTGTATTTTAGCCTAAACAAAACAAGGTGGGTTTAACCCTTAAAATAAATGTTTCCCCAGTGAAGTCGCCATTTCTGTTGCGGTGAAAATCGGATAACAAATTATTAATTAATTTGCATCATTTTCTTTTACAACCAACTTTGATTTATCCAAAGGAAAGGTTCAAGATCGTTAGAAAAACCTAAAGGGGGGAGATCTAAGGTTCGGGGGTTGGTTACGCCTAGGGAAGGTATTAGCAC
Source organism: Lathyrus tuberosus (assembly GCA_022829125.1). NCBI lineage: Eukaryota > Viridiplantae > Streptophyta > Magnoliopsida > Fabales > Fabaceae > Lathyrus > Lathyrus tuberosus. Next base: position 1,360,378 of record JALAZF010000057.1, read on the forward strand.
CCTAAACGTCCGTAGTACTCTACGGGAACCTCTTGCTAAGTTATGTTGTACTATGTTTGCTAAGGGTTCTATGCTAAAGATTAAAACCCTAGGGGTTAATATCTAAGTATACTCGACAAAGCATCGCACTTTGCGCCTACGTATCCTTAGGTGTAGAATCAGAGTATGCGTAGTTCTACTTCTACTGAACTATTGACTATGGTCAATGTTCAGAGGGGAAATGAGTGCAAGCTCATTGTAGAGTTCAAGAACTCTCTAAGTCTAGTTATGATGGACCTATGTTATGTTTTAGTCAGTAGGGGAAAGTGATAATTCATTAGGATGAATATCACCAAGAGTTTAAGAACTCTCTCCTAAAGCTAGTTGTGATTTCTATGGCTCTGATGAGGCCAAGAAATGAGGTTTAGCTCTTATGAGGCTACTAGGGTAAGATGGGGGGCTAATGACTTAGGAGTCAACTTAGTTCACCTTCCTTTGGAATGATGGAGAATAACAGTTGAAGATAAAAGATATAAGAGATGATAATGATAAGATGATAACAAAGATGATTCATAATAAATAGTGCATAAACATGAAATGAATATTACAAAGATTAAGTATACAAATCAAAGATATTAAACTTGAGAAATATGTCACATAAGAAATAAATCATAGGTCAAGACATAGTCATGAATATAAGATTAATCAAGATGACATTCAAGGTTAGATAATAACAAACACAAATTAAATCAATAATCAAATGGCAAGATAAAACAAAGATGAATTAAACCAAGCATGAGTGATCAAATTCAAACATCAAGAAAGTTGTACATAAAAAATCTAACACTTTAATCAAGATAAAAGAAAAATAAAATTCTCATTAATAATAATTTAACTTAAATAAATATTTGAGAAAATAAAATAAAAATATTTTTAGAGTTTTTAATAAAAGCCAAGTTTTTAAATAAATAAATAAAAATAAAGTTTGAAAAGATTTTAAATAAAAGAAAAAAAAATTAAATAATGCTTATATATGAAAAACGTGTGGGGGTGTAATCAGAAGTTTTAATAGTTGAAAATATAAAGCAAAAGAAATTGGGCCACGAAGGGGTGGTGCAGAAAGCAAGGGCGCATGGGCCTAAATAAGATAACAAGAAGCGAGTGAAAAAAAAAGATGAAAAACCAGAGACTGGGGCGAGGGGGATTCGAACCCCAGTCTCAATGATTTCCAAGTCTTAAGAGCGAAGGTGTTGCCACTGGGGTGGCTATATGTCCGCTTATTCATTCGCTTCCATAAATATATAAATGAACCTTCGCGCGTGAATTTTAAAAAAACACAAAACAACCATTATCAACACAGCCCAGGTTTCATTATGAATTAAGTTCAAACAACCAACTTTAGTCAACCATAAATCTATCAAAACACAAACAAACTACGTGAAACAGAATTCAAACTTATAGTATTCAAAGCATAGGACAATAATAAGCCATAAAATCCTCTAGGTAATGACCATAGTATGAATAAAAGCCAATGGAAAATAAGAGATCAAAACTGTCATGAAGAACAAAAGTAGCATTAACCAGTTGATAGCCAGTCAATCCTACCATACTCAAAGATCTAACTGCAATGTGGTAACAGGTTATAACACATGCCCATAGAAAATTCACAAACCCTAAATCTAAGCACACAAAACTCTTACATGTCACAAAAGATATGGTGTCACATACCCTTAGGCATATGCGTGTATACGGGTAATAATGTGAAGACCAATTAAAAGCATCAAACGACATACTCTCATAGTTATAACAGTAGCAAAACATCAATTGCTCATGATAGGAAAACTTTAAGAGTTGTACCAACCAACTATAGTCAAGAACACGTAATCCAAACTCAAAAATCATGACTTGTTTCATATGTCAAGAGATATTCTGGTCATACAAATTGCAAAGTAGAAGAACACTAAAATGTGCAAAGCAATGGAGTCAACAATCATACAATGAGGACACTCTAAAATGTAACTAGAAAACAAGTGCAAATTATGGATTCAAATAGCAAACAAGTAATAAGTAAGTTAAATGACAATACACAAAGCATGATACAAGTACTGCAGAACAAGATCTCAGAGTGCAACAGAAGAATCCTTGAGATTTAACAATCATGTGGTCAATGTCAACATTCATAATAGAAAAGCTTAAAAAACATAGGAAAGACAGCCCAATTATTGATTCAAAGCAATTGAAGACAAAACTTATGACAGGGGAAAATAAATAAGATTTGCATTCACATAACAGTGACATATTACAACACAAAGCATAAAAAACTTAGGCAGAAATACCAAGACTAAAGTATGCTACAACCATATATGAGCACATGATCAAAGAAAAATAACATCAATAAAACATGAATAAGCAGCTCAGCCTATACAGGGCAAGGATTTCAAAACAGCAAAATATGAATGGATATTCATGATAATTAGTAAAAGGATAGGGGACACGAGAAAGACTAAGGTCTGACACATCTCATGTACTGAACATACAAGACAATGCACATCTTGGCTACCAAGACATAAAGCATGAACACATTAGGCTACTTATGCATTCTAAACATCATATAAAACCGATAGCAACAGACCAAGCAGGGAGATGTCATAATTTGCAGTCTAATGAGTATGCAAACATTTAGCAACAAAGCATCTTTGTTATTGACAAACATATATATAGCTTGCAAGTTCGGAACAGAAAGATAACCATATTGGTCAAAACATTAGCATATACAAAGGAGCAAAAGAGGATGTAGGGCAGTCAGTTCCCTAAGTATATTCAGGGTTCAAGTAACAACATTTAAGGTATCACAAAGAATGGTAAAGATAGTGATAAATTCTGAGTGGTAACTCCAAGACTTCTTAAAAGAATGTTGAGTAGAATACAAGCAAATCAGAATCACATGAACACTTATATCATTACAACAGCTATACAGATACTCAGTTTGAATATAAACAGGTGATCTAGGTGCAAAGTAATTGTGAGGATGAATATCAACTGTCTACATAGGAAATACACAAAGTTCTATATCAAGCAATCTTGCTAATATGTGAATGCAAGCACAAAACAAAGACAGTCTATAAGTACATGGAATATATCATCTCAGAACAATTTCATGGTATAAGATAGGGATACATCAAGAATTAGCAGTTTTATCCATCAGTATCAAAGTTATAAAAGAAGATGGCAACTAATGTTCAAATAATGACAGTGCCTACAACACTATTCATAGGCATATGGAATGTAGCAGGGCATGAGCAGTCAAACTCAAAACATATATTTTTACAAGCTAACAAAACTGATGCTCAAACAAAAAGGCATAAAGGAAAACCTTAGTCAGAAATGCAAAAGCTCAAGTATGCTAAAGTCACATATGAACACAAGTAGAGCAATACTTCCCATCACAAAATAACATGAAAAACTTAATGAAACAACATCATGAAGATTCAATGGTATCAATGACCAACATATTCCAACACATAAAGATGTTCATGCTTTTAACAGAATAACAAGCGTCATAATAATATTATGGATGATCATGAGCAGCATAGCACTTAGTAACAACATCAACATTGTACAAATGGCTTAAGACATACATTCATGATTCAATATGATTATGAGCAAAAGTGATATTAGATGATCATAATAAGTGAGAGGGAAAAGAAGACAATACCAACTGAAGCTTTTGTGCTTATACTCCCTCAGCCACTCCACAAATTCTCACTTCACTAAGCTTGCCCGAATCTCAAATACTTTAGTGTTTTTGAGGAAATTTGTTGATAATTGTTGGTGTTTAAACGTGTTAAAACGAGTCCCCTTTTATAGGCAGAAAACAAAGGGTTGGGTGAGTCCAAATATCAAGCACTTGGTGGGCAGAGTAGGGTTTTGGAGCCAACGTCTCTTTTGAATTTCAAACTTGGTCCATTCTCGGAGACAAATCCGCTGCTTTGCTATGCCAAAACCTCAGAGACGCAGGACAAATGCTTGAATCCAAATGTTGCTTCTGAATACATCTTTCTGTTGTCAAACAAGAGGGTGTCAAAAGGAGTAAAGGTTGGGATTGAAGAAAGGCATCTTGCAGGTGGCGACAGAAGGAATGCTGAAACAAGTAACTCTCCAAGAACACTTTTGGTGATGCCAACCCATGAAAGCTCAAACGGGAAGTGTTTTTGGGGAATTCAAAATTGAATTATCGCGCCAAGGATTGAGTTGAAGTGGCTTTGAACGAATTCGACGAGCTTGTGTTTGAATCTTCTCTTCTTCTCTCTGAATCACGAGTATGGACGAAGAAGGGAAAAAAGTTTGGTTGTTTTTGGTTCCTTGATGCCACATGTCATTTCTCCACTGGCCACGAACAAGGGTTGAAAAGTCAAAGGAGGAGTGCTTACTTCCCATTGGTTGATGGTAAAACACTTCCTCCAATCACAAACAAGCCAAATGCCACGCAGGACCAAACAAATGGGCAAGGAAAAGAAAAAAACTCCTTCTCTTTTCAATTATATCATAATAATAATTAATTAAAATGCTAATTAAATCAATTAAAAATAGTAGACTAAATTAACAATTAATCTAAATGATTAAACTAATGCAAAATTAAAATTAAGTTAAGATTAATTTATATTAATAAAAATAGGACAACTAAGATATAAATAAAATAAAAAACCATATTTTAATTAAAATAAAACAAAAAGAATATTTAAAATAACATTAAGTGAAAATAAAGAAGTAAATAAGACATTAAAATAAATAATAAAAAAATGCATATTAAATTAAAGTGCAGAGAAAAATAAATCAACCACCAGTTAGCAGGAAATGAGGGTAAAATTTGGGGTACGACACCCATCTGAAGCCTTATGCTTCCCTTTGTCAGCTGAAGTTGTATAAGGGTTACCCATATACTGCCATTTCTTCTCACTCAACTGTTTGTAGTGAGCAGATCGAGCTCGGCTGTCCTCGTCGTAGATTCTGCTCTTGTCAACCAACTCAACATACCTGCGGATCTGCTGATACCCAATACCCTGCTTAATCTCTGGTCTCAGCCCATTCTCGAACTTGAGACATTTGGACATCTCAGCATCAGCACGATTGTAATGCAGACAAAACTTCACCAACTTCTCAAACTTCGCGGCATACTCTGCCACAGTCATATCTCCTTGTTTCAGCTCAAGGAATTCCACTTCTCTCTTGCCACGAGCATCCTGTGGAAAATACTTCCCCAGAAACTCCTGCTTAAACACAGCCCAAGTTATCACAGTACCAACATCCGTGAGTCTCTGACGGGTGTTATCCCACCAGTCCTCAGCCTCTTCTTCCAGCATATGCGTTCCAAACTGAACCTGTTGCTCATCAGAACACCCCATCACCTGGAAGATCTTCTCGATCGCCTTCAGCCACTTGTGTACACTTGCTGGATCATGCGTACCCACAAAAGTCGGTGGATTGTTCCTTTGAAACTTCCCCAAAGCACGAAACTCATCAGGAGCTCCACCATTCGGATTCAGCTGCGCCACCACATTAGCAACCGATTCCAATGCATCAGCAATTGCACGATCATTTCTTCCAGCCATCCTGTACACCACCAACAAGGTTAGAAGAACTAAAACATCGACAGTGTACATACACTCGTCGACTGACAGGGACAGACATCAAGTAAAAACCTGGCCGGACTGACCGACCTGCTCTGATACCACTAATGTAACACCCTTTTCTACCCCCAAATAATATTGCAGCAGAAACAACTCAAATATTAGAGTAAAGTATAAAAATTCCCTCGAAGGGTGCACATTTCTCATTAAATCAAAATAACACAAATACCCTGTAAACAAAAGGGTTTTTCCTCAAAGTTTCACAAAAAGCCTTCACATGGCTGCAGAACTCAAAATTATCAATAAAAAGGTTTTCCACAAACGTCGTAATAGTAAAAAATAAAACCACATCATCGCATGACAACAAAATAAAGAAACAACATAGTTCGACTCAAATGACTCCAACCCGATGTTACACTATCAGAGCAAGACCCTCTAAATCGACCAAAAGCAAATAACTTCAAGTCTTCGAAAGCATCCACGGCTAAGCCTGATCACCTGCACGTTACCCACGTGGAGGCAACATTCAAACAGGCAGGGTGAGTAATCACAATTCAATATAAATCATATAAAGAAAAGACATTAACAGGGCAACAGTTATTTTCATCAATTACTTCAGTGACTCACCCAAAACATCATATAAAACATCACATCACCAATATCACTCATATGCACTCATGCGATGCCACCAAGAATGAAATGCAACGTCATAAAAATGCATGTGGTACCAAATCGTCATAATAATGGACACTAGGCCATCAACCCTCCACAAGGGAGCACGTCACAAACACCTCAATCCACACAATGGGATTGAAGCCACCACTGGACCGAAGTCCTAACATCATCAATATACCGAAGTCTAAATGCTATGAATGCATAATGCACAATGTCAATATCATCATCATCAACAAAAGTCATTACGTGCATCAACATTCATCAAAATCTCATGTTAATCCATGTCATCATTTAATCATCAAAACATCATGAATCGTCATCTCATAATCATCAATATACTCATGGTACTTCACATCGTCATTCTATCCTCAAACATCACATATAAACATCTAATAATCATCAATAACATCATATCATCATCTAATCATCAACACATCATTTTCATCACTAAATAATTCATCATATAACATGTCAACACATAGCAGCAACTTACAGCAACATCACAACATCACTATAATATAAAACAGATATTTTTCATGAATTTTGAATCAATAAAAATAATATTTTTCAGTCCCAGGTCGCGCTAAGCGCGCCCCACCCACGCTAAGCGCGCTATTCACTGCCTCGAAGAGGCGATATTTCTTCAGACCGCGCTAAGCGCGCTAGGCCGCGCTAAGCGGGCTCTGCGATTTCTACAGAAAAACCCTATGATAACAGCACTCCTCCATCTGCGATTTTCTGCACTAAACTCGATTTTTAACAGAAATTTTTCATAGATTTTGCAACAATAACCTACATCTAACATTTGCAATTCAACCAAACAAATCAAACAAGACCAATTCATCAATTCCAATCATATTATCACAAAATCTTCCTAAAACCCTCATTCAACCCCCTGGATTTCCCCCAAAACCCCAATCACCCACCAACACCTAATCTTTATATCAACATATTGCAAAGTGATACTCCCCATACCTTAGAATATTGTCTCCTTCGACCTCTCTTGAAGTTTCGTCGGAATTCTTCTATGCCCTAGCTTCCTTCTCACTTGTTCTTCAGAGCACCTTTGCCTTTTCCTCAAAATAATACGAATAATGAGTTCTTTTTCATTATTCTCTCTTAAAATACCCCTAAATGTGCTCTTCCCATTATACCCTCACTAATTTTCCTCAAATGTCCACTTTACCCTTCATTCTTCTAATATTATTTAAAATAAATAATAATACAAATATATTCATATTATATACTATTATTTAATTAAAATAACCAAAACTTCACAAAATCACCGACATCGACACGAAACACCAAAATTCACAAAAATCCACGAATATAATATTTAAAATAATTATTCTACGAAATTTGGGGCGTTACACTAACTTCTACGGTCATAATGGTCGGTAACTCCCAACTTCTTAGCATGACTTATTTCCCTTCTTAGAGAAAGAATGAATTCCAAAACTCCTTTTGGGGACAAGGTAGATCAAATGATATGGCATTGATCTAGTACAGGTAACCAATCATAGAAAAAAGCCTACTCCAAAAACCGAATGTTTCCCTCACTCCTCTAATCCTAATGTCGCGAGTTGTGAAGGTATTTTTAGAGACAAAAAGCCATTTTCATCCTTGCTTTTGTCAAATCCTTAGCTTGGGAGAACTTTTTTATCACTGAATTTTATGGTGTTTTAAGAGTATTTGAGATAGCTAAAAAAAAGGTTGGTCTAACCTTCCGATTGAGTTTGATTTTGTTTGGTGGTCAACACTTTCACTACTTTCAATCTTGAATATCTGCCTTGGCAAATTCGGAACAGATGGATTGCTTGCATTAACGCTCGTGACATGTCTTTCTTTATCACACATATAGGAGAAAGAAATAGTTGTGCAGATTTTTCGCAAATAAGGCCACACATATGCATCCTTGACCTTTTTTGTTTCTTTGCCCTTAAGCATTAGGAAAGATTATGTAAAAAAAACTATATTTGCCTTTTTTTTTCATATTCAAATCCTTTTGAGTGGGTCTTGGCCTAGTCCCCCTCCTTTTTGTGTGTCAATCTTATTTTCAATATAATTTATCTTTATAAAAAAAATATGGTGTATCCGATTGTTATTTTTCGAATACACTTCTTTGAGTTTTCCTACATGAAATCAACTGAACAAAAATATAATTAGTGCATCTGAAAGATAACTTTTAGACATGAGCATTTTTTTAACTTTTATAAAATTTGTGAAAAATACATAGTGTGTAATAACACCCCTAATAAAATGTATAAGTTAAATATTGGGAATTGCTATTTCACATTTATATTTGTTCCTCCATCATTGTGAAAAGTCACAACTTCCACATCTCCGGACGTACCTTTTTTAAGCAAATCTTCATAACAAGTTGAAGAGACACCCTATTATTCAAAATTTTAATCTGGAGATGCATCTTCATATGCGTAAAAGGTATGTTCGAAGATGCATCTCTGTAAACACCATTTATTCAAAAATTAGTGAGTGGTATGGAGATGCATCTCCAGACGCTTTTGTTTCATATCTCGTGCAAGACCCTTCCATCTTCTTCCTTCTGTATTTTCTAAAAAGTTCTCAAAATAAATCATTTGAGCTTTGCAACATTCAAACTTCTCATCCATTCATTCAAGCTTTTAACATTGGAGCTCTTTCTCCTCCTTTCCAGCATCTCAAACATTTAAGCTTATACTTCCCATCAATTTGATTTGGTAAGGTTTTCAAAATACTATCTATTTTTATGTTTTGATTTGTAGTTAGTTGTTTAAGCTACTTTTATTGTTTTAATACACTAGATAGTAGTGTAAATGAAATTGGTAGCCTACATGAACATGCATTGATTTTTTTTTGGAAGGTTAGGGCAGCAATAGCGTTTCTGCCATGGCTAAGAATCACAAGTTTGTCCAGAGATGCATTTCCGGATTTTTCTAGTGTTATTTTCGAAGATGCATCTCCGGATTCGACTAGGCTAAAATTTGGTTGATTTTTGGGATTTCTGGATTTGTCCTGACAAATTATTTTTCTCTGTGTCAGTTTGTAATGCATGTTCAATGGCTGACAAAAACCCTGAAGCCAAACTTGGCAGAGTAAGGCTCGGACACGTGTCCCTAACTGCATCAGTACAACGTGAGAGGGCTGTAGCTAGGACTGCAAAGCCACGAGTTGATGATAACTCGTTTGATGGTTCGTAACCATCTAATTTGCAGCGCCGAGGTTCTCAACCATTTGGTTTTGTTTTTCGTAGTCGCCTCTCTCATGCATCCACTTCAAGGGACCACGAGTCCCAAAATAATGCAGTAACCCTGAAGCCTTTGAAGCTCAGGAGGAAGCCGTTGTCGGTGCCCCATTAGATAATTATCCAGGAGACCCATTTGACACATTCTTACTTCATCTCAATGTAGACCATGCTGATAGGCATGTCTAGGAAGGAGATGTATATTTTTTTTCTTTTGCAATACATATGTTTTCAATTAATTAAATCGATTTTGATGGTGATATTTTCTTTTTAGAGGATCGTACATGTTTGAAATTGGTAAACCACGGCCAAAAGATATTGGAGTTGGGGAAACCCACTGCTGCTTGGTTTCAGGATGTTATCTGTTATTTCGGTCTTGTCGGTTTATATTCTGCTACGTACATGACCATATCCCACGGCATGCAGGCGACTTTTGCAGAGTGGTGGAATTCAGAGACTTCATCTTTACACCTTCCTATAAACGACATAACCATCACCTTAGATGACGTCTCATGCTTCCTGCATCTTTCCATAACTGATCAATGCAAACTAATGAATCTTGGTTTTACTGATCATCAATTTACTTGGAGGGGTCCGATTTATCATGGAGGTCAGAGAATTTACGAAAGATTTGATAGGGATTTATGCGATGATTATTGGCGTACTCAATTTTCAGATGCTCTTGTGAAAGTGCTTACAAGGTTAAAAAATTTTAATCACCACCAAATGCTCATCTCTCTCTATGATTCTCTCTATGATTCTGATGTAAGAAGTAGAGTTACCAAGTTCAAATTTGAGAGTGAATGGTTATTGGAGGACTCCTATGAAGAAATGTTAAAATGAAATTGGAAGGATTACCACAGTCTTGAGGATAATTTGGAAAATCTCAATAACATTACTGAATGGAAGTCCTACAATATCAACGCCCTGCAAAATCAGAAGAGGGGGTTAATGCAAAGACTTGATGGAATTCAAAATGCCCTTCATAGTGGTAGGTTTCATCAAGGTATAGATAACTAGAAAAGGTCCTCCAAAAAAAGTGTCTTTTATTCTCCATCAGGAAGAGCTTATGTGGTTCCAAAGATCTCGTATTAAGTGGTTAGTTGATGGGATCGTAACACCATATATTATTACATTAAAGCAGTGCAGAGGATAAAAAAACGAAGTTAGTATGATAAAAAATGAGAATGGAGATTAGATTAAAGATAGTACCAAATCATAAACATGCTTAATGACTTCTATAAAAAAAAATTTACTACAAAATATTTAAGTTTGTGAATGGTATCAAACTCAGGTTACTTATCCAGGTATTGACAATTACAAGCTTTCAATGTTAGAAGCAAATTTTTGTGATGCATAAATCAAAGAAGTTGTGTTGATATGTCTCCTTGGAAAGAACATGGTCCAGATGGATACCCTGCATGTTTCTATCAGAAGACTCCATATGCAATTTCATTAAGCACCTTTGGCATAATCATTAACTCATTGGAGAAGTTAATTCAATTGATATTGTGTTAATCCTAAAAGTGAGCAATCTTGTCAATGTGAGTCAGTTTAGACCTACCTCCTTATGCAATTCCAAAGACAAATTTTCGAGTAAGATTGTAGTAAATAGACTCAAAATATGCATAGACAATATTTTTTTCTCTTGTTCAAACTGGTTTCATTCCTGGCAGAAACATTCAGGAAAATATAATAGTTGCTCAAGAGATGTTACATTCTTATAGCAACCTTGAGCATTTGGGAACTGCTGCTGATGGAGGTCATTATCTAGAAAGAATTATTGAGTTGTTGGATGTTAGAGGTGAGTGGAATGTGGAATCCTTGAACAAAACCTTTCCACAAAATATCATCGACAGAATACTGACTGCGAGTCATCCTTGTGCTGATAAGGGTGAAGATGTCTGCATATGGAAGGGCACTAATACAAGTATGTTAATTATGTCTAGTGCTTATGAGTCCCTTAGATGTTCTAATCATGATGAAATCTCTAAGGACTAGAACATAATTTGGAGAATGGAGGTTCCTGAAAGAATAAGAACCTTTGTGTGGATGGTGAAACATAACGGTTTGAACTCCAACCAATAGCTTTCTCCCTACGTATATTGCACTTAGGTCAAGATGTAACTATCTCCCTACATTTTCTACTTGTGGGAATTAAATCCTCACACCATGCTTTTCCATAACTGCACTGCTTTGCATGTTATATTTAAATTAATAGATATGTTAGCTTTGGATATTCTGTATTAATTTTTATTATTTCATTTGATGAAGTTTTTTATTTCTTTGCTTTCAAGATATTCATTATAGCCAAATGCAATATGTGTTAAATGTTTATATTAATTTAAAGTCTGAATATTTTTCTTGTGATGATTTATATTTTAATACCTCATGCCCTATTGATGTCATGTTATCTTCACACGCACATCCCTGTTTAATTGTAATTGTATGGAACACTTCTTTTGCGAATACCACTCTAATATTTTATGGAAATACATTTCCAGAATTAAAAAATGCATTTTTTAGATATTTTTTAAAATAAAATAAAGATGTATCACTTGCAATGTCTCTTTTGATATGATTTTATGTACGTTTAGAGATACATCTTTAAACGCTACGAGCAATTAGATGGAAAGAGCAACCCCAAGAATAATTGTATAGGCTTCACAATATACAATTAACATAAACAGTTTCTTCATATAACCATGCTCTTATTCCAATCACACATCACACAATTATCCAATATACATCAACAATTATCTTAAATACCTCATCAAATAGTCCACCACGTTCCTAATCAGATTCAACGACAACTACAGATCTTCAGCATCCCTTGGCTTAATGAAAGTATGAAGCAAGCTCAAGGAAAAGGGTACCTAAAAAGAGCAGAGTTCGGTAAAGAAAAGGAAAGTAAATGCAGAAGGAAATATCACTCTAGAAGAACAAACACTCAGAGAAACCCCTCATGAGGAAGGAAGAAATCACTTTTGCAAATAATAATAGATTATCGAGATAGCGAAAAGTTATCCAAAAGTCTTAGAGGAAAGCATCATCCTAAACCGATAACCTAAAGCCACGCGTTTAAAAAAATCAACGAAATGTTTTAATGATGAAAAAACATGTAATGTGTTTATTCCTCATTACTTTTATAACCGTTCCAAAACTTTTTTACTCTTTATAATGATCCAACATCATACCAATATACCTTTAGCAAGCCTTGGGAAAAATTATTTTAGGTTGGCCAAATGCCTAATATGTAGGTTCAACCATGCATCCGTCCAATCAAGATTATCCAACATATATAATCAACACAATCAACACACTAAAAATTCAAAATATTCAAAATACAGTTATACTGATCTCTACTTTTCACTATACTCAGCATAATCTCTAAATTAATTTAAATGATAAAGTGTTAATCTTACATATCCACTCTAATCACACTCTAATCAAATAACAACATCGTAATCAATATCAATTCTGATTCTACTTGAAATACTAAGTTGTCAACAAGTCTTAGCCCATGTTTACTTTTTTTAATTGATACTGTTTGATAATTATTATTAAATTAACTGTATCATTTATTTATTTGTTTAACCGGTTTTTCATTATAAAAGTGATAATAAAGAGAAAAAATTAAATTTTAAAAAAAATTTATAAAAATGAAAGAGAGTAATTAGTATAATTTTTAGGTGAACACTGAGATACCGATATTTTTCTCCAATTAAAAATCATATTATTTTTTATTATTATTTATCGGTACCCAACTAAAACTAAATAATCCTTAAAAATTTGCAAATCTTAAATTTTTTCAAAACTTGAGAATGTAAGATACTTATAACAGTCAGAATATTTTGGAGTATAACTTAAATATCTTAGATACATTGTGATTTAAATATTTAATCCAATATTTTAATTTCTTTTTGTGCATTTGATTCAAGGAAACACAATAATGCCAATTCAGGCAAAATTATACGCTGAAAAATTATCAGAAAGACTGCAATCGGTAGAAAAGTAAGTTTCATGTGTCCAGAATGACCTGCCAAAGGAGTAAGGAATACATTTTTCCACAATTTATGAATGCTTGAATCTGTCAAATTTATCAGATCTGATAACTTTGTCTTGTTTGACTAAGTTATCTTGTTTGGTAAAGTCTGCAGGTTCGTGCTTCTTAATACTTTGGTGTTATCACAATGGTATTAAATGTCATAAGTTGTTGGGACGAAGATGTCAGGCTTTTGACATATTTAGTTGAATAGATCAAAACATTAATGTACACTAAATAGATTGAGTGGCCAATTATTGGCTTCTGATCGAAAAGGAGTTATAAGTTGTATTCAACACTTAGATGAAATGAATTCGTCGCTAAACCTGTTAAGATTTTATAGTTGTCTGTACAACAAAAAACAAAAAACTGCCGTATGGGTATTATTCCTAATTTTCAATAAAGGTCTTCCAAGAACGTGGGTCTATAAGCAAGACATCCACTTACTACCAAAATAAATAAATGTACACCTATAAAGGCATAGGCAACTATGTTAATGCAAGCTTAATCAACTAAATTTGATCGCTGAAGTCAGTATGCTATCTTCATATTATCATATAAAATATGCATATCAGAATTCAATATTTTATTGCATTCTGAAAAATATTGTTCTTTCCCGACAGGATTCTGCGTTATGCACACAATTAGTGATTAAAAGGAATAATGTAGTCAGCCAAGAACCAAAGCATAACGCCAAGTATCACAACCAACAGCACAAAGCAATTGTCTCACTCCTCACGCATTGAATATGCCATGAGTCATCACATAAAGAAACGAAAAAGGAGAAAAAAGAAGCGAAATGACTAGGTACACTATGAAGCCAATACAATCCAATCTCCAAAAGTTAGAGAAATGAATCGTTCAGAGTCTAGAGAACTATGCAGATCCCCTCATCAAACCAGAACTGTAATCCAAATATTTGATATCTGAGAGAAACAGAGAATTATAGTATCATATAGATAGAACCTCTAGAATACTATGACACAAATGATCAATGAATGAAAAGTGGATATATCATAACAATTCATGAATTTGCTGACATAACAACTCTTGATTTTGCAACTCTAAACTTTCCTGGCCCAAACACACTAGGACAATTAATAACCAAGAACTACTTGAATAACCAAAAGCACTACTCAAATGAAAACACACTAGAAGAGAGTATTTAAGAGACTATATTTCATTCGCATTTCCATCACTAAAATTTTACTAATCATTGAAATTTGTTTGTAGAACTGAATCAATTTAAGCTTAGAATCTCATAATGATAACGTAGATAAATCCCATAGCTACAATGATGTGTTCAACACTAGATAAACAATTCACATTATATTTAACAAGTTAATCACAATTTTTCAAACAAGAATTGAATCAACCACTGTAAATCATCTTGTTAAGCAAGCATTTCACTTAACATCTATCAATTGTATCAATATAAGAGATCATCGCAGCAATCAGAAAATCCCTAAAATGAACCCTAATTTTCAATCAAACTTGTTCAAGTTGAAATCGCATAGAAATCATAAATCTACATTCAAATCGTTTCATAATCATTCAAACATAATAGATCTACATGAGAAACAAAGGAAAACGGATAGAAATTGTAAACTGTGGCTTACTAAGATAATAAGAACAAAAGAACAACAACGGACACAAATCCGATAGACTCATCTTAACCAGTGATTCAGTGATTCAATCAGTCCTCTTGAGACGCTCGAGACGCTGGTTGAGAAGATCGATCTTAACAACGAGATGCGTAACGGAATACAGAAGCCAGTAGAACAAAAGCGCGGCGGCGATGAGAAGCGCGTTACGCTGACTCTTCATAATCGATTTCTGATGACGGAGATGCTCCGTCGGAGTGCAAGAATCGGCTTCACAGCTTGGCCGTGTCTCGTACTTCCAGTAAATGTCCATGAGAAGAAAGAGGCAAAACGGAACCACCGATAGAAACGGTTTCAGAAGGTTCTTGGTGACCGCGACTAGACCTTTACGGAGAGCGTCGAGGCCGGGGATGGTGAGAAGAAGCACCATTATCGCTTCTGCTGCGGCGGCGTACCCGAGCACTACCCATTCTAACGCCATTTTTTCAGATCTTGAATTGCTTGGTTTTCTTCGTTTGGTTTTCAGACGGTGAGAGTTATTGCTATTTTTCTTCTTTTTGTATTTATAGGGTCCCGTTTTTGTAGCTTTAGAGGTGAACAAATGCGTGGATGAGTGACGCGTAATGTACACGTGACACCCCCTCGTTTCGTGTTTCAACCTCTTTTTTCTTACGCATGAAGTAAATGAACATCCAAAAATAATAAAAAATTTGCCAAATAACAATATTTTTAATTGATACTATGATACCAAGGTGTAGGGGACTGATGTGAAATGTCAATACTCTAACTCCAATTAGTAAGAGAGTGAAAAATATAGTATTAATTGGTAATAAATTACTAATATGGAAAATGGCGCGTTAATTTTTTTAAATAGAAGAATTAGTTATCAACTGAAATGTGAGAGTAGGAGTGAGATGCAGATGATCGTTAGATGAATTTAGATGTTGAAGATGGTTTTTGTAAGTGAGATGATATGGATGATGCGAGACATAGAATCTGTTCATCCTTGTCTTGTTTTGCCCTATTCACGTGTTGGGCGTTTATGTTTTTTGGGTCTTTCAGCCGATCCATAACATTGGCCCCCATAAGCCATTGTCTTTTGTTATGTCGAGCAAGGGTTTGTAATGAGTGACTTCACTCGGCTATAAGGTCATATTGTGGAGATCTCTAATGGAACATCGTCGCTCTTGGAAGCAGAGAATTTGAACAACACTCATACGTAGCGTAACAAGGCGTTAAGGATGATTGACATGTATCCCCACTCTAGTTAGTAATCATGGTGTACCTATATTGAGGGTACTTGGGTATTTTTTGAACATTTTCAAGTAGATCTCAACTGTTGATGGTGGAGAGTGATCATATGGCCCTCAGCTTTCTAAGGGAGTATACAGGATTTTCGAAGAGTCATTATCGCCTTTTATTGACTATTATTGAATTTGCAAAAGTTCTTCGAGGACAGGTGATGAATTTCGTTCTTCAATATCTAGTAAAGATTACTCCTACTTCTGAGGCTTTTTTTAAGAAGCTCGTCAAAAGTAGTTGGCCGAGTTGGCTCATGCCCGTAAAGCATGATCTATTTTGGCTTTTGGCACTGCTAGTTAGGAAGAAATTCTCTTGTTTGAGTGTCTTCGTCAATAGAGGGAAATGCATAAGAAACAGATTGGTAACCTTACCGTTAAGAGGAATAGATGTTTGAAAGAGGTCCAGTATGCTTCCAACTCATTTTTCGTCATAGAAACTACTTAGAAACCTTTTCGGCATCTTGGCTCTCTGGTTGAAAAAGTGAAGCGACTTGTTTATCAAGTAGCCGATAAGAATGGGGCTTTGGAGGAGGTGAACCGGTCTTTATAGCTTTCTCGAAAAAGGAATGAGGAGTTGAAAAATGCTTTGAAAGAGTCTCAAGAAAACCAAAGAAAATTGAGGTTGGACTCAACAACATGTGTGGGAAGAACCTTTCTCTTTGTAAGGAGTTGGCCAAGTCACAACAAGATGGTTTTTGTGTGGTCGAGGACGCTTTTTAGAATGCACTTCAATAATTAGAATATTTATATCTTATTGATCCCATCTCTGGAGGTTATGTCCTTGTTAACCAAGTCATTGACATGGGTAGGTGGTCCTTTTGGACGGCTAGCAAGATTTTTTTTTAGTCCGACATTTATGTAGTGTACTTGCTAAAAATACAAATGCACGATAACCCCTATTGATTAAGTATTGTCAGAGGCTTTAAGGTTGTTGTGAGGTTGAGAACTAGTTCACGTGGGGTGAAAAATTCCTGTATGTGTGTATTTTTGTCTTGTCGTTATCCCATCTTTTTGTTATGGTGTTAGAGTATTTATAACCATCTTGGACATGGATCAAAGACCTCCTTGAAAATAGAAACCACAAAGCAGGTGGACAATTTATCTCTGGATATTCAGAGGATTGTAACCAATTTCTTTATGACTTCTTCCATATCGTTATAAGATGAAGACACGTCACTTGCTAACTCTCAAGTCGGGCGACTCAAGAGGAAGGTGAGGTATCTAGTATAAGGGTGACACATCTAATAAATAAGTGATTGAATTGATAAATGGGCGACTGAGAACTCTTATGTCGTCAACCACGTCCTTCACTAAAATATACTAATATGTAGTCCCTCAAGCACGAGGGCTTGGGAAAGTACGGAGTGATATAATCTCGTTTCTCGTATGGATAACTCCCTCAAGCTTGAGGTGACTTTCTTACGTGTAGTTTTCACCTTTAGTACCTAAATTTTCTTGGGTCTTGATGTGTTTGTAGTTCTAAGAGGTCTAGAGTTACTATCCTTAGACCATCTTATTTTATCAAAACAAAATGGCTCTAGGTGGCCAAATTTATTATAGTAAGAACATTTATAGACAAGTTGATTCACTTTCTTCCTATTAAGCCTTTTATTATGTGTTCTAACAAATTTAAACCTTAATCCAGTTTTATTTAAGGAATGTCTTTTACTTGATAGAATCAACTCAAGGTTTTCTTTCCCCTTAGTAAATTTACTTATGGCTTCATGCAAGTCTTTTACTTCCTTTTTCATTGAGACACAAGTCTCACATGTTTTAGCTTGGTTTTTAATATTAGATATTTCATACTTAAGCATTCCGCTCCTTTTTTCTTCAAACTCAAATAATCTTTAAGATCTAAGTTATGTTTCTTAATCTCATCATTTTCTTCGATTAACTTAGTGCTTAATTTAACCAATTGCTTGTATGATAGCTTTGTTACCTCACATTTATCTTCTTTGTGGGATGCTTTCAAACAAGCTTCATCTTATTCAGAAGAATATTCTTCAAAGATTCTACAACAGTTTGATCCTTCGAGATTTTTTTTTTGAAGTTGAGTCTCTGAATATGTTGCTAGTTGAGCCCTCTTTCTATTTTCATCTCTTGAATATTTCAATAGATGAGACTTCTTCTTCATATTCTCTTATTGATGAAGTTCCTCCGTTTGATATTGAATCCTCTGAGGATCGTCAACCACTGAGACTGTTATTTCAAAGGATATTACTAGGGTTGATTTGTCTTCACATGGGTTCCTTGATGATGTTGCTAGAGATGCTTCTAGATTTGAACTTATGCCTCGTCTTGTAACAATTTAATCAACTCATTCAATTTTTTTTGACAATTTCTTCCTTCTTGGATTTTTCCTGAAAATCATAAACATGCACATCTCTCAATTTAAGGATTAGATCAGATTTATGATTCAATTCTTAATGCTTAGATATTTATTAGCGACAGAAGTTCTAACATGATTTCCAAATTATTTAAGGATTGAAAAACATTTATGAAGAAAGTGTTGAACATGTGACTCCATATACATGAGGGAGTGAATTGCGGTGGTTTAAAAAATGATGGTTTAAAATAAAATTATTTTTCAGAATCAGAGTTTGAAAACATTTTCTAAGAAAATTTTGAATATTGTAGCAGAAAATCAATATAAAGAAAGTAAGCTAAAAATAAAGAGTCAAGGGAAGAGAGAACGACGTCATAAATTTATAAAGGTTCGGTCTAAATATGTGACTTACACCTCTCCCCAAGAATTGATCTTGAGAGTTTCCAATAATGATTATAAGCTTTTATAAGGTTATGCTCACAAACACCCTATACAAGAAAAAATTAAGTTTCATATTTTCTTTCAACCAAACTGCGACTAGTGGAATGAAGTGATTAGTCTTCAAGCCAAACAAATATCAAAGCTTTAGCGCTTAGTCTCTCAGCCAGACCAAGATTTTGTACAAACTTATCTCAAACCAAGGTGGAGTTTTGAACTAACTATCCTTCGAACCAAACATAGGTTTTACACGGGATGACAATGAATTGAACCAAATTTTTTACCAGGATGGTCTCAAACCTACTAAGCTTTTACACGGGCTGAACTCAGAAACCGAGAGAAATTTCATACCGGGATGATATCGAACCATTGTGAAGATTTTTCTCTGGTTATTCTTCATGAACCTAAATGGAGAGATTTTCCTTATGTAACAGAACTCACGAACCAAAGGGAGACTTAACACTAAATCCCCTAAAAGAGTTTTTAATGAGTTTAGCTAGACACTAGGGCTGGCAATGAACCAAACCAACTCAAAAATAGTTCAAAATTTGATTCAAAAATTAAATCATTAAACTAGGTTCATGAACCAAATGAGCTGAATATGAGCTAAAAACTAAGTTCTTTAACTAAATGATCTGAACTTGAACTATACATAGTTCGACTCGTTAGGTTCATGAGTCAATTCGATTATATATGAGATAGATTATATTGTCTTTAAAAGTAGGTTTAAAGATTTGTTCTAAATCTTAGTCTCATATTTTCTTTTAATCTAACGGTTTTAATTGATAATTTATATTCTCAAGTGAGTAAAACATTTTTACGAATAATTATAAAAATAAAATTAACATCGTATAAATTCCAAAATTATAACTTTTATTTTATTTCTATATTTTTTATTTAAAAAATATTAATTTAAAATGTCAAATATATATATATATATATATATATATATATATATATATATATATATATAAAATAGACTTTAAAAAATTACTTTTAAGTCTGTGAAATAAGCGAGTTGAACCTAACAAGATAAACCTAACGAGTTGAACTGAGATATTCGTGAACTTCTAACAAGTCGAGTTTGACCTGAAAAAAAGTTCGTAATGAACTCGAACTCGGCCAATTCTTAACGAGTCGAGTTTGAGCTGAAAAAAAAAGTTTGTGATGAACTCGAACTCGAACTCGGCTAATTCTTAACGAGTCGAACTGAGCTAAGGCGAGTTTGACTCGACTCGACTCATTTCCAGTCCTACTCGACACTCATTCAAATACTTCCTAAGCTAGAAAGATTCACTAAGGAGAAAAAATAAATCTTGGTAAATTTATAATATTACCCTTTCCAGAACATCTTGCTCGCTTAAACACAAGAACCATTCTCAAAGCTCTATGGCTAAATTTATGTGAGAGAGAGAGAGAGAGAGAGAGAGAATGAGAATGAGGAAAGTGAGAAATCTCACATTTCTTGATGTGAAAAAATGAAGGGGGAAGGCCTCTATTTATAGGCCAAAGGAAATGATTCATGGGAAAAATTAATTGCCTAATCGATTGGGTCTTTATTCCAATCGATTATATGACCTAATAAATCGATTATTTGAGCCTATTTTGGAAAATTTTATAGAGAGTCGTTGCTTATCATTAAAATAACATAACAATGGATTATAGACTCATTTTTCCTTATCTAATCGATTAGGTATATGTTCCAATCAATCAGACATTTCAAAATCTTATTCTAATCATTCCTACAATTTCCAACTCATTTGGCTAGGCTCAAAAAAAGATTTAGGTATTTTTCTTTGAGACATAAATGCTTCAAAAATGTTTTTAATGGTTGTATGATTTAACCATATTACTTTACTAAAATACTTTTATGTTTTTACAAAACACTAATCACTCGCGTGCGAACATGCGAGCTTTCACACTTCCACAATATAAAGCTTCAAGTCTCTTGCGGGATAAACCAATAACATAAGCACTTCACTTGAGTCTTCTTGGAGTTAAGGCTTGAGATATTATCATTAAATCCTAAATCTCCAAATATTTTAATCAACTATCTTATGCATCTTTGATTGCATGAAATAGTTTTAGCACTTTCTTGTCTTTATCATTTGTTGACATCAAAGTCATGTTACACCATTAACAACACTTGTAGGAACATGTGGACCATTTTGGACAGCATCCCATATTTCTTCTCCCTGACTTCCAAATGAGCCTTCAAGCAAAATTTCCGAAAATCGAAGTATTTACCAGAAAATAAAAGGAGGTTTATTATTGTTGCCACCATCTTTGAAAACAATATTTGCCCTTGCGGAAGCCATTCTGGATCTTTAGGAACAGGTTACCTATAAACTGCTTTGATGCCAATTGTAAGTGTATAAGTACACCTAAGAGAGGGTGAATTAGGTATCTAAAAATTTATCTAGTTTTTGTATGGTGTATATTTCTTTTCTTGCTTGATGAGATAAGTGGTGAAAGAAGTAAATGTGGAAAATAAAGCATAACGATAAGTATCCTAGTTCCCCTCATAATATGAGAGTAGATCCAGACCCCTTACGCAGTAAGAGATTTCAATAATGTCAAAACTTTTGTACAATACTAATCTAGACTTCTATACATAGGGTTCTAACCTAATCACCAAGAACAATCCTCTTGTGATTTACAACTCAAGAAAAGAAAATGAACATTCCTTTTCTTACACCCTTGTTTCCAACAATCCTGAATAATAAGTATAATAACCACCGATCTTATATCGAACAATCTTGGAAAAAGAAGATGTTGATATAGTAATTAATTTGAGTAGTAATAAATTTGATAAACTAAATCCTAACTAGTAGAACTTCTTCTCTTTCAAATATGAAAATTCAATATCATAAACTCTCTAAGTGCTTAATGATGCTTTTAGAATGATATGGAAGTTTTCAAAAGCATTTAAGTCTGGAACAAGTGAATTGAAAATTATGCAGAGAGTTTTGTATGATTTGTTTGAAAAAGGTAAAAGTAAAATGAAATTTGAATTCTATTTATAGAGAAAGAATAACATTTGATAAAACATGGCAATGGTTGGATAATTTTTCCGAAAAATAACGAGTTTAAAATTAGGAGGTGCCATGAAAATGAATAAGTGAATAAGAGAACACGTTTCAGCATTTTTCAAATTTTGTTCAGGTGAAATCGACTACACAAGTCCATCAAACATTTGCATGGAATAAAAATTTGAAAATTTACACTGCTGGAATCGATTGCAAGGACTTGTCAATCGATTGTTATTAGAACAAGATTTGTTCGACATATAATTCTTGGGTTTTGATGATAACAAAATTATTAAAAGAACAATGGTATTATTTGATGTGTGTTTCAAGTATGCAGGTTCTAATGCTTAAAGATATACATTCAAAATCTGATATAAGGACGCACTTGAGAGGAGCTAAATTACTAGCTTCTGGTGGTGAAGAATTTGAAGAACACTCTCTAAGTGATGTCTGGCGTAGACTCTGAAGCTGAAGGTC
Organism: Lathyrus tuberosus; assembly: GCA_022829125.1. Taxonomy (NCBI): domain Eukaryota; kingdom Viridiplantae; phylum Streptophyta; class Magnoliopsida; order Fabales; family Fabaceae; genus Lathyrus; species Lathyrus tuberosus. Next base: position 1,383,120 of record JALAZF010000057.1, read on the forward strand.
TCAGAATCAGAAGAAGCAATATATTGTCTCTACACTTGGTGAATGTAATTGGCTTTTGGTGATCATTTAGAGTTAGTGATAAAGCTGAAGTTATCCGTACTGCAGAAAGTAAGCTACATTGTCAAATCAGTTTGTCCTCTAGAGTCTAAGATCACAAGGCTCAAGAAGAGTTGGCATGCTTTAGGGATATCTACTCTCAACGGCTCTATAGTACAAGATATCATGGAAGACCCAATGATTGAACATGTTACACAATGGATCAAGATCTTTTGGTGTATCTATCTTCAATGTCTCTTGTACTATGAAGAAAGCAAAGACACTTTATCAAGTTATCTCTTCCAACGACTAGTCTTCTGCAACTGCTATATAAGTAGTTAAAGGTTCAAACTGAATCTTTAACAAGGATCAACCGGATGGAGGAATAACAAAATCAACAATGAAGCAACACAATTGAGTATGCATAATCTTCTGTTATTTGTTATAAATTGTAAAAGCCTTAAGATTTCTTAAACATTAAATATCTTAGCAAATTTAAGAGCTTTAGGTATTTGCTATGGTGATTTCCCTGTACCTATGATGTTTGTATCAAGTACACCTTATTCTCTATTCTGCTGAACATGTTGTTTAGCAGTTTAGATAAAGTCTCTTGCTATGTGCTTGAGCACCTAAGTCTCTCGCCAAGATGCTTGAGCAATGTAAGTCTCATGCTATGTGCTAAAGCATTGAAAGTCTTAATCAAGTGGATTGATTGAGCACATCAGTCTCTCACCAAGATGCTTGAGCCATGTAAGTCTCCTGATACGCGTTAGAGCATTGAAAGTCTTAATCAAGTGGATTGATTGAGCACCTAAGTCTCTCGCCAAGATGCTTGAGCCATGTAAGTATCCTGATATGTGTTAGAGCATTAAAGTCTTAATCAAGTGGATTGATTGAGCACCTAAGTCTCTCGCCAAGATGCGTGAGCCATGTAAGTGTCCTGCTATGTGATAGAACATTGAAAGTCTTAATCAAGTGGATTGATTAAGCACGTAGGTCTCTCTCCAATATGCTTGAGCCATGCAAGTCTGCTGCTATGTGCTAGAGCATTGAAAGTCTTAATCAAGTGATTGATTGAGCAAGGAAGTCTTGGATTATGAGTCTGAGCAGAAGTCTTAGGTCCGTGGAACCTGAGAAAGGAAGTCTTGGACCGAGGATATAAGCAGGAAGTCTTAGATTCGTGGAATCTGAGCAGAATTCTTGGGTTCATGGAACCTGAGAAAGGAAGTATTTGACCGAGGATCTAAGCAACAAGTCTTGGATTCGTGGAATCTAAGTAGATGTCTTGGGCCCGAGGGGCTTAAGAAGAAGTTTTAAACCTGAGGGGTTTAAGCAGGAAGTCTCTGGTCTGAGGGACTTTAGCAGTAAAGTCTTAGGTTGCTGGTCTAAGCAAGGAAGTCTTAAGCCTTGGCGGTTTAAGCAAGAAGTCTTGGTTTGAGGGTCTGAGCAATGTAAAGTCTTATGCTGAATGTATAAGTGATTGTAATCATGATTTAATTATAGTGAAAATCTCTTGTGATGCAAGGGGACTGGACTACTCTCAATTTGGGAGGAACCAGTATAAATCTTTGTGTGTTCTGTTATTATTTATTTACTTATGTTAACATTCGCTGCTTAATATAATCTGAATCTGAACACCAGTTTAGATTCTGAACCTTGATCAAAAGTAAAGTAAGAAAATATAAAACACAATTCAAACCCCTTTCTTGTGTATTTTTCTTCACCTTTAGTTGGTATCAGAGCCTGGTATGTGCATAACACTAAACAATGGTGCAGATAATGATCCAATGAGAAAAGTATGTCTGTTAAAGACTTTCCTTCAAAAGGGAATCAAGTGCCACATGAACAATATTACATTTATTTTCTTACCATATTCAAAGGGTGATTTCGCTGAATTTAAATGATGGAAAAACTAAATATATTTTTAATATATTGGTCTTGATAAAGGGTTTTTATGAAGGTCTATAGAATATCTATGAGAAAAGTGTTACTATAGAAGTTGATGGTGTAGGGATGATTAAAGTCTGAAAGTCCCTCTCACCAGCTCAGAAAAAGTTTATTGAAAATATATTTAAAGGTAGATGCATTATAGGAGGTGCTCTATCTCAATTTTGAGTATACCAACAACATTGATATGTCTAATGCTCAGACTATCTTTGAATCCTTGTGTTCATATTTGTAGGAATCAGTGAAGAAGCTTGTCCAGTTACACTTCATCTAATCTCGAAGCAAATTCTGAAAAGATTGTCCTTGGATTCAAACCTAAATTCACAGTTATTCAAGAAGTCATACAACTTGAGTTTACTATGTCTTGTAGATTTATCTAGAAATCTTCAAAGAAAAGAAATGGTATTAGATGATGAAAAGCTATCAAGCAGATCATCCTTCTTAAAAATGTGTTGAAGTAAATTCCTATGGAATGTCTGATGATGAGGAATAAACAGTCCTTATCAGAAGATTTTTTTAATTGGAAAAATGGAATGTGATATTTGTTGATAGAATAGTAACTTCATAAGCTTCTGAAATATTCTTATTTCAACTGATTTCCCAAATCTTAAGAACAAGGAAAAACACTACCAAAACCTATGTCAGAAGTCTTCACTGCATATTCCAATGAAGCTGGCATAAGGCAAGATTCAGAAGATAGAGTAATTTGGCTCTACTGATCATTACTACTTCTGAAGAAGCATCTGAATCCTGGAATAGAAATCAATTATTAAAGAGAAAGAGATAATGTCAAATATATCTTGCTTCAATATTTGATAATAAGGTGTCTGCACTTCAAAGTGATATCTTAAGTGATTCTATTGCTCCTTGATTAAAGGTCATCATTGAATTTTTGTTAAAGGAAAATTCTATGAAAAACCTTCAGTTCTTCTTCATGTTCTGCTAGCAATACTATGATAGTGCTGTGAATTTGTTTTATACCAATCTCTGATAGTAAACACTATCTGGTTCAATGCTTGTCAAAGATTTCACAGTCAAAAGATTTAATCCAAGACAATGAAATCAATGACTCTGCTAAGAACAAGATCGTGTTCATACCATAATTCATCCTAGACTCATACTCTAGAATGGATCATGGTATTGCTATCAAATTAAGGCATAAAGCAAAGGAAAGTCTATTAGAACTAACATATTTGGTCTCATAAAAATATGGGTACCATTAATCAAAATGTTTTTTATGCAAATATCAATAAAAGGAGCAAAGGCATCTTCCATGGTACTTAATCAAAGGTTGTTTACAACATTTGATGGAAGAAGAGCCTACATCCCAGACTCAAGTGCTAGAGGTATTGAGTTTGGTGAAAGATGTGGAGTCAATGGTTAACAACCATTGAAATAGAATCCACTCAAGACAATATTCATATGCTATGGTCAAATCTGAATACTCGTATGTGTCTGACCAAAAAAAGATATGTCTGTTCTTTTCTGGCTTATTTCTTGATTCAATAAGATATTTGTGCATGAGAAAATACAAAGTCTCTGTTAGATTTCTAGATAAGTTCTTTTGATTAAAGAATCTTCATAAATCTTTAAGAAGAAACTATGTTGTATTTATCTATACTTAATATATCATTAGCTAGATGATGGTCATATTTATGGAAAAGTTTCCTCACTTTTTGTGATGAAACCTCTAAATCGATTGCTAATGTGATCAATTGTGAGGAGATTAGAGAAATCCCAAGTACTCTTGTTTGGAAACACTATCTTCCTAGTTGCCATATTTTTGTAGATCCTTCTAACACATCTCTGGTCTCAAATCTTCGCCATGATGCAATTGTTTGGAATCAGATTCTGAATTCAAACATGCTTCCTAAAGACAAGGATCTAGACCTTGTGGACTCTATTGAAAAAGATTTGCTACTTCTTCTCAATTTAGACTTGCATATTGATCTTCCTCAAGTTATGTTTGACTATTTAAAGGAGAATCTTTCTTCCTTTCACAAGGGAAAGACATTCATCATTCCTTATGGATGAGTTCTTTCAGAACTACTAGTCTAACAAGGAGTTATCATAAGTTCAGAGGCTGATTCTTCTAAAATCTGGAGAGACAAGTTTGAAGCTATCTATGACAGATTATGATATTAGATTTCTGCAAATGTATGCCTTGTAATTGTTAATACTTTTTGTATTAAGCAATCTTATTGTTAATCCAAATTTGTTCATGCTTTTGTACATCTTTTATATATATATATATATATATATATATATATATGGGTCATGCTAATACACACCCATGTAGGTGTGCATTAGCAACATACACCTTAGTGTATTTTTGTGTGGGGTCCACCAATTTTGGGTGGGCCCCACATTAGAAAGATGAAGGAAAAAAATAGAAAAAAAATAGATGTAGTGTATTTTTGTGTGGGGCCCACCAATTTTGGGTGTATGTGTGTTAGCATTTCCCTATATATATATATATATATATATATATATATATATATATATATATATATATATATATATATATATATATATATAATGTTGTTCAAGAGGATAAAACAAATAGGATTAAAAACTCAAAATATGCAACATTCTCATTAAAAATTGGAATTTATTACGAATTGTTAAGACTTTCTAGGCATTCGGATTTGCCCTAAGTTATTCCCTAGGATATCTCATATATCTAGATTGTCAAAATAATCTTACCATTCTTCCTTTGCAAACTCTACAACTTCCTTTGTCAGTTGATTTCTGCATTTTGACCTAGAAGTTCTTCTTCTTCTGTGTGTCTCAACGAAGGTTGCTGAAGAAGTGTGTGATTTTGAAGTCATCTGCTTGCTTGTAAATCCTTAATTTTGTGCATTACTCTTGTTTGCTTAAACTGCTGCATTTAGTATGATTGCCTTTCTGAAATCTCTCTTTGGGATCCAAATTTGTTTTTGCTTATACATTTTGGTGTTCAGAAGATTAAGTGATTATGAAAGTAAGTATGCTAAGGTTTTAACAGAGTCTTTACATTCATTGCCTTGAGTATTCATTATTTTAATATTGATTTAGTCAAATCAATTTTAAATACTGACTCTTAGAAATAATGTCTAGTATTCTTACCTATTAAGATCCTCTTAACAACTGTAAATTTTATTTTTAACATGCTTGTTCTGTTCATTACTTCATTAATGTCCATATCAGAAAATCTAAAGGTTAAATGAAGTGTTTGTACGATTGCGTAATATATACTGGGCAAAATAAATTTTCATTAATCAAGCATAAAGGATTACAAAATCATAAGGAATTGTTTTGAACTAAGACTAAGCTCTATCTAAGTTATTCAGTGCCTTGTAGAAGAAGCAGTTGCCATAATCGATATCTGGGCTATCTTCATCTATGTCCTTTTCTTCTGCTTCTGGGATAACAAGATGGTAAAACTTCTCGTTGATACTCGTCCTCCTTGTCTTCTTCATGGACTTCTTCCTTGGCTTCAAAACAGCTACTGATGGACCTGCTTCTGTAGATTTTTTAGGTACTGATGATGAAGCTTCGTCAGAAGTGTTCAGGGTAGAGGACATAGGCCCAGTAACAGATGCTTCAGAAACCGCTGGCTTCTGAAGGTCTTGGATGTTCAAACTCGTAGAGTTCTCTGTGACTTCTGTCATAACAGAGAATTTTTCGCTCTCAGTTGAAGATTCCATGATGTTTTGGTGGATGTTGATGAAAATGAACTAGGCTTTGGTTACTTTTATAATGGCTTCTGGGTAACCTAAACGACATAACAAAATCTTTTGCTTGATTCTTGAAACTGTTACGACCAATAAATATTTAACATGCACTGTACAATCCTTAATAACCCCTGTTACTTGATCGTTTTCTCTTCCTTGAAAACTGATCACATAATGATGCTCTGCTACCCATTTATGAGTGCAATTCTTTTCTTTTTCTTTTATTCTTTTTGATGTGACAAAGGGGGGAGAAAGATATAGTAGTATTTAATTAGAAACTGAACCCATTCAGTTTGTACATATTGTTCATTTATAATTTATGTATTTAAATTTGGTTATTATGGTTATTTTGCATGGGCGATACATTTTAGCTTTCTTATACATAAAACTAAGCAGGAGCTTACAAACCTCAACATTAGACTATTAGACTCAGAAGGAGCTTATAAACCTTGTATTCTGATGTTGCCAAAGAAAGTTAAAATATTTTTTTGGTTTTCTTAAATATAGAACTTAGGGGGAGCTTACAAACCTCAATCTTGGACTATTAGACTCAGAGGGGGCTTACATATCTCAAACTCTGATGTTACTAAGAAAACTAAAATACTTTTTCTTGAATATAGTACTTAGGGGGAGCTTAGAAAACTCAATTATGGACTATTAAACTCAGTGGGAGCTTACAAACCTCATACCCTGATGTTGCCAAAAAAATTATAAATGTCCAACATTGTCCTTTAAATACTTATGTTTGTCATCATCAAAAAGGGAGAGATTGTTAGAACAAGATTTGTTCATGACATATAATCCTTCGGTTTTGATGATAACAAAAGATTTAAAAGAACAATGGTATTATTTGATGTGTGTTTCAAGTATACAGGTTCTAATGCTTAAAGATATACATTCAGAATCTGATATAAGGGCACACTTGAGAGGATCTGAATTACTAGCTTCTGGTGGTGTAGAATCTGAAGAACACTCTCTAAGTGATGTCTGGCATAGACTCTAAAGCTAAAGGTGTAACGCCCCGATATGTTTAATTGTATTTATTTATTTCATTTATGTGAATTTTGTGAAATGTGTGAATTTATCGTATTTTACCTGCTAATTGAGTTAATTGGTTAATTTCCCTGATAGGTAAAATATTTGCAATAAATTATAATTTCTTTTCAACTTTTATTTCCCGAAATATATTTCATCGCTGTTTATGTTTTATCGCATTTTGAGAGCGTTTGCGAGATATTTGAGCTGAGGGGTAAAATGGTCATTTTAAGAGTTAGATATTTTTAATAAATAGAGATTAGAGAGAAATAGAAAGAAAAGAAAAAGAAGAGAAAGAAAAGAGAGAAAGAAGGAAAAGGAGAAGAAAGAAAGAGAGAAGAGGAGAAAGAGGAAAATCGAGGAAAACTCCGTTTCAATCGCGATTAATCGGGTAAGGGTGAGAAGTTTCGATTATATCTTGCTTGTATATGTATATGTGTATGTTTTCTTGGATTGTTTCGGTTATTTTCTTCTAGTTTTCAATTAGGTTGGATTTATGAACAATGAGTGGGAATCGATGTTTTCACGGTCGAAAGTCGGAATAGATCGCGTGGTTTAGTCGAGTGGTGTTAGTTCGTGATTGGTTAAGTTCGTTTGATTGAATTTTGGTTGATTTCATAACTTTTGCATATTTGATAAAATGACGATTTTATGTGAATTAATGTTTGGACGGTTGAAATATGGAATAAATTGCGTAGTATAGTCAGGTGATGATATGATTCACTCGGGTAAACTTGATGGTATATTTCCATAGGTGTTGATTGAGTTTTTAGGTGTGAATGTATTGATAAAATTATGTTTTCAAAATATTTCAAAAGTGGAAAATGTGTTGGATGGCTTTTTAATGATGAAAATATTGTAGTACGTTGAATTCTGAGATCGCAGCTTTTTACGGAATCGAAAACGGATGTCCGGAAGTCTTCCGATGGTGTTTTTAAGGTTAATGTACGCAGGTAGCGCGCTTAGCGCGGAGGTCTGCGCGCTTAGCGCGGTCTGGGCAAAAATGAAAAATTTCTGAAACTTAAAAAATTCATAACTTTCAAACCGTAAGTCCGTTTTGACCCGCGTTCGAAGCGTTGGAAAGCTAATGAAATATTCTTTCTATTAAAAATGGTTTGGAGGGTAGTAGATGAATTATTTAAGTCGTGGTTTTGTAAAAGTGTTGGGTTGTCGGGTTTTTATCGCGTTAAATGCGTGTGGTTGGTGTTTTACTGTGTGTTGTGCTATTGTTATGTAACGTGGAGCTTTTATGTGGTTTATATGATGTTGATGCATGTGATAATTATGTTGTTATGTGGTAAAATACATTGTTTGATCGAATATCAATGTATGTTGTTATGATGTTTTGTGGGATTGTTGTGGTTTGTATGATGTTGAAGCATGTGATAAGTTGTTGTGATTATTGTGGTTGATGGTGAGTAATTCTTGATGTGAATTGATATGAGTGTATATGCTAAAATGCTAATTGTTGTGGTTTATGGATTATGATGAAATGCATTGTTTTGGGTTTGATTACAATGCATGATTATTGATGTTGAGATGGTTCACATGGTTGTATATATGTATGCATTGGATTGTCATGAGTCATTGTACGCCAAGCATCATGATATGCATTCTTGTGATGTCGTGTGCCCTAGTGGGTGTGAGCGACGAAACGGTCCCAGAGGGAATCCGCTATAACATCGTGTGCCTTATACAAAGAGGTGTGAGCGATGGTTATAGACGATCGTGTGCCTTATACAAAGAGGTGTGAGCGATCGGGTCGTGTGCCTTATACAAAGAGGTGTGAGCGATCCATAAACGTCGTGTGCCTTATACAACGAGGTGTGAGTGACGGGGAACATCGTGTGCCCGACGGGGAGTTACACTAAGTAACAAACGATGATTCCAATAGTTCCTGAGTGAACTGATGATGAGAATGATGGATGGATGGTACCGCATTTGCATAGAGTCGTTGTGTCGGTCTCTTTGCATTTGCATAAATCATGAATGGATTGATTATGTGTGGGAATTTGTGAATGGATTGATTATGTGTTGAGCTCGTGATAGCATTGGTGATTTGATATGCATTCGTGATAAATGCATTGGTTGTGAATAATATGTTTTGTGTATAGACATATGTTATGTGATGTGGTGGTGTGTTTCCATATGTCATAACTTTGGTATGCATTATGTGTGAGTATGTGATTATGTTGGATAATTGATATATGCTATGTTGTTGGATTATTAGATATATGTTATGTATATGAGGCATGCTATATGTATTAATATGTGATGCTTGTGGTGAGAGTAATTATGAATGTGAATTTATATGTGTTTGCATATTATTATGCAATCTTGACTTAGTTGTTATTTCTCACCCTTCTGCTGTGGTTTGTTGCTCTATGAGGCAATTGCAGATTAGTAGCTTGGACGCTTTTGGGAAGATTAGTTCTCCATCCTTTTGTCGGTCTGTCTGCTCTGATACGTAACATGGGAGTCGGGGAACGCTTTTGTTATATATGTATATATTTGTTGGATCTATTTTGTATTACCTTGTATGAATATTTTGATGTTATAAAACAATTTATTTTGTAAAACAAGTCAATTATGGATCTTTCCACTTTATTCCATAATTGAACTTTCCTTTTGTATGTAAAAAGTTTCCCTTTTATGTTTATTCCATTTTGTGTTATGTATCAAATTTATGAGCATGGATTGTGTTTTCTTTCTTTAAATGTGGCATCCTTGTTTCTGTCTAAGGATAAAAAATTTATTCACTCGGATTTTTTTTATGTATTATTTATTCGTGGTGGGAATTGGGGTGTTACATTAGTGGTATCAGAGCAGGTCGGTCCGTCCGGCCAAGTTGTTGAGTCAGTTGGTGTGACAGTTGAATACTGTCGATGTTGTTTGTCCCTTAGTACGTGATATGTGTGTGAAACACTTTTAGTGCTTTTTGGTTTATTAATCTTTTGTCTTCGGGATTGAGAATGTGATAAGTGGGGGGGAAGCTTGTACTTATCCAAGTTGCTTCAGTTGTGTGTCGTTGGTTGCAAGATTGTAAGTGTTGGTTGGACAGTGTTGTTCCCGGTTCCGGAGGGAATGCGGAGGTAAGGTTTATGTCAACTAAGGATTTGTGCCTTAGGTAGTTTTGTGCACGGGATGCAAGAAATGCTATTATAGTTTGGTAAAGGCGGTTTATGCCCCATCATGATTGTCGACTGTCTATTGACAAATTGAGGAACTGATCACCCTTAATCTCTTGTTGATAGTAGACGGAATTATGTTGGATGGAATAGACGTGTCTTTCCAGCTTTGATAGTATGTTTTATGAATCGTTTGGAGCTAAGCCAGTGAGTACAGATTGTTTTGACGAGTCGATGAAGATTTTTATATCTGAAGGTGAGGCGGATTTGAGGTTCTTGTATGTTGGTCAAGTTGGAATGTCTCTGAGGGAGAATGATTGGGTATTACTAATGGTTGTTCTCATAGAGTTGAGTGTGAACTTAAATTGGACGAAGGCGAATAGTTGAGGTTTATATCTGCTAAGTAAGTAGAAAACTCTTAGGAGATGAGACTGAGATGTTGTTATGTTTGTGGTGATAGTTTTCTAGAAATTGGCAGAAAGGCCACATTGATGGGCTGCCAGTTGTGCGTGATTTTCAGATGTATTTCTTGATGGAATATTGGATGTTAGCATTAGAAGTACCCGGACTGATAAAGCAGTTGGAAAATTTACTGGAAAGGATAATTGTGAGGTCAAGTGTGTCGTCTTGGAGAGCTCCAGTATTGTTGGTAACAAAAAGGAGGGATGATTGAACAGAATCACAAGCATGATGTGTATAATGGTATTGAGACTTTGGAAAGCGAAACTTAGAGTTCTGGTGAGGTTTGGAGTCTTTGGAGTTTTAGAGCATTAATGGAAATCTAGAGAAAACCCTTATGTGTGGATGTAATATTGATATTAAGAGTTCCTTTTGGTGGGTTGTTGATACTGGTTATGCTGGTTGGAACTGATTTAAGATGAAAATGGTGAGTTTTGGGAAGGACTGTCGAAGGGTTATTTTTCTGAAAATTGCAGTGCGCGCTTAGCGCGCAGCCGCCCGCTTAGCGCGGTCTGGAGAATTTACAACCTCTCCAGGCAGTGAGGAGCGCGCTTAGCGCGGGGTAGAGCCCGCTTAGCGCGACCTGGGGGAAAAAAAATTAAAACTTGTTTTTTTCTAAAATCCATAACTTTTGATTCGTAACTCGGATTGAGATGTTCTTTCTTATAAAAATGGTGTTGAGATTTAGTGGCCGATTTAATTGTGTCGTGAATTTGGATAAGTTTGTAGTGGTTTTAATTGAGAATATTCAGATCTGTTATAAACTCAGAGGAAGAACAGGTAGAGTGTTTGAGAATTGAATTACAAGTGTTGAAATGAGACAAAGTGTTATGCTAAATTATTCAAGTGAGAATTTTGGTTGAAAAAGGTTAGTTTCTTGGATATGTGATTTCTGATGATAGTATTGTTATGGATCCATCGGAAGTAGATGCAGTTCTACAATGAGAGGCTTCGAAGTCGGTTAAGGAGATTAGAAACTTTTGGGCTTAGTTGGTTGTACTGCAGGTTAGGGAAGACTTTGCTAAGTTAGTACTTCTGTTATCTCAGTTGACTTGCAAAGGGTGAGTCATTTGTTTTGGATGATCGTTGTGAGTAAGTTTTGGTGAGCTGAAGTAGAAGTTGTCTACGGCTCCAGTTTTGATTATGTGTAATCCTAATAAACCGTTGGTAAGGTTAATGTTGTGCGTGATGAGTTAAGTCGAAAGTTTTTATACATGTCTGTTTTGATGGTCAGGGAGTTAAAATTATTTGAGCAGTTCAGAGACTTGTGCCCGGTGTGAGAGATAACACAATAGAGTGTGAGGTTGGGTATATTAGAAGTGAACTATGATTTTTCTGGTGAATACTAGAGAGAGTCAGAAGTTGGATATGAAATTGGTATATTTGATTGTTGCGAGTAATCAGAGTGCGCAGCGGAAGCGTGATGTGGCACATATATGCGTGTGTGACTTGTAAGAGTTCAAAGGTTGAACAGTGGAAAACGGTAGGAATGATGAGACCGTGGGATGTTCTATAATGGGAGTGATAGGTGGAAGGTTCCAATATTAATCATGTACTAATATGTAAATGGATGTATTAGTTACATGTTTGGTGGGTAAATCACAACGTTGTTGTATTGATGTTATGTTTGGTATTTTGGTTTTGTTGATGTTGTTGAGTCGATGTTGTGTCGTGGGACTTTAGGTTCTTGTCTTTATTGTTGCCTTGTTTCCATCGTGATGGTTCGAGTGCGAGTAGCTAATCTCTGTGTGGGAGATTAGGGGAGTGTTACCTGGGTGTTGGTGACATGGTTTTCTTTGAGTCGTGAGTTGGTCGTCAAGTACATTGTATGGGCTTTGCATCTTGTTGTTGTAGTTGTCGTCGTTGTTGTAGCTGCTGTTAGCAAGGTGGTTTGTCAGTTTGTGTTATTCGTGGTATGCCTAGTGTTGGCATGTTGATGGGTTAGTCGGATGCGAGAGTCGTATCCGGAGTTGTTCGTCTCAGTTATATTTTCGAGGACGAAAATGTCTAAGTGGGGGATAGTTGTAACTCCCCGATTTGTTTAATTGTATTTATTTATTTCATTTATGTGAATTTTGTGAAATGTGTGAATTTATCGTATTTTACCTGCTAATTGAGTTAATTGGTTAATTTCCCTGATAGGTAAAATATTTGCAATAAATTATAATTTCTTTTCAACTTTTATTTCCCGAAATATATTTCATCGTTGTTTATGTTGTATTGCATTTTGAGAGTGTTTGCGAGATATTTGAGCTGAGGGGTAAAATGGTCATTTTGAGAGTTAGATATTTTTAATAAATAGATATTAGAGAGAAATAGAAAGAAAAGAAAAAGAAGAGAAAGAAAAGAGAGAAAGAAGGAAAAGGAGAAGAAAGAAATAGAGAAGAGGAGAAAGAGGAAAATCGAGGAAAACTCCGTTTCAATCGCGATTAATCGGGTAAGGGTGAGAAGTTTCGATTATATCTTGCTTGTATATGTATATGTGTATGTTTTTTTGGATTGTTTCGGTTATTTTCTTCTAGTTTTCAATTAGGTTGGATTTATGAACAATGAGTGGGAATCGATGTTTTCACGGTCGAAAGTCGGAATAGATCGTGTGGTTTAGTCGAGTGGTGTTAGGCCGTGATTGGTTAAGTTCGTTTGATTGAATTTTGGTTGATTTCATAACTTTTGCATATTTGATAAAATGACGATTTTATGTGAATTAATGTTTGGACGATTGAAATGTAGAATAAATTGCGTAGTATAGTCGGGTAATGATATGATTCACTCGGGTAAACTTGATGGTATGTTTCCATAGGTGTTGATTGAGTTTTGGGGTGTGAATGTATTGATAAAATTATGTTTTCAAAATATTTCAAAAGTGGAAAATGTGTTGGATGGCTTTTTAATGATGAAAATATTGTAGTACGTTGAATTCTGAGATCGCAGCTTTTTACGGAATCGAAAACGGATGTCCGGAAGTCTTCCGATGGTGTTTTTAAGGTCAATGTACGCAGGTAGCACGCTTAGCGCGGGGGTCTGCGCGCTTAGCGCGGTCTGGGCAAAAATAAAAAACTTCCGAAACTTCAAAAATTCATAACTTTCAAACCGTAAGTCCGTTTTGACCCCCGTTCGAAGCGTTGGAAAGCTAATGAAATATTCTTTCTATTAAAAATGGTTTGGAGGGCAGTAGATGAATTATTTAAGTCGTGGTTTTGTAAAAGTGTTGGGTTGTCGGGTTTTTATCGCGTTAAATGCGTGCGGTTGGTGTTTTACTGTGTGTTGTGCTATTGTTATGTAACGTGGAGCTTTTATGTGGTTTATATGATGTTGATGCATGTGATAATTATGTTGTTGTGTGGTAAAATACATTGTTTGATCGAATATCAATGTATGTTGTTATGATGTTTTGTGGGATGGTTGTGGTTTGTATGATGTTGAAGCATGTGATAAGTTGTTGTGATTGTTGTGGTTGATGGTGAGTAATTCTTGATGTGAACTGATATGAGTGTATATGCTAAAATGCTAATTGTTGTGGTTTGTGGATTATGATGAAATGCATTGTTTTGGGTTTGATTGCAATGCATGATTATTGATGTTGAGATGGTTCACATGGTTATATATATGTATGCATTGGATTGTCATGAGTCATTGTATGCCAAGCATCATGATATGCATTCTTGTGATGCCGTGTGCCCTAATGGGTGTGAGCGACGAAACGGTTCCAGAGGGAATCTGATATAACATCGTGTGCCTTATACAAAGAGGTGTGAGGGATGATTATAGACGACCGTGTGCCTTATACAAAGAGGTGTGTGCGATCGGGTCGTGTGCCTTATACAAAGAGGTGTGAGCGATCCATAAACGTCGTGTGCCTTATACAAAGAAGTGTGAGTGACGGGGAACATCGTGTGCCCGACGGGGAGTTACACTAAGTAACAAGCGATGATTCCAATAGTTCCTGAGTGAACTGATGATGAGAATGATGGATGGATGGTACCGCATTTGCATAGAGTCGTTGTGTCGGTCTCTTTGCATTTGCATAAATCATGAATGGATTGATTATGTGTGGGAATTTGTGAATTGATTGATTATGTGTTGAGCTCGTGATAGCATTGGTGATTTGATATGCATTCGTGATAAATGCATTGGTTGTGAATAATATGTTTTGTGTATAGACATATGCTATGTGATGTGGTGGTGTGTTTGCATATGTCATAACTTTGGTATGCATTATGTGTGAGTATGTGATTATGTTGGATAATTGATATATGCTATGTTGTTGGATTATTAGATATATGTTATGTATATGTGGCATGCTATATGTATTAATATGTGATGCTTGTGGTGAGAATAATTATGAATGTGAATTTATATGTGTTTGCATATTATTATGCAATCTTGATTTGGTTGTTATTTCTCACCCTTCTGCTGTGGTTTGTTGATCTATGAGGCAATTGCAGATTAGTAGCTTGGAGGCTTTTGGGAAGATTAGTTCTCCATCCTTTTGTCGGTCTGTCTGCTCTGATACGTAACACGGGAGTCGGGGAAATTCTTTTGTTATATATGTATATATTTGTTGGATCTATTTTGTATTACCTTGTATGAATATTTTGATGTTATAAAACAATTTATTTTGTAAAACAAGTCAATCATGGATCTTTCCGCTTTATTCCATAATTGAACTTTCCTTTTGTATGTAAAAAGTTTCCCTTTTATGTTTATTCCATTTTGTGTTATGTATCAAATTTATGAGCAGAGATTGTGTTTTCTTTCTTTAAATGTGGCATCCTTGTTTCTGTCTAAGGATAAAAATTTTATTCACTCTGATTTTTTTTATGTATTATTTATTCGTGATGGGAATTGGGGTGTTACAAAAGGCCTCAGCATCAGAAAAAGCAACATATTATCTCTACACTTGGTGAATGTAATTGGCTTCTGGTGATCATTCAGAGTTAGTGATAAAGCTGAAGTTATCCGTAATGTAAAAAGTAAGTTGCATTGTCAAATCTGTTTGTCAGCTAGAGTCTAAGATCATGATCGGTAAATAGCAAGTGTACTATTTAACGATGTAGTAATAATTAGGGTTATCCCCAGAGTCGATCTCTCGAGGACTACGTGTAATTATAAGTGCAGATGCTATTTCAATTAAACAAAAATTACTTTTGGGGTTTGTTTGGGTTGACAAAATCTATAATAACAATGTAAAATAAGCAGAACAATAAAAAGTGCTTTTACGATTATAATGAAATATGCTAGGGAAAGGTGTATAAATTGTTCGGTAAGAACCCGAAATTATCATCAGAGAGACATGCCTCAAAACCTTAATTTTACTGACCCTCAAATATTTTTCTTAAATTCGTTAACCGAAAAACCTTTGATATTCTCCCTTGACCCTAATTCCTTAGCAGTCAAGAAAGAACATCAAGCAATAGTTCTGACAAAGTTTTTGGTCACTACGGGATATCCCCATTCCTAGGCAATATCTACCGTAACGTTATTATGCAAAATCAATAGATTGGTTTTTCAGGCCAAATCCCTAATCGTAAATCGTTCCCAATTTAACCGATCGATAAATGTAAATAATTTGCATAACAAAAGATTAAGGCAAGAAAATATAATCTCATCAAATAATTCAACAGCGGTTCATTACATCACAATTCAGGGACACCCCCTAGCATTGGGGGATTTAGCTACTCATAATATTCAGAGAAAACAAAAAACAAAATACAAAATAAAGACATTACAAGGATTGGTGATAAAAGTTGATCTTCAATTTCTTCCGATCATGAAAATCTCCTCTTTTCCCAATCCTCTAGCGCTCTATTCTTTCTTCTGTAATTCTTTCGTACTTCCAAAAGTTTTCCCTTTTAATTTCTCAAATAAATATCTTAAATACTCTCAGGCTCAAAACATTAATGGGGAAATGCCCAAAATACCCTCAAAGATCCAAAAGGCAGAAATTCCAAGAAAATTAGAAGAAAACACGCTCCAGCCAACACGGGTCGTGTCAGGCGACACGGGAGGCCGTGTTGGCTCCCTGGCACTTTAATAAAAAAAGAATTAGCTCCAGACCTTCTGACACGGGCCGTGTCAGCTGACACGGGCACCCGTGTCATCCCCCTGCCATATCTCCACAATCTCCTCTTCTTGGTACTCTCCTGACACGAGTCGTGTCATGCGACACGGGTGGCCGTGTCAGGCCACTGTCCTCCTACTTCAAACTCTTCCGAATCTTGCGGTTTTTCTTGTTTTTTTGTTCCGATTCCTCCTGAATGTTTATATGAACCTGAAAACACTAAAGAACACAACCAAGGCATAAAATGCGGTAAAAGAGATGTAAAACAAATAAGCAATGGCAAAAATATTAACTAAAATAAATAGTGAAATAACGTATGAAAATGACCGATCAAACTCCCCCAAACTTAAACTGTTGCTTGACCTCAAGCAACAAGCTTGCATAAATATTTTTCAGATCAAACGGTACATATCAAATGAAAGACTTGTGAAGGTAAGGTGTGTCGATACTCATACGTGAGCCTATGTTCTGATCGGCTAAAACTAGTTCTCTTGGTAATCGTCCGTTAACGAAGGTATTACACAAACACATACCGCGGTAAAACCTGGACCTAAATCCCCCTTTTCGGTTACCTCTCCAACTATGCTTTGGGCTTAAGTCTTTTCTTCGATTTTCTACCACTTTCATTCGGATAATCAGATTAAGGCATTTTTCCGTTTTCCCTCACATGTACAAGATTGATCGAAAGTTTTTCTAGGCACCATTATCTCTTTTTTCTCGCTCATTGGCATTTATTAGTCCACTTAGGGACGACAATTGAGACTCAACCGTCGTTAGGCTAAGTAACCGGGTGAGGATTACCCAACTTAGAAGGACAAGTTGTCTTTATCGCCATTATTCCCTTTTTCGGTGCCTTAAGTCATTCTATCAATCAACCTTATACATGCAATTTTTTCTAGTCATGCCAGACTATCACTATGAACTAATCGGGGAATACTTCTCAAATCCAAGTACTATGGCACAAATCTACACGTTGGACTCGCTTTCTTACTCCGGGGAATCTAGGGTGTTCGGGTCATTCCTAAGTTTTCAAACTTTCCCAATGTTCCTAGTTCTAACTCCCCTTCCCTCAAACTCTATATACTTTCTTGACGATCTCCAAATCACAGTATTCATAAGAAAAATTTTGTACGGTTCTAATTCGGGGCGAATTCAGAGAGGTTTTCATAAAACAACACATAAAACAGACATGCCCCGTACAAAGAGGAAAAACTAAAAATAGTAAATCCTCCCCCCAAACTTGAACTACACATTGACCCCAATGTGTTAGAACAAGAGCGAGGGAGGTCACTCACATAGATCCTGATTCAAGATGCTGACGGTAATGCCGCACCACTGCTACATCATCGTTTGCACATGTAGGATTCGAATTATTTCCTACAACCAAAACAAAAATAAACAGCAAATAGAAAGTAATTAATCAGACAAGTGTGGGTTGCCTCCCACTTAGCGCTTTGTTTAACGTCGCATGGCTCGACGGGTTACTCCCTAATGCTATGGGGGTACTTCAGCTTACACGTTTTGTTGCTTTTGTTGCTTGACCTTTCCGCAACAGAGCTCCTATCATGTTTAGCAATGCGGACTACTTCTTGCCTCAAGTCAACTCCCACTTCCTTATCCTTCCTTCTATGTCTCTTTTTCTTTCTTTTCCTGCTTTCACGAATGGATTTTACAGTGTTGACATGTGCACTACATGCCCGAGAGACTTCATCCTTAGATATGATGCCAGAGACTTTTTCAAGATGGGGTTTCGTACTTATGCCTTTTTTCACCATTTCGATCATTCTAAGTGAAGCTTGCTTACCTTTACCTTTATTTCGCTTCTTGATATCCAACATTGTTAAAGTGATTTCCTCATCAAAAGATTTAAAAGTCACTGTGCCTTTCTCAATATCGAAATTGCATCGACTAGTGAGCAGGAAAGGTCGACCGAGGATGATAGGGGTTTCTTCATCTTCCTGAATATCCATGATCTCAAAGTCAACTGGAAAGACAAATTCACCGACCGTCACCAACATATCTTCAGCTAGCCCATAAGATCTCTCAGTTCTGTGGTTTGCAAATTTTAAATTCGTTCCCGCATCGCTCACCCTTCCAACTCCCAATTTTTTATAGATAGATAATGGCATGAGACTAACACTAGCACCTGAATCAATCAGAACTTTTTTGAAATTTATGTCTTTTATAGTGCACGGTATTGCCACAGATCCAGGATCCTTCTGCTTGGCGGGGATTCTCCTACCTTGTGATTCTCCACTACTCTCCTCAATTAGACTATTTACCTCCTCTCCACTAGGTTTCTTTTTTCCAATGACCTCCTTCATGAATTTCTTGTATAGAGGCGTTTGTTCAAGTGCTTCAAAGAAGGGCATATTAATCTCTAACTTTTTGAACAATGAGCTGAATTTCTCAAAGTCTTTTTCTTGTGTCTCCTTCTTTGTCACTCTTGAGGGGTACGGTAACTTGATCTTAGGTTTAACCGCTTCTTTTCTTTTCTCTTCTGTTGGCCTGGCTTCTTCTTCTGCAACTTCCTGGCTTTCTGCGGTAACCACATTGACATTCTCATGATTCTTCGGATTGGGGATTGTGGCGCTTGGGAGGGCGCCGGGTGTCTGAGAACTTGCTAATTGTTGTGCTATCTGGCTCATCTGAACTTCAAGATTTTTAATGGAAGCACTTGTGTTCCTCAGATTACTTCTTGTCTCATCTTGAAATTGGAAGCTTTGAGCGGCCATATTCTCAATGGTAATCTCCCATTGTGCTTTTTGGGGAGCTTGTTGCTGTTGTGGGTATTGTTGTTGATTATGATCTTTCCAGGATAAGTTAGGATGATTCTTCCACCCTGGATTATAAGTTTGAATGTAGGGATTATTCTGCCTCAGGAATTTTATCTCTTTAACTTGTTGCGGAGTCGCAACACAATGTGTAGTATAATGGGGTCCACTACAAATCTCACAACTCATGGGTTGACCAGTTTGAACTTGTGCCACACTTTGAGTACCAAGATTCATCTTCTTAAGTCTTCTCTCTACCTCAGCTGCAATCTGGTCTTCCATCTTTACCACTTGCTCGGTAAGCTTCAAATTAATCAACTTTTCTGGTTGGCTCACACTGCGATCATACAACTCCAAATGCTCGTTAGCAGTTATGGCTTCAATGATCTTTTTGACACCAGTGGCTGTTGTAAAATTAGATGAGCCACTGGCAGCTGTATCAATTAGTTGCTTAGTCTTTATCTGGAGGCCATTGACGAACACCTGCATCTGCTCGGTTTGATCCATGTTATGAGTCAGGCAGGCTACCAAAATTTTCTTGAACCTCTTGTATGCATCTCTGAGAGATTCTCCGTCCTTCTGTTTAAAGTTCACAATATCATATCTTTTTCGGATATAAACAGATGCCGGAAAATACTCATTCAGAAATACCGTCTCCATCTTTTCCCAAGTGGCAATACTCCCAGCAGGTAACGAGTAGAACCACTTTTCAGCCTCTTCCGCCAGAGTGAAAGGAAACATTCTTAACTTCTTTGCTTCCTCCGTGTGTGTAACACCTCAAATTTGCCCCCAGTGTTTTAACTCTAACTGGCTTATGGTTCATTTTCATTTTTGCATCGTCATTTCTGCATTTGAATTTTTCTTTCGAGCATGGGATTAAGGTATTTTCCAGCAGCTCAAGGCGTCATCAGTTCCAGTATGATTCCAATAGTGTTCAGAGCCAAGCAGATAGCTTTCAAAATCTTTTTAAGCATTTATTTTGCTCATTAGATGATTTGATGATCAGAAACTCTGGCAGTCAATTTTTTATCAGTTATTCAGCACCAGACAGTTGTTTTCAGCAGTTTATTCCGAGTACGTAGCATATTTCACAGCATATTTCGAGAGTGTTACAGTGGCGATATCCAGTGGCAAGTCTCAGAGGTCTATTGTGGCTCAGAACAGGTGGAACCAAGCCATTCTCCAAGTTTCCCACCAAAAGGAGCAAGAATTCAAATTTTCCTTGTGTTAACCGATTAACACATTGGTTAACCGATTAACCAAGGAGAAATTTGCCCAAACTGCTCATTGTTCAGCACTGCATTTTTGGATTCAAATTTTAATCACCAATTTCATTTTCACATCAGTAGAAGGATCTAGAGAGTATGATTTTCCATTCAAAAATTTAAATTCTTTCCACTCTATTTCCACATTTTCCTTTCCTAATTCATTTTTCACCCCAAATTCCACCCACTTAACCTCACTCCAAACCCTAACTTAACTCCTAACCTAGGGGTTATTTAAATCATTTCATTCCAAACCTCAAGGACCCAAGGTCATTTTTCATTCTCATTTTTCAGAATTTACTCTCAATTCTCTCTCACTTTTTCATTCTCAACCTCCATTTTCAACCACACTCAAAGCTCCATATTCATAGATTCACAAATTCTTCATTGGAATTTGTGAATTCTTGAGCTAAACCTCCATCACATCCTCATTCTTGGTTCAATTCTGCAGTAGCTACTGGTTTAGATCTTGAATTAAGTTGTTGGAATCACTTTTGGAGGAGCCTTTGCTTATTTGAGGTGTTCTTGCTTGGATCTTCAAGTGTTCTTGGTAAAGCTTCATAGATCTCTGAATTTCTTGCCTTAATTCATCAATTTTCGTTTTCAACACTCAGCAAAGCAAATCTCAGCTTTGTAGATTGGTTTTCCTTAGATCTATACTTGATTTGGCTTATTTACAACTTATTCAATGTAGATCTTTGGTTGTTCTTGATTTTGATACATTTTGCTTGAACTTGATTCTTAATGTTGATGATTATTGGATCTAATTGATGTTTGAATAATGTGTTTGAGTTCAATTTTCGTGCATTGTTGATTACATGATCATTGGAGCTGTTTGCGTAAGTGATTTTGCTGCTGGAAGTGTTTTTTTTTCAAATTAATTGTGCTGCTGTAACAGGGTTAACCGATTAACCATTTGCAGTACAAGTTGGTTAATCGGTTAACCAGTGTATTTTGTTGTTTCTGCTGATTTTGGAGCTGTTAATCGGTTAACACACTTGGTTAACCGATTGTCACTGTTGCAGAGTGAATTTTTTGTGCATTTTTTAGCATGTTTCGATCCCGTTTCATTTTTAATCTTCATGGATTGATATGATACTTGTATAATGACTATTTTGATGCTGTTGCACCTCACACCATTGTATGCACACAATTTTCCGACACGCGATTCTTGGATTTTCATCGTTTATGATCATGTTTGCGTTGTTGCGTTCTTGGTGCGATGAACACATAGCACATACTCCTTGAGTATGTTAATTATTGATTAATGCTTGTGGTGCTGGATTTGTTTTGTGCATGCTTGTTCGCTCTCTATTCCTAGAGGTGCACACTTGTTTTGGCTTGTGCATGTACCAAATGATATGCATTCTTTCATGATGATTTCAAGAGTCGTTTGCCATGGTTTGTGGTATGATTGTGATCATGTTTGATTGAAGAATATGTAATGCTTGATGCATGTGTGCTTTTCCATGAGCGAATCATTTTTGAATGCATGCTACCCTGATTTTCTACAGCTGTCTATGTGCATCCATGCTGTTATATGTGCTGCTGTTTGGCCTTTTGCACCTTTTCTTGTGTTGAATTGTGTGTTGTTATAAGCTGTCTTGCTTGTGTGCTGCCTTTTACCGCTGTGCAGGTGCTTGAGTGCTGTTGTAGCCACTGTTTGTTTCTTTTCTTTCACTCCTTCTCTTCCCTTGAATCTCAAGACTTGTTTAAGTCTTGGATTTGCTCTGTTAGAGCTACCTAGTCCAACTTAATCTTTGATTAAGCTTGGAGTAGGATTAGCATTAGGCTTTCATTTTGCATGCTAACTTAGGTAGTTGTTCCCCTTCTTACCTCAACTATAGGGCCACCTTTGCATGACAACATTAGGATATAATTCCCCGTAGTGTTTTCTTTCTTTTGAGTCTTCACTTCTCTCTCTGAAAGAAATATCTCAAAACACTTAATAATTAAAAGTGTACTTCGTGTACCACGAGCCTTAAGTACATAGTATACTTTGTTGCGCGAGGCGTGTGACTCGTTACGCAAAGTACTTTCTATGTCATAGACTTTAGCATGAGGCATACTACGAACAAAAACCAATCCACTTCTTGTCTAAAAAACACGAAACAAACTCAAACCTTTTTATCCTTCGGGATTGTTAAGTTTCAAACCATTTTTAGAAGAGGGCACGTTATTTCCGTCTCGTCGCAAACAGGCATCGACCCTAACTGCCGGACGCGAATCTAACGTCGCTCATAAAAAACACTAAGACCTCGTTAGGTCGAACTGCGACTGCTCTGATTTCCTCCTTCTGGTTAGATTGAGGATACGTAGGCACAAGACGACGATGTCTTGGTGAGCAACCTCCCCCCTTAGTTCGTGTCCGAACTACGTTGACTCTGACTTTCCCACTGCACGAGGGAATACGTAGGCATAGGACGAGCGATGTCCTATCGAGTCACTTCTTTTTCTCTTCTCCCTCGTTTCTTCGTTCTCTTCCGTTCCCGTTCTTTCTTCTTTCCAGTAGCAGTGGAGCTCCGGATGAGGATACCCTTTGATCGAGACAACAAGCATGGATCCCATCGAGTACGATGGATGCGTGGGGGTGCTAACACCTTCCCCTCGCGTAACTAGCTCCCTTACCCGTTTCTCTTGGTCGCGAAACCATGCTTTTTTCCCTTCCCTCAGGTTTACGCAGTGTTTCCTTTCCCTCTCTTGGGATAAATACATATTGCTGGCGACTCTGTTTTCGCGCCACTTTCGCGTTTGTACCCGGATAAAAATCCTGGGAGCGACAGTGTGCCCCTCAATCTTGAGAGTGGTGCTCTGTTAGATGTCAAACATGATATATATTTGTATGAATTACTTGGCATTTTTCATTTCTTTCCATGTGGAATATGTTGATTTTAGTGAGGAATGGTGTTGTTGTGCATTCATTGAAATATACTTGTGGTGCTTGTAATTTGTGTGCTAATGTGCAGGAATAGGCATAAAAAGATCAAGATTGTGATACACAAAGATTGGAAGCAAGTTTCCATTGAAGGAAGAAATCAACAACAGCATTCGCTAGGCGAGTGTTGGCGAAGCAGCCAGCGAAGGTTCGCCTAGCGAACGTTAGCGAGTGTGCCAGCGAGGGGTGGCTGAAAGTATGCAAAAACCTACAGTAAGAAAACTGGGTAAATTCGCTGGGCGAGGAAGCCAGTGAAGGCTCGCTGATGTGTTCGCGAGGCGAAGGTGCCAGCGAAGGGTGGCAGAAACTTCCACTTTTGAAAACACCCAAACTTCGTTGGGGCGAATGTGGTAGCGAAGGTTCGCTTCACGAGTGATTTGGTTCGCCTAGCGAACCCACGATAATCCTTGTGGGCGGTTTAAGTCTGAGGCACTTAAAGTGCCATGTTTTAGTTCATTCGCTAGGCGAAGGGTGCTGTGATTTGAATTGTATAAATAGATTTTTCATTTGTTGTAAAGAGGATCTCTTGTTCATTTTCACTAAAAATCATAGTTTTTAGTATTTTGATCATCAAGGAGTGTAATTTCACTTGGAGAAGCTGAAGTCGCATCCATTCTCGATTATTCGTTGTGGATGCTCATTCATCTCCTCTCTTTACTTGTTATCCAAACTACCATGAGAAGTGGTGGCTAAACACTCAATGTTGAGGTTAGATGTAGTTGATCCTGATTTTATGTATTGCTTTTGATCTTTTGTATATGAACAAAGTCTTTGATCAATATAGATGATGTTGTTTTCTCTTAATGCTCCATGTGTGATTTGTATTGCTCTAGACATAGATTCTACAAATCATGACCTAACAATGTTATCTTTTAAAAACCAAACTCTAGACATAGATTTGGGATTTGCTATTCGCATTGTGTTGATCTTAATGATTGTTGTTTAGACTGTTAGCGTGAGACATCATCTGACGGTTTAAACAACGATACTCACGACTTCGCTTTAGACATAAACTTAGTCGGGAGCATACGCGGTTGTATTGGTCGGAAACCGAGTTCATATGCTTAATTATTTGTTTATACATGAAATGGATTAGCGAAACCTAACCTTGGCGTGCTTTTATCAAAACTTTTACAAACTCTTTATCAAATTAATCTTTGCCACTAATTGATGTTAAACGAAATTGAGAACCAATTGAAACTTGTGAACTTAAAATATCGCGACTATTGAACGGCACGCATCAAATATCGAACAATCCATGTGGAGACGATTAAAAACACCCCCACTATTACTCTACTAACAAAATGGCACCGTTGCCGGGGATTGTTTAGTGATATTGCAAGCATTGCGATAGTTGTGCTGTTTTAAGCTTGTTAACTTTATCTTGAACTTGTTAATTTGTTTGGTTTAGTATGCAGACTTAGTTTATGCGAGGGAAACTACCGGCGGACTAACTTTTTTTTGATCCTGAGATTGAGAGAACCGCTCGTAGAATCAACAGTAGAACTAGACGAAGGAGGCAGCTAGCAAGACAGAAGAGAGAACAAGAGGAAAGTACTTATACACCACCACCACCACTTCCACAGATACTTCCAGTTATGGAGGCAGGTCCACCACCACCACCACCACCTGCTTCTAGACCATGCATAAATAGTCCGAGACACAATGCCCAGTTCGCTCGCCATGCACATAATGGTCGTCATGCTAAAATGAAGACCGGTATTCTCCAGCTGTTATATCAAAGTCGATTTACGGGTATGGATCATGAAGATCCTTTCACCCATTTGACAAAATTTTATGAAATAGCGGGAGCGACTGGTGCACCTGAAGCTGAAGAGGAATCTCTGTTTAAGAGACTATTCCCGCATTCCCTCATTGGGAAGGCAAATGAGTGGTATCTTGATCAGTCAACGACAATAATGACGGATTGGAATGCATTGGAAGAGAAATTTTTAGAGAGATTTTTCCCACACACTCGGTTTTTGGAGGCAAAGACCGCCATCGCGGTGTTCACACAAGGAGCCAATGAATCTCTCAATGAAGCTTGGGAGAGATTTAAATCAATGTTAAGAAAGTGCAAAGGCCGTGGTTTTGATGAATTGTCACAAATTCATATATTTCGAAATGGACTTCAACTTGTACACAAAACCTTGTTGGATGCCACCGCTGGTGGATCCTTGTTAAGCAAAACCGCAGCAGAAGCCACAACTATTATTGATAAGATGGCCTTGAATGACCATCAAGGTAGTCATAACCGTGGACCTTCTCACCGAACTCCGGGAGTGTTGGAATTAGGAACAAACGATGCTATCCTTGTGCAAAACAAGTTATTATCACAACAGGTTGAGTTATTGACTAAGCAAATGTCTAAACTGCCGCAACAATTCAAAGAAATTCATGATTCTTCAAGTAAAAATGTGCAAGTCTTAGTTTGTGAATTGTGTAGGGGAGATCATCCTACCGGCTATTGTCCTCCGCTTGTGGAGGAGGTAAATTATGCTGGAAATCCGACTCAAGGTTATCAAGGACGACCTCTATACCAAAGTGCTCAACCACCGTACCAAAATCAACAAGGCTATCAACCTCGAAGCAACTATCAGAATCAATAAGGATGGAGACAAAATCCTTACCAACCACCCCAAGAACCTAGTGGAAGTTCAAGAATGGAGGAGACTTTCACCAAGTTCATGTAGTTATCTATGGCAACTCAAAAGAGTACGGAAGCTTCGATTAGAAATGTTGAATCGCAAGTAGGGCAACTTGCCAAGCAATTAGCCGAAAACCAACCGGGGTCATCCTTCTCTGCTACCACTCAACCAAATCCCAAAGGGGAGTGTAAAGCCATTTTCACAAGAAGTGGTAGAACAATTGGAAGTGATGTTGAACATGAGGTGGTAGTTGAAAAGGAAAACGATATTGTGTTGGAAGAAGTCGAAAATAATGATGAAAATGGGGTAGTTGAAAAGAATGATGAAGAAGTGAGGAAGAAAAAAAAATAAAGGAAGGAGTTTGAGAAGGAAGTCTTACAAAGACGATTACCGTATCCCCCTACTCCAAATAAAAAAGAGAATGATAGGCATTATGCAAGGTTTTTGGAGTTATCTAGTCGGTTGCAAGTAACCGTACCTTTCTCTGAAGCTCTTGAACAAATGCCTAGGTATGTCAAGTTCATGAAAGACATACTCATGAAAAAGAAGAGGTGCACTAACAAAAACAACATTGATCTTAATGCCGAGTGTAGTGCCGTCATCCAATGTGTGCTTCCGCGAAAAGAACAAGATCCGGGAAGAGTAGCATTACCTATTACAATAGGTACTGATTTTCAATGCAAAGCTTTGGTTGACATGGGTGCGAGCATCAATTTAATTCCCTTGTCGGTGGTGAAAAGACTTGATAATATGACCATACAATCAACAACCATGACATTACAACTTGCGGATAAGTCTAGAACGCGTCCGTATGGTGTTGTGGAGGATGTGCTAGTAAAAGTAGATAAATTCTTTTTTCCTGTTGATTTTGTGGTTGTTGAAATGGATGAGGATGAAGATACACCGATTATATTGGGCCGACCATTTATGAAAACCTCCAAAATGTTGGTGGATGTTGATGAAGGCTTAATGAAAGTACGAATCAAGGAAAGTGGTATGGAGGAAGAAGCTTGTTTTACATTGTTCAAAGGAGTGATGTTTGTGAATCAAGTGGATGAAGTCGTGCAAAAAGGAAAAGAGTTGGAAAAAGAGAAGTTGGAACGTATAGCATTTGAAAAGAAAAAGAATGAAGATGCAAAGGTAGCCTTGATGAATTCATGTTGGGATTGGTCGTTTTTAATGAAAAGGAGACCAAAAAATGGGCACGATAACGGATGAGTTTGTGTGCGCGTAGTGTGTTCGGTTCGGTAGCCGGTGGTTTAGCTTTTGTTTGCGAGGCGTCTAGTCTCCGGACCGTCGAGCTTAGCCGACGTTAAACAAGAGCTTGTTGGGAGGCACCCCAACATTGTAAGTATTACTACTTATTTCTGTTTTAATTGTGTTTAGTTAGCATTTTGAAGCCTTAAAAGATGTGGTAAATTTTGAAAATTTTTGAAAATTCTGGTCTTGTTCGCTGGCGTTCGCCTAGCGAGCTGGGGCGAGCATTCGCTGGCCTTCGCTCCGCGAACCCAGCGAGACAGACCAACCCAAGTTTTTCCACATCAGAAAAATGAATTGTGGTTGGGCCACCCAATTGGGCCCAAGACCCATTTTGAATCAGAATAGAGGGGGAAACCCTAATTCATTTGCCACCATTTCCTTGTTTCACCGTTTTGCACTCTCCTTTCCTCTCAGGAGCTTGGCAACACTTCTCTTTCCATTTTCCATTCACCCTAATCTCACCAGCACCGTGCGAAATTCAGGTTTGCACACTCTTTCATTGTTTATTTCATTGTGCATTGTTTATGTTCATGATATATCAATTAGGGTTTTGGAAATTTTTGGAACCTCTGTCATTTTGTTTATGGATTGCATGTTAGAAACTACCTAGGCATTATGCATAGAGTGATATTTGGAAAAAAGAGATTGTTGTTGGACTGGTTTTGATATTGTTTTTCTGCATTTTCGCAGGTTCCCTGCTTTGTTCGCTTCGCGAGCCTGCGCGAGCATTCGCCAGCATTCGCTTCGCGAATCTGGGGCGAATGTTCGCCAGACTTCGCCTAGCGAACCTGGAGCGAACAGATGCAAATTTACAATTTTTTTTAGAAAATGCAAGTCTCTGGCTGGTTTGTTGTGGTTCACTAATGCGTTGGTTTGTCGTTGTTCTGTTTTATTGTTTGTTATGTGCAGATGGCACCAAAAACAACAATTCACGCGGCGAAGAAACGAAAAGCTTCAACCTCCAGACAGGTGCCCGTGCGCTTTGACGAAGACAGATTTAGGGGAGCTAAACAAGCATCCAGATACGAAACCCTTGAGAGAAAGCACATCTTGGCAGAGAAAAGATTCCTACTTAGTGACCGTGGAAGCCACCAGACTATTGATGCTTTTTTTGTACAAAAGAAATGGGATCGTTTAATGATGCCTCTGGATGGGTACAATGCTGAAATAGTTCGGGAGTTTTATGCGAATGCCTTACCGGATGATGGAGAGAGATTTAGTTGGACCTCATTGGTTAGAGGGGCTGTTGTGAGATTTGATCGGAGGACGATCAACACTGTTTTGGGAGACCCTTTGCCATTGACCGGTACTCAGTTAGATAATTACCATCGTGACTTGCACCTCCACCGAGACATTGAAAAGATGACCCGGGATTTACTTCTTGAAGGTAAGGAAGTTGAGCGGAATTCATCCGGGGTTGCGATTAGATTCAGAAGGGTGGACATGCAGCCGTTGGTTCAGCTCATCTTGTTGTTTGTACTCACCAACATTTCTCCAAGGTTGCATCATAGTATAGTTCCAATTGCTCTTGCTCATCTTATTCACAGCATTCAGATGAATGTGCAGATTGACGTGGCCCGCATCATTGCGGATGAAATCAAGGTTATTGTTTTGAGTGGTTTGGGAGGTACTGCGGCGCGCAAGAATGCCCTGCTTGCTTTTCCATGTCTTATTATGTCCTTGTGCGCTCACGCTGGTGTGGATATTCCAGCCCGCAGGCAGGTCACTATTCCATCTGCTATTGATGATCGGTATGTGGATAAGTTCTGTAAGGCTAGAGGGGTTGTTGGAGAATCTTCAAGGGCTGGTGCTGATGATGCAGCTGAGGCTGGTGGAGGTTCTGAACCGGCGTCGCCGGCCTTTTATCCGTATCAGCAGGAGATCTGCCAATATAATTGGGATTGGATGGCTGCCCAGCAGCGTGCCATGACTGATATTCATGATTCTTTGCAGGTTCTCCAATTGCAGATCAGGGACCCTTCTACTGAGCACATGACGATGTCTAGGGAGCAGTTCCTAGTACATGTTGGTTGGCCTGAGGCCAGGCCAATTTTAGGAGGGGGTGACGATGATGCTGATGATGAGGAGGCTGGCGTGGAGACTGTTGGTGATGAGGACGATGAGGAGGAGGCTACTTCTGCTGGCGGTGATGAGGACATTGAGGTGTCAGATGAGGATTGATTTTTTGGATCATAGACTTTTGCACTTCCTTTGGTCACCAAAGTGAAGTTTTCTAGTATTTGTTTTTTTTTCAGCTTTTATTAGTCTATTGTATCCACATAGTGGAATATTTTGAATATTGTTGTACTTGTACCCTAGTGGTACCCTTTTGGATTATGTAGGTGTTTTTACACCAAACACTTTATTATTATTATTAGTAATGTTAAGTGTTTTTAGTAAAAAAATTTGTTTCGCTTTTACTAATAATTTGTGGTTTTTAATTATTGTATTAAGTGTTGAGTTCTTCAGTTTACGAATGCTCAACACTTAAATGTGTTTTTTTTTGTTGTTAACTGTTAATATGTTTTCATTTTAATATTTCTTCTTTTATGATGGAATTTTGGAAGTAGGTTGGAGACTCTTGATTTTAAAGGAAGATTCCTCCAAGATGTGAGGGCTATGATAGTGCCTTAGGCATTGTGTTGCGACAAGGTACATCGTTACCTAGTTCGAGAATTTTGTATGTTTTAGAACTTTGTGTCTTAGTGCGATTGAAAATGTTGTTTCATGTTACAACTTCCTTTGAATGCATGTGTCATTTTAGGATAAAAAACCATTAAAGTGAGAAGCCTCCAAAGTGTACTATATGTTAAGGATTGATGATGAATGTTGTTTTTACTTTTAATTCATGTCTTATCTTGTGACCATGTGATTTTGTGGAAGTATGAGAAGTGATCAAGGCACTTGTTGAAAGTGAGCACAACCATGTCCATATAGTAATTCACCCGTGAGGAGTGAGCATTTGGTAGCCCCTTTGAGCCTAAACAGTTTAGAACTCAGTTTAGTGATGAACTTGTTTTATGTACATAATTTGCAAGTTTGGTTCATCATTGAATTTGGTGAGTTTCTAACATTTTTTTCTTGAACCTTTGTAAATTGTATACTTTGATTTCCTTGCCTTAAAAAGCAAGGAACATTCACGTTAGGTGGAGTCGAAAATGAGTTGGGGAGAAATAAAAGAAGATGGGTGCATTACCCCAAATTAAAAAAAAAAATTTTTTTCAAGCAAGCATGTAAAGAAAAGAGTGTGAATATGTTATACAAATGAGAAAATGCTTGCTTGAATGAAAAAAAAAATAGATTCAATAATGGTGCACGGTAGTTTGTGAAGGTGTAATGAAAAAGTGGTGAAATGAAGTTGTGTTGTGTGAATAGGTGTTTAGTGAATGTTCTTTTGCATCGGCAATTTTGTTTCAATGGCCATTCGAAATGTCCCTTTTTGTTTACCCGACCAAGCTACAACCTTGAAGTCCTCAGTGATATTTTACTTCCATGATTTCTTTTGTGTTCATTGAGATATGGTATGAATTGCTTAGTATTTGCATCATTGGTCATTTGAGTGTAATTGTCCCGTGCTTGTATGCACGTTTGCCTTCAATCCTTTTTCAAAGAGGAGTGTAGAATGACATGTGCATGAGGAGTTAGTTGTCTATTGAAACATTGTTTGAAATTGTTTAAGAGTCAAGTTCTTTTACATTATAGGTTCTTGAATTCTGTAATTGTGCGTTGTTGTGATCATTGTTTAGTTGAGCCGTATTTCGCGTCTTGGTTGAATTGAGTGCTCGAGCAAATCCTCGTGAGAGGCATACTTTGCTTGAGGACAAACAAAGAGTTAGTTGGGGAGAGTTTGTTAGATGTCAAACATGATATATATTTGTATGAATTAATTGGCATTTTTCATTTCTTTCCATGTGGAATATGTTGATTTTAGTGAGGAATTGTGTTGTTGTGCATTCATTGAAATATACTTGTGGTGCTTGTAATTTGTGTGCTAATGTGCAGGAATAGGCATAAAAAGATCAAGATTGTGATACACAAAGATTGGAAGCAAGTTGCCATTGAAGGAAGAAATCAACAACAGCATTCGCTAGGCGAGTGTTGGCAAGCAGCCAGCGAAGGTTCGCCTAGCGAACGTTAGCGAGTGTGCCAGCGAGGGGTGGCAGAAAGTATGCAAAAACCTACAGTAGGAAAACTGGGTAAATTCGCTGGGCGAGGAAGCCAGCGAAGGCTCGCTGATGTGTTCGCGAGGCGAAGGTGCCAGCGAAGGGTGGCAGAAACTTCCACTTTTGAAAACACCCAAACTTCGATGGGGCGAATGTGATAGCGAAGGTTCGCTTCGCGAGTGATTTGGTTCGCCTAGAGAACCCACGATAATCCTTGTGGGCGGTTTAAGTCTGAGGCACTTAAAGTGCCATGTTTTAGTTCATTCGCTAGGCGAAGGGTGCTGTGATTTGAATTGTATAAATAGATTTTTCATTTGTTGTAAAGAGGATCTCTTGTTCATTTTCACTAAAAATCATAGTTTTCAGTATTTTGATCATCAAGGAGTGTAATTTCACTTAGAGAAGCTGAAGTCGCATCCATTTTCGATTATTCGTTGTGGATGCTCATTCATCTCCTCTCTTTACTTGTTATCCAAATTACCATGAGAAGTGGTAGCTAAACACTCAATGTTGAGGTTAGATGTAGTTGATCCTGATTTTATGTATTGCTTTTGATCTTTTGTATATGAACAAAGTCTTTGATCAATATATATGATGTTGTTTTCTCTTAATGCTCCATGTGTGATTTGTATTGCTCTAGACATAGATTCTACAAATCATGACCTAACAATGTTATCTTTTAAAAACCAAACTCTAGACATAGATTTGGGATTTGCTATTCGCATTGTGTTGATCTTAATGATTGTTGTTTAGACTGTTAGCGTGAGACATCATCTGACGGTCTAAACAACGATACTCACGACTTCGCTTTAGACATAAACTTAGTCGGGAGGATACGCGGTTGTATTGGTCGGAAACCGAGTTCATATGCTTGATTATTTGTTTATACATGAAATGGATTAGCGAAACCTAACCTTGGCATGCTTTTATCAAAACTTTTACAAACTCTTTATCAAATTAATCTTTGCCACTAATTGATGTTAAACGAAATTGAGAACCAATTGAAACCTGTGAACTTAAAATATCGCGACTATTGAACGACACGCATCAAATATCGAACAATCCCGGTGGAGACGATTAAAAACACCCCCACTATTACTCTACTAACATGCTCATAGTCAGAAATCTTTGCAGATGTTTGTTGGTATCTTCATTAACCTTTCCAGTGAAAGGTCTCCTCTCAAGTTGAGTGATGGTGCTAGGATGCAGTTGGAAATTTGGCACATTCACCGGTTGGTTCACAATGGTCAACCTACCAGCTGGTGCATTTGCCCTACCGTAATCGTCCAGAAGTCTCTCCGCTGGTTGATTTCCAGCCATGGTCACTATATCTTCGTCTGGCTCTGAACCTGAGTTTGAGTGCTTGGACGGTTCAGCTTCAGACGCTGCAAGTTTTGCTTGTCTACGTCTCTCGTGTAGCGTTCTTTCAATTTCTGCGTCAAAAAGAAAAATTGCTGAGGATTCTCCTCGCATAAAAATGTTAGACGCAGATTAGAAGCAACCGCAATAATCCAAAAGTTATAAGAAAAATGAAAAGAAAAATAACAGACAAATAAAAATAAAAATTTTAGTCACAGAGTGACAAAATTCCAATTGAATTAACACAACACTTATAATTTGGCAGTCCCCGGCAACGGCGCCAAAAACTTGATCGGTAAATAGCAAGTGTACTATTTAACGATGTAGTAATAATTGGGGTTGTCCCCAGAGTCGATCTCTCGAGGACTGCGTGTAATTATAAGTGCAGATGCTATTTCAATTAAACAAAAATTACTTTTGGGGTTTGTTTGGGTTGACAAAAGCTATAATAACAATGTAAAATAAGCAGAACAATAAAAAGTGCTTTTACGATTATAATGAAATATGCTAGGGAAAGGTGTATAAATTGCTCAGTAAGAACCTGAAATTATCATCAGAGAGACATGCCTCAAAACTTTAATTTTACTAACCCTCAAATATTTTTCTTAAATTCCTTAACCGAAAAACCTTTGATATTCTCCCTTGACCCTAATTCCTTAGCAGTCAAGAAAGAACATCAAGCAATAGTTCTGACAAAGTTTTTAGTCACTACGGGTAATCCCCATTCCTAGGCAATATCTACCGTAACGTTATTATGCAAAATCAATAGATTGGTTTTTCAGGCCAAATCCCTAATCGTAAATCGTTCCCAATTTAACCGATCGATAAATGTAAATAATTTGCATAACAAAAGATTAAGGCAAGAAAACATAATCTCATCAAATAATTCAACAGCGGTTCATTACATCACAATTCAGGGACACCCCCTAGCATTGGGGGGTTTAGCTACTCATAATATTCAGAGAAAACAAAATACAAAATAAAGACATTACAAAGATTGGTGATAAAAGTTGATCTTCAATTTCTCCCGATCATGAAAATCTCCTCTTTTCCCAATCCTCCAGCACTCTATTCTTTCTTCTGTAATTCTTTCGTACTCTCCAAAAGTTTTCCCTTTTCCTTTCTCAAATAAATATCTTAAATACTCTCAGGCTCAAAACATTAATGGGGAAATGCCCAAAATACCCTCAAAGATCCAAAAGGCAGAAATTCCAAGAAAATTAGAAGAAAACACGCTCCAGCCAACACGGGCCGTGTCAGGCGACACGGGCGGCCGTGTTGGCTCCCTGGCACTTTGATAAAAAAAGAATTAGCTCCAGACCTTCTGACACGGGCCGTGTCAGCTGACACAGGCACCCGTGTCAGCCCCCTGCCATATCTCCACAATCTCCTCTTCTTGGTACTCTCTTGACACGGGTCGTGTCATGCGACACGGGTGGCCGTGTCAGGCCACTGTCCTCCTACTTCAAACTCTTCCGAATCTTGCGGTTTTTCTTTTTTTTGTTCCGATTCCTCCTGAATGTTTATATGAACCTGAAAACACTAAAGAACACAACCAAGGCATAAAATGCGGTAAAAGAGATGTAAAACAAATAAACAATGACAAAAATATTAACTAAAACAAATAGTGAAATAACGTATGAAAACGACCGATCAGATCACAAGGCTCAAGAAGAGATGTTTTACAAATATCTGCTCTCAACGGCTCTGTAGTACAAGATCTGATGGAAGACGCAATGGTTAAACATGTTACACAATGGATCAATATCTTTTGGTGTATCTATCTTCAACGTCTCTTGTACTATGGAGAAAGCAAATACACTTGATCAAGTTATCTCTTCCAACGGCTAGTCTTCTACAACTGCTATATAAGTAGTTGAAGGTTTAAACTAAATATTTAACAAGGATCAACTAGATGGAGGAATAACAAGATCAACAATGAAGCAACACAATCGAGTATGCAGAATCTTCTGATATTTGTTGTAAATTGTAAAAGCCTTAAGATTTCTTAAACATTGAATATCTTAGAAACATTAAGAGCATTAGGTCTTTATTATGGTGATTTCCATGTACCTCTGATGTTTGTATCAAGTACACCTTATTCTCTATTCTGCTGAACATGTTGTTTAGCAGTTTAGATAAAGTCTCTTGCTATGTGCTTGAGCACCTAAGTCTCTCTCCAAGATGCTTGAGCCATGTAAGTCTCCTGCTATGTGCTAGAACATTAAAAGCCTAAATCAAGTGAACTGATTGAGCACCTAAGTCTCTTGCCAAGATGCTTGAGCCATGTAAGTCTCCTGCTATGTGCTAGAGCATTGAAAGTCTTAATCAAGTGGATTGATAGAGCACCTAAGTCTCTCGCCAAAATGCTTGAGCCATGTAAATCTCCTGCTATGGGCTAGAGCATTGAAAGTCTTAATCAAGTGGATTGATTGAGCACCTAAGTCTTTCGCCAAGATGCTTGAGCCATGTAAGTGTCTTGCTATGTGCTAGGGCATTGAAAGTCTTAATCAAGTGGATTGATTGAGCAAGGAAGTCTTGGACTATGAGTTTGAGCAGAAGTCTTGGGTTTGTGGAACCTAAGTAAGGAAGTCTTGGACCGAGGGTTTGAGCAGGAAGTATTGGATTCATGGAATCTAAGCAGAATTCTTGGGTTCGTGGAACCTAAGCAAGGAAGTCTTGGACCGAGGGTCTGAGCAGCAAGTCTTAGATTCGTGGAATCTAAGCAGAAGTTTCGGGCCCGAGGGGCTTGAGCAAAAGTCTTGAACCTGAGGGATTTAATCACGAAGTCTCGGGTTTGAGGGACCTGAGTAGTAAAGTCTTAGGCTGCTGGTCTAAGCATGGATATCTCGAGCCTTCGGGGTTTAAGCAATAAGTATTGGGCTGAGGGTCTGAGCAATGTAAAGTCTTATGTTGAATGCATCAGCGATTGTAATCATGGTTTGATTATAGTGAAAATATCTTGTGATGCAAGGGGACTGGACTACTTTCATTTTTGGAGGAATCAGTATAAATCTCTGTGTGTTATGTTATTATTTATTTACTTCTGTTAACATCCGCTGCTTAATATAATCAGAATCTGAACACCAGTTTAGATTTTGAACTCTGATCAGAAGTAAAGTAAGAAAATAGAAAACACAATTCGACCCCCTTCTTGTGTACTTTTCTTCACCTTCAATTGCAAGAGTTAAAATTTTGTTTTCTACAAAGCCATTCAATCGATTGCGTAGAAGCTTCAATCGATTGCATGCTGAAACTTTTTGAAAAATTTTCTAAGTCCAAAAACTTCATGACTGTATCATATCTAATTTTCAGCCAATGCTAGTAAAATCATTTGAAAAATATTTTAACAATGTATATAATGAATTTTTCAAATGCATGATCAAATATATTGAGCACTTCAAGATTGCCTATGATAAGGATTTCATATACCTTGAGTGTTGATCATAAGCAACTTTTCCTTCTTGTTTGATAATGAGACTTGAACTATAAAATATTGTCTTCATCAAAACATGTTGTAAGTTTGTCTTCATAATCTTCACCTTTTTTATGATGACAATCACATGAGCAAAGAAGATTAATTTTGACCACAATGCTCCGCTTTTCTCTTAGAATCATATGCTTGGATATCTCCCCCCATCTTTGACAAATCATACTAACTTTAATTCTTCCTGAAAATGTTAGATCACAAGCATACACATGTATATAATAACTTCCCCCCTTTTTCATTACTAAAAAGAAAGGAAAAGTGTAATTGAAAGAAAAAATAGAGAAATGAGAGAATGATCAAGAAATAAAATATAGAAACTTAACATAAACATATTGTCTTAACATAACAACTACCATAAACTTAATAGAACAATGACAGAGTCTTAGAATAAAACAATAACATAAACTTAACTTTAACAAAACCATAAGAACATACTATAATTAAGCATAATAAAACAACACATATAAAACATATTAATCTTGGTTCATAAAATCTTGGTCAAGGTTGTTGTTTGGTGGAGCATTTTGAGGTTGATGGAATGAATATTGCTAAAGAGGGATTTAAACTTGAGGAGCGTGCACATGAATATGGAGGTTAGAGATTTGGGTAGACAAAGAGTGATGCATATATGCCATGTAGTCAAGAATATGTCCCATGTCTTCAGACTTTTGTGGAGGTTCTTGAACCGGAGGAGGAAGAGGATTCTCAAATTCATCATCAACATATTGAATAGTATTTGAGATGAAGGAAGAAGAAGAATAAGAATTGGTTAAAATTATTTTACTATTCACTTACTTAATAAGGGTTTAAAGATTACAAGTGAATATTAATAATTAACCTCTCTCAACAACCTGAGAGAACTAGTCTATTTATAGACTACTAAGCTAACTTAGGCCCCAATTCTACATGCTAACTTAAACACAAAGCTAACATATTTTGGTAGCATGCTTGAACTGACTTCGACTCTAGAATGCACAACTCTTGTCGAACTATGAAATTACCTTTGTTGACACTAGAGTTCAATCCAAATACCACAAGGCATATAGCCTCAATGCGAGCAACTGGAGCATAAGTTTCCTCATATTTAATGCCCTCCTCTTGGTTATAACATTGAGTAACTAGTCAGGCTTTGTTCTTAGTTATCACTCTGTTTTCATCGAGTTTATTTCTAAAAACCCATCTAGTGCCAATAACTTGATGATCTCACGAATGAGGGATAAGGTCCCATACATCATTCCTTTTAAACTGGTTTAATTCATCTTTCCTGGGCATAAGCCAATGCTCATCAAGTAAGGAATCTTTTGCGTTTTTAGGTTCAACTTGTGAAACGAACGAAAAGTGATAACAAAAATTACTTATCTTGGAGTGTGTTGTCACGCCTTTGGTGATGTATTCAAGTATATTGTCCATTGGATGGTCCTTAGAGGTTGTCTAAGCCAAAGGAAGATCATCCACTACAGTTGAACTTTCAATCTTCTCATTTTCACAATCGTCATCTTCTTCTTTCTCAAGTTCCACCACTTTAGGCTGACCAATTCCTTCTTTGGGATCTTTGAGAATGTCTTGTGAAGATATACCTACATCATGAAAAGAAACACCTTTCCTGACATTTCTCGGATAAGGTTCATCAAAAGTGATGTACGTACTCTTCAACAATAAGTAATCTTTTGTTATAAACCATATAAGCTTCGCTAGATTGAGAGTATCCAAGGAAGATACCTTCATCGGCCTTTGCATCAAACTTTCAAAGATTATCATTTCCATTGTTTAACACACAAAATTTGCACCCGAAAACATGAAGATGCGATAAATTTGGTTTTTTACCCTTTAGTAATTCATAAGGAGTTTTGTCTAAAATAGGACGTCTTAGTACCCTATTTAAGACATAAAATGCCATGCTAATGGCATCACCCCAGAAATACTTAGGTAGATTGCCCTCATTAAGCATGGTTCTAGCCAACTCCTATAAAACACAATTTTTGCGCTCCATAACAAAGTTTTTTTGTGGAGTTCTAGAAGCGGAAAAATTATGCTTAATGCCATGTTTACCACAATAATTCTCAAAGAGGTGATTTTCAAAGATATGACCCAACAAAATCTCGAGTAATCGTCTACTATCACAAAACCATAGTAATTACCACATATGCTTTTGGTCCTTGAGGTTACAAAGAGATCCATATGAAGAAGCTCAAGAGGTCTCAAAGTTGAAACAACGTTTTTCGATTTAAACAGGACTCTTTTTTGCTTACCCATTTGGCATGCATCGCATATATAGTCTTTTGAAAACTTTATTATTGGTAGACCGATTACTAAATCTTTTGAAGTCACTTTGTTTAGTAAATCAAAGTTGATATGAGCTAGGCATCTATGCCATAACCAAGAGTCTTCACTCATGGTCACTGAACACTTAGTTCCTATCAAGGATACGTCATCTAAGTTAAGCATATAAGAGTTATTAACCTTCAAGCCTTTAAACATGCACTCTTTCTTATCATTATGTTCAAACAAGCAACAAGTATTTGTAAAATTAACTTTAAAGCCATTGTCGCATAGTTGACTAATGCTAAGAAGATTATGTTTAAGACCTTCAACTAACATAACATCAGAGATAGTAGTAGACAAGGGATTACCTACACTACATTTTCCAAGTACTACTCCCTTGTTGTTGTCTCTAGAGGTAATGAAACCCTTCTTATTTGGCATAAAGTCAAAGAATAGGGATATGTCACCTGCCATATGCCTTGAGCATCCATTATCGAGAAACCACATTTTCTCCGTAGAGCCAATACATTTAACATATAGAATCAAACAAGAGTAATAGGTACCCAATTTTCATTGGGTACTTAATAGTGGGTGAAATTAAGGTTGCATTTGGGAAACCATTGAAAAACACCTTTAGGAACAAAGAGTCTCCTAAACTTGCATTTTTCAATAGTGTGACACTTTTTGCAACAATAGTGACAAGATAAGTTATGATGAGATGTACTTTTGCTATTTGGATCCTTTTGAACATATTTATACTTTTTGTATAAAGGGTTTAAAGACCGTTTAAACTTTGATAGATTAATAGCAAATGTAAGCTTTGGTTGTAATGCCTTGTCCAATTTAGCTTTAAGAGAATTTACCTCTTTTTGCCAAATGTGACATGTTTCACAACCGAACCATGAAGGTTCTTCATCCTCATTCTTATCTTTTTGAATATATATCATAGATTTCTTAAGAGCTTCCATATTCTTTTCGGTTTCTAAAACTTTAGCTTCTAAATGTGAAAGATTCTTTTATTTGAAGCTAACTTTTTAAAAGCGTCTACGACTTCTCTATGTAGATTTTCAAAAGCTTTTTGTAATTGGGAATAAGACAATTCATTAATAGATTCGAGCTTAGAATGACTTACACTCTTCTTCTTCTTCTTTTTGTTGGCCATGAAGCAAAGCTTAGCCAATTCAACACTTGAACTTGAGCTTTCATCACTTGAAGAATCATTTTCACTTTCCCAAGTAACATAAGCTCTTCTAAATTTGCTAGATTTCTTGTGATGATCTGTCTCTTTGTCTTTCTTGATCAATGGACACTCCAGCCTATAATGACCTTCTTTTTCATAATTGTAGCATGAACTTCTAAGTTTACCCTTCTTATTCTCATATTCCTTTGAGGAGTTAGATAGCCTTCTAGATTTTATTAGGTTCTTGTTAGAGTGCTTGACTCCATTTTTCCTTATGTACTTCTTGTACCTTTTGATGAAAAACCCCATTTCTTCATCATCGGAATTCTCATCATCACTTGATTCAAAATCACTTTGCTCATTAGTTGTGTACTTTGAACTTGAAACCTTTAGAGTAATAGACTTCTTTTATACCTCATTATCCTGACCTTTCTCCTTCTTTATCTTTTTTTCATGCTTTTTCTCATATTTTTCCAAGCAAGTGAGTTCTTGCTCGTGTTCTTCTAGCTTGCCAAATAAAGTTGTGAGATCAAGTGTTTTAAAATAATTCGCTTCTTTGAGTGTGGTGGCCTTAGGTTGTCATTCCCTATTAAGACACCTCAAAACTTTATTAGTAGCAATATCATTAGAAATAGGCTTACCTAGAGCATTCAAACGATTTATAAGGTGTATGAACCTCTTTTGCATGTCGGCAATGGTTTCACTGTGCTTCATGTGAAATAGTTCAAATTCTTGATTTAAGGTATTGATCCTATCTTGTTTGACTTCACTAGTTCCCTCATGGACAACTTCTAATGCGTCCCACATCACTTTGGCAGTTTCACAATGAGAGACACAATAATATTCATCAACACCAAGTGCGGATATGTCAATATTTTATGCTTTCCAATCATGTGACCATAATTTCTTATCACTATCATCCAATTGTACTTTCGGTTTTGGTACGATGACACCTTCACCATTGGTCATTGTAATTTGATTAGGACCATTGATGATGGTGTCCTATACACCCTTATCAACCAAGTTGATATGGATATGCATACAAGCTTTCCAATAGCCATAATTTTCACCGAAAAAGATGGGCACTCTATTGTACCCCATTTAGGTTCGGTAGCCATTTTATAATAAGTGAATATTGAAGCATGGAATTAACCAGAGCTCATGATACCACTTGTTATACGAAGGCAACTTTTCTAGAGGGGGTTGAATAGATCCCAAGTTAAAAATTCCTTTACAAAAATTATTTTGAAAATTTAACGGCTAGCGGAAGTGACCCAGATTGAATCGTGTAAGCCGAACCACAATAAAAAGCTAGCGAAAGTGATTTGGATTGAATCGTCTAAACCGAATTGCAATTTTTGTAAAGTAATCTTTTAACTTGGGATCTATTCATCCCCTTCTAGAAAAGTTTCCTTCGTATAACAAGTGGTATCACGAGCTCTGGTTAATTCCATGATTCAATATTCGCTTATTATGAAATGCCTAGCCAACCTAAATGGGGTACAATAGAGCTCCCATCTTTATCAGTACAAATTATGGCTATTGGAAAGCTTGTATGCGCATCCATATCAACTCGGTTGATAAGGGTGTATGGGACACTATCATCAATGATTCTAATCAAATTACAATGACCAATGGTGAAGGTGTCATCTTACAAAAACCAGAAGCAAAGTGGGATGATAATGATAAGAAATAATGATAAGAAATTATGGTGACATAATTGGAAGGTATAAAATATTCTCATATCTGCAATTGGTGTTGATGAATATTATCGTGTCTCTCATTGTGAAACCACCAAAGCTATGTGGGACACATTAGAAGTTGCCTCCGCGGATACTAATAAGTTAGCTTGTAGCATAAGTTAACTTAGTAATTAATAAATAGACTAGTTCTCTCAGGTTGTTGAGAGAGGTTAATTATTAGTATGCACTAGTAATCTTTAAACCCTTATTGAGTAAGTGAATAGTAAAACAATTTTAATCGATTCTTATTCTTCTTCTCAATATGAAAACCAATTGATGATAATGATAAATAAATCAATAAATATGCTTATAACCACAATCACTTGAATGCTACTCAGTAAGTAAAGTTATTTCCAATGATAAAATACACAAAAACAAAAATGAGACAAATTATCAAACACCTTGCGCGCAATAAATTTTGTTTGGTTTTGTATGCTACCCAAGAGAGCTTTTTTCATCAAACAACTCAAAGACTTATATTGTTTTCTGATAATGGTGGAGAAACAAGAATTGCACTAGAGGTTTTGGCAGGATGAAGATAGTAGGGGTTGGATTGATCAAGAGCTGGGTTCTTTGTGGAGTTATTATTTGTGTTCTTCTTCTTATTGTTGTTGTCATGTGTGATGGAGGAGTCATCACGATCTACCTCCATTGTTGAAGCTCAAAAAAATGAATAGTGAAGAAGAAGAAGATCAATCTTCTAGTTACTCACACTACTTATACCACAATACAACATGTAGAATGACATATGAAACTAAATATCAGGC
Source organism: Lathyrus tuberosus (assembly GCA_022829125.1). Taxonomy (NCBI): domain Eukaryota; kingdom Viridiplantae; phylum Streptophyta; class Magnoliopsida; order Fabales; family Fabaceae; genus Lathyrus; species Lathyrus tuberosus. The sequence goes on from JALAZF010000057.1 coordinate 1,425,347, forward strand.
TTAACCTTTCATTGAATGGAAAAAGGTATATATACAAGATGAGTTACTTGTGACTCAAGAAACATACCAACAAACTATATAGAAGTGTCTAGAAAAGGTAAGTTATAGACAATAATTTTGGTGTGTTGAGGATATTTTATGGCAGATGGCATAAGGAGGGGAAAAAAATATTCATAAAACTGAACATTCCTAGAGATGAAAATCTCTCCTGTGTTGTGTTTTATGACAATAAGAAAAACATATTTTATGGCACGGGGATCAAGTTTCTGGCGCCCTTAGACAAGAGTGGAAGCAAAAAACAGATAGCCAATGACCTTGAGATTTGTGTAGTCATGTGATGTTTAATGAAGAAGCTCATAAGGAGTTTAAAGTTGATGGCATGAGAAGGAAATCTATTGATTAAATAAACTGCATGAAAAATGGCATAATTCCTAAAAAGCCTTGGTAAATTAGATTAGAACATAAGAGCATGAGCCACATTCAGAATATGCTCGTGCTTCCTTTTCGCAATAACATTTTGTTGAGGACTTTCTACCCATGTCTTTTTGTGAATGATGCCCTTGTCCTTGAAATAGATATCCATGAGAAACTCTTTGCCATTATCTGATATGGTATTCTTTGTTATTTTACCAATTTGAGTATGAGCCAAGTTGATGAATTGCATGATCAAATGTCTTGTCTCAAATTTATTCTTCATGAGAAAATCCCAAGTATGTCTTGTGAAGTCATCTATAATGGTTAGACAATAAGAATGGCCATGGAATATGAGGGTGTGAAAGGACCCCTAATGTCCATGTGAATTAGTTCAAAAGAAGATGTAGTTTCAATATTACTCAAAGGAAAAGAAAGTTTTGTTTTCTTGGCATTATGACAACAATCACATATAGATTTAACAGGATCACAAACAACAAAAAATATTTGTTCAATAGTTTTGACTACATTGTGAGATGGATGACCAAGTCTATGATGCCAAAGAATAAGCCAATTTTAAGCATCAAAATTACATGGATTCTCATTTACATTAGAATTAAAGGAAGAATATAAAGTAGATTCTTGGCATAACATGTATAGGTTATTGCGAACATTAGCAAGCCCAATCATCTTCAATGAAGGCTGTTCCTGAATAATCGTAGAGCAATGATAAACAATGAGATGACATTTATTATTATATGATTTTTGGCATGCATAAATGAGATTGCAATTGAATGTAGGTACAAAAAGAACATTGTATAAAGTTAAATGAGTATTCAATTTAACAAATCCTGATATTATTGATAATATATGAGATTCATTAGGTAATTTGATGACAATAGGTGAGACATTGTGATGAGAATAAAAGAGTTTAAGAGAGCAACAAATGTGGTCAGTGACTCATGTATCAATGATCCAGTTATGGTTTTAAAAACTACTTGTGATATGAATTATGGGGTGAATCAAAGCCGAAGATGATGCATTGATGATGTGAGAATCAAAATGAGATGAAGATTCAATTTTGTTGATCAAGGCTATGAGCTTGTGGTATATCTCAGGAGTGATGTCCACTTTGTTGGGATATTGATTAGCATGATTTGTAGTGGGAGATTGAGCCTCATCACTTGTATCAACATTGTTGGATGAGCTAACCTTATCTTGGAACTTGAAGCCTTAGGGAAATCCATGTTCGAAGTAACAAGAATCAAGGGTGTACCCAATTTTATCACAAAGGAACAAACTTTGTTGTTGGATGAAGATTTTCCTTGAAAATTTGGTTTACCATGACCTTTACCTTGTTTGTGAAGAAATTGACCATTAGCTGAAGATGTGTTGGTGTTTGCCATGAAAATCTTGGAATATTAAGAGGGAATAAAAGATGATAATTGGTGTTATTGCTGCATAATGGATGAGAAAACCTTGGTGACATTAGATAGAGGTTTATTCATGAAAATTTGTGATTTGACATGGTTGAATTCATCATTCAAACCTTTCAAAAAAGAAATCATATACTCCATGTCACGTTTCCTCTTGATGATTTTATTGTCTCCAGAGGTATATTTTGGAAGAACCCGAAAAGTTTTCAAATCTTCCCAAAGAGTCTAGTTACAGATTTGTTACCTTGCCTTATGGAATTGATATGTTGCAGAAGATCTGACAAACGAAAATGATCACTATTAGAGAACCTGTTTTGCAGATCTGTCCATAGTTGTGCAACATTATCAACATAAGTCGTGCTTTGAGTAATGTCTGGAGAAAGTGAGCAGAGATCCAAGAAAGCATGATGTTATTGCATCTTTCCCACGTATCACAGAGAGGATCATCTTCCTTAGGTGCAGTGAGTTTGCCATTGATTAATTTAATTTTGTTCTTGCTCAAGAGAGCTTTTTTCATCGAACGACTCCAAGACTTATATTGTTTTCCGATAATGGTGGACAAACAAGAATTGCACTAGAGTTTTCGGCAGGATGAAGATAGTAGGGATTGGATTGATCAAAGGCTAGGTTCTTTGTGGAGTTATTGTTTGTGTTCTTATTGTTATTGTTGTTGTCATGTGTGACAGAGGTGTCACACTATCTACCTCTATTGTTGAAGCTCAAAAAAAGGAATGGTGAAGAAGAAGAAAATGAATCTTCTAGTTACTCACACTACTGATACCATAATACAATATGTATCATAACATATGAAACTAAATATTGGACTCAGCCTTTCATTGAATGAAAACAAAGTATATATATACAACATGAGTTACTTGTGACTCAAGAAACATACTAACAAACTATATTAAACCCTAACTAACAAACAAAATAAATGATCATATAGTTAAATAAATGGTGAAAAAGGTGACAAAAAGAAAAAAATATCTAGCTCTCCTATGTTTAGTATTTATCAAATTGTATATCTGTCATACCCCAAATTTTGACCACCAAGATTTCCCATCATTATGAAAATCATCCTCATAATATGGATGTACTTTCATGCCTCATCAATCTCCTCAAAGATGGTTAAGCATTCACCACAATAAAAAATTAGGGTTTTGAGCCCTCTCCGAGCACTTAGACAAAGGATCAATCAAGGAATGGCATGATCTTCAACTTGTATAACCTCTCAAACACATATAAGGGATCAAGAGGACTCCCAAATCAAGAATCAAGCACAAGGTTGCAACATTCCAAGTGGATCAAGCCTCAAGATTGCCAGGGTCACCAAATTAGGGTTTTGATGGACTGAGGTCTCCAGATGGAAATTTTCATCTGGGCATGAGCCAATGCTTCGAGCACAACCCAAGATACTCCAAGGGACCTCATGGACCCAATCATCAAGTAAATTTAGGCTCAGGGGATGCATTAATAAAAAATCAGGAATTAGGGTTTCTTGACCTAATTCACCCCTAAGTTGACTTTTGGGACAAAACATGAGCCAAAACCTCAATACATGATTTGAGGGCCTCCAATACACCATATTGATCCATTTACAACAATGGGTTGACCCAAGAAGCTTGATTCACAAGTTTCAATTTCATCTGGACCACAATTAGGGTTTCGAGGAAAAAGTCAACTGTGCCTTTGACTTTTGACTACGACATGCTCCCAAACCTTGGGACATGATTCAATACACCCTATAACACCTATGGAATCCATCCATTAGGTTTGATTTAGGTCAAAGACTTGATTTCACAAGGGATCGCACAGTTTGGATTTCATCCGATAAAAAGTCAACTGTGCACAAAATCAAGTTTGACTTTTGGAATTTTTCAGAAATATGGTTCCCCTGAGTCAAAAACAATGTTAATGTATGGTATTGATCATCATCCATCAAGAAAAATCAAGAAAAGTGAGGTTTCTTGCAAAATGGGCAACCTTGAGAAACCAAATTTTTTCTAAGTTATGGAATAAAAGTGGTTTTGGTACCAACTTCCAAGGATCATAACTTGAAATCCAAGCAACCACTTTGGGTGATCCAAAGCTGGATTTGTAGGTCTTGCTACACTCTACAAAAGCTTCAACTACCTCAGACTCCAATTCCTTATGGATTGATCAAAATCACAAAAACATGAAAATGACACTTTTTCCAACACTTAGTGAAAATCTGCCTAAGTTACCAGCCTTGAACATCAATGTTCATGAGGTTTTTTCAGTTGGATCCAAATAGTTTCAAAACAAACTATGATCACGCATGTTTTTTATCATATGAGGGCTTTCTAAAAAGCACAAGAGCCTCCCATAACTCAACCTGAGCAGGGAGATATGAATCCCTCAAGATCACAATTTCCAACTGTCCTAGGCAAGGCAGATTTTGACAGATTTTGTTGTTTTGCTCGATTTGGGAAATTTGAACAAATCCAAGCCTTGTCATCATTTTGGACACATCTGGGCATAAAACAAAAGGAGAATGATCTGATCCCCAAACCTCCAAAGTCCAAGAATCTACATTAGCCATAACAAACCTAAAAAGGCTAAAAAGGTGCCAAGACTCCAATTTTGTTTCAATGCATTTAATGGATACACCAAGGTGGCATGGATTGACACATTCCTAACTGAATGAGTCAAGGATCAACACTGAATAATAGGACCATAGGCATGTACCCTAACCTCAAGTCAATGGCTAGAGGAGACTTGAGATTCCTTTTGCTCAACATTGGCCAAAGGCCTGCTGCAGCTGCCATTCACTATTGCTTGCAAAACAAACTTGCTCTACTATAATTAGAGCTCATTTGTTCTCAGTTTGAGTACACCAAAGCACTACAACACTTGTTTTCCTCAAAATCTCTTTCTTTAGGCCAAAATGCATTCTTTTGCAAGGTATCTCTGAATTTTTGAGTTAGAGAGCAATTCCACCGCAGCTCATGATCCAAACACCTCTAAAATGTTGTATCTAAGCTGTCCAAACAATCACTTGTGACCTAAAACACCAAAATCACAAAGTCAACCTCCAAAACCTCAAAAATTGACTTTTCTGCATTTTCCAAGCCATGCCTTGATTCAGTCACTTCCAAAACCAAACAAACCCTCAAACACACTCCAAATATCATCCTCAAACTGTCCCAAATGGTTCCCCTCATATGGAACACCATTTGAGAGAGTTGCCATATTGGTCACTTTTGCCCCTTTTGCAAGAAAGTGCCAAAACTTATTCCTGAGGATTCCAGCTGGTTCTAATCATCCTAAAAAAGCTTCCAAGGGATCAATTGAGAGTGTCCAAAGCATCAAATTACTTCTGGCACAAGAAACTTGACAGATAGCACAAAAGCTCCAAGAGGTAAGTGCATGACAACTTGAACTCTTTGAATTATGCATTCCTTTGATGTCCATTGATCATAAACATCTCATACATGTTGTATATGTTGTGTTTGAACCAATTTTCCATGTAATTCTTGCCTGTACCATGAGATAGCATATAATATGCAAAAATAGACCTATTTTGAAATCACTATCGGATTTTGAGGAGGAAACATTTTCTGAAAATTCCAAGGGCACCATTGGATTCCTCATGAAATTCTAGGTCAGACGCACCTAAATTTTGTCTCAATCCATGGAGAAATGAGAAAGTTAGAGGCTTCACGTAAATTGCCAAAGCTTGCCTTGCCTTGCCTTGGCCAGACCTGAAAACTTGGCACCCCTTATGTATTTATGGGGTGGTTTTGATACACGGATGTATCACCACCCCAATGGTAGCGCGCATGTGTGTTTGGCTTGATGGTCGTGGGTTTAAACCCCACCCAGACCATTTTGCCATTTCCTATGTTTTTGCTATTTTTCATATATTTTTTGGTTTTTGTTAATTAATTCAAAAATTAATTTCTCTCTCAATTTTAATTATTTTTGATTGGTTCTTTTTTTTGAAAATTCACAAAAACATTAAAATATTTTATTCACCAAAAATTTCACAAAAATATTATTTATTTCATGTATTTGGTATTTTTGTAAAGAATTATGTTTTTATTTGTTTTTAAACATTAAAAATATTTCTTTCTCTTGGTTTTTGCAAAATTTAATTTATTTTTAAATCATATCATGAATGAAATATGATTTTACAAATATAAATCCAAGATCACAACCTCTTTTTTCACATGTTTGATTATTTTAATTGAATTTTTATTCAATTAAAATACATTAAAAAACAAAAAATTAGGGTTTTGATCACTATCACCCTAACAAATCTTTTCAAACACTTTTTGGGCCTCTAACAGAGTGTAAGACCCAACCCCCTTTGTACATAAATAAATTTGGGCCTCAGTCATTGTATAAGTCCCTCTGTATTTTTCAAAACCACGGCGCGATCGTCGCCTTTTTAACAAAATCAACTGGGCCTACCCTTGTGTTGTAAGTCTCATTTCTTTTCTTTTTCAAACCTTTGGGCCTCTCCTTGAGTTGTAAGACCCATTCCTTTGTACAGAAAACCTTTTTGGGCCTCAGTCATTGTATAAGCCCCAGTACAGTTTACAAAACAACGGTACGATTATTGTTTTTCATCTGGGCCTCTCCTTGAGTATAAGCCCCAACAATCTTTTCAAAAACAACCTTCCTTTTGATTTAGGTTCAAATCCATAGTTGATATCAAAACTTTCTTTAATTTATTGAACAACTAACCATACAACTGTTACAATGGAAGCTTGCTCGCCTGTAAGTTTTTATCAGCTTTCTTTACATGCTTTCATATATATATGGAAGCTTGCTCACATGTAAGTCCTTCTTTCATATCCTTTTAAATACTTGTCATATATCAACTGTATATATACTAGTATACCTGCATAGAGTTTTCCCCGACAACTAGGTCCAGAACTAGGTAAAGCCAGTTGGCCACTCTTTAATACAGTCAAAACTAGATCCCCATAGGATTTCCAAATACAGTCTTACCTTCTCTTGGGCTTAAATAATATGGAACAAAGAGAAAGGCATTATTCCCAGTGAAACTTTTCTCAGACTGTCACTATTAGAAATTGTCAAAGAAGTTCATTTCCCCAGAGAGAATTAATTCCCGGTGAAACCTCTCTTGAATTTCTTCAAACCCTAGAACTGTTCACTAAAGAAAAGATTATTCCCGGTGAAACTTTTCTTGAACTCTTCTTAAGTTTGGACCCACAGGCTTCCTAAAAGCATCCCCGCCTCCTCTTGGGCTTTGTACAAGGACCCTCCGGCTTCTTAGAAGTTCTCATGCCTTCTCTTGGGCTTAATACAAGGACCATGAAGACCTCTTAAAGGTATAGGACAGAACTTAGTAATCCTTCGTTAGAGCTGTCTTTCTATAAGAGTCAAAACCTCATACCAATGTTAGGGTTGATACTCATCCCTTCAAAGAGTCAGCCTCCTTTTGGGCGATATACAAAGATAAACTCCGCCATACCAATATATTTGGACAGTCTAATCTCCTCTCGGGTCTCAAAGACATTCTCAAGTTCCTTATAAAGACAAAAATAAAAAACACTGGTCATTTAATCAATCCCCAGTAGAGTCGAAACCTGTGAGTTCTAAAACTCCGTCTTTTATCCTAAACTTCCCCAGCCAGGGTCAGCTTATCATCAGAGCCTCAAGGTATCTGATACCTTAACTCTTCTGTAAACCCTCAGCGAGAGTTAATTCCCCATTTTGGACCTGCCTCTGGATCTCAATAATCCTCCGCAGAAGCCAGCCTCCTCTTGGGCTTTGTACAATAATTTTCCCCAGCAGAGTTAACCTTTTCAGACTCTCTTGTTGAGTCAATCACCTTTCCACACTCTCTTGTTGAGTCAATGGTACAAAACAAAATCACTCTCTTGTTGAATCAACCCTTTCAACCTCAATCTTGGGCTTTGTACAAGACAGGTAAAAACACTCTCTTGTTGAGTCAATCTTTTTCAGCCTCCTATTAGGCTTGGTATAATGATTTCCTCTAGCAGGAGTTAGCTTCCTCTCAGACTGTGTATAATGATTTCTCCAGCTTGTTCAGCCTCAATCTTGGGCTTTGTACAAGACACCATATAAATTTCCCTAAGCAGAGTCAATCCTCTTTCCAGCCTCAATCTTGGGCTTTGTACAAAACAGATAATACTTTCTAGCAGAGTCAAACTCATTTCAGCCTCAATCTTGGGCTTTGTACAAGACACCTAAAATATCCTCATCCGAGTCAGTAAAGTCTCATTTTAGCCTCAATCTTGGGCTTTGTACAAGATAGATAAAGATTTCTTTCCCACCGAGTCAGTCTTCTTTTCAGCCTCAATCTTAGGCTTTGTACAAGACATATATAAACCCTCCCCGATGGAGTCGAAATCCTTTTAGCCTCAATCTTGGGCTTTGTACGAGACAGACATAATATTTTCCCCAGAAAAGTCAAACTTTTAGCCTCCTCTTAGGCTTTGTATAATGATATCCCAAAAGAGTCAGTCTCTTTTAGCCTCAATCTTGGGCTTTGTACAAGACACATATAAACACTCTCTTGTTGAGTCGGTCTTTTCCAGCCTCCTCTTAGGCTTTGTAGAATGACTTCCCCAGTGGAGTCAATCAATCTCTTAGCTTCAACATTGGGCTTTGATCAAGGCACACAAAAATCAACATCCCCTTAGAGGAAATCAAGATCTCTCTGTAGGAAGTCACTTATCTGTATATCACATATCAAAACAGACATTCAAATCAAACCCTAATCCCAAATAACTGCTGTAAGTGGCACACTTATTGATACAAATATCCAAGCTGTTGTCCATCTTTTATCCTGGTAAATCCTCTCTTTCATCTAATTGCTGTAAGCGGCAAGCCTCTGGATTGTTTACATCCACGCCACTGTCCCTCTCTTAGCATGAGAAATTCCTAAGAAAAAAATGGCATTGCTCTACATTGAGTTAAAGTTTTCCCCTTCAGGATAAATCCCCTATAAAGGAAATTATGGCATTGCTGGATTCACATATCCCATTTAAAGTAATTCTCCTTTATAAACAGTCACCCAACCGTTGTGATAAACAGACGAGATGTCTCCCTTTAGAGATGACAAATTCCCTCTCAGTCAAACCTTTTAGCTTCAATCTTGGGCTTTGAACAAGACACCAATACTCCTTTAGCTTCAATCTTGGGCTTTGAACAAGACACAAATACTCCTTTAGCTTCAATCTTGGGCTTTGAACAAGACACAAATACTCCTTTAGCTTCAATCTTGGGCTTTGAACAAGACACCAAAGCATAATCTTTTTCCTCCCTTAGAATAAGAGGAACTACAATTGCTCTGATTTCCCTGTTTCTTTGAACGGGAATACGTAGGCATAAGATTGCGAAATCTTAGCGAGCATATCAATCAAAAAATCTAGGCCCAGTACCTTCATACCAATCAAAAACTCTAGGTCCAGTACCTTCATACTAATCAAAACTTAGGTCCAATACCTTACCAAAAACATCGGAAAACCCAAACATCAATAAAAACTCACTCTCTCTCTCTCTCATATTTCCCAAGAAACTTTCCCAACCCATCAACAGATAAACACCATCAAGTACAAAGCAGAACCTAAAACTAACAACCTGTGGATAACCACATATAGGATGTGTAATTGACAACTCCCCATTGTATAACCTGACCCCGAACTCCCCGAATCTCTTTCAGCGTTTGTTCAGTTAAACATTCGCGTGCAAGGTTAGTTTTAGATAGCTTCCCTTTCCCTTCCAGCTTCACGGGATAAATAAGAAATCAGAAAGTAGCACCCCACTCCTCCTCATTGCGGTGAGGAGAAAACCATTCTGCGATAAGGTGGTCGCGTCACCGACAAAATTCTCACGCTACAATATCTAAGCCTTTGTATGGTCTAACAATGATTTGAATACTGCCGTGCATTTAATGTGAAGCTTGAATTTCTAGCTTTAACAAATCACGATCAAAAGAACATTGGGATATGATAAAACAATTTTGAGCGTAAAACCAAACACTTAGGCTCTGTTTAGCACAACCATTTTTGAGCTTATAGCTTATAAGCTCATATGACAATAAAAGACCTGTTTGGTAACTGTTTTTCATCACGAGCTTATAACTAATTTTACTAGCTTATAACTTATTTTTCAGATGCTATTTTAAACAGTGTTTTAGCTTATAGTTTATAACTTATCATTTTTTCTTCCACTTTTGTCCTTATTAATTTAACTAAAATCCACTACTACCCTTTATAATTTATTTTAGGCTTAAATAATGTTTTCATCCCTGTAAGTTGTCGAGTTTTTGGTTTTGGTCCCTGAATCTTTTTTTTTTCGGTCCAAGTCCTTAACATTTGATTTCTTTTTGCGATTAGTCCCTAACGTTAAACTTCCGTTACAAAAATGATGATGTGACTAACATTGCTGACGTGGCAAATTTTTTTTATCATTTTTCATTTATTTTAATCTCCAATAATTTCACATAAGCTGTTTTGATTTTGGTCCTTATAGTTTAAGAAGGCAAAAATTCAAATTTTGGTCCCAAGAGGACTTGAACCCATGACCTTTACTTCCATAACATGGTTCTTAGTCACTAGACCATTCAACTCACTTATGTTTTTACTTGTAACAAATTTATATATTACATAAATCCAATATTTACTATTTAATACTTATATTTGAAATACTGATAATATAAATTATTTTATAGAATTTAATGTTTAATATTTATTAATATAAATAAAAATTATTTAATATAAATATTTATATATACTGTTAGTATAAATTATTTAATATAATTAGTATAATTATTTTATTAATTAGTAAAATAATTAGTCTTTAAACTAGTAAAATAATTGAAATAGTAAAATTATTAAACCAAATAATTAGTATATTAAATAATTATTTTATTAAATATTTAGTAAATAATACTGTAATTATTTAATAAAAATGATTAATATTAAAATTAAAATTATTTAATAATAATGTTATTGAAATTATTTAATAAAATTGTAATTAATAATACTGTAATTATTTCAGTAATTAATAATGTTGTAGTTGAAATTATTTAATAATAATGTAATTAAAATTATTTAACAAACTAATTAAATAATATTTCACTAAAATTAATATTTCATATTTTACTAGATATTTAATAAAGTAATTATAAAATATTTCACTATTAGTTAATAACAGTATTAGTTAATATTGTATTATTAGTAAATAATACTTTATTATTAATCAATTTGAACAAAACATTAAATAATTATTATAAGTATTATTAGTTTAACCTAATAATTTAAATATTAAATAGTTTAATTAGTATTTTTAATAGTTAAATTACAGTAAATTTATTTAGTTTAATTTATTAAATAATTAGAGTATTAATTAATTACAGTAAATTATTAATAATAGTTTAATTTATTAAATAATTATAATATTAATTACAGTAAATTAAATAAATGAGATATTTAATAATTATGATTATTAATATTAAAATTATTTAGTTATTTAAATAATAAATAATTATTAGTTACAATAATAAATAAAAAATAATTACGATAATAAATAAAAAATAATTATTAGTAAATCATATTGTATTATTAGTTAATAGTAAATAATTACGATACTAAATAATAAATAATTATTATAATTAATAATTGAAATATTAAATATTTAGAATATTAAATTAATGAAATATTTAATAAACTAATTATTTAATAAATTAAAGAATTCTTGTAAAAAAATTAAATAATTTAAATAATAATAATTGAATTATTAAATAGTTGAAATAATATTAGTATATTATTATATGCATTAGAGATATAAACAAGAAGAAGAAACTCCTACTTGTTGAAAACAAAAGGTCCTAGGTTCAATACTACATAGGGCTAGTTTTTGACGAAAATATTATTTAAGTCTTTATTTTAATATAAATAAAATAATTATATATTAAATGTCTTTTATGTTATTTTAATTTATCAACTAATTGAACCGTTAATTTTACCAAACACTTCAATTAGCTTATCAGCTATAAATCATCAGCCATAAGTCCTTAAACTATAAACTATAATTCATCTACCATCAATCATAAATTATAAACTATTAATTAATTTATCAATCAACCGTTATTTTTATCAAATAGAGTTTTAATAACTTTTATACGAGTATATTTTATCACCAATGATAACTTCATGACTACCATTGAAGTTAAGTTCAATGAATAGTTTGGAACTTCTTAAATATTCTCTTTCATGAAAATATAGACTATGTGTTTAAAGGATTTCCAAGAATGATTAGATCAAATAATATAATTATATCTCTAACGATAATGTTTCAAAAAGTATTATGATATTTGAACTTACTTTTTTAATATGTGTTCTAGAATAATTTCTTTTTTAAATAAAAGACGTCGGAGCTTTGAAAGGGGTCTCTAATTTTTATAGTTATTTTAATTAAGAAAGGAAACATAAAAAACAATGTTACGTAAAAAACAATGTTCCTGATTTTTTGTGAATTATTTTTTCCGGGACATATAGCATTGCTGAATCATAATTGCATACTTTATTCTGGTCAATAAATTTCGAGAATTTCTTAATACATTCTATAAATTTTTTTAGGTATCATGCAAAATTTCTTTTTTATCTTTTATTTTCGGATATGCACATTCGAATGTACCATTATTTTTAAAAACGTTGATTTATTTCGGATATGCATATCAGGAATAATTCCTGATGTGCAAATCCAGAACCATTTCTTATAACTTCGCGTCAGAGTTTCTCCCTTCTCATTCTTTAGCTTTTCATATTTCAAACAATCAAACTCTCTCAAACTCTCAATTTCTTTCCCACAAATCCTGACTTTTTTCACTCGAGTTCGGCGCAGAGCAACTTCTACAACGATCAAGACACTCCAAATCCTCTGTATCTCAATTTAATCGGTAAGTTTTTGAATTTTAGAGTTTCAGAGTTATTTTCGAGTAATCGATTTAGAGTAGACATTTAGGTGTAGAAATTGTTAGGTAGTATGAATAACATAGGTTAGAGACAATGTATGTATTGTTTGCTGCTTCAATCGGACGATCAGGGCATTAAAATGCCCTTTTCTATGGTACAGTAGCCATGACTGCGTTTTTTAGAACTTGAAATACGTACCGGATGTGCAGATCAAGAAAAATTTTAACGTTGATTGCTTTCCTGATGTGCACATTTAAAAAACCCAACGTTAAATATTCTGAGTACTTCCGGATGTGCATCCACGAAAGTTTTCCTAATGTGCAAATCCGGAAGCAACTTGGTTTCTATTTTTGTTTTGTTTTTTGTTTATTGTTTATAGTATTTTTTAATTATTTTTAAAAAATTCTAATTTATTTATTATGCTTTGCAGATTACATGGCTTCCGAGACGATCGTATGATACATGGACAGACAGCTCAACATGCATCTGTCCGACGTGAGCGGACGCAGTCTACAACTGAGGGTTCCGGCGCAGAGGCAGTTCTAGCAGTCCCTACAGCTGAGGGACATTCTACACCACAGCCTTCCACATCGCAGGAGAGATCCTTCAGCATACACATTAGTTTTTTGTTTGATGTATTCTATTTTTATTACATTTATGTACTGTATTTTGACATGAGTATTATTATGTATATATATATCATTTTATTTTATATATGAATGTTTTCGAATGTATATTAAGTTGTGACGATATATTAACATTTGCGACCAACCAACAAAACTGATTTAAAAAAAAAGTTCTGCTATTTTTCCTGATCTGCAGATCAGGAATTATTCCTGATATGCACATCCGGAACAAATTAACGTTTTTAAAAAAAATGGTGCGTCCGAATGTGCATATCCGAAAACTAGGGGTTAAAACAGAAATTCGCGTAGTGTCTAAAAAACTTTAGAGTGTAATAAGAAATTCAAATTTTTGACAGAAATAAAATTTTAAACATATTTATTATTTTAATTAAGTCAAAGAGTTTAATTGGTATGCACTGACAGTGTAAAATAATTTTACACTGTCAACTAATAGGAATATATTAATCTGCCATGTCATACAATTAATTTAAATTTTACAGTCTGATGTGGCGGGATGCATGAGGGTGATTGGTTGACAGTGAAAAATATTTTTAATTAAACAGTCCGAAAGACTTAGTACGAAATCCAGATCCCAATTTCCAGTATTCTACACGTGTCATAAACTTATTGGACACACATTTTCCTCACAAAAAGATAAATTTCATGAAGTCAATCTCATCTTTTCTCAGCTTCTGAACATTCTCCATTTTCCTCTCTTTCATGTTCCTTACCCCCTAAGTTCCTTCCACCAATCACCAACATCAATCACTACAACCCCAAATTCGATTCACATGTTAACCATTTCAGATATAATTCTCTTTCTCCTCTCCACAGAATTAGGGTTTTTACCTCGTAGAAGAAAATGGACGATGTAAAAGACAAGATGAAAGGTTTCATCAAGAAAGTCAATAACCCTTTCTCATCTTCATCCTCTGGAAAATTCAAAGGCCAAGGTAGAGTTCTAGGCTCTTCTTCATCATCTACACCGGCAAATTCCATTTCTACCCCTCGCCCTTCTCCTTCTCAGAATTCCAATCCTATTTCAAAACCTAAACCTAAACCTAATCCCGAACCCGAACCTACTCTACCGATTGCTTCAGCTTCTGATAATACCAGAATCGAAAAAGCTCGTAAACCTGGAGATGGATTTGATCCGTTTGATTCTTTGGTCACTTCATCGCAGAGATCTCGAAATGGTTATTCGGTCAATGTATATGAATGTCCTATTTGTAAGACTCCGTTTAGATCTGAAGATGAGGTTTCTGAACATGTTGAAAGTTGTTTGAGTAATCCAGTTAGAAATGATGATGGTGGAAAATTGGTAGAGAGTGAAGTTGTTGATGAGAGTAACACTGAATTGGAGATTTGTGTTGGGAGTTATGTTTCGGGGAGTCCTTCGGACGCTTCGGTTGATATTGTTTTGAAATTGTTGAGGAATATTGTTAAGGAGCCTGAGAATGTTAAGTTTAGGAAGATTAGGTTGAGTAATCCGAAGATTAAGGAAGCTGTTGCTGAGGTTAGTGGTGGGGTTGAGTTGTTGAGCTTTTTGGGGTTTGGACTTAAGGAGGAGAATGGAGAGACATGGGCGTTGATGGAGGTTCCTACTGAGGAGAAGATAGGGTTGATTAAGAAAGCTATTGTGTTGTTGGAACCACAATTGGTAAAGGATCCTCCAAAGAAAGAGAGTTTAGTGTCTACAACTTCTGTTGAGAAAGTAGCCGATGTTGAACCGAAAAAGATCGACAGACAGGTAAAATTCATATTCATAATACTTCTGGTATTTACTTTTAACAATGTGTGTGTTTTGTATGCATTGGAGTATTCTGCATGTGTTTTGTTTGCTCTTGTAGGAAACTTGTGTGGTTTTGGAATTGATATTCTAGCTAGAAAAACACTAGTTGTAAAGATGTAATGTAACTAAATTGTTGAATACCTAGAATGACACAGTCTAGTTTTAATTTCAGTAGAATGCAATGGTTAACAAAATAATGCACTGTGTACTATCTGAACAATTGAGCTATGAAAATGACTGAGAGGATGCAACATTAATAGCTAATCTATCCTATTTGGTTTAGCGTATAACTGTAGTTTTATCATTATTTTAAGTGAGGCGTTAGAATATCTGGTTTAGACTAACTTCTATCCTTGATTTTTTTTTTTTGGATGCGAAATTAAAAAGGAAAAATGAAGTCCAAGTTCTTTTGCATAGACATACTGAAAATTTGTGATGGACTTGGTCACTACTTTTCTACAGTTTGTTTGAGAATAGGGCTAGAATATTTGGCTTAATTTGGGTGTATTAGCAAAGGGGAACAGTATGCCGTGGGTTGTTTCGGGTAGTAATTATCGCATAAAAGTAGAAAAGAAATATAATGAAACCTTCATTCAAACAAGGATATACTTTGTTAATAGACGACATATAAATCCGTGATAGAAACTGGTATCAAAATACAAATTAATAATAATATTAGTATGGTTCCCTAGAAATTCGAGAACCTTGAGTCTCTCCCTTCGAAGAATCCGAGAGTTTGATCTCTCCCAATCAAACCAATGCTATGCTAATAACTCCCTTTGAAGAATCCGAGAGTTTGATCTCTCCCAATCAATGCTATGCTAATAACGTAGATGCTGCTTGAAACATAATAGCTGATGGCTGTCGCCTAATAACATAATAGCTGCTGGCTGCTTCCTAATAACATAATAACTGCTGCATGCCCTTTGTGATACACTTGCTTTATGTTGTTCAGATTTGTGCTCACACAAATTTCGCGCACCATTTCAACGATGACTTGTAACTGTCTTTGCGTTTAGAAGTGCTCCCTTCACTCTTATTCAATATTCTTATACAGAATTTGCTGCATAGAAAGCAACCCTTCAGAGCCGTACTCTAAAACCTCAATGCATGATTGCATTCTCCTTGTTAAAACCGTCAACTTCTTGGGATCCTAGACCTCAATGCATGATTACATTTTCCTTGTTAAAACCGTCAACTTCTTGGGATCCTAGACGTAGTGCTTTGATACCAGTGTTAGAATCTTGTATCTAAAAAAATAAATTGCTGAATAATCTCAGAAGAAAGGTTCTCAATCATACAATTATTCACCGGGACAGAATTGAAATGTTACACAGGAAAGTTGCATAGGACACTTCCCATCAAGCCTCGAGAGCTTGGTTCTCTCCCCCCCAAATAACCATTCACTAACTTCTTTATAACCTAATATGCTCTGCTCTTTACCTATTTACCTTTACTAGCAACACACACAGTTGACAAACTGTTAGATCTCTTATTTAAATGTGTATAAGATGAAAGTTATAGTAAAATTACCGCTAGTTATGTTATGAGACAATTACTTTATGGGATAGTGACTGCTAGTTATGGGGTGTTACTGCTGTGACCAGCAATTAATTATGCATGTCATTGGGTTTCTCATTAGTTTGACACTTTAGTACTTTTTGCAGTGTTGTTAATAGATGCTATATCATAGCAGTATATGAACAAATTGTTACTATATGTGATGCGCCATTTAGGACAAAATGTTGTCAAATAGTGGCGCTATACTATTGTGAAATGGTATTTGATCCAACTGCTATTTTCTACTATCTGCGATTCACAAAACTAACATTTCAAATAAGAAATTAACTCATTCTTTAGATTGAATATGCATATCTTATGATTTAAAAATACCACTTACAGGTGAAGGTCTTCTTTGCTGTCTCTGAAAGCGTTGCAGCTAAAATTGAGCTACCAGATTCCTTCTACAAACGATCAGTTGATGAGGTGAGAAGAGATGCTGAATTAAGGAGAAAAAAGTTTGAAGAGTCTCAGCTTTTAATCCCCAAGTCCCTTAAAGAAAAACAAGCTAAAGCTGCAAAGAGGCGATACACAAGAACTATTATTAGGATTCAGTTTCCAGATGGAATTGTACTTCAAGGTGTATTTGCTCCATGGGAACCGACTACTGCTTTATATGAGGTTTGTCCTTCGCTATTTGGTTTTAAGGAACTTTTCAAAAAATAGTTGAGATGAGTTATTCAAATCATGTTATAGATCTTTGATAAAAGTTCTTGTTTTCCATGTTGATAATGCAGTTTGTCAGCTCTGCATTAAAAGAACAAGGTTTGGAATTCGAGCTAATGCATCCTGTAGTTGTTCAACGGCGAGTTATCCCATGTTTTCCAAAAGCTGGACAAAAAGCCAAAACAATAGAGGAAGAAGACTTGGTACCTTCTGCTCTAATCAAGTTCAAGCCCCTAGAAACAGATTCTGTTGTTTTCACTAGTCTCAAAAATGAATTGCTTGAAATCAGTGAACCACTTGTAAATGGTTGAGCATTTCTCGTCTGTGAACGATATTGATTTCTTCCCTTACTTTTCATAATCATCTTTTTTTCTCCTTTAAAATTGTGGGGATATTAGATACAATTTTGTTGTACTCACTTTCATTCCCAATTTTGTGACAAACAATATTATAGTCAAACAATATTATAGTCAGATAAATCTATAGCCATTAAAAATTTACAGGAAAGCTTTCATATATAAGTCAATGACTAAATAAATTCATGAATGCTGCATACACAATGATCAACACTAATTTTTCTTTAGCTATAAACTTCAAACAAATTACAGTAACTGAAAATAACTTGGCATGATGAATGATGATATTGTAAGGTTCATCATAATGACTCAAGTTTTCCATTATAGCTCATCAGTGTATGTATATCCATGAGAATTTTCATCACATACTCTACACATCAATGAAGAGTCTGAAGAAATACACCACCAATTTGTGTGCTGCTTACAATATGGTTTGTTACAGCAACTGCATTTAGGAACCTTTAACCAACATTCAAGGCACATGATATCTCCACAAGCACACTCTTCAGGTTCTTCTGATCCAACACATTCACCACAGTTTTCACACCTTGGAATACAAAATATGCACCCTCTACATTCCTTCATCTTGCAGTCCACTTTTGGGCAGTCATATACCATCTTCACTTCAGAGCACTTGGGACATATCTCCAAATCAATAATCCGATGATTTTCTCGACACTCGAATGCCGAAACGCTGTCGCGTTTATGATAGTAGATAGGCTGCTGCATTTGCATGTTTTCCAATGAAAGGTTTTCTCTAAGGTTTGAAGTAAGAATGTCAAGATGCTCCTTCTGTAGATTGTACATGCCGTTTATACTCAAGGTGGTTAAGCAATTGTTTCTTTGACACAATGTTTCTACAGCCTTTAGAACACCTTCAGGGGTTATGCTAGTGCATGCTGGTATATGAAGCTACACATAAAATTAAACCACAAATGAGACAACACTTGTTTATTCAAACATCCTAAATAATAATAAAACATGGGTTTTGGTTTTGGTATTGTTACCTCTTTAATGAAAGGGTTTTGTTCGATAACTCTTTGTAGTCCTTGATCAGTGATGTGTATACAGTTCATAAGAGCAAGTTTTTGAAGCCTACCATTGGCTTTGGATGTGATTTTCAACAGAGTCTCGTCGGTGAGACGATAATTGAGAGGAGTTTCGATGATAATACAAAGCCATGGCAATACATCTTTGTTGACTGCATCCCTTAGTGATGTGCAAACAAGAGACATGGTTAAAACCTCGTACACTCGAAGGTATGGTATGACCAGAAACATGGCATGGTGAGGAGGAGCATGGTCTTGTTCTACTGCCTGAGCTATTGTCGCCATGTTAGAGGAGGAAGTTATTTGATCCTATCATTATGGTTTTGAAGATAAGAATGTAAGGGATGTGAATTGAGTTTAGGAGGGACACATGAGTCACACGTTAGACAATTAGATGGTAAACATATGGCTGAGAATAATGCACGTATGTATGACACATGTAGTAACAATGGGTCTAGATCTCATGCATCAATCTACTATCTATATCTATATGTTATAATTCAATTACATGAACTCTCAAAATTGCCCTTTCATCACAAATTATTTACACTAACAAAAGAATATTTTAGTAATCAACTAATGTTTACTTTTTTTCAATCACAACTCCTATTATATCATGACAAGTGACATTCATTTATCAATCTCTACCAATAAAATCACAATTAAATATTACATACATTCATTCTCTCTTTTAATTCAAATTTCAAATCTCTCTTACATTTTTTTCCCACACTTTCTCACTTTCATTTTAATTTTTTTCTCTATTTAATTATTATCACTAAAAATACCAAAAATCTATTTTTTAATTTAATACAATTTAATTTATATGATTATTGTTCATTTTACAATTAAGTATATTATTTTAAATTTTGCATTTGTATCTAAATACATTTTAAATCGCATCAAATAATTTTTTTATCTCACGGGTCATTATCGCATCAAAAATTGACTTTTTTTTTTGTCTTTTTTCATCTTATGAATATTTTTTTCTTCTTTTTGCATGATTATTTAATACAATTGAGATTGTATAATTATTTTTCAATTTATAATTAAATAACTCATTTCAAATTTACATATGTATATAAATACATTTTATTATCTATCAAATAAACTTTATATTTCACGGGTCACTAAAAAAACAATACATATTTTATTTTAATAAAAAACAATACATATTTTATTTTAATCAATAATTACCTTAATTTGAAAGATAAAATCTTTATTATCAAATATTAAACTTTTTTTATTTTACAAGTTCTTTTTTCTCTTTGTATTTAATTACAACTGTATTTATATAATCATTGTTCATTTTAAAATTAATAACTAATTTTAAATTTAAATACATATATAAATACATTTTATAACGTTCAAATTTACATTTAAACATATTTAATATTGTATCAATAATTTTACCCGTGCTGGAGCACGGGTATCTTACTAGTTTGATATCAAAACTTTGATTATGTAATAACAAAATGTTTTAAATGATTTTGACGGTTAATGATATCGGATTGTTTAAATTCAATAAAAATATTAGAGAAATAAATGTTTGGAATTTCATCAAATTTATGGAGAATTCCGAATTAATAAAAATCAATCTATCTAATTGATTATTCATATTGTTCTTCACTATTTACTCGAATAAAACAATCAATTTTGATTGCAAGATGATTCTGCTGCATAATGAATATTGAAGAAGAAAAGAAAAATGAATTGGGAAAGAAAAGAAATTAGGGTTTTGGAGAAAATAGGAAGAATATTTTTTTTGCAGAGTTTCTCTCTGCATTCAAACTGAAGTTTATTCAACTTTTTTTTTCCTATGCAACTGCGTTACAACAATGATAAGGTACTTCCCTATTTATAAGCTGAGATTGCTTGCACACCAAACAATCTCTAACTAACCTAATTAACTCGGCTAAAACAAATAAATAAAGCTAAGTCTTAAATTATGTCGAAGACACACTTGTTCGACATTTCGACATCTAAGTGTTTCGACATCTCCTTGCTTCTATCGAGCAACATGTTTCGACACAAGGAATTACATTCTCAACACACCATTTAATTCATTGTGTCTAAGCTATCTACATTCATCATAGATCTTAATTTCTTGAACACTTCGACCTGTACAACTTTCATCATGATGTCTGCAATATGATTCTCAGTTCTGCAGTGTTCTAAGTTCAGCTTCCCATTTGCTACTTGTTCTCGAAGATAACGAAACCTCATTTCGATGTGCTTGCTTATTTCATGTGCTATCGGATTCTTCGCAAAATTGATAGTAGACATATTTTTTATCTTCATGGTAATTGCTCCAAGATTCTTTGTTGTAATTTCTTCGACCAAATTGACCATCCATGTTGCTTGACATGCACATAGGGAAACAACTATCACTACTACAGAAAACATTTACAACAATGGTTGGAAAAGGGATAACATCACGCGTGACTTGTCGTTGTTACGTAGGGTGTGGA
Source organism: Lathyrus tuberosus (assembly GCA_022829125.1). Lineage (NCBI taxonomy): Eukaryota > Viridiplantae > Streptophyta > Magnoliopsida > Fabales > Fabaceae > Lathyrus > Lathyrus tuberosus. Next base: position 1,446,654 of record JALAZF010000057.1, read on the forward strand.
TGTATATGTGCTACTTACAATCACGATCTTATGACCGTTGTAGAAAATCTGAAAGCGCACTATATATGATCACGATTGCTATAGCTAACTATTGTGGTATATACATTTAGGTAAATGACATTTCATAACAGTTAATATAAATAAGTGTTGTTGAAAGTATCCAGAGTTTATTATATAATATGTAGATTGTTTATTTTTCAATAAACCTCACAGTAACATACATCCATTCAAATTGATGAAGAAGTATATAATATGAAAATTAAACTATTCTTGAAAGCCAACTTAAACAAACAACTATTTTCCGAATTGCATCCGTCTCATCGTTCATCTCACGTTGTTTAACATATAGAATGTGGTTCAATGGTCCTAGTCCTTCATGACATCAATTCCTTCTATTCTAGTTTAATTTGAATAATATCAATAAATTGTTGTTATTCAAATTAAACTATAAGAGAAGATATGGATGTGATGAAGGACTCAGGTCATTGACCAACATTCTATATGTTAAACAACGTGAGATGAACGATGAGACAGATGCAATTCGGAAAACATTGATTGATATAAGTTGGTTTTCAAATACAACTTAATTTTCAGATTATAAGTTTCTATGTCAATTTAAATGAAATGTATTTTCAGTGAAGGGTTAGTGAAATAAACAATCTACATAGCATATAATAAACTCAAATTCATACAACAACATATAACAACACAAGATATGTTTTAAGAATTTAAAGAACAAAATATTGCTAAGTCACAAGAAGCTTCTTTTTTGTGACTTAGAAATGTTTTGTTCTTGTTCTTAAAACATTAATCAACAACAACAACATACAACAAAATAAGGTTCAAGAACAACAATAACAACATACAACAACAACATACAACAACATACAACAACACAAGATATTATGTAATGTTTAAAGAACACACCTTTTTTTAAACTAATCGTGGATCTGGAACAAATTATGATTTTCATCTAGTTTATGAAGCTATGAATAAGAAGTACAAGGTGAATGAAGTTAACACAATAGCTTCATACTTCTTGTATTTTTCTTCATAGCTACACAAACCATATGTATCATAGCCAAAGTATACTCTTTGTTAAAGTGGTGAAGACGAATCTGAAAAAATGAGAACATTCACAAAATAAAAAAAAACGAGAACCCATTTTTAACAAGAAATGTAAACGAAATTGAAGCATAAGTTTAATGAACGAACCTGAGATATGATTAAAGAGTATCATAGCAATTGGTGAAGACGAATCTGAAGGTTTAAGAAAGTTTAAAGAGTGACATGGATGTTAGGGTTATGTTATGAGAGATAAGAGTGAAATACGATAGGGTTTTCATTTGAGAGAAACGACTGTTATGTACTGAACGATAGATACTTTTGCTTATATAGCAAAAAATATCACTTTTCATCACGATTAGAAAGAAAAACCGTGATAAAATATATCACTTTTCATCACAGCTAGAAAGAAAAACCGTGATATAATTTTAAACTTTTAATACGGTTCTTTAGTAAAGCCGTGGTTAAATAACTTTCAATTTTTTATTTATTTATGAATGCAATGGTGAAAGAGTTATTAATTATTGTTATTGTTATTCTTCATTGGTATTGCGATTGTTGTTGTTATTTTTGTTGGCTTGTACTATTTTTTTTTTTGTAAAACAATAATAGTGTATAAATGAAAGAGTATATAAAACAATAATAAATAATTTCATTAAGAGGGCCAAAAGGGAAGAGTACATAAATAATTTTATTACATAATTTTGCAATGTCGGAACAATATCCCATATCAGCAAAGGAATCTTCATAATCTATGACTCTCTCCTCACTACCCATCTTCTTCTTCTTCTTCTTCTTCTTCCTAACCCTTAGTGTATCCCTGACAACAATCGATCTAGATGGCTGGACCTCCTCAGTTGACTGCTGATCATGGTGTTGTACTATGGTGACTTCAGTTGAGATATATCTGTTAGCATTCTCAGATGGAGAACTTATGTTGCTATATGAAGTTAAGAATAAATAGTTTTGAAGAAGTGGAAATTCATTATATGAAATTGTGCCTTTATAGAAGAGGTTGAAGATGAAACATATGATGATTTAATGCTTGCAATGATTACTTCCAATGGTTGATATTCTTGAATGACGTTGTGACCGTATTGAAAAATGAAGAAAATTTTCAATCATCATTATAGTTGGGAAAAGTGTTTCTCTCTTTCGGGAAGAGAAAAGTTTGTACAGATAATATTACAATGGTTGCATATTAAATCCGTGATTAAATAATCTTCAATTTCTGGGTTGTCTTCACCATATGCCCTCAACAAACTCCTCTGACGACATCAACACTGACTAGAAGTTCATGTTCCACAATCTGTCTTCTGGAACCATGATGAATCTACCCTCAATCATCTTTAAGTATCTAAAGGAAACCAGAAATGGAGTTCCAAAACTCAGAAAGTGGATTCCCCTAGGAAGACTCATTTATGATGTTTTATTTGAAAACAAACCAGTCCAGACTCTTATGGATATAGGTCTTACCAAGGAAGTGAATATTGATGTTGGGAAAGTTTTCAACGGAAGAATTATGAAGAACATGAATCTGATATCTAATGTCATTAACCCCTAAGAAACTATTAATAGAAATGTTGTAGACTCTAGAAGGATACCCATAGATGATTATCCACTCTTCACTAAGGAAAATCCTGTTGAAATGTTGTAGCTTCTATCATCCAATTTCCTTCTAGTGGCATCTGGTATATGTTTGTAACATATTGAACCAAACACCTTGAAATGGATGACACTTTGCTTTCTTCCAGTCCACTTCTAAATGAACTACTTCTATTAACTTCTTTGTTGGACATCTGTTGAGCATATATGCCAATGTGGCAATTGCTTCATCCCACAATTGATTAGGTAGATTCTTCTCCTTCAGCATGCTCCTTGTCATGTCATGTAGAGTTCTATTTCTCCTTTCAGTAAGACCACTATGCTATGGAGTGTATGGAGCAGTCACCTCATGGTTAATACCATGTTCCTCATAGAACTTCTTGAACTCTGTTGAGTTGAACTGACCTTACCATCAGTTCTGAGGATCTTCAACCTTTGTACACTTTTTTTTTCAACTTCACTTTGAACCTCTGTAACTCAGCAAACACATCATGTTTAAGCTTAATGAGTGATACCCATGTCATTCTTGTGAACTCATCCACAAATGACATAAAGTACTCGTTCACTCCAAGTGAAGGTACCTCAAATGGACCACATATATCATAATGCACCACAACTAAAACATGAGTTTCTCTTTGAGGCATTTATGATGAGAATAACAATCTTGGTTATTTGCTCTCATGCATATATCATATGATTTCTTTGGTGCAACAATCTTAGGAATTCCATGAACCAGATTCTTTGAACTCAGATGCCCTAAGCTTCTGTAGTTTAGATGTCCCAATCTCTTGTGCTACAACTCACTTTCCCCTTCAGTACTTCTTGCACTAAGGAATTTAGTGTCTGTTGTTGCAACATTCACTTTGAATGTCCTATTTCTACCCAGTTCAAACTGCATATTCAGCTTCTGATTAGAGTCATACAACTTCAAGAGATTTTCCTTCATGGTTACTGAAAATCCTTTTTCCATTAACTAGCCTACACTTATCACAACTACAAATAACCCTTATAACGTCGCACGCGAAAGAGATGTAACCTCAGCTACCAAGGGACTTAACGAAGGGTGACATGAAAAATTGCCACTTAACACCTCGTTTAAAGAAAAACTGAGGGGTAAAGTTATATGATCATTGTAACACCCTACTCTCCCCATTCATTTAATAAATAAAAATAGGAAAATAGTTTGCGGAAAAATCAGAGTTACACACGTAGGATGCCACATCAACGTATAATCTCATGAATTATCAGATCGCTTCATGTCTTTATTCCTCATAAAATAAATTAATTAAACAACGGAATATTCAAATAGTTTAGCACTAAGGCTCCAAATACATCAAACTCCACAAAATTCGTGGTTCAACATCATTAAACAAAAAAAATCAAGATACGTAACAAATGGAAAACAACATAAAAAATAATAAATCTTCATCATTCCCGTGTTACGTATCAGAGCGACTCCTAAGATTCGATCAATAACAACACATGCTTCAGGCCTTACTCAGGTACCTGATTATTTGTACTCCCTTAGGAGCACAGACACAACAACAGAAAAGGGGTGAGAATTACATTCAATAAATTTATGGTGAAAATCACATGCTAAGGAGTAGTATTCACACAATTCACACAAATCAAACAATCATAACGCACATACAAGTGCCACATCAACATTCAGCATGTTCAGCCCATATACAATCGTACATATATGCATTGTGACTCGACCGACATTACATCATGCATGCGGTGCCAACACAATCCATACGGTTCACTCTTTGAACCCGATTCTCGTCAGAATCAGGATAAGTCATATACGTTCCTATGAACTACAACTTATTTTCACTCGACTCCCACATGGAGCCCGAACGAGACTATGCACCCATCATGCATTCCCACCTAGGTTCATCTTCACATGACACGACATGAATGCATGACATACAATTATGCATAATATAATTATCATTATTGCATAACACACGATCCACAATGATCATACGTGAGCCACATACTCACCATAATTCTCTCTAGAATTACGACCTCTGCCCAAGACTATCCACATGACAACAATCTTAGCAACACAAGCATCAATCACGCATCATAAAGAAAACCACACATAAATGATATGTTTTACCACATTTACTATCGTTACTGGTTCTCCTATGTCCAATTACGTCATTTTAGTCTTACGAACCAAGAGGAATTTCATCGCACGCAAAATCGGGTAAGAAATCGCAAAAATGGAAAAAATTCCAACACAGACCTGCCCATACGCGTATGACCCTGTTCCATATGCGTATGGACTTGTTTCCTCGCTCTGATCTTGCGTATGTTATGCGTAGGGCCTCATATGCCCAGTCCTCATACGCGTATTGCCCCATGCCTTATGCGTATGACCAGAGGCGATTTCCCTTCAAAACCCTCCCAAGAACAACCCATACGCGTAATGGCTACACCATATACGTACTGCCCATCCCCTTACGCGTCCCTTACGCGTATCAGCAGAAGGTCGTGCTGGCCTTTGGGACAGGGCATGTATCGTACGCGTAAGCCCCTAGGAACGCCCCCTCATACGTGTATGGCCCCCTGACATACGCGTATGGCCAATCTGCACAGAGAAAAACCAGTTTTCACATAAGTGCGATTTTGCACCCATTAGAGCACCTTCAAGATCCTATTTCTGACCCAAATCAGTACCTATACTAGTTTATCATCCATGATGTTACTCTACTTCATTAAACTACAATTCTATTAAGGTTTTTCACAAATTGAATCACATTTTCGTCATCTCCCAAACACCATATTTTTCCAGATTTATTTCTATGGTAAAACACAACAATAACACACAATTCACACGAATTTCACACCCATATCAGTACACAAACACGAATTCACAGCAAAAATCATACAATTATGGAATCAAACAAGAAAGAAGAAGAATGCACATGGAAATATACATAAAATCCTAGAGGAAAGGAACCCTCACTATCCTCTCATGTCTAATCACCATTAATGAACCCATTCTCCCCTTTACCTTAATTCCAAGCTTGAGCTCTCTAACAATGGTGGAACCTTGATCTTCTCTCTTACCCTAGCTCTGCTTCTTTCTTCTCTCCTTTCTCTTTTTACGTATAATTGATACTGTAACTTACTTTCCCCCACTCTCTCTAATTATGATTTATTTTCCTTAATTTTAATAATAATAATAATCATAATAATAATAATAATAATAATAATCATAATAATAATAATAATAATAATAATAATAATAATATTACCATTATTATTAGAGACAATTATTCCATATCAAATATCTCATCTACCATCATTAAAATTATTTATCATCATAATATTATTCTAAGTTTTAATCCTAATTAACTCATTACACTAAGCTCTCACACTCACCCTTATACACTTACCCTCAACTAAACCAATGCCAAAATAATTACACGAATAAAATCACAAAACGACTAAATATTTTAATGGGGTGCTACAACCCTCCCCACTTTGAATATTTTTGTCCTCGAAAATGTATCTGATAAGAACAATTCTGGATACGACTCTCACATCTTGCTCTCCAATTCCCAGGTCACACTCCCCCCAACAGCTCTTCCTCAAGCTACTATCACTAAAGGAATGTCTTTGCCTCTTAACTGTTTCATCTTGCGTTCCTCAATCCTTATCGGCATTGCCTCCACGGTAAGATTATCCAAAATCTGCACTTCATCCCTTTGAAGGACATGGGATGAATCCGAAATGTATTTACGAAGTTGCAACACATGAAACATATAATGTAAATTTGAAAGTTCGGGTGGCAACGCCACTCTATATGCAATAACTCAAACTCTCTTCAAAATCTGATATGGTCCAATGAACCTAGGATCCAGCTTCTTCGATTTCAGTGCATGACCAACACTGGTCACATGATTCACCCTTAGAAACACATGGTCGCCTTCGCTGAATTCCAAATCTTTCCTTCTATTATCATGATAGCTTTTATGTCTACTCTGGGATGCTTTCATCTTCTCTATAATAATCTAGATTATCTCAATAGTCTGTTGCATAATTTTAGGTCCAAGTACAGTGCTCTCACCCGACTCATACCAGCACAGAGGTGTCCTACACTTTCTACCATACAACACTTCAAAAGGCGCTATTCTAATACTAGAATGGTAGCTGTTATTGTATGTAAATTCAATTAACGGTAAATGGGTATCCCAAGCACCTCCTTTCTCGAGTATACAAGCCCTTAATAAATCTTCTAATGATTGAATAATCCTCTCAGATTACCCATCTGTTTGCGGATGATAAGCAGTACTCAACTTTAAATTGGAACCTAAAGCCTCCTGCAAGCTCTTCCAAAATCCAGAAGTAAACCTCGGGTCTCTGTCAGACACTATGCTCGACGGAACCCCGTGCAACTTCACTATTATTCTGATATAAATCTCTGCCAACTTTGACAAATAAAAACTGATGTTAATCGGTATAAAATGTGTCGATTTTGTCAATCTATCCACAATCACCCAAATAACATCAAAGCCTCTCGCCGTATCAGTAACCCAGTCACAAAGTCCATCGCGATACTACCCCATTTCCACTCCAGTATTTCCATTGGTTGCATCAAACCGAAAGGCTTCTAATGTTCAACTTTTAACTTCTGGCAAGTCAAACAAGCATACACAAACCAAGCTACATCTTTCTTCATACATGGCCACCAAAATATTTTCTTGAGGTCCTGATACATTTTCGTAGCTCCTGGATGAATACTCAAGCTACTCCTGTGGGTCTCATCTAAGATCATTTTCCTCGATTCTTGATTATCCTGACATAAATTCTGCCTCGAAACTTCAACACACCAAAATCATCTACCTTAAAGTCACCTTCTGTATATGACCCTCCCGCGGTCATTAAATCCACCAGCTTCAAATCGAGTTTTTGACTCTTTCTAATTTCATTAAGGAAATCATTCTTAACTTTCAATATGCCCAACATCACACTCTCAGGAGTCAGTTCACAAACCATACTCAAGTCTCTAAACTGTCCAATTAAGTTCAACTCCTTAATCATTAATGTCGACATGTGAATCGTCTTTCGACTTAAAGCATCCGCCATGACATTAGCTTTACCTGGATGGTAGCTCAAGCTAAAATCACAATCCTTCAAGAACTCTAACCACCTTCTCTGTCTCATATTCAATTCTTTCTGGTCGAATAAATATTTCAGACTTTTATGATCACTGAATACTTCAAACCTCGACCCGTACAAGTAATGTCTCCAAATTTTCAACACAAAACCACTACAGCTAACTCAATATCATCAGTAGGACAATTCCTTTCATATACCTTCAATTGTCGTGAGGCATAAGCCACGACCTTACCATCCTGCACCAATACTCAGCCTAATCCCATTTTAGACACATCACAATATACCATAAAGGTTCATTTGGATTTGGTTGAATTAGTACTGGTGCTGTAGTCAACCTCTTCTTCAATTCTCAGAAACTCTCTTCACACAAGATATCCAATACAAAGGCCTGACCTTTTCTAGTCAACTGAGTCAGAGGAAAGGCCAAATTAGAAAACCCTTCAATAAACTAGCGGTAATAACTTGCTAAACCAAGGAAACTCCTAATCTCCGTCACTGATTTCAGAGGTTCCCATTGATGTACTGTTGAATGCAGAATAGGGCAAGCAGCAAAAATATTTATTTTCGGAAAGAATTCCCTCCGGGATTTATGTCGTGTCCACAGAGATCGGTTCGAGTGAAAGAATGTCGTTCGACAGTCTCTCGCGTTAATGAGTTTGGATTAAAATGGTTTAAACATGAAAACAGAAAAGTAAACATTAAAACATAAAAACAAATTCACTTTTCAGAAAGACAAACTTATCCGGCATGCATATAATCGACTCCTTACAAACTTAAACTTACCGACCAGTTATACTCAACCTACAATACTCCTCAATATCACCCATCATCGCTCACAACACAGGTTATGTCTAACGCAAAGTTGAGAGAACAACCGTGTTACCATTGCCGATACTTTCGTACGCTAGCTCAAGGCACGAAGGCATTAAGTTTTGACGCCTATTGAAGATTGCTAGCCCTAAATCTATCTCTAGAATCTAGAAACTAACAGACAATCATCCCTAATCGAAGTTTGCGACGGTTATCTCTAACGCAACCCAAACCCCGCGCATAAAGCAAAAATCAGAGACAATTACCAATAAAGATTTGTAAAGCAAGTTTTATACAATGCCATGGGCGACAAATATACATGAGATCATAGTACAAACATATACAAACCCAACAAAGAAGAAAGACATAAAGAAAATCAGAAATAAACCAAACATCTCGCGGTTTGTCGACGCCGATCGACGAGAAATCCACCTCGGATCATCCACATGCAAGCTTCCATGATGTTTTCTAAGCTAATCTACTAAAAAAATGAAGTTTGATGGATTTGGAGCAAGAATCCCCAAAACCATCCTCTAAAAAATGCTGAAAAATGAAGTTTATAGGTGGTTTTTGCTGCCTAGGTTCGCACTGCGAACATATGCCGCCTTAACTTCCTCCAGAATGGTGTTTTTCATGCTTCCAGGCACTTTTTATTCGCCCCGGGTTCGCAGTGCGAACTCGCTAGTGAGTGCTCGCCACGGGGGTTCGTAGTGCGAACATGACAGCAAACCAGAATTTATTTTGATCATAACTCATGAATCGTAACTCCGATTGACGCATGTTAGTAAAGTAATAGTGGGGGTTATTTTTAATCGTATCCACAGGGATTGTTTGATATTTGATGCGTGCCTTTCAATAGTTGCGATATTCTAAGTTAACGGTTTCAAAAGTTTCTCAATTGTTTTTAACATTCACTTGTAGCAAAGATTAATAGAGACAAAGATTTTGTAAAAGGTTTTATAAAAGCATGTTAAGGTTAGGTTTCGCTAATCCTTTCCACGTATAAATGATTAATCAAGCATATGAACTTGGTTTCTGACCAATATAACCGCGTATCCTCCCGACTAAGTTTATGTCTAAAGCGAAGTCATGAGTACCGTTGTTTAGACCGTTAGATGATGTCTCATGCTAACAATCTAAACAACAATCATTAAGATCAATACAATACGAATAGCAAATCCCAAATCTATGTCTAGAGTTTGGTTTTTAAGAGATAAAATTGTTAGGTCATGATTTGTAGAATCTATGTCTTGAGTAAAACAAATCACACATGGATCATTAAGAGAAAACAACATCATCTATATTGATCAAAGACTTTGTTCATATACAATAGATCAAAAGCAATACATAAAAATAGAATCAACTACATCTAACCTCAACATTGAGTGTTTAGCTACCACTTCTCATGGTAGATTGGATAACAAGTAAAGAGAGGAGATGAATAAACATCCACGCCGAATAATCGAGAATGGATGCAAAATTAGCTTCTCCAAGTGAAAATACAAGCTTTAAAGGTAAAAAGACTGAAAACTATGATTTTGGATCAAAATGAACAAAAGATCCCTAACACATAAAGTGAAATTCTATTTATACAATTCTGAAATCTGATGGATTTGCACTGCGAGCAGATCATTCGCACTGCGAAGGAGGAAAAATGGCACTTTAAGTGCCTCTGAGACTTAAACCGCCCCAAACAGAAATCGTGCATTCGCACTGCGAACCTATTCATTCGCACTGCGAATCATTCGCTAGCTTCATTCGCACTGCGAATAAACTAGCGAGCAAACTGGAACTCTCTGTCTCCCTTCGCCAACACCATCGCACTGCGAACCAACCAGCGAGCCTTCGCTAGCTTCATTCGCACTGCGAATAAACTAGCGAGCAAACTGGAGCTCTCTGACTCTACTCGCTGGCGCCTTCGCTGACATTCGCAGTGCGAACCTTCGCTGGGCCTTCGCCAGATTGTTGCACTGCGAACACCCTGTTGCAGCTAAAAACTCAGTGGAAACTTGCATTGGTTCCATGTGTTCACAATTTTGCTCCTTTCATGCCTATACCTGCACATTAACACATGATGCGTGTTATCCGCAAGTATACGGATTGCGTCAGAGTAATATAAAAGATTTATCATTCCCACAGAGACCAATGTCAATCTATCGATTACTATTGTTACGTTGTTTATCTAAGGCTAATGAATATCGGGGTAAAAGCTTTCTACTGAACGAAATGCTAAATAAATCGAATAGATACTATACTGGAATGTAATTCACATCAATCAAACAATACTCCTATCATCTAATTAGTAATACTTATGGGGCAATGTTTTCTTCTTTGAAAAAGAGTTAATTAAAAAGGATCCGCCGCGTTAGCGTGATCGGAACCAGACCTAACCTTTAATCTATACCAGCCGCTCACGCTACACCGGTCGTTCCTTGCGTTAAAGTGATAAAGTCCTTTTTTATGTAATTACCTCTAAGACTTAGTTAAAAAGTGCTTTCGATTGAAAATATTTGTACCAAAGGGTTTCCGGCATATGCTCGGCCAACCGGATCCTAAATCTATAAACGCGTCCGAAAATAGTTTTAAAATCTCTTTCTAATAATATAAAACTTTCCTAGTTAATCAATAAAGTGCTTCCGCTGTATTTATCAATTAACAACTAACAAACTCTTTTCTAAAGTGTCGGACGGCTTTCGATCTTACCCGATCTAGTCACAGTCATTACGCAAACAAAAACACGGTCTCATTTACGTAATGACCGATCAATTTAAGTTCAGAAGAGTTTAATTAAAATAAAAAACAGCCCCTAAAATATTTCTAAAGAGATGACATATGGAGTACCGTCAGAACGACGATCCTCACATCCCAGCACAAGGGATTTAGCTAGACATAGTAATAGAGAACATAAAAATAAATCGATTAACAAAATAAGACATATTTAAAGTAAAGACGTGCATAGTGTGAGAGTGTATTTCGAGAAGGTGAACACAAGTGTCACGCTTAAGTTCAGTTTCGAGCGACACAGATCACACAGATAAATAAAATAATAAGGTAATGGCAGAGACGGAAAATAAACGAATATAAAGCAGTGCAGGAAAATAAATTAATATAAAAGCGATGCGGGTAAAATAAATTATATTTTATAAAATAAACCTGCTCCAAAGCGGAGACTGAATCTGGTACAGACGCTGGAAAATAAACTGCGGAAAGTAAATAGCTCCTAACTATGATTGCTCCAATCCAACTCACAACTATAGTGTAACAACCCTTCGATGTGGAGAATTATTGCTTTACAAGTGAACTCTATGCCTATGTTGAGAAACTAAGATTGAATGCTAAGAAAGTGAAAATACAAGTCTTTATATAGGAAACTCGCAGATGTAACTGCCAAAAACGTTTTAGACCGTTTCCCCTTTTTAACTGTCGGCGTCCGCCGACCCCTGCCCCGCGTCCGCCGAGTGTGTTTTGGACGGTGAAACGTTTTTTGCGACTGTTGGCGTATGAGTGAAGTCATTATGCCACTGGCGTCCTCCTTGGCGTCCGCTGAGTGAAACGACTAGTGCACAGTTCACACAAGAAATCTTCATTTTAGCTCTGTTTTGCCTTGTTTTCTCACTGTAAGCTCAAATCAGACAATGTATCTGAAAGTAAAACAAAATACCATAATAGCAAAGGAAAATAACAAATAAACAACTAAAATTATGTAAAATCGGAGCCAAATATATAGTGTATTTTTGTGTTATCAAATTCTCCCACACTTAAACCATTGTTTGTCCTCAAGCAAACTCTGATAAGTAAACAAAAGAAAAACAGTAAACATGCACATATCCGATCTGGGCTAGGGACTTAAGTTTAATCAATAATACATCAGTAGGTACTAACTCATGAACCAAGGGTATCGTAATGACACTTTCCGCGATTTGCGGGCATAAGTTTCTCTCCTATACAAACCAATCCAAACTATGATATTATACTTAGGCCTATCTTACTCATTCCTTTCTTACCCCTTTTCATTCAAGCGCAGTCACATTAAGCCCGTTGTCTTTCACTCGCATGGTGAACATAACCTGTGGTAATCCTGATCCTTTTTATCAATGATTTGACACTTTTTACCAATTCTTTTCTTTTTTATGTATTTTTTTTCTTGCAAAATTTTTTTCTGAAGATACTTGAACATCTTCTTGAAAAAATTTTTCTTCTTTTTTTTTTTCTTCTTTTTCTTTGGCTGGATCTTACCTATTTGCATCGGTTTATCACTTAGCGGTGGTTAAGATGGTGCTGACTGCTAAAATAAACTACTTAAGGGTTAGTGATGAAGGGTGAGGTTTTAAGGCCACTGTATAATAAAAATCTAGATAAGCTCATATAATTGAGAAACTTACGGTGTAAAAACGATATCGATTTTTCAAATAGCTTTCCCAAGCCTTTGCAATTGATCTTACTTGTCCTAATAGCCCAAATTATCAAAATTAATGCTGTTTCTTTGTTAAGATTTTTTTTTGTTAAGGCTTAAGAATTGGAAGAATAGATAAACTACACAAAAATGGCTCGTAAAGCACAAACTAAACTATACTAGAAAACATTAAATAAAACAAAACATTAAATAAAACAACTAAAAACAGTAAATATCTCCTCCCACACTTAAACCGAACATTGTCCTCAATGTTTCATTAAAAGTGAGAAAGGGATAGGTGAAACCTGGTACTCAATCATGTCGGCCACTGGGGCCATCTCCACCATGCTCTGGATGTCTGGGACGACGGCTCCTACTGCGGTGTCGGGTAGTATGTGACAGCTCCATCTGCTCAATTCTCTCGATTAGAGAAGCGTTTTGATCTCTTAGCGCTTGGAAACCCTCAAGAGTGGATTTCTGTGACTCCCGCATAAAATCCATCATCTCCTGCTGTTGTTGGTACATGGCATAGAATAGGCTATCACGCTCTTCTTCTCTGGCTTGTTGTGCTTGCCACATTTCTTGAGTGATGTAAAATCTGGAAGAGGTGCATGCAGAGTAATCAGTAACAGGTGGTGTGTGTGCAGGTGATACATGAATGAGAGACTGCTCCATATGGTCATATTCATCATCTGTCTCATTTCCTTCGTCCTCGGGGACGTTTGGAAGTAATGGGACTAAAATCGGAGCAGCCTTTAAATCATAGAGCCAGTTTTCTCTTTTGCGCACATCAGTGCGTGTTGAACACGGTAAGGCGACACTTGGGATGACAACATTGCGAACCATAAGGATATAGCCTCCTTCCGGCCTCGTTTTGCATAAACACATGTCTCGCAGGAATTTTAAATCAATGGTGCGAGGAGGAAGTGGTTCCAATGTGGCCAATTCAGCGTCTAGGTGGAGGCCTCGTGCAATGAAGGTAATCAACCCTCCAAATGACACGGTGTTGCCCTTTTTCTCAATTGCCCTCATATGTGATATCATAAATGGCACAGGATTTAATCTTCTTCTAAGTAAAGCAGCCTGCAAAAATATAAATTCTTTGGAATTCATCTTGTTAGAGTTTTCACGAGCAAAAATAGTATCAGCTATTAAAAGGCGGAATACCCGTATAGCTGGGTTATGGATGTCAGAAGCCAAATTTCCATCAAAGGAGCAAGTGGTTTGTCCTGAGATGTTTTTCCACAGTTGAAAGGCTTCAGTTGACCAATTTGTGTCTATGGGTGCCTCACATGCTGCACCATTTCCAAAATGGAATCCTAATAACTCAGCAAGTGCCTCAGTGGTGTAAATGTATTCAACATTGAACATCCTAAATCTCACTGTGCCTAATGTGCTGGCAGTGTTCTCTCTGATAGTGTACTCCAAAGAACTCAAAAATTCGCGGGTTAGCCTTTCGTAGGTAGGTTTCTTGTTGCAAGAATGTTGCGTGTCCGCAATTTCTCCCATTTCTCCCATTGCTTGACTCCGTCATTTCCATCTCGAAAAGTTATGTTTTCTTGGTTCTCCACTGCCATTGTTGAAGAGAAATGAAGATTTGGTGATGGAAAATGGGTAATTTTTGTTTTTGGTAGATTTTGGTGAAATTTATGGTTTTTATAGAGATAATGTGTAATGGAAGGTGTAATGGTAGTGGGGAAGTTATGAAATGGGTATTTTAATGGTTTAATGGGGTTTAATGGTGATTGAAATCGATTTTTATGGAGGTAGAAGATGAAGAGAGTGGCAAAAATGGGTGTTTTCTCATTCTGGTGCGTTTTAGAACCCAGAACGTCTCCGCGTTCGCCGAGAGGGGGTCCGCATCCGCGGACTGTGAAAATTGGGCTGGCACGGATTTGGGCCCTAGTTGGTTCATGAATCTCTCCTTGGGGTGTTTATAGCATATTGGTACATGAAGGAAACATAGAGAATATTTTGTTTACTTATTATTTTATATATTTGTAAATGTAGGATTTAAATAACCGTTATTTTTATTTTTATTTTTATTTATTTATTTATTTTTATTATTACTTTTAAAATGAATGAATAGAAAATTAAATATAACCAATGAAATGATGTAGATATTTATTATAATTTGGAATAATAAAACACTCGCAAAAAGCATACGGTTTGCCATAAATCTAGTAACCATGGAAAATAAAAACTACTAATGGTCTGATAATAAAGATAATAACAATAATGGTAGAAATGCGGTAAAGGTAAAGATAAATGATCATAAAAGCATGTGGTAAGTCTCCTCCACAAAAAATGTGAGTTATGCTCCAGAGCTCCTGAATATCTCCTAGGAAGACTGACGACGGACACCCTGAGTCATGTGAGGACAAGGTGCCTGTGCCTCTGCAAGCTGGCGTTTGAGATCGCAAATCTCCTGCTCCAAAAGATCATATGATGAAGCGTTTGTTGCGTCTGAGATCTCTATCTGCAATGTAAGCTCGGCGCATTCTTCGCGAAGAGAAATGATCTCCTTGCGCATAGCGTCCAGTTCAACATATATGTTCCTGCGTTGCAGATTAACGTTAGAGGAATAAACGGTAGTCTTTTTGGGATAGGGTGAAGGGTGGTACTCAGGCACAGGGTGGTTCCTTGGTTTGACGGGTGTCTCGTCTTGGCCTTCCAAGGCGTATGACCAGTTAGCTCTATCATGGACACTTGTTCGGGTATGGTTTGGCAAACCAAAGTGGTGAATGACTTCGTTGTCTATCAGGAGCTTAAAGTTATCTGCACTGAAGAATGATCTCCTGATAAGACCACGGTCAAGGCAGTGATGAATGTCAATCAAGGTGTACCCACAGTGAGAGGTGAGATGAGTTAGCTTATTGGCTAAACCCAGGGCATAGGGTATGTGTGTAATAGTACCGCCAACATGGATCGGTCCTCTGGAAGATGCAGCATTCAAATATTGGTTGTAAATCAGAAAATTTCCACTGGCTAATGGTTGTGATTCAGTAGTACAAAAGAGCATCAGAATCTCTTCTGCAGTAACTTGGTTCTCAGTTTCACTTCTACCAAAGAAAGTCTCAGCTAGGGTCATTTGGAAATAACGGAAAGCTGGATTGTGGATTTTGGTTGCTAATTGGGTGGAAGGATCAGGTCCTCCTCCACCGGTGATTTTGCTCCAGAATAGGTCGAGCTCATCTTGCATAACATTGGTTTCATGCATAAAATGGATTGAATCCGAACTATATTGAAAACCAAGTATTCTAGCAAAATCTCTGTGGTTAAGGGCATACTCATTTCCAAATAATCTGAATCTTATGCTTCCACTGTTGTAACCTTTTCCACTATAAGGGTCATAAATGAGTGAACTGAGGAACTCTAAGGTCAGATGCTTATAAGTTACATTCATAGCTTCAGAATACTCATCCCACTGGAGCTGGTGGCAGAGGTACCTTACACTAGCCTCAATACCTAAAGCTGTTAGACAGTTTGGGTCAGGGTACCTAGTGGGTAGGATTTGTCTCTCAGAAAGGACTACGTATTTCTTCCTCTGTTCGTCATCTTTGAACACAATGTGCATGTCATCATAGCTCTGCATCCTGCAAAGAAAGTTAGTGTGGAATGTCTGAGATGATGTGATCTGTAACCTGTAAACATAAACATTGCATAAGTTAATCACGTTTAGAATATAATATATATAATAAATAAATAAACTTTTTTTTTTTGAAATAAATTCTAAGCATAAATAAGAAAAATAACGAAAAGAAAATCGTGGGTTGCCTCCCACGCAGCGCTTGTTTAACGTCGTTAGCTTGACGATTGAAGAACTTACGCTGTGGATGTTGCTACAGGTGGGTCATCAGAGTGTGACCAGAGTAGTAGGTAGGGATGTCACCTCTATAGTAGGGTTTCAATCTTTGTCCATTCACTAGGAAGGGACTACACGAATGATTCGCAATTTCAAATGCTCCAGATTTCAGGACTTTGGTGACCTCATAGGGTCCAGTCCATCTTGAGCGTAACTTACCTGGAAACAATCGTAACCTAGAATTGAAAAGAAGTACATGGTCGCCTATGTTGAACTCTTTTTTGATAATCTTTTTGTCATGTCATGCTTTGGTTCTCTCTTTATAAATTATGGCATTTTCGTAAGAATTTCGGCGTAATTCTTCTAATTTATGAATATCTAGAATTCGTTTTCCTCCGGCTGTTAAGTAATCCATATTAAGGGTTTTTATGGCCCAGTAGGCCTTATTTTCAAGCTCAAAGGGTAAATGACAGGATTTTCTGTAGACTAATTGATAAGGGGTTGTTCCTATAGGGGTTTTGAAAGCGGTCCTATAAGCCCACAAGGCTTCTTGTAGCTTTAAAGACCAATCTTTCCTAGAGATTGACACGGTTTTCTCTAAGATTTGTTTTATTTCCCTATTTGAGGCCTCAACTTGTCCACTAGTCTGTGGGTGGTATGGTGTGGCTACTCGGTGTTTCACTCCGTATTTCTTTAATAGGTTCTCAAATATCCTATATATGAAATGTGATCCTCCATCGCTTATAACCAATCGGGGTACTCCAAACCTAGGGAAAATATAGTTTTTAAAAAGTTTAATGACTACACGAGTATCGTTGGTGGGTGCAGCTATGGCTTCAATCCACTTGGATACATAATCAACGGCTACTAAGATATACTTGTTTCCCATCGAAGATGGAAAAGGTCCCATAAAATCTATACCCCAAACATCGAAGATTTCCACCTCCTGAATATTTTTCAAAGGCATTTCGTCCCTCCTTGAGACGTTCCCAGTGCGTTGGCATCAGTCACATCTTACAATGTAGGCATGAACATCGCGCCATAACGTTGGCCAGAAAAGACCTGCTTGAAGTCTTTTAGTGCATGTTTTGGACGAGCCTAGATGTCCACCATAAGGTGAAGAGTGACAATGTTTAATTATATTTTCAACTTCTTCTTCAGGGACACAGTGACGGAAAATGCCATCTGCGCCTCTCTTGAATAGAAGGGGTTCGTCCCAATAGAAGTGTTTTACGTCATGAAAGAACTTCTTCTTCTGTTGGTAATTTAGATCAGGGGGTATGATATCAGCTGCTAGATAATTAGCAAAATTTGCATACCAAGGTACGGTTGTCATTGTGAATGCTTTTTCAATGTATACTTCTAAATAAGGGTCAGGATAATCATCATGGATGGTTCTAACTGCTCTTACTAATCTATAGTACGCGAAATCATCATTGATAGGAACAAGATCTGGTTTTAAATATTCAAGCCTGGAGAGGTGGTCTGCGACCATATTTTCAGTGCCTTTCTTGTCTCGGATTTCCAAATCGAATTCTTGAAGCAAAAGGATCCAGCATAGTAGTCTAGGCTTAGCGTCCTTTTTGCTTAATAGATATCTTATCGCAGCATGATCAGTGTAGACTATGATTTTCGCTCATACTAAATAGGATAGGAATTTGTCGATTGCAAAGACTACTGCCAGGAGTTCCTTCTCGGTTGTGGCATAATTTAGCTGAGCCGCATCCAAAGTTCTACTGGCGTAGTAAATTACATGGAGTTTCTTATCCTTCTTTTGTCCCAAAACAACGCCTATAGCGTAATCACTAGCATCGCACATAATTTCAAAAGGTTGATTCCAATCAGGTGGTTGAATTATAGGTGCGGAAATTAGTGCTTGTTTTAGGTACTTAAAGGCTTCAAGACATTTATCATCGAATTTGAATTCGGCGTCTTTCATAAGTAAGTTGGTTAATGGTTTAGTTATTTTGGAGAAGTCTTTAATGAAGCGTCGGTAGAAATCGGCGTGTCCAAGAAAACTTTGGATTTCTCTAATGGTTTTGGGTGGTTGAAGGTTTTCTATAACTTCTATTTTAGATTTATCAACCTCAATGCCTCTTTCGGACACTATGTGTCCTAGTACTATGGCTTCAGTCACCATAAAATGACATTTTTCCCAGTTTAGAACAAGGTTGACTTCTACGCATCTTTCCAGGATTTTCTCGAGGTTTGTTAAATAATTTTTAAAACTGGATCCACATACAGAGAAATCATCCATAAATACTTCCATGATATCATCAAGGAAATCTGCGAAGATTGACATCATACAGCGTTGGAAGGTAGCTGGGGCATTGCATAGTCCAAATGGCATTCGTCTGTAAGCAAATGTTCCATAGGGACATGTAAAGGTTGTTTTCTCCTGATCGTCAGGGTGTATGGGTATTTCAAAAAATCCTGAGTATCCGTCTAAATAACAAAAGTAAGAATGCCTAGCTAAACGTTCGAGCATTTGATCAATGAATGGAAGCGGGAAGTGATCTTTCCTAGTTACCTTATTGAGTTTTCTGTAGTCGATACACATTCGCCAACCATTTTCCACACGTTTGGCTATTTGTTCTCCTTTTTCGTTTTGTACAAATGTGACACCTCCTTTCTTCGGTACCACATGTACGGGGCTTACCCATTTACTATCAGATATTTGGTATATTATTCCAGCCTCTAACAACTTCAACACTTCCCTTTTTACAACTTCACTCATTATAGGATTTATCCTTCGTTGATGTTCTCTAGAGGGTTTAACGTCCTCCTCCAGCATAATTCGGTGCATACACACAGAAGGACTTATTCCTTTGAGATCGGAAATTTTATAACCCAGAGCTGAGGGATATTTTCTTAAAACATCTAAGAGTTGATTGGTTTCAGGACCATCTAACGTGGCACTGACTATGACTGGGCGATTTAGTTCTTCATCTAAGAACTCATATCTTAAATTCTTAGGTAACTCCTTAAGCTCTATTGATGGTTTTTCCGGACATGGCATATGATCTGGGGTAAGTGCCAAGCATTCGTAAAGACTGTTATCAATGTAAGGTTTAGATAATCGTTCGAATTTGTCGTCCTCCACAATGGGGATCGAAGGTAGTTTGATGACTTCCACAGGATCTTCTTTATCTAATTCTCTTATGCATTCATCAATTATATCAATGACATAACATGAGTCATCTATGGCCGGTGCATTTAAGAATTGGGATAGTATGAATTCTATTTTCTCATTACCCACCTCGAATGTCATTTTTCCTTTTTTGACATCAATTATAGCTCCAGCTGTTGATAAGAAGGGTCTACCTAAAAGGATTGAGATCTCATCGTCTTCCTTAATGTCCATGACTATGAAATGTGTTGGAATATAAAGTTGACCAAGTCTAACTGTGACGTCTTCCAAAATGCCAATTGGATATTTAACTGATCTGTCAGCTAATTGGAGAGACATCCTAGTTGGTTGTATTTCTCCTAGGTTTAACCTTTTACAAACGGCTAAAGGCATTAAGCTTACACTTGCTCCTAAGTCCAGAAGTGCTTTATCTATAACTTGATTTCCCAAAACACAAGGTATAGAAAAACTTCTTGGATCTTTCTCTTTCTTAGCAAGCTTATTCTCAGCAATTGAATTACATTCTATAGGTTTAGGATCTTCTAATCTTCGTTTGTTGATTAGAATGTCTTTAAGGAATTTGGAATAAGATGGTATTTGGGTAATAGCTTCGGTGAATGGAATCTCTACATAGAGTTTCTCAATCACTTTTATGAATTTCTTATATTGGTTATCCAATTTGGTTTGTTTAAGTCTTTGTGGGTATGGAATCAGGGGTTTGTAAGGAGGAGGTGGTACATAAACTTTTTCATTCTCTTCTTTTTCCTTCTCCTTAATTTCCGTATCTTTAGATTTCTCAGGTTCCACTGATTTCTCAACTTCTTTCTCAGGTGTGGTCACAACCTTTTTTCTAGGAGGTTCTGGATTATTCAACCTAGGGTTTATAGGCCCATCGTAAGTGGTCCCGCTCCTTAGGGCTATAGCATTAGCATGCCCTTTAGGGTTAGGTTGAGGTTGTCCAGGGAATTGCCCTCCAGGTGTAACATGAGTAGATTGTTGTTGTGCTACTTGAGAGATTTGGGTTTCAAGCATTTTGTTATGAGTAATTACATAATCAAGTTTAGTACCCAACTGAGTAATTAGTCCATTTATGTGAATGTTTTGATTCATGAACTCCTTGTTCTGTTGTAATTGAGCTGAGATGAATTCGTCCACCTTTTTCTCAAGATTTGACTTCTGAGGAGCATATGTTGCAGATTGGTTAGGTCTTTGAGTTTGGAAACTGGGAGGTCTTTGAGGTGTCGAATTTTGAGTGGGGTTATTATTCTTATAGGAAAGATTTGGGTGATTCCTCCATCCAGGGTTATATGTGTTTGAATATGGGTTTCCTTGGGCGTAATTAACCTGATCTGTGGCACTCTCTGCTAGCAGGTTGCATTCAGCCATGGTATGTCCTAGGGTTCCACATATTTCACATCCGGGTTATATTGCTGCTACAGTTGCTGTGGGGTTGATAGTTAGGTTTTCTACCTTTTGGGCTATAGCGTCCATTTTTGCGTTCATATGGTCAAAACAACTTACCTCATACACACCTCCTTTGGTCTCTTTCTTCTCTACTTGTGCTCGTTCAGTCCCCCATTGGTAATGGTTTTGTGCCATATCCTCAATGAGAGCGCTAGCTTCGGCGTAGGGGTTGTTCATTAGAGCACCACCAGCGGCAGCGTCTATGGTCATCTTGGTGTTGTACATGAGTCCATTATAAAAGGTATGGATTATGAGCCATTGTTCTAAGCCATGATGTGGACATGCTCTTAATAGCTCCTTGTATCTCTCCCAAGCGTCGAAAAGTGACTCTCCCTCGCTTTGGGTGAATCGGGTTATTTGGTTTCGTAAGATAGAAGTTTTACTCGGTGGGAAGTATCTAGCAAGGAATACTTTCTTTAGGTCATTCCAAGTGGTTATAGAGTTGGCTGGAAGGGAATCTAACCATGATCGGGCTCTATCTCTGAGAGAAAATGGAAATAGTCTTAGACGTATTGCCTCAGGAGGAGCTCCGTTCGCTTTTAAGGTATCGGCTAGCTGAATAAAGACTTTAAGATGTTGGTTCGGGTTTTCCGTAGGAAGACCTGCGAACTGGTTCTGTTGAACTAATTGTAACAGAGATGGTTTTAATTCGAAGTTATTGGCTGGTATAGTGGGGTTAACTATACTAGAATGTGGTTCTTCGTTAGAGAGTAAGGCGAAATCCTTAAGAGGTTTAGCGTTTTATTCTTCTGCCATTGCTCTTTTAAGTTTTCGAAGTAAAAGGTGAGCTCGGGCGTAACGTTCAGGTTCTTCTAAATGATCAACTAAGTTTCCGGTACTGCGAGTTCTTCGCATTTATCGGCTAAGGTTTGCCTTAGTCTAGATGGTGTAACAACAGGGTAAGAAATTTTGACGAAATTAGTCCCCGGCAACGGCGCCAAAAACTTGATGCGTGTTATCCGCAAGTATACGGATTGCGTCAGAGTAATATAAAAGATTTATCGTTCCCACAGAGACCAATGCCAATCTATCGATTACTATTGTTACGTTGTTTATCTAAGGCTAATGAATATCGGGGTAAAAGCTTTCTACTGAACGAAATGCTAAATAAATCGGATAGATACTATACTGGAATGTAATTCACATCAATCAAACAATACTCCTATCATCTAATTAGTAATACTTATGGGGCAATGTTTTCTTCTTTGAAAAAGAGTTAATTAAAAAGGATCCGCCGCGTTAGCGTGATCGGAACCAGACCTAACCTTTAATCTATACCAGCCGCTCACGCTACACCGGTCGTTCCTTGCGTTAAAGTGATAAAGTCCTTTTTTATGTAATTACCTCTAAGACTTAGTTAAAAAGTGCTTTCGATTGAAAATATTTTGTACCAAAGGGTTTCCGGCATATGCTTGGCCAACCGGATCCTAAATCTATAAACGCGTCCGAAAATAGTTTTAAAATCTCTTTCTAATAATATAAAACTTTCCTAGTTAATCAATAAAGTGCTTCCGCTGTATTTATCAATTAACAACTAACAAACTCTTTTCTAAAGTGTCGGACGGCTTTCGATCTTACCCGATCTAGTCACAGTCATTACGCAAACAAAAACACGGTCTCATTTACGTAATGACCGATCAATTTAAGTTCAGAAGAGTTTAATTAAAATAAAAAACAACCCCTAAAATATTTCTAAAGAGATGACATATGGAGTACCGTCAGAACGACGATCCTCACATCCCAGCACAAGGGATTTAGCTAGACATAGTAATAGAGAACATAAAAATAAATCGATTAACAAAATAAGACATATTTAAAGTAAAGACGTGCGTAGTGTGAGAGTGTATTTCGAGAGGGTGAACACAAGTGTCACGCTTAAGTTCAGTTTCGAGCGACACAGATCACACAGATAAATAAAATAATAAGGTAATGGTAGAGACGGAAAATAAACGAATATAAAGCAGTGCAGGAAAATAAATTAATATAAAAGCGATGCGGGTAAAATAAATTATATTTTATAAAAGAAACCTGCTCCAAAGCGGAGACTGAATCTGGTACAGACGCTGGAAAATAAACTGCGGAAAGTAAATAGCTCCTAACTATGATTGCTCCAATCCAACTCACAACTATAGTACAACAACCCTTCGATGTGGAGGATTATTGCTTTACAAGTGAACTCTATGCCTATGTTGAGAAACTAAGATTGGATGCTAAGAAAGTGAAAATACAAGTCCTTATATAGGAAACTCGCAGATGTAACTGCCTCTAACCATAATGAAAAAGCGTTTTAGAAACTAAATTCTTCAGGTGTAACTGCCAAAAACGTTTTAGACTGTTTCCCCTTTTTAACTGTCGGCGTCCGCCGACCCCTGCCCCACGTCCGCCGAGTGTGTTTTGGACGGTGAAACGTCTTTTGCGACCGTTGGCATGTGAGTGAAGTCATTATGCCACTGGCATCCTCCTTGGCGTCCGCTGAGTGAAACGGCTAGTGCACAGTTCACACAAGAAATCTTCATTTTAGCTCTGTTTTGCCTTGTTTTCTCACTGTAAGCTCAAATCAGGCAATGTATCTGAAAGTAAAACAAAATACCATAATAGCAAAGGAAAATAACAAATAAACAACTAAAATTATGTAAAATTAGAGCCAAATATACAGTGTATTTTTGTGTTATCAACACACAAATTACAAGCTCCACACATATATTCCAATGTAAGCATTACAACACAATTTACCGCGTAAATTCACAATTAACCGTTAGAAAGAAATGAAAAAATGCCAAGTATTTCATACAAATATATAACATGTTTGACATCTAACAACGCACGGTTTGAAGCGTTGGAAAGCTTATTCAATGCTCTTTATGAATATGGAAAAATCCCATTGCTGGAACACCTGTAAAAATAAATGAAAATCAATTAAACTCAATGATATTTACACGGTACCTATACACCGAAAACGTAAAGTAAACATATTTACACATAAAGTGGGGTTTATTCAACCAATTTTAACACAAAGTAATGATAAGTGCAACAAAACTTATATACAAAAATAGGTACATTTTGCACTTATCAAACTCTCCCCAACTTACATAATTATTTGTCCACAAACAAGAATCAAACAAACTTGAAAATGCACAAGCAATATCCAAAGAAAGACGAATCAACAGGTTTTGAAAAACTGAAACGAATGAATGGTTCAAATGAAAACGGTACACACAAAAAGTAAATACTTACCACTAAACCACGACGAAAACATAGTCACGAAGCACATGCAAAATACAAAAATCATGCCAAAAATTCTAAAACAACACAAGTTCCAAAGTGAATCACACCTAGTAAAAACAATCATCGGTAGATGAAAAACACACAATAAGGTACTTTACACTCACACAACACTCATGCAAACAAAAGACTAAATTATGCATACATCTACAAATTCACATTGAAAATACAAAGGCAAGAATCACAAGGGCTTTTCAAGGTTGTAGCGTGGCCGGGTAAACAAACAAGGGGCAATTTCTAAAGGTAATTGAAACAAAAACTTGCCTAAACCTAAGGGAGTGATCATCTCACAAAAGTTCAAACACAAAATTTCAATCAAACTTCTTCTTTCATCCCAAGTGTTACACAACACACAATACTTATTTAGCACAATTATTGAAACTCTTTATGTTTCCTTTTTCAAGGATTTTCTTTTTCTTTCTTTTTCTCTTTTTTTCTTTTCTTTTTCATATTTTTCTCTTTTTTCTTTTCTTTTTCAACCTCATAGAAAACAACTAATGAGTAAACAACCATTCTCTCCCCAACTTGAATTCAACCACATCATCATGTGAATACTCCCTACTTTCTAAGGCAAGGTAAAAATTCATACAACAACACAAAGTTGAGGGTCCAAGAAAAAACAAAATCCATTCAAAAATAAGTGAACTAAATACTCATAGACAAGCATTAAGTTCAAATAAAACATGGATCAAAAAGCTCAAAGGGGTTACGAATTCTCACACACTCACAAGGTGAATTGACTATTTGGCTAAGGTGGTTGTGCTCAAAATGAAACAATTGCCTTGATCCTTTTCATGCATTCATATAATCAACACAAATAAAAGATTCAACATAATAAAATCCAGTTAGAACAAGAATGTTGGTTCTCCGTGCCTATATGAACAATAGAAGGCTTCCTCACAAAAAGGTTGGGAACTAAAGTGATTCACAATAGAACAAGTATACAAAAGAATGGATGGCATGGAAGTTTGTAAAATGCCTAAGTATCACGAATATGCTAAAGTATAGAAAGCGATAAATACATACCTCAGACGTGTACAAAACTTAACAAAATCATTACCACGCATTCGCAAGTTGAAACGAACCAACTTGGAAAATCACAAAAGCATCCTCAAGTAAGTCAATCAAAATCTGTGAGCGAACAACAACCAAAAACATTCGAAAAGAAAAACTATAAAACATGCTTGTTTTACGTCGTAAGCTCGACGCCTTTACGGTGCTTAATTAGAAACTTCCTTCATTCATGCCATGGTGATGTCTCACCGCGCAACCAAAAGCAAGCGTCCTAACCAAACACTTAAACAAACGTTAATCTACAAGTATCAGTATAACAAGTGAAAATATACAATATATACGATATTTACAAAACTCAAAAACAAATAAACTATCGCAATGCGATTCAATATCAAAACCAATCCTCAGCAACTGCGCCATTTTGTTGAATGCAGAATAGGGCAAGCAACAAAAATATTTATTTTCGGAAAGAACTCCCTCCGGGATTTATGTCGTGTCCATAGAGATCGATTCGAGTGAAAGAATGCCGTTCGACAGTCTCTCGCGTTAATGAGTTTGGATTAAAATGGTTTAAAACATGAAAACAGAAAAGTAAACATTAAAACATAAAAACAAATTCACTTTTCAGCAAGACAAACTTATCCGGCATGCACATAATCGACTCCTCACAAACTTAAACTTACCGACCAGTTATACTCAACCTACAATACTCCTCAATATCACCCAGCATCGCTCACAATACAGGTTATGTCTAATGCAAAGTTGAGAGAACAGCCGTGTTACCATTGCCGATACTTTTGTACGCTAGCTCAAGGCACGGAGGCATTAAGTTTCGACGCCTATTGAAGATTGCTAGCCCTAAATCTATCTCTAGAATCTAGAAACTAACAGACAATCATCCCTAATCAAAATTTGCGACAGTTATCTCTAACACAATCCAAACCCCGCGCATAAAGCAAAAATCAGAGACAATTACCAATAAAGATTTGTAAAGCAAGTTTTATACAACGCCATGGGCGACAAATATACATGAGATCATAGTACAAACATATATAAACCCAACAAAGAAGAAAGACATAAAGAAAATCAGAAATGAACCAAACATCTCGCGGTTTGTCGGCGCCGATCGACGAGAAATCCACCTCGGATCATCCACATGCAAGCTTCCATGATGTTTTCTAAGCTAATCTATTGAAAAAATGAAGTTTGATGGAGTTGGAGCAAGAATCCCCAAAACAATCCTCTAAAAAATGCTGAAAAATGAAGTTTATAGGTGGTTTTTGCTGCCCAGGTTCGCACTGCGAACATATGCCGCCTTAACTTCCTCCAGAATGGTGTTTTTCATGCTTCCAGGAACTTTTTATTCGCCCCGGGTTCGCAGTGCGAACTCGCTAGCGAGTGCTCGCCACGGGGGTTCGCAGTGCGAACATGACAGCAAACCAGAATTTGTTTTGATCATAACTCATGAACCGTAACTCCGATTGACGCACGGTTTGAAGCGTTGGAAAGCTTATTCAATGATCTTTATGAATATGGAAAAATACCATTGCTGGAACACCTGTAAAAATAAATTAAAATCAATTAAACTCAATGATATTTACACGGTACCGCACTATACACCGAAAACGTAAAGTAAATGTATTTACACATAAAGTGGGGTTTATTCAACCAATTTTAACACAAAGTAATGATAAGTGCAAAAAAAACTTATATACAAAAATATGTACATTTTGCACTTATCATGTACAACACTTACTTTGGATGGATCCACTTCTATGCCATCACCAGAAATAACATATCCCAGAAAACTCACCTCGTGCAGCCAGAACTCACATTTTGAAAGTTTCGCAAACAACTTGTTATCTTTCAACACTTGCAACGCAATCCTCAGGTATTTCGCATGATCCTTTTATGACTTGGAGTAAATCAGAATGTCGCCAATAAAGACTACAACAAACTGATCTAAATAGGCATGAAATATACGATTCATGTACTCCATGAATACGCCTGACGCATTGGACACTCATAACGGCATCACAACATGTTCGTAGTGTCCATACCGAACCCTGAAAGCCGTTTTTTTGAATATCCTCCTCTTTCACTAGAATCTGATCTCAAATCAATCTTACTGAAAACACGAGCTCCCACAAGTTGATCCATTAGATCATCAATTCTTGGAAGCAGATATTTGTTTTTGATGGTCACTTTATTCAGCTGAAGATAATCAATGCATAATCGCATACTACCATTCTTTTTTTTAACAGATAACACTGGAGCCCCCCATGGCGAGACACTGGGTCTGATAAACTTCTTATCAAGTAATTCTCCTAGCTGAGATTTCAATTCTGCCAATTCTGAGGTTGACATCCTGTATGGTGCCATAGATATAGGTATGGTACCAGGGACAAGATCAATTGCAAATTCTACCTCTCTCTCCAGAGATAACTCTGAAATATCGTCTGGAAACACTTCTGGAAACTCTCTCACTACAGGTAATTCATTAATCGACGTTTTGCCCTCAACAGACAATGAGGCAAACACCGCGAACATTTTAGATTCATCTTCCAACAAGGTTCTCAATTCCTTGGTAGATATAAAATTATCTAACTCTTCCCCCTCTGGGGTAAGAAATAACAACCTCTTCCTATAACAGTCAATGTAGACATAATAGCTCTCTAGCCAGTTCATCCCTAAAATAACATCCAGATCACTGAGTGGTAAGCAAATCAAATCCACTCTAAAGTCTTTACCAAAGATTGACAAAGGACAATTTAGGCATACTAGGGATATAGTTATCGACCCAATAGGTGGAGTATCAATCACCATCCCCTTATTCAGAGTAGACGACACAAGCCCTAATTTCTTCACACAATCAATAGAAATAAACGAGTGGGTCGCACCTGTGTCAATGATAGCAATAGAATGAGTATTATGGATATAAAAAGTACCTCTGACCAAACAATCCTCACTGATAGGATGAGCCCCTACCAATGCAAATACCTTCCCACCAGTCTACGACTTCTTTGGCTTCTGGTAGTGGGTGCTGATGTGGCCCTGTTCACCACAGTTGTAACAGGTAGGTATATTAATCCTACAATATGCCACAACATGACCTGGCTTCCCGCATTTGAAACATTTCTTCACTTCATTCGGACATTCATTAGCACGGTGACCCATGCCCCCACATTTGAAACACTTGATAGGGTTGGAAGAATTTCCTCCCCTACTTGGCTTCTTGCCAACAATAGCTTTCTGCTTCCCTTTATCAGCCAGAGCACTATAAGGCGTACCCCCGTGCCTCTGCTTACCTCTTTTGTCACTCAGGGCCTTGTAATGAGCAACCTAAGCCCTGTTATCTTCACCATAAATCTTGCACCTATTCACCAACTCAGGGAAGTTCTAATTTTATGATAGCCAATACCCTGTTTGATATCGGGATGCAACCTGTTCTCAAACTTGATACATTTCGAACTCATAACAGCATCAATATTATAATGAGGACAATACTTTACCAGTTCCTCAAACTTGGCCGCATATTCTGCAACTGTCGAGTTTCCCTGCTTCAATTCTAGGAATTTGATCTCCTTTTTACCCCGAACATCTTTTGGGAAATACCGCTCCAAAAAATCACCCCTGAACACCATCCAAGTAATAGGACTACCCACAGCTTCTAACCTTTGACAGGTGTTATCCCACCAATCCCTAGCTTCCTCAGTCAACATATAAGTGCTAAACTACACCTTCTGAGCTTCGATGCACCCCATAACTCTGAATATCTTCTCAATGTCCTTCAGCCACTTACGTGCGGCATCTGAGTCATACCTACCCTCAAACTTAGGCGGCTTGTTATTCTAGAACTTCTCTAAATTACAGAACTCGACGTCCCCAACATTTTGATTGGTACTCTGCACCGCCTGCGCAATAACTTGTAATGCATCAGCAATCGCAACATCATTTCTTCCAGCCATACTATCCAACATCAATAATACAGGTTAGAAGAAACACATGACTATATTCACTCTATAGTCAGACTATACTACAACACTAGCTGGATGGACTGACCTGCTCTGATACCAATTATAACACCCTAATCTCCCCATTCATTTAATAAATAAAAATAGGAAAATAGTTTCGGAAAAATTAGAGTTACACGCGTAGGGTGCCACATCAACGTAAAATCTCATGAAGTATCAGATCACTTCATGTCTTTATTCCTCATAAAAATAAATTAATTAATCAATGGAATATTCAAATAGTTCAACACTAAGGCTCCAAATACATCAAACTCCATAAAATTCGTGGTTCAACATCATTAAACAAAAGATCAAGATACGTAACAAATGGAAAACAACATAAAGAATAACAAATCCCCATCCTTCCCGTGTTACGTATAAGAGCGGATTTTAAGACTCAATCAATAGCAACACATGCTTCAAGCCCTACTCAGGTACCTGATTATCTATACTCCCCAAGGAGCACCGACACAACAACAGAAAAGGGGTGACAAATACATTCAATAAATTTACAGAGAAAATCACATGCTAAGGAGTAGTATTCACACAATTCACACAAATTAAACAATCGTAATGCATATACAAGTGCCACATTAACATTCAACATGTCCAACCCACATTCAATCATACATATATGCAATGTGACTCAACGAACACTACACCATGCATGCGGTGACAACACAATCCATACAGTTCACTCTTTAAACTCGATTCCCGTCAGAATCAGGATAAGTCGTATACATTCCTCTGAACTACAACTTATCTCCACTCGACTCCCACATGGAGCCTGGACGAGACTAGTCACCCATCATGGATTCGTACCTAGGCTCATCTCCACATGATACGACATGTATGCATAACATATAATTATGCATAATACAATTATCATTATTTCATAAGACACGATCCACAATGATCACACGTGAGTCACATTCTCACCGTAATTCTCTCTGGAATTACCATCGCTGCCCAAGACTGTCCAAATAACAATAATCTTAGCAACACAAGCATCAATCACACATCATAAATAAAACCACACAAAAATTCTATGTTTTACCACATTTACTATCGTTACCGGTTCCAATATGTTCAATTACATCATTTTAGTCTTACGAACCAAGAGGAATTGCATCGCACGCGAAATAAGGGAAGAAATCGCGAAAATGGAAAAATTCCAACACAGGCCTGCCCATACGCGTATGACCCTGTTACATACGCGTATGTACTTGTTTCCTCGCCCAGATCCCGCGTATGTTACGCGTAGGGCCTCATATGCCCATGCCTCATACGTAAATTTCCCCATGCCTTACGCGTATGACCAGAGGCGATTTCCCTTTAAAACCCTCCCAAGAACATCCCATACGCGTAATGGCTACACCATACGCGTACTGCCCGCCCCCTTACGTGTCCCTTACGCGTATCAGCAGAAGGCCGTGCATGCCATGGGCACAGGGCATGTATCGTACGCGTAAGCCCCTGTGAACGCCCCTCATACGTGTATGGTCCTCTGGCATACACGTATGGCCAGTCTGCATAAAGAAAAACTAGTTTTCACTTCAGTGCGATTTTGCACCCATTGGAGCACCTTCAAGCTCATATTTCTGACCCAAAATAGTACCTATACCAGTTTATCATCCATGGTTTTACTCTACTTCATTAAACTATAATTCTATTAAGGTTTTTCACAAATTGAATCACATTTTCGTTATCTCCCAAAAACCATATTTTTCCAAATTAATTTCTATGGTAGAACACAACAACAACACACAGTTCACAAGAATTTCACACCCATATCAGCACACAAACACGAATTCACAGCAGCAATTATACAATTATGGAATCAAACAAGAAAGAAGAAGAATGCACATGAAAATACACATAAAATCCTAGAGGAAAAGGAACTCTCACTATCCTGTCATATTCTAAGCACCATTAATGAACTCATTTTACCTTAATTCCAAGCTTGAGCTCTCTAACATTAGTGGAACCTTGATCTTCTCTCTTGCCCTAACTCTGCTTCTTTCTTCTCTCCTTTCTCTTTTCAGATATAACTGACACTTTAACTTACTTTCCCCCATACTCTCTAATTATGGTTTATTTTCCTTAATTTTAATAATAATAATATTAATAATCATATTATTATTATTATTATTATTATTATTATTATTATTATTATTATTATTATTATTAGGAACAATTATTCCATGTCAAATATCTCATCTACCATCATTAATATTATTTATCATCATAATATTATTCTAAGTTTTAATCCTAATTAATTCATTACACTAAGCTCTCACACTCACCCTTATACACATACCCTCAACTAAACCAATGCCAAAATAATTACACGAATAAAATCACAAAACGACTAAATATTTAAATGGGGTGTTACAATCATGGGTTCAAAACCCAGTATCTGCATTTTAATTATTTACAAAAACAGCGTCTCATACCTCTCGGTTTATATAAAAAATGAGGGGTTAGATAGTTTATTTTTTTTAAATAAAACACATGACATTGTTTACACAGAATATTAATAAATTATTTTGTTTACAAACTACATTGCTTATACAGAATATTAAAGTAAAAATTTTATTCTTCATTGTCATCGTTGTCAGTGAAGAACATATACTGGATATCTTGGAGAAGAACAAATGTTGGGAATATTAGACAAATAGGCTTATTGGGCCTGGGTTATTGGTGGGCCTGTTTAGCTAGGTCCAGTTTAGCTTTTGTTTTATATCTCAGGTTTTTCTCTTTGTAACACACGTGAAAATTAATTCAAAAGCTTCTTCATCTTTACCTTGGTTTAACAATGGAATTCTGTTACATACATTCATCCATTGTAATATGGTATCAGTAGACTATACCTTTTCTTCATTTTTCTTCCGCACATATTCATCTTTTCTTGCATTACCTTCTTCTTACTTCCTTTTCCATGGCTTCTGATCACGATTCCACTGAGAACTCACCCAAGAAAACTACTACGACCAACAATGCAGTTGCAGATCCCGTCCTCAACCCCAGAAACCCTTATTACCTCCATCCCGGCAAAAACCCCAGAGCTACCCTAGTTGCGCCACCACTGGACGACAACAACTACCACAATTGGAGCAAATCGATGCGCAGAGCTTTAACATCAAAGAACAAGCTTTCTTTCATTAACGGTACTCTCTTGAAACCCTCATCCTCAGACCCTAACTATGAACTCTGGGAACATGCTGATAGTATGGTGCTTTCGTGGATCAATCGTACACATTCTCCTCACATTGCTCAGAGCACAATATGTTTTGATTTGTCATTCGATTTATGGGAGGATCTTCGTGAAATATTTACCAAAGGTAACCATTTCCGTTTCTCAGACCTTCTTCGTGATTTACATTCTGTACAACAAGGAGATCGTTCTTTATCCACTTATTTTACTGATCTGAAAATCCTTTGGGATAAATTGGAGGATTTACGACCTACCCCATCTTGTTCTTGCCCTACACCTTGTTCTTGTGATCTTGCCAAGGCTGTGCGTAACTATAAACATTTGGAATATGTTACTTGTTTCTTAAAGGGGTTGAATGATACTTACCACAATATTCGCACCCAAATTATGCTTCTTGATCATCTTCCTTCGATTAGTCGTGTGTATTCTCTGGTTGTTCAACAACAAGTTCTTCCCGTATCTGTTTCTACTCCGTCCTCGACCATTCTTTCTGCTAGCAACAACAACACAAAGGGCAAAAGCAAATCCACTCCCAAGCCTACGATGATTTGCTCCAACTGCAGTAAAACCAATCACACCGTGGAAAACTGTTATTTTAAGCATGCACTACTACAAAATGGCCAAACAACAACGCCAGGTTTACAACGACATCCTATACACCGTTCTTATAGTGCGTACTGGATGCGCGCATATTATTTTAATTAGAAATCTCAAGGATATAATAACGGTTGTTATGAAAATCGTGGTGATACAATCTAGCTATCATGGGTTCGAACCTCATCGCCCTCAAATAGTTTATCCCTTTGACGTAAATGCTCCCTTTTTAAGTTTTATTAATATTTAACTAAAAAATAATAAGGATATCATGACGAATTTTTCTCAAAACCGTTGTTACAAATTGAAGCTTCTTTTTATGTATTTTAAACACCAAGTATATATATCAATTTATCCATTGAAAAAAGAAACAAGACGAAACAACCCTAACACCAACGCCGTCACCATTGTCGGGAAGAAGACAACAACAACAACAAAGTGTTCTACTTTAAGGTGTTGCAATATCACATTTGAAGACAAAATCATCCAAAGGTGTTTCTACGTCTTGTTCCAGTGTAAAATCTCGATCTGAAAATTTTTGTGGTTGTGATGGTCGTATGGTTTCGTATCAATGCAAGAAGGGACAAAATAAAGGAAGGTTTTTTTGGAGATGTCCATTTTGGAGGAGCGATGAAACATGTAATTTGTTCATATGGGATGAAGACGTGGGAGAAAGAGATGGAAATGACGATGAGAGCATTATGAAGAGTTGGAAGCCGTGGGCTATCTGAAGGTTATGTATGAGGATTTAAAGAAAAAGAACAAGAATTTGAAGAACAAACTGAAATCAGAGATATTTTCTGGAAATATCAAGATGTTATGTTTTTTTGTCTCCTTTATGTTTGATATTTACTTTGTTATGAAATGTAATAGTTGAATTAGGGTTCGAATTACATTGTTGATGTTTAAACTGCAGATGTATTATGAATTACATTATTGATGTTTAAACTGCATATGCATTGTGAATTACATTGTTGATGTTTAAACTGCAAATGCATTAAGTTAGAAGTTAAGGCGCACCTTTTCTTTTTTATTTATTTTAAAATTCATAAATAAAAGGGTTATCACTACGGTTCTTCTGGTTAACCGTAGTGATATATTTATAATAAATAAATACCTATCTATACGGTTTTTATTTATTTTAAAATTCACAGATAAAAGGGTTATCACTACGGTTATTCTGGTCAACCGTAGTGGTATATTTATAATAAATAAATACATATCTATACGGTTGTTATTGTTAACCGTTGTGAAATAGTTTACCCATATATAAGCGAAATAACTTTCACTTAATTGACAGTAACGCCGTTGCCTTCAAAGTGAAACCCCAGAACCTATTTTTTCTCTTCGTTTTCACCATTAGCCGTGAATCTTGTGCTTCATACATTAAGGTATTCTTCTTCATTCATCTATTGTTAGATATTTCCCATTATCTTGTTTGTGGATTGTTATTTTTGTTGATTGTTCTTATTTTTTTAGATTCGTTTTCACTACCTTAACAAAGACCATGCTTTGGAAACTTCATAATGTTTGCGTAGATATAGAAAAAAGTACAAGAAGCATGAAGCTATGATAGAAACTTCATCCACCTTGTACTTTTTCTTCATAGCTTCACGAATAAGATGTTAGTAAATGAAGAATCAATACTGTAAGCAAACTTTATCTAGTTTTAGAAACAATGAAAATAAATATAAGAAGTATGAAGCTTTTGTGTAAGCTTCTTCCTCCTTATTTTTTTTCATTGCTTCCCAAACTAGTTCAACATCATAATTGATCCCTGTTTCGCGATTAGTTTCATTAAAAGGTGCATTATTCCTGTTCCTCTCTTTACTCTTCACTGAATTATGGTTTTAGGGTTTATTTTCAACTGAGGATGCTCATTTTTGAAGTTTGCTTTGTTTCCTTTCAGGTTAAGGGGATGATACAGGGTGATGATGCTGGTGGAAGCAAGTGTATTATATCAGTTTATAATTTCTGGATCTGGTATAAAATGTTGTTTGAGTTTATTATATTCTATTTACATTGTTTGTTTCACTAACCCTCACATAAAGTTTGCTGGTGGTAGCAAGCGTATTATATGAGTTTATAATATCTGGATCTGGTATAGAATTTTGTTTGAGTTTATTATATTCTATGTAGATTGTTTGTTTCACTAACCCTCACTTAAAATACATTCAGTTAATTTGACATAGATAATTATAATCTACAAATTAAGTTGTATTTGAAAACCAACTTAAACAAACCAATGTTGTTTTCTGATTGCATGCCTCTCATCATTTATCTCACGTTCTTTTATATATAGATTATGGTATAATGATCTGGCTCCTTAGATGCATCACCATCTTCCATTATAGTTAAATCAAAGATGAGGCAGATTATCCAATGTCTTGTTGATCTTATGGAAATTTAACTATAATCGAAGATAGCGATATACCGAAGGAGTCAGATCAATAAACCACAATATATGTAAAAGAGCATGAAATGCACGATGAGACGAATGCAATCAGAAAACAACATTGGTTTGTTTAAGTTGGTTTTCAAGAACAGTTTAATTTGCAGATTATAGACATCTTCATCAAATTTAATCCATGTATATTTATTTAGTGAGGTGTTTGTAAAACAAGCAATCTACATTTAATATAATAAACTTAGGGTACTTACAACAACGTTTATCTATTGTAACCGATATCATAAGTAATTTATGTTTTATATAATTTCGCTGCTGATGGGTTTCGAACCCAGAACCTAAGTGTATGTATCACAACTGTTTATTATCATAACCGTTGTGATATATGGCGCACGTCCTGCCTTTCAACAACGGTTTCCAGACCATTGTAGAAACAACGAACTTACAACGACAATCTACATAACAACACCTTCGCCCGCGTCATTATATGTCATTCCCAACCATTGTTAAATGGGTTTTTTGTAGTAGTGATGGTTTCCCCCCTAGGTATAGAACCAAGAACACCAAGTCTACATCAGATGCTAAGACTTCACAAACACAAGACAAATACACTGTTATCTCCAAGGAAGATTATCAACAATTAATGCTCCTTCTTCAACAATCAAGGAAGGATCCTCCACACACCAAGCAGGATAAGTCCATTACTTCTGACAAAGCTCTCATTTCAGGTATCATTCAAACAGGTAGTATCTTCCATAATCCCTCTTTTTGGATACTTGACTCTGGAGCTTCTCATCATGTTTGTCTATATATTCATTGTTTTTCTGATATACATGCCATTTATGCCATTCCCATTCATTTGCCTAATGGAACATGTATTCAAGCCATATATTCTGGCTCTATTCATTTTAATGATAGTTTCATTTGGAAAATGTTTTTTACATTCCTCAATTTAGGTTTAGTTTAATCTCTATATCTAAACTCTGCACTACCTCTCACTGCACTATTTCCTTCTCACATAATTCCTGTATTATCCAGGATGTGTCTACCAACAAGAGGATTGGACCCGTGACTCAGCTCCATTACCTTTACATCCTTTAAGCACTTCTCTTACTTCTAATTGTTTTGATTTGGTGCACATGGACATATGGGGTCCTATTTCTATTCCTTCTTTAGATGGTTTTCATTATTTCCTAACCATTGTGGATGATTTTTCACGTTATACTTGGACTCTCTTTATGCATAATAAATCTGACACAAGAACTCACATTAAGCATTTTATCTCATATTATAAAACTCAATTTAATTGCACTATCAAAATAATTAGGAGTGACAATGGTAGTGAATTTATCATGCCTTCTTATTATGCTTCTCTAGGTATTCTTCATCAAAGAAGTTGTGTTGAGACACCTCAACAAAACTCTATTGTTGAAAGAAAACATAGGCATCTTCTTAATGTCACTAGATCTTTATTATTTCATGCTAATTTGCACAAATGTTTTTGGTCTTATGCTTTATGGCATGCCACTTTTTTAATTAACAGACTTTGCAGCCCTGTTATACATAACCATACTCCTTATGAAATACTGTTTAAAACACCTCCCTCTTTTACTAATCTTAGAATTTTTGGATGTCTCTCCTATGCTTCTACCTTGACTAGACATAGAGATAAATTGGATCCTCGCGCTACTCAATGTGTTTTTTTAGGATTTCCCGTAGGTATCAAATGATATCTTCTTTTTGACCTCAAAACTAGATCCACTTTTATATCTAGGGATTGTGTTTTACATGAAAAGATTTTTCCTTATACTCCACACCCTACTGCACATAACACACCTGCTGCTTCTTCTAATTTGGACCAGTCCACCATCCCTTTTTTTGTTTGATATACAACATTCTCTTAACCCACATAATACACCCGACATCACTCACACATCTCCTGACCCTACTCATTCTTTACCTTCCACACCAAATGCAGAACCACCAAATACACCTCAAAATTCTAACACAGACACACAGCCTACACACCATTCACCTAATGATGACACACCATAACCTTCCTCTCCTTCTACTACATCTATTAGAACTTCTACTAGAACTAGACGTCCTCCTGCATATTTAAAAGATTTTGTTTGTAATGCTGCTCATGACAACATCATACATGATATTTCCAAATATGTTTCTTACCATACTCTATCTCCTGCATATTTTCAATTTATTTCTGCTATTTCTACTTCCTGTGATCCTATTTCATATAAACAAGCTAGTATCCATGATCATTGGGTTAAAGCTATGGATGATGAGATTCAAGCTCTCACCAAGAACAACACTTGGCAGTTCACCACTCTGCCGCTAGGTAAGAAAGCTATTGGTTAAAAATGGGTTTATAAATCCAAAGGTCATTCAGATGGTACATTAGAAAGACACAAAGCAAGGTTAGTTGCTCAGGGTTTTAATCAAATACAAGGTATTGATTTCTTTGACACTTATTCTCCTGTTGCTAAACTTACCACAGTAAGACTTCTACTTGCTATTTCTTCTTCCCTTAATCTGCATTTACACCAGCTCGATGTCCATAATGCATTCCTCCATGGGGATTTGGATGAGGAGGTATACATGACTCTTCCAAAGGGAATTATACCATCTTATCCAAATCAAGTTTGCAAACTTTTGAAATCTATATATGGTTTAAAACAATCTAGCCGACAATGGTTTTACAAATTGTCCAAAGTCCTTTTAGCTAATCAGTTTACCCAATATTCCTCTGATCACTCTCTTTTTATCCATCATTCTAATTCTCAATATACTTTCATACTTATCTATGTTGATGATCTTCTTATTGCAGGCAGCAACATAGATATCATCAATACCACCAAGCAATTACTTAAGGCACATTTTCACATTAAGGATCTTGGAACTCTCAAATATTTTTTGGGCTTGGAAGTTGCTAGAAACACCTCTGGTATTCACATTAATCAGCGCAAATATACTCTAGATCTCCTCTCTAAGACAGGTTTACTTGGACGCAAACCGGCTTCGACACCTATGGCTCGTGATACCCGATTGCAAACTACTGATGGAACACTCCAGCTAGACCTTTCCAAGTATCGCAGACTGATTGGTCAACTAATCTACTTGCTGAATACATGACATGACATCTCTTATTCAGTGCAGCAGCTTATCCAACACATGAGTCGGCCCACTGATGTTCATTACCGTACTGCCATCCGTGTGCTCCGCTACCTCAAATCGTCTCCCACTCAAGGCATCTTCTTTCCCAGCAAATCCAGCCTCCAACTTAAGGCTTTTTCTGACTCAGATTGGGCCACTTGCCTAGAGACACGCAAGTCTGTCACAGGTTTTTGTGTGTATCTTGGTGATTCCTTGGTCTCCTGGAAATCTAAGAAGCAAGCTACTGTTTCCCGAAGCTCCACTGAAGCCGAATATCACTCCATGGCATCTACTGTATATGAATTACAATGGCTAACTAATGTCTTGACTGAACTTAAGATCCCTTTCAAACAACCTGCTCTCTTATATTGTGATAATGCCTCAGTCATCCATATTGCCAACAACTCCTCGTTCCATGAACAAACCAAACACATCGACCTTGACTGTCACATAGTTCACGAAAAACTGCAGCAACGTCTTTTTCATCTCCTTCCCGTCACGTCTTCTCAACAACTCGCAGATATTTTTACTAAACCGTTGGATGTATCTCTTTTTCTTTCTAATATTAGTAAGCTTGGGTTACATAACATCTACCCTCAAGCTTATGGGGGGGGGGGGGGGGGGGGTATTAAACAAATAGGCTTATTGGGCCTGGGTTATTGGTGGGCCTGTTTAGCTAGGTCCAGTTTAGCTTTTGTTTTATATCTCAGGTTTTTCTCTTTGTAACACACGTGAAAATTAATTCAGAAGCTTCTTCATCTTTACCTTGGTTTAACAATGGAATTCTGTTACATACATTCATCCATTGTAACAGGGGATCCTCGTTTCATTGATCTTGAGGAAGATCAAATTTTAAATGCAATATATTCTCTATGACTTTTGCATTCATTTGTTTCTGATATAAAACAAAAAAAAAAAATTAGCTAAATAAAATAAATATTCAGCTATATGATTATTTAAGAACACAAACCTTGAATCCATGATAATATTCTGAACTTGCAATCCATCATACAAATATTTGGAAAAGTAAATACACTCTCACCAACCACATATTAAATAAACCTATTTTTTTCTACTTTTGCAATCTATCAAAGTGATACTTTTACTTTGTAAAATCTCATGGTGCTCTAATTAAACATAGAGAGTTTCACAACAACGTCTGGGAATCTTGTGGATTCACTACTATCAAATTTAAATATTCAGAACGCTTTTATAGTTAGGGTTTTAGGTTTCACGAGGATCACTAATGACAGTGTCTTGACCTTTGATAGTTATTAAATGGACGGTGAAGATTTGTTTAAGGACCGTGAAGAAACTGAAAAAACACGCTTATATTTTACCTCGGTTATCACTCAAAACCGAGGTAACTTGTGTTTCTTTTTAAATAAAAAAAAAGTTGTTCCACCCCAAGCCACATACCTCTTGGTTTCTGTTTAAAACCGAGGGGGAAACCCTTTTTTTTTATATATATTTAAATTTTTTACACAAAATATTAAAATAAATTACTTAAACAAATCAAGGGTTTGATAATGGATTCTTGGAGAACAACTCAGAGGAGTTATTTGTTCCTAACAAGGGAAATTTTTTATATTTACATTATTTTCAGATTTCTAAGAAGTTATTTGTTCCAACAAAGAGAAATTTTTTTCCGGTGATATCCAAATTTTGCTGCATACCCTTTAAAACAATTTTTTTTGAAACAAGAATGATTTTTTGCACTTGCAATCTATCAACTGAGTAATCTTCAAAGATTGAGCCCCCTTTTTTAACTGAGGGTTATTCCAAAAGTACAGCAACGACAACGTCAACACCATTATGTGAGATAGATTGCAAGGGCAGAAAAATATTTTGTTCAAGATAGAAGAATAATGAAGATTTTTTCTGTCTTGCAATCCATCCCAAAGAATGATGCTTGCGAGTTTGAGGCGACTTCATATTAGTAAGGATTAAGATAAAATCTATTTAACGAGTGCTTTTATAGTAAAATATTATTATTTTAATGTCTCGGTTAAAAATAAAACCGAAGGGTTAGAACATTTTGTTTACACTTATAAATAAATAAAATCATAAACTACAATAGTTAGGAATTAAAGCTTGTAATGAGTTAATTTTTCACCTCGGTTTTATAAAAAATCGAGGAAATTTATGTTTTTTCTCTTCATTTTTTTAAATAATAAAAAATAGAAAGCCTTGGCCATATACCTCGATTTTCTATTGTTCGAGGTGAAAGCTTCGCCATGAAATGCATTATTTATTGTAGTGCATCAGATTGCTATTCATGCCAGGAACATACCATAATCCTTGATCAGTACAGTTTTGCCATTGTTCAACTTAACTCTGACATTTCCCATTCCTTTAGCATTTAGATACTCATCATCAACACATATGTTCTTGGTCCTCTTACCAGAGTCAAAATCAACCAGCAATTGCTTGTTTCCAGTTAGGTGATTTGAGCAGCCAATGTCCATATACCAATAGTCTACCATTGATCCACCTACATTCTCAGATTCCATTAATAGCACAGGTTCATCATCAGAATTTTCTCTAGCTATGTTTGCTTCTTGACACTTGCTAATCTTATTTGACAAGCAATCAACAGTAAAATGGCCAAACTTGTTACAACTGTAGCACTGAACCTTCCTCTTGTCAAACTTTTCCTTTCCCTTCTAAACATTCTGATATTTTTTATTAGAATTGGGGAGTTTTAACTTCTGAACATTCTGGTTGCTATAAGAAGCTTTTAGAGTCTGATCCTTTAAAGCATGTTCTAACTCTTTTTCAGAGTTTATTTCAGTCAAATGCAACTCTTATGCCTCTAAACTACTATGAAGCTCTTCAATTCTCATGGTGCTAGTGTTTTTAGAAGGTTCTATGTCTACAAATATGTAATCAAACTGACGAGTAAGTGATCTCAGTACTTTTAATGGATTATTTATTCAGAGAGCGTTTCTCCATAAGAATTCATCTCATTAGTGACCACAATCACCGTGGAGATGTAATCAGGTATCTTCTCATTGTTCTTCATGTTGAGATTCTCATATTGCTTGCGTAGGGACTTAAGCTTAACCTTCTTCACTGAAGCATCACCACCATAACACCATACCAGTGTATCCCACGCCACCTTTGTCGTCGTCAAATCAATAATTTTTTTAAACACTTTCGTATCCACACACTGATGGATATAAAACAACGCCTTTTGATCATTCTTCCTCGTTTGACATTGCACAGTTATCTGCGCTTCTATTGCATTTTATGCAATCGGCGTGTAACCATCATTGACGAGATCAAGAACATATTGAGCTTCAAACAACACACACATCTGAATTGACCATTGATTCTAGTTTTTTCCGTTGAATACTGGAAGCTTTGTGTTCAAGCTACGTTTTTCGTCGTTCATCTTCGTTCTTGTACAAATCACTCAGTTCTCACTAACACTCGTGTTTTCCAAACCATTAGAATCATGATTTATGGTTCTCTTTTATTTTAAACTTTAATTCAACGCGAATATCAGAAACGAAATTAATTATACACCTCATTACACTCGTGTTTCCCTATGAATCTAATCAGGCTTTGATACCAATTGTTGGAGTTCAACAATGAACCTCCATTAACAATGCACAAGAATTAGAGAAGATGATGATGAAAGAATTGTTGCAGAGAGAGGAAAAAGAGAGAGTTGTGTAACTAACTTTCTAATCTCAAAAATGAAAAATTAAATTTTGTTGCAAATGCAATTACATTTAGGTTTATATAAACACCCAAATTCAACTCAAATTCAAATGCAAATGAAACTCAAATGCAAATGCAAATCAAACTCAAATGCAAATGCAAATGAAATGAAAATTAAACAATCTTGAAAGTTGAATTACATTCAACAATAAGATATTACACTTTTATTAAATTAACTCTATTAATATATTGGAAGTAATGTGAAAAGTAATAATTAATAGACATAATTGAAAAAATAGCAATCATTTCTACATTAAAAAGTGAGAATGACAGTCATTTTGAAACAAATTTTATTTGCTAAAACGACAAACATTTTGAAATGGAGACAATATTTTTCAATCTCAAAAAACCCATGGAAATTGATTACGATCAAAATAATTTGAATAATACCATGAACCTTAATTAATGATAAACAACTGATTCCTAACTCATATAATATAAGCTTTGATACCAAATGCAAACATAAATATTCATTGATCAATTATATGAAATTATAGCATCACACTTACTTGTTGAAGACATGATTTGGGAATAAGAGTTGTCATTCTTATTACCTTGATTCAGACTCTTGAAATGATGAGTGACTTGATCTTCCTCCGTATCTCACACTCTCGTTCACAACTCTCAATGGAGAAAACTATGGAGCCGTCAATTTTGTTTTTGATTCAGTGATTATAGAGGGAACTAGCCATATAATATATAATCGTAGTCCCTACTTATTATGGGTCAAGGGTTAAGGCTCACACTTTTGTCCACACCAATAAGGATTTAGATATTCAAACTTTAATTAAAATGATCACTTAACAAATAAATGGGCCTACTTATAGATCCCCGACAAAATCATGATTGATAAGTTTTTCACAAAATAAAATAACAATTAACTACAACCTACAAAATATTAGATAAATATAACATGGTTAACGTGAAAAAAGAAAGAAGTAAGGATATTGATCTTCGGGTGTTGGGAAAAGTATAGGTGATAATCAATAATCATCTATTTTGCTCGTGTCCATGTACTCGTCTGGTTTGGAGGAAGATTGCGGATTGGGTGGGGATAACATGGATTGAAGGAGACAATGTTTGTGTACACATGCTACAATGGTTCTTGAAATTGGTGAGAAGAAGCTCTAAGGCAACTGCGTGTATTATTTGGATCACT
Organism: Lathyrus tuberosus; assembly: GCA_022829125.1. Classification (NCBI taxonomy): domain Eukaryota; kingdom Viridiplantae; phylum Streptophyta; class Magnoliopsida; order Fabales; family Fabaceae; genus Lathyrus; species Lathyrus tuberosus. Next base: position 1,490,648 of record JALAZF010000057.1, read on the forward strand.
ACTTGCTGGTCAATCTGGTGGACTTGTAATCAGGTGATATTCAATGATATGATTGGAAATTCAGGCAATATTGCACTTAAGGGGATACACACTTCTTAATGGTGGTTAGATTTTTGCTCTCATAAAAAAGTAAAATGTAATTATTATGATTGATTCAAATCTCCTACTGATTTTTTAATAATAAGAGTGATTTGTAGATAGCTGTTATTTTTGTGTTAATGTGTTGGGACATTGATCCTTGTAGATAGATTGGTGTACCCCCTAATACACCTTTTGATTATACTATTGCTTGTAAAAAAAAAATAATAATCTTTATCATATCTTAATGAAGGATAAAAAAATTTAAAGGATATAATTGTAAATAAAATAATTAAAATGAAGGATAGAATTGATGTATTATTTATTTATCAAACCCTTATTTTATTTATTTGGTAGGAGAAAACATCTGGATTTATGAAACTTCAATAAACAATTCTGAATAATATTATTTTGGTTAAAGATTCTTGGCATAACAATTTTGTTTAGTTATTTATGAATATGAATCATCAAACATATAGTTAATACTATTGTCAAAAAAGAAAAATCAAAGATTTAGTTATACTATTGTCAAAAAGAAAAATCAAACATATATAGTTATATTATACTTATCATCAAATATATATTGACCTTTTATGTATGCAAGCATGCAACTAGTAAAAACTCTATGCTATATTATGGAGATAAAATAAGGGGATAATATACGTGTAAGAATTAATAACTAAATAATTGACTACTTCTAGACGAATAGTCATACAAATACAATAATTTCTTTATTAATTGAATAGCCAATTACACAAAACAAAAGGACAGTTATTCAAATTACTCATCACAATAATTTCAGAAATTAAAATATCTTATGCTATTGAAGTACGTGAATAAACATGCATCCTAATTTCAACGAGTCATGTATTCAACTCCAGGAGCTGTTGGTGCCATGGCTACTCCTCTACTTCCTTGCGCAACATTTCCATGCCACCCTAATTACCAATTTCAAATTAAATAATTAATTAGACATAGGTTCAAATAATTAAAAGGAAAAAATAAAAGAAAAAAATAGAAATGATTTTGTATATATATATACACGTACCAAGTTGCATGTCAAATCCACGGTTTTGAAGCTCACGATATTCTTGACACAGTGCACATGATTCACAACACCAATGAACTAAGCAATCGCAACAAGGTGCGTCTTTGAGCATGTATTGTTGTCTCATCTTGTTACGATAGATGCATGAGTACATACATCCACAACCAGTTAAACAACATATCAGTGTATACAATGATCCACTTACAAGACAAGCTGCATTAATACAATCATTCAAACAATATAATAATTATTAAAACATGTATAATATTTATTAATTAATTGGCAACTAATTAATTAATGTATGTGTAAAATTTAATATCTTACAAGTTGTTCCTTTGTCAACAATCTCAGCAATTCTGCCAAAAGTGATGCATGGACACCAATAAGTTAAGCAACCTAAAAATGTAGAAAATAAAAAATAAAAATAAAAAGTAAGTAATAACTATTAGAATAGTGGAGGGTGCAATTAATAAATTAAGTGGTAATTAGAAAAATATAATTACATACAGGTTTGGCAGTCGGAGAAGCAGTCGCATAGACCGGTGGACCATTCCTGGGGGCCGGTTTTATGATGGTGGCCGTCGTGCACCGGGATACCCGTGGCTGGTGGTGGATAAGGTCGTTGTGCATAATGTAGTTGTGAAGTTGGAGGATTCATAACTATTATTTTGCAAGGTCAGAAAATTATTGGTTGGGAAAATAGAGATATAGATGATATAGTGGAGTTTGTGTTTTGTTATGATACGATAATTTACTAGGTATATTTATAAGCATAAGGTTTAAGGAGGCTTGGAATGAATTAAGAACAGTTGTTGAATAAGACCATGTCAATGTGTGACATTGATTGATTAATTATTCAATTTACGTGTGAAGTTGTTGGAGAATTGAGACTAGTAATTTATGAATTAGTAATTAAGAATGATAATAAAATAATATAAGTAGTTACGGAATTAACAAGGTAGGTTGGTTTGAACTTTCATCGGATTGAGAGGCTGCTGCATACGTGGAATCCGGCAGCTGAATTGAATGAAACAGCTCAAATTCGGCAGGATGAAAATAAAAATAAACAAATGAAAAGAATGTTACTTACAATATATGAGGAATGAGGTGGAAAAATACAAGAAATGTGAATTTGAAATGGACTTTTAAAATCTTTTTCTAATCGAAGATTTGCAAAATATTTTTGAAAATAATATAATTTTGAAAACTCTTTTAAAGAAAATACAAATCTACCATATAAGACAGCAAACTACTTTGGAAAAGTCAAATTTACCCTTTTTTTATTGGGCCAATGTTACTGTTTGGAGGGTATATCAGTCAATGCATTGAAGTAAGTTTTTTAGTTGATTTGGAACTATTGATGCACTGCATTTGTACCACTAAATGACCAGCTGTGTTGATTTAAAAAATTTTTCCAACCAAAATATCACTTCCTAGGTACACTATTTTCAAAAAGCAAACATCATGTCAAAGTTGATCTTCACGTTGCTTCTCTACAAAGCAAATCTTCTATCTCATTTTTTTTATAGATTTTCCAACTTTGGTTATTCTTTCATTTCTCAACTTTTGTTCATCTGTTCAACCAAATCGAAATACATGGCAAGGCTATTTGAGAACGTCAAAGACATAAATGACACAAAGGAGATTTGGAAGATCGCTGTCAAAGTTCATCATAAATGGAATGTAGTCTTTAACACGAAAGAACATTTTGAGACGGTTGTCGTCGACAAATGCGTAATTTTATGATATTTCATCTTCAACTATGATTTTCAGGTTGTTTCATAACTTGCAAATGGGTTATTCTTTGTGTAATACATTTGTTCTTCATGATATTCACGTAGTTTTACCTATGTTAGGTTTTGATGATTAAAATGGAACTGCATGTTTTATTTTCTTGTCACAGCACACTGACATCCATGTCGTCGTTCCGCCATTGTATAACAAGACTTTCGATTTACAGTTAGCTTTTAACAACACTTGCACAATAGCCAACTTTTAGGTTCGAGTTAATGAGTTGGTTTTCATACCTTCAAATCATAAGTTTTTCACAAAGTTCACTGGAGGAACCACAGTTGGTAATACAAACAAGCATATAATCCCGGACAAAGTTATTAACTTCACTCCATTTTTTGATATTATAACTGGCGAATGGAAAAAAGATTCATTGATAGGTATGACTTTTGTCTGTTCAATAAATCTGTTTGTTTTTTTTTCATCTTCACCAACCTGATGCTACGTATCAAATTTAACAGATATTATAGGAATGATAGATGAAATCGGGTACACACATATCCAGACTGGCGGGAAAAAAACAGTAAGTTAACATGGTGTTACGGGACTTGGGGTAACTATGATCTTAAACAACTTATATTTTACCCATTATGATCTTATTTCTACTGACTGATTTGTGTTCCTCTATTTATAGCAATAACACAATCAACTGTACCCTATGGGAAGCTTATGCGTCCCAGTTCATCAAATTCAATCAACAAAAATCTGATAGCGCCTTGCCAGTTGTCATCTTACTCCAATACGCCAAAGTCAAAGAGAAAGGTTTGCCATTCTTAACTTTTGTATGTTGTAGTATGCCCATTCATGTTATTACTTTTGGATGGTCTAATAGACATACAATCTTTAATGTCCATATAGGAAAGTATCCTCTTTCTGTTTCTAGCACTTACAATGTTACAAAACTGTACATCAACGATGATATCGGGCCAATCAATTACTTCATTCAAAGGCCCAATTCTTGAAAACTACATTTTTTTTATCTTTTCATTACATACATCTCACCAAATCATATAAAATGTTATGTTTGATTTATTCTTTTAGCATCCCCAAGGACACGCTGGTGAACTGGTCAAGCCAATTAAGTTCCTAATCTCAAGTGTGGTCACATAACTCATCCATATTTTAACTGACTCCTTACCAGAAGCTCATGTCAAAAGTTGTTGTTCTTCCTATAAGCGAAATTAAGTAACTTGGTGCGGTATGTATTTATACAGTTGTCACTTTCACCTCTTCCTCACACATTTTTTGTATGACTGTCAAAATATATTCTTATGTTTAACTCTCACATCATGTCTGCTCTACAAATTACTTTATGTGTTACAGTTGCAAAAATTGATAAGCTCATTGCATCACAATACAAATGTAATTATCAGGCTTGTCATCAATGTCCTAAAGTAGCTAGGGGAGACAAACCTCCATTTAAATGTGAAGCTGAACATTTGACAGAAGCTAAAATTTTTAGGTTATATATTTGGCCAAAGTTTAATAAGCATATGGTATTCTCCCCTGTTTCTAAGTGCAAATTGTACCTATTTTTGTATATAAGTTTTGTTGCACTTATCATTACTTTGTGTTAAAATTGGTTGAATAAACCCCACTTTATGTGTAAATACGTTTAATTTACGTTTTCGTGTGTATATTGCGTTTTCTTGAAAATATCATTGAGCTTAATTGATTTTATCTCATTTTTGTAGGTATTCAAGCAATAAGATTTTGCCATTATTGTATAGAGAATTGAATAAGCTTTCCATCGCTTCTGACCGTGCATCAATCTGAGTTACGGTTCAGAAGTTGTGGTCAAAATAAGGACTGGTTTTCTGTCATGTTCGCTGAGAGAGTGGCAGCGAGCATTCGCTTTGCGAAGTCCCCAACGAAGGAGTCCAGAAAGAAACAGAGGAGAAAGAGACCAAAGTTCGCTTTGCGAACTTCCTAGTGAGTATTCGCTAGGCGAATAAATTGTTCGCTTAGCGAACTTATGAAGACAGCAAGAGGCGGTTTAAATTTTTGTAGGCACTTAAGTGCCATTTTTGTGCACTCGCTTAGCGAATGGAAGGGTTCGCCTAGCGAACCTGCGAAAATTCTGATTGTATTTAAGAGATTTTAGACATTTTTTTAGGTGATGGTTTTGGGGATTCTTGCTCCAACTCCATCAAACTTCATTTTTCAGTAGATTAGCTTAGAAAACAACATGGAAGCTTGCATACGGGTGAACTGGGGTGGATTGATCGTCGATCGGCTCTGACAAACCGCGAGATGTTTGATTCATTTCTCTTCTCCTTTGTGTTTTTCTTCTTTGTTGGGTTTTGTATATATATTGACTATGATCTCATGTATATTTGTCGCCCATGGCATTGTATAAAACTTGCTTTACAAATCTCTATTGGTGATTGTCTCTGATTTTTGCTTTATGCGCGAGGTTTGAGTTGCGTTAGAGATAATCCTCGCAAACTTTGATTAGGGATGATTATCTGTTAGTTTCTGGATTCTAGAGATAGATTTAAGAGCTAACAATCTTCAATAGGCGTCGAAGCTTAATGCCTTTGTGGCTTGAGTCGCGTACGAGAGTGTCGGCGAGGGTAACACGGTTGTTCTCTCAACTTTGCGTTAGACATAACCTTTGTTGTGAGCGATGCTAGGTGATATTGAGGAGTATTGTAGGTTGAGTATAACTGGTCGGTAAGTTTAAGTTTGTGAGGAGTCGATTACGTGCATGCCAGATAAGTTTGTCTGTCTGAAGAATGAATTTGTTTTATGTTTTAATGTTTACTTTTCTGTTTTGTATTTTCAAACCATTTTAAAACCAAACTCATAAATGCGAGAGACTGTCGAACGACATTCTTTCCCTCGAACCGATCTCTGTGGACACTACATAAATCCCGGAGGGAATTCTTTCCAAAAATAAATATTTTTGCTGCTTGCCCTATTCTGTATTCAACAAAATGGCGTCGTTGCCGGGGATCGGTTTTGATATTGAATCGTATTGCGATAGTTTCTTTGTTTTTCAGTTTTGTATATATCGTATATATTGTCTGTTTCCATTATTTTTGTTCAAGTGTTGTATACATTTTGTTCCCGTAACGTTTGTTTAAGTGTTTGGTTTGGACACTTGCTTTTGTTTTGCGCGGTGAGGCATCACTATGGCATGAAGGAAGGAAGTTGTTAGCTAAGCATTGTAAAGGCTTCGAGCTTACGACGTAAAACAAGCATGGTGTATTCTTTTCTTTTGTAGTTGTTTAGTTTAGGTAGTGTGGTGAGTATTCATTAAACAAGTTGTACTCGAATTTTTCGTAAATTATCAAGTCTTCACTTTACAACTTGTTTAATGAATTTTCTACCGGTTTTTCAGTTTGTTAATATTAATAGTTTTCGTGTTTGTTAATGAACTTGATTTGAATAGCTTGAGGAAATGAGGTGTTTGTCCATTTTTTATTGTTTTAACTTGCGGATGTATGGTAATGATATTGTTAAGTTTTGTACACGTCCAGGGTATGTATTTATCGCTTTCTTGACTTTAGCATATTCATGATACTTAGGCTCTTTACAAACTTTCATGTTATTCATTCTTTTGTATACTTGTTCTTATTGTGAATCACTTTAGTTCCCAACCTTTTTGTGAGGTAGCCTTCTATTGTTCATATATGCACGGAGTACCAACATTCTTGTTCTAATTGGATTTTATTATGCTTAATCTTTTGTTTGTGTTAATTATATGAAAGCATGAAAAGGATCAAGGCATTTTGTTTCATTTTGAGCACAACTACCTAGCCAAATAGTCATTCACCTTGTGAGCGTGTGATCTTTCGTAACCCCTTTGAGCTTTTTGATCCATGTTTTATTTGAACTTAATGCTTGTGTATGAGTATTTATTTCACTTATTTTTGATGGATTTTGTTTTTTCTTGAACCCTCAATTTTGTGTTGTTGTATGAATTTTTTCCTTGCCTTAGAAAGTAGGGAGTATTCACATGATGATGTGGTTGAATTCAAGTTGGGGAGAGAATGATTGTTTACTCATTGGTTGGATTCTATGAGGAAAGAAAAAGAAAAGAAAAAAGAGAAAAATATGACAAAGAAAAAGAAAAGAAAAAAAAAGAAAGAAAAAGAAAATACTTGAAAAAGGAAACAAAAATGGTTCAAATAATTGTGCTAAATAAGTAATGTATTTTGTGTAACACTTGGGATTTTGGAAGAAGTTGATTGGAATTTTGTGTTTGAACTTTTGTGAGTTGATCACTCCCTTAGGTTTAGGCAAGTTTTTGTTTCAATTACCTTTAGAAATTACCCCTTGTTTGTTTACCCGACCACGCTACAACCTTGAAAGTCCTTGTGATTCTTTTCTTTGTATTTTCAATATGATTTTTGGATGGTTGCATAATTTAGTCTATTGTTTGCCTGATTGTTGTGTGAGTGATAAATCCCTCATTTTGTGTTTTTCATCTACTGATGATTGTTTTTGCTAGGTGTGATTCACTTTGGAACTTGTGTTGTTTTAGGATGGTTTGGCATATTTTTGTATTTTGCATTTGTTTCGTGACTATGTTGTCGTCGTAGTTTAGTGGTAAGTATTTACTTTGTGTGTACCGTTTTTCATTTGAACCATTCATTTGTCCGTTTTTCAAAACCTGTTGATTCGTGATTCTTTGGTTATTGCGTTTGTTTCTTTGAGTTGGTTGATTCTTGTTTGAGGACAAACAATTATGTAAGTTGGGGAGAGTTTGATAAGTGCAAATTGTACCTATTTTTGTATATAAGTTTTGTTGCACTTATCATTACTTTGTGTTAAAATTGGTTGAATAAACCCCACTTTATGTGTAAATACGTTTACTTAACGTTTTCGTGTGTATATTGCGTTTTCTTGTAAATATCATTGACTATAATTGATTTTATCTCATTTTTTTATGTATTCAAGCAATAAGATTTTGCCATTGTTGTATAGGGAATTGAATAAGCTTTCCAGCGCTTCCGACCGTGCGTCAATCCGAGTTACGGTTCAGAAGTTGTGGTCAAAATAAGGATTGGTTTTCTGTCATGTTCGCTTAGCGAGCGGCAGCGAGCATTCACTTTGTGAAGTCCATAGCGAAGGAGTCCATAAAGAAACAGAGGAGAAAGAGACCAAATTTCGCTTTGTGAACTTCCTAGCAAGTATTCGCTAGGCGAATAAATCGTTCTCTTAGCGAACTTCTGAAGACAGCAAGAGGCGGTTTAACTTTTTGTAGGCACTTAAGTGCCATTTTCGTGCATTCGCTTAGCGAATGGAAGGGTTCGCCTAGTGAACCTGCAGGAATTCTAATTGTATTTAAGAGATTTTAGACATTTTGTTAGGTGATGGTTTTGGGGATTCTTGCTCCAACTCCATCAAACTTCATTTTTCAGTAGATTATCTTAGAAAACAACATGGAAGCTTGCATACGGGTGAACCGGGGTGGATTGATCGTCAATTGGCTCTGACAAACCGCGAGATGTTTGGTTCATTTCTCTTATCCTTTGTGTTTTTCTTCTTTGTTGGGTTTTGTATATGTATTGACTATGATCTCATGTATATTTGTCGCTCATGGCGTTGTATAAAACTTGCTTTATAAATCTCTATTGGTGATTGTCTCTGATTTTTGCTTTATGCATGGGGTTTGAGTTACGTTAGAGGTAATCCTCGCAAACTTCGATTAGGGATGATTATCTGTTAGTTTCTGGATTCTAGAGATAGATTTAAGTGCTAACAATCTTCAATAGGCGTCGAAGCTTAATTCCTCCGTGGCTTGAGTCGCGTGCGAGAGTGTCGGCGAGGGTAACATGGTTGTTCTCTAAACTTTGCGTTAGACATAACCTTTGTTGTGAGCGATGATGGGTGATATTGAGGAGTATTGTAGGTTAAGTATAACTGGTCGGTAAGTTTAAGTTTGTGAGGAGTTGATTATGTGCATGCCGGATAAGTTTGTCTGTCTGAAGAATGAATTTGTTTTATGTTTTAATGTTTACTTTTCTATTTTTTTACTTTCAAACCATTTTAAAACCAAACTCATAAACGCGAGAGACTGTCGAACAACATTTTTTGTCGAACAACATTTTTTCCCTCGAACCGATCTCTGTGGACACGACATAAATCCCGGAGGGAATTCTCTCCGAAAATAAATATTTTTGCTGCTTGCCCTATTCTGCATTCAACACCTGTATACCTGACTTTCACTGATACTTTCATGCTTTTACCATTCACTATGTACAAAATACAAGTAGATGTGGTGCTATGCGGAATTCGTTGTAGGTTTGTAATATGGGACCATGAAAGTGAACAACTATTGGGTTTGTCTGCTGCTCAAATGCGCAGCAAAATGATTTAGGTTAGATACTGGTGTTCTTTTTAATCAACATTTGATGAAACTTTCATTCTTATTAGTCATGTTAACCATTTAAATGCGTTGTTTATGGTGGGATAAGTGATCCACTTGAGTATCCCTTGGCACTTGACAAGTTGGTGGGTAAGGAAATTGCTTGGAAGGTCAAGTGGCAACCTCGGTTAGAGAGTTGTTCTGTTGTCTCTATATTTCAAGACACTGCCATAATACAACAACTAAAAGCCCTCTGGGAATGGGATAACGTGCATATGATTGATCGCCAACCCACACCTGTTTTGCAGGTATGTCTGAAATATATGCGTTGTTGATTGTCATATTATTATTATATGTTACGTGTCAATGATGTTTTTGCTTTATTGACTTTGGTTGTATGTGTTGTTAGATCAAAGAGAGCGTCAACGAAGCTAACGTTATTCATGATTTTGAAGTAATTATTGTATGACAACAACTAATACTATCGTGTGTGTTTTTATTTTTGTATACGGTGTAAACATTTCATCTGATACATGCGCCTGAAGATATTGCAGGAACTCGAGATTACATCAAAACTCAACCCTGATCCTGTAACACTGACGGAAAAGCGACCAAATTCTAATGGCTTAAGTGAATCTACTACGGCCATCAACCTGGCTGATGGTGAACTCTCATCAACAAAAGTTAACACGCTGATCAAAATTGAGAAATCGTAGATGAAATGTTGCATCCCTTTTGAGTTTTCCTAATTGTCTATTGTAATCAGCCATGTATGGATATCAACCCGTTGTTATTTTGTTTTATGGTTTAACCACTGACTTTTTGTAATGTCTTAGTTTGGTTACTTGGAGTATTGTTCATAATTATTGGTTTTTTTTACCACTACTATGTATTAAACATATCTCTTGAATATTAAAACAGTTATTCTCCAATTTATGGGCTATTTTATTGAGCCCGTTCACTTTACCCTTGCCTATATAATAACATCATACCAAGTTCACTCACTCACAATCACATTTTCAAGATATACACTGGAAACCTACTCCTTTTTCATATGATTAAGTTATTTTAAGGTTCACTTTGGGATCTACTGGGTGACCTGGATGTTATTGCATCCTTGAATTCTCTTGCAATTCCAACAGTTGTAACAACATTTTTTAATTATATTTTAGTTTTTTATTTATTTATTGTATTCAATTTAACCTATTTATTAAATCTTACCATCTATTCCACAAATTCTACCACATCATACTTATATCTGGTTTTATATCATTCATACAACCATATATTGAAATTGACCCTTTATTTATTCATAAAGTTGGTTACAAACTTCCTACTCAGTGTAAGCTGTACGGCGGGATCTATGAATTTCACGTTGAATGGAATCAAGATATTATGGATCCACTGTTTATTCAAGGATGGACTGAGCTACTTGAATGTGTAGATTTTCCATTCAAGTTTAATATTCTTCATCTACAATATTTCGAGAATGGAATGTTTTTGTGGGTTCCGGATCTAGACCACAGAGAATGTGATTCTAATTTTCCTTATTGGCACACTCTGGCGCCATCGGATCCAACTAAAGTTTCATTTGAAATCATTCTTTCTGGCCATACAAACAGAAACGGTATTCAAACCCTGGTGAATATCCAATAGTTATTTTTTCCCTTTATAGTAATTCAACTTATTTTATATTCACAACTGATAACAATGTATAATTATAGAAATTGGATAGAGCATTGTTGAAGATCATTACAAACCAACAATACACCACTCTAATTTTGGTGGGACCTTCCAACCAACCTGTTACGTGTTGGGTTGATTACCAAAACGGGGACCCTCATTTTTTCGAACTCGACCAAGGATGGATGACATTTCTAAACTTTAATAGATTTAACAATGAAGATATTATTCATTTTACATTCCTGAATGTCTTTAGTAGTAATGTTGTAAACGTTTCTCATGTAATGTATTGGAATTCTATACATCTGAAGTATGTTTTTTACAGTTAATGTGAGACTTTGCTTTAACATGTTCAGTTCAGTTCCAATTTCGTATGTGTTCCAAGTTTAAAACAATTTATGATGTAACAGCTTACTCATCATCACATGCGGTCTAACAAAAATAGCTTTTGGCAGCATAAAATAATAAAGTAAAGTTGCGGTTACCAAGAAACCAAACCAAGTCCATCTGTGGTTTTGTTCCATACCCACGCCACTTACCAATGTATTATTTAACATTATTTTCACCCAATTATATCTTCGTAATCACATCACAACCATGCAGTATAACATATATCTATATATTTTAATGATATCTTTGCAAAGTACATAGCCGACATTGTAGATACAATATGTCTATTCATCCTCACCTTTGCAATTTTGTTTAACCACTACTTGGACTAACCAAATGAAAATAAATATTACCTCACAAGTTTTAAATATTAATACAAAATCTACTTGCATCCACATTTTCAAACTTAAACCGCCAAATTTGAATTTAACAACACTAAAGCTAAGTTTTCAGCTCATTGGCAAACATTACACCCTAAAACTTCTTTTCCCTACAACAATTTTTTTAAGTCAACTAAACTTAACAATTCATGGAACCTGAACATAACAATCTATCTCCTACATCCAATGATAGAAAAAGAAGGAAACGTATGGAATCACATGACAAACAATCATAAACCGGTGCTAGCAACGAATATGGAATGGACATACCAAACACTTATGTTATTATCAATGATAATCAAATCGTACTTAAACGCACAACACCATTAACGGACGTTACAAATGTGACTCACACTACCCCATCTGATAGGTACAACATACCAAGTTCAAGTAACAAACGAAAAGGATTTCATTCACATGCTAGAATTAACATGTTCAATCGTTTCACATACTCGCTTTCAATTGAAAATAACAATGTGGCTATATTTCCTAACACCAACCACGACACCATGGATCATGAAAGACACAATGTTCATTCGTTTCAAATAGGTAGTGCAAATACAACCGCAATACTTTCATTCCCTTCTTGCAGGGGCTCACCGTATCGGGCAAATTCTTTTTTAGAAGATGAAGACTCATTGGAAAATACTTTAGATTCTAAATATTCTTTACAAGATGAACCTGTCATAGATTCATAACTTCAACATACGCTTCATATTCTTCTTATTCGTATTCATAACTATGTGTTCCCTATTGGCTTATTACAGCTTCCCTCTTCTATTCATCACAATTATCTTTCCCATTTTACAGAGTATTCAAATATCGGTGACCCTGTTTGGGAATGACAGTTATGTAACGCATCCATGTGGTATAAAGAGCATAAAGACAAGTATCGGCATACCACGGTACCTAAATTCGAGTTGTGTTGCATTGGTGGCAAAATAGTACTCCCTTTAATAGAACAACCCACAGATATTTTGAAAAACTTTTTTATGACAAAACACTTCCTGCAAGTAAAAATTACCAAAACAATATTAGAACATACAATGCAATGTTCTCATTCACTTCTCTGAGAATGAAGTTTGACACCACACATTCAAATGAAAATAGTCCACCTACTTTGTGTCTGCATGGTCAGACTTGTCATAGAATTGGAAGATTACTTCCGGAGCAAGGCAATCCTTCGCAATACTCTCAACTATATATATTTTTACACTAATAATGAGGTCGACAATAGAATGGATTATTTCAGGTAATACATCTAATAAATTAAGCTGCTACTTACCAAACTTACATTGTCGTTTTGACCAACAAAATTTCTTATATGCACAAGGAGAATAAAAATGTTAAAAGAGAGGTGGTTTCCGAATTAAAATCTATGCTGGACAACTGTAACGTACATGCTAAAGAATTTAGAATGGCAAGTGATTTGTTGAAGGAAAATTCAATTATACGTCAAGAAACCAAAACAATATAAATAATATCACCAACTTACCATAACACTCTTTCTGGTTTTCCGTCCAGCACGAATGATCTTTTCCCACAAACACTCCTTTGGTTTATCAGGGTCTTTATCTTCGTCGGAAGGATTACAATAGGTGTCCAAGTCAGGAAATTCCAACTGCTCCTTAACCCTTTCTGTAATCGTCCTATAGTATTCAAGATCATGTTGAAAAGTATTTTGGGGGTGTTTTATCGTCTCCACAGGGATTGTATGTGTATTGCCGCCGTTCTATAGTCGAGATCGTTTTAAACTTTTAAAGTAACAAAGAGTTTGGTTGTTTCATATCGGATTGTTTGCATAAGAAATTAGTAATCAACGGTAAAGAAATTGGTTTTAAAGATTTGGTAAACCATGCCAAGATTAGGGTTCGACAATCTGTTTCGTACGTATTTACTCGATAAAGGATGTGAACTTGTTAACGATGAATATAACCACATATCCTCTCAACAAGTTTATCTCTAACACTTGTTGTGGGATTTACCATATTGATCCTTAGATGATCTCTCACTCCAAGTATCAATAGGATAACATTCAAGATCAATATTTATGAACATCAACTTTCAAAACTATCTCTAGCCTCATGATTGTTGATGGATTGAAACTTAGGTCAAGTTTTAGAACATATTTCTCAATCATGAACTAAAACTAAATATAAGCCATATAAACAAAGTTTTTCTTCTATATTTATCATCAACAAAGTTCACACACTTACAATCAAGATCAATACATACAAAATGAAGGATTCCCTACCACTAATCTCGACACAAGATGTGTTTAGCTACACATATTCATGGTAGTTTGTTTCACAAGTTTCGTGAGGAGATGAAAGAGCACCCGCGGAGAATAATCGAGATCGAATGCAAATCCAGCTTCTCAATGTGGAAGATCTCTCTTAGATGAAGAAATATCAGAAACTTATGTTTTGGTGTGATAAAATTAGGTTATAATCCCAAGAAAATACATAAAGTACTTAAATAGTCCATTTCAAATCAGCATAGTTCACACTACGAACTTTTTGTTCGCCTAGAGAACTATAAAATTGGCACCCGAGGTGCCTCTGATAAGCTAAACTGCTTCAAAAGTTCTGCATAAGTTCGCAATGCGAACTTTTGTTCGCAAAGCAAACTATTCGCCTACAAGTCCGCAAAGCGAACTTAGGCCTCTTTTGCTACTGTCATATCCAAGGCGTCCTTCGCCAGGTCTTCACAAAGCGATGAATCAGTGAACGTTTGCTGGGAAGTTCGCAAAGTGAACTTTAGTCCCTTTTCCTACTGCCATAAGTCTGGGACCATTCGCTGGGACTTCGCCAGTTGTTCGCAAAGCGAACATTCGCTGGTAAGTTCGTAAAGCGAACTTGCTGATGTTTTCTTATTTTCTTTGGCAACTTGGATCCTTTCTTTGTGTCTCACATCTTTGATCATTTAGTGCCTTTTTTTGTACAATAACACACACATTACAAGTACCAAGGGTATTTTCACAATGTTTGAAGAATAACAACAATTCATGAGTAAAATCCACAATTAGACATAAAAGAGTTGAAAAATGTCAAGTATCAAATAGAAATATTAGTCATGTTTGACATCTAACAAACTCTCCCCAACTAACTCTTTGTTTGTCCCCAAGCAAAGTATGCCTCTATTGAAAAACAAGAGGATTTGATCAAGCATTTGATTCAACCCAAAAAAGATAAACGGCTCAAATTAACAACAATTGTAGACAAGCAACAATTACAAATTCCTAAAATCGAACAATGCAAAAGAACTTAATTCTTAAACAAATATCAAACAATGTTTCAAGTAACAACTAAACTATCATGCTCATATCACTCTAACACTCCTCTTCGAAAAAGAATTGAAGAAAATTAACGCGTTTGCAACCGCGGGGCAATTTCGTTCATCTGACAAATAATGTAAATACAAAGCAATTCATACAATATCTAATCGATCAATAAAGAAATCATGGAAGCAAAAAGATCACTAAGGGCTTTTAAGGTTGTATCTTGGTCGGGTTAATAATAAAGGGACATTTCTAAAGGCCATTGAATCGAAATTTCCGATGCAAAAGAACATTCACTATACAAGGTATTCACACACATCTCAACTTCATTCGCCAAGTTTATTCCTTTATCACAAACCTTCTCAAACTTCCTTATGCACAATTATTGGACTTTATTTTTCCCTTTCAAGCAAGCATTCTTTTTCTATGTTTTTCACATTCATATTCACATTTTCTTTTTCTTTTCATGCTTGCTTGAAATTTTTCAAAAGTTTGAGCAATTTACCAATCTTATTTTTCATTCTCCCCAACTTATATTCAACTAAACCTTAAGTGAATGCTCCTTGCTTTTTAAGGCAAGGAAATCAATAAAAACAGAGTTCCAAGGTTCAAGAAGAAAAATTTTTAGACACTCTAAAAAATTCAATGATGAACTTGATTTTCAAATTATGTACAACACAAAATTCATCACTAAACGAGATCTAAACTGTTTTAGGCTCAAAGGGCTAACGAATACTCACTACTCACGGGTAAATCACTGTTTGGAAATGGTTGTGCTCAATATCAACAAATGCCTTGATCATTTCTAATGCTTCCACAAAATCACACAAATCACAAGATAAAGCATGAATTAAAAGTATAAAACAAAATTCATCATCAATCCTATGCATTTAGTAGACCATGGAGGTTTCTCACCATTGTGGTTTTTGGACCTAAGTGACATAAGCAATCAATAAAGTTGTAACAAGAAACAAAATTTCATTTGTACAAAGACAAGAAGTTCCAACATATTCTAAATCCTAGAAATAGGTAACTATGTACCTTGCCAATAATTACATGCTTAAATTCTATCATTGCCATCCAACTTGGAAGAATCTTCTTTGATGAACAACAATCACCCACCTAGAAGTTTCTTTCAAAACCACATCCAAAAATGGAAACATTAAAGCATACCAACATAATACAATAAAAAGCATATCAACAATTTAAGAGTTGAACATTCATTAACTAAAGAATTCAACTCTTAACAACACTAATAATATAAACTAAAAAAACTAAAAAAAATAAAATAAAAATAAAAACTGGACAAATTCAACTGATAAACAAAATACTAATAATAATAACATAATAGTGTTATGGTGTGAAACACCAACAAAAGTCATTAGTACCTCATAAGGGTACAAAGTACATCAAAATCCTAAAATAATCCATATAGTGGATAAAGTACAATAATAAAAAACTGATACATAAAACATAACAACAAGAAAACTTCACTTTGACGAACAAATGAAGTACAAAATGACAACATCGAAATCAGTCCTCTTCGGACTCGGAACCGGAAACCTCAATCTCCTCCTCCTCAGAACCAGACTCAGATCTAGATACCTCCACAAGCTCATCATTACCATCATCCTCCGCATCAGCATCCTCCTCAGGCTCACCAGCTGCCTCTGCTCCCCCTCCGAAAACTGGCCTGGCCTCAGGCCAACTAGCATGAGCTAGGAATTGCTCCCTAGTCATCAAAGAGTGTTCCACAGAGGGCTCACGGATCTGCAGCTGTAATACTTGCATCGAATCATGTAAATCCATTATGGCGCGCTGAGAAGCCGCCATCTAGTCCCAATTATACTGACATATTTCTTGCTGATACGGATAATAACCTTGAGAACCATAACCACTCGACCCATCACCAGCACCTGTGCCGACGTCAGTACCCGCACCTAAAGACTCACCTCGGATCCCCTTTGGTTTACAAAACTTGTCCACATACCGATCATCTATAGCAGCCGGGATGGTAAACTGACGGCGTGCAGAGACATTCACCCCCGTATGAACACAAATGGTCATAATCAGACAAGGAAAGGCAAGAGGACATTCTTCCTCGAAGCTGAACCAAGGCCACTTTCCACAATAGCCTTCATCTCATCAGCAATAATCCTGGCTACATCAATCTAGACATTCAACATGATACTGTGGACTAAATGAGCAAGGGGTATGGTAATGGTGGAGGAATGTGACTTTGGCTTAATGTTTGTAAGAACCAAAAGTAAGATCAACTGGGCCAAAGGACGCATGTCCTCCCGACGGTATCTAGGGTTCAACTCAACAGTTTTTCCTTCACGCAAAAGGTCTTTGGTTATTTTTTCGGTGTCTCTAACTAGTCTCAAAGTACTGCGATAGGTATCTATCTCATTTTCTCTCAACTGCAACGGGTTCCCAAGAACCTCATTAATAGTATTCCGATCAAAAATCACCTCTGTTCCCCCAACCATGGTCCTCCATCTAAATGCCTCCCCATCATCCAGGAGGGCATTAGCATAAAATTCCATGATCATCTCCACGTTATAGCTATCCACGGGTGTAACCAACTTTCCCCATTTTTTTCTTTCAAGGAGTCCAGCTACCGCCCGGTAGCTTCCTTGATAATTCAAATTAAACATTTTCTCTGACAAGATGGTCCATTTCGCTAGTGTCAAGTACCTTGTAGCCTGTTTAGCACCTCTGAAACAATCATTATCGAACTGAATTGGAACCGATCTTGAAGTGCCTGTGGCCTTTCTCTTTTTTGATGGAATTATTTTTGGAGCCATCTGCAAAAACCAACAGACAAACAACAACCAACCAGCAAAACAGTTCATTAGAATAAGGAACAAAACAGTAGATCAAAATCCCAGACAGAATAATAATTTTTTTTTCAGAATCTGGTCTGTTCGCCCAAAGTTCGCAAAGCGAAGTCCTGGCGAACTTTCGCCCCAGATTCGGAAAGTGAAGTTCTGGCGAATGTTCGCCCCAGGTTCGCAAAGCGAACTAGTCAGCGAACCTGTGAATCTTTTCAAAATTAACAACTTCCAATCATTTCCAACATCAGACTTGTTTCACAACACCACTCTACTCCTAATGCTTGATAAAATTTCAACATGCAGCAACAACAAAGCATTATAACCAAAGGTGCATTGATACTACTCTTAAAACCTAGAATCAATTTGTCTCTAATGTTCAACTTAACCTATCCTAACCACATTGTTCTAACACAAATTAACATAGAGAAAAAGAAATCAAACCTGGACTTGTTAGCACTTGGAAAAACTTGTGGAAAAACTTGGAAAAGAGAGCACGTGAGAGAGTGACAAAGTGAGAGTCAAAGTTTTGTGTGATTGTGAGAGGCAAAGTGAGAGTGACAAAGGGAGTAGGGTTACACACAAAATCTGAATAAGTGATGGGTCATGGGCCCAAGTGTCTGGCCTACACCTTTTTAAAACTCCCCTTTTTTAATGAGGTGGCAGCAGAAAATTATGCCTGTCTCGCTGAGTTCGCAATGAGAGCTGGCTACCGAACACTCGCTCCAGGTTCACAAAGCGAACGTGACAGAATTTTGATTTTTTTTTTCTGCAGTTGCTTCCACACTACATTCCAATTCTAAACAACTTAACACTAAAAAATAATAGAAAAACAGAAATACTTACAATGTTGGGGTTTCTCCCAACAAGCGCTTTGTTTAACGTTGTTTGAGCTCGACGGTCCAAGATGATCTCAATGATCATCTAGAAACAGTGCGAAATTTTCTCGATCAATATCTCCTCCGAGATAGATTTTCAGTCGTTGGCCATTTATAGTCCAACTTTCCTTCTTCTGCAAGTCCTCTATAACTATGGCACCATAGTGCTTGACATCCTTAACCAAAAATGGTCCAGACCATTTGGACTTTAATTTTCCCGAAAACAGTTTCAAACGGGAATTGAATAAAAGAACCATCTGGCCGACCCGAAATTCGTTTTGAGAAACCTTCTTGTCATGATATCCTTTCACTTTCTCTTTATAGAGCTTACTTGAGTGGTGCGCATTATTTCTCATTTCTTCCAATTCGTGTAATTGAACTTTCCTTTTTTCACCGGCTAAACTCGGATCAAAATTTAACAGTTTCAATGCCCAAAGAGCCTTGTGCTCCAATTCAACAGGTAAATGACATGTCTTGCCATAAACCATTTGAAAATGAGTTAAACCTATTGAAGCTTTGTAAGCGGTGCGATACGCCCACAAAGCCTCATCCAAGTTTTGCGACCAATCTTTTCGCGAGCTTGACACGGTCTTTTCTAAAATCCTTTTTACCTCTCTATTTGACACTTCGGTCTGACCATTGGTTTATGGGTGGTAACGAGTTGCAACCTTGTGCTTTACACCGTAATGCTTTAAGACCTTTTTGAGCGGCGCATTGCAAAAATGCGAACCTCTGTCACTGATTAACACACGAGGGGTACCAAAACGGGAGAATATGTTTTTCTTTAAAAATCTTATCACCGTCTTACCATTGGCCCTCGGTGACGCAATTGCTTCCACCCACTTGGAAACATAGTCAACCGCAACCAATATATACTTGTTTGAAAAAGATGGGGGGAATGGTCTGATCGAACACCTCGACTTCCAAAATTATTTGCAAGGGCATTTAATTTCTTTTTCTAATCTGGCCACTTCTTTGGCATGTGTCACAACTTTTTGCATGGAGGTTTGCATCTTTAAACAATGTTGGCCAATAAAAGGCTGATTGGAGGACTTTTGTTTCCGTTCTTAAACCATTATAATTCCCTCCATAAGGCAAGTTGTGACAATACCAAAGTATAATTTTAGCTTCTTCAAGAGTGACACACCTCCTCAACAAATTATCACCTCTTAACTTAAACAAGTATGGCTCATCCCAAACATACAAGTTAGCATCCGATAAGAATTTCCGTCTTTGATTCCAAGTTAGGTCCTCCGGTATAAATCTGGTTGCTTTGTGGTTAGAAAAATCTGCAAACCAAGACCTAACTTGTACTCGAAAAAGTTTTTCATCCGGAAACTCTTCTTGGACCTCATTTTCTCAGTGTGTTACCTCTACATTGACCAACTGGGATAAATGATATGCTACCAAGTTTTCAGACCCCTTCTTGTCACGGATTTCCAAATCAAACTCTTGTAATAAAAGGATCTACCAGATTAGCCTTTGCTTAGAATCTGGCTTGGTAAGCAGATATTTAATGGCCGAGTGGTCAGTGTAGACTACAACCTTTGAACCAATCAGATAAGACCAAAATTTCTCGAGAGCGTACACAATAACGAGTAATTCTTTTTATGTGGTGGCATAATTTACTTGTGCCTCATTTATAACTTTACTGCGTAATGTATAGCATGAAAATTTTTGGTCTTTCTTTGCCCAAGCACCGCACCAACTGCATAATCGCTAGCATCACACATCAATTCAAAATTTAAAGTCCAATTTGGAGCAACGATTATGGGTGCGGTGATGAGTTTCTCTTTTAAAATTTGAAAGGCATTTAAACATTCATCGTCAAAGGAGAAAGAATTATCTTTGTTGAGTAGATTAATCAATGGTCTTGCAACTTTGGAGAAGTCTTTGATAAGTCGCCTATAAAAGCCCGCATGGTCTAGAAAACTCTGAATTCCTTTGACATTGGATGAAGGTGACAACTTCTCGATCACTTTAATTTTAGCTTGATACACTTCAAGGCCTTTAGAGGAGACTTTGTGACCTAACACAATCCCCTCCGTTACCATGAAGTTGCACTTCTCCCAATTTAGTACCAAGTTTGTTTCAACACACCGTTCAAGAACGACTCCAAATTGTTCAAACATAGATCAAAAGACGCTCCGAACACGGAGAAGTCGTCCATGAACAATTCCATCATTTTCTCAATAAGGTCGGAAAAAATGGCTTGTACACACCGTTGAAATGTTGTCGGTACGTTGCATAAGCCAAAAGGCATCTTCCGGTAAGCAAAAATTCCAAAGGGACAAGTGAACACCGTCTTCTCATGGCCTTCCATATCAACCGAGATTTGGTTATAACCGGAATAGCCATCTAAGAAGCAATAAAATTCTTGACCCAACAATCTCTCAAGCATTTGATCCATAAACGGAAGTGAAAAAATGATTTTTTTCTAGTAGCGGTGCTAAGCCTTCGATAGTCGATACACATTTTCTAACTTGTTACAGTTCTCGTAGGAATCAATTCATTTTTCTCATTTCTAATAACGGTCATTCCTCCCTTCTTGGGCACAACTTGCACAGGACTAACCCACGGACTATCGGATATCGGGTAAATCATTCCGGCATCCAATAGCTTAACAACTTCCTTTCTCACCACTTCCTTCATAGTCGGGTTCAAACGGCGTTGTGGTTGAGCTACCGCCTTGAAGTCCTCTTCCATTAAGATCTTGTGCATGCAATAGGCCGGACTAATTCCCTTTAGATCGGAAAGAACCCAACCTATAGCTTGTCGATTCTTCTTCAAAACTTGAATCAAACAGTTTTCCTCTTTGTCGGTTAAAATCTTGCTGATGATAACCGGTTTGTTACAACCATCATCAAGGAACACATATTTCAAATTAGAAGGCAACATCTTCAATTCAAGTTGAGACTTATCATCACTCACCTCTTTCTTCAATACTTCCATTTCACTTTTCCATGGTTGTAACTCTTTTAAAGATTCAAGTTCCTTCAAACACTCTTCAAGTGCCCTTTCTTCTTCAATGGAAAATATTTCAAATGAGTCATCAAGAGCACTTTCCAAGGGAGATACTATATGAACTTGCTTTGAGACTTCTATTATGGCTTCTCCCGTTGCATTAATACGGAAACTATCATGTTTATCATGGGAATGCTTCATTGCTTCAAAAAGATTAAAGCTCACTTCTTCATTTTGAACTCTTACTTTCATAAGGCCGTCATCAACATCAATCATCATTCGAGCGGTCTTCATAAAAGGGCGTCCAAGAATCAATGGAGCATCCTCGTCTTCCTCCATATCAATCACAACAAAGTCAACAGGAAAGAAAAATTTATCAACCTTAACCAATACATCTTGAGCCAATCCATGAGGATGAGTTATAGATTTGTCCGTCAATTGTAATGTCATTCGAATTGCTTTCA
This sequence comes from Lathyrus tuberosus, assembly GCA_022829125.1. Lineage (NCBI taxonomy): Eukaryota > Viridiplantae > Streptophyta > Magnoliopsida > Fabales > Fabaceae > Lathyrus > Lathyrus tuberosus. The sequence goes on from JALAZF010000057.1 coordinate 1,512,760, forward strand.
TTTCAATGTTCCCAAGCCTCTTCACAATAGACAATGGAATTAAGTTAATGCTTGAGCCCAAATCAATTAAGCCTTTGCCAACATAGACATCACCAATGGTTACCGGCAAAGTAACACGCCCCAGATTAACTTCTTTCTTTGGTAGAGTTCTTTGTATTATAGCACTACAACTTGCATCAAGGATAATTGTTTCCGGATCAGAATATCTTCGCTTCTTTGTAAGAATATCTTTCATGAACTTAGCATATTTCGAAATTTGTTCAAGCGCTTCGGCAAACGAAATGTTGATTTGCAATTGTTTGAATATGTCCATGAAACGAGTGTAATGCCTTTCATTGTCCTTCTTGGCGGGAACATGAGGGTAAGTAGATTTTGGATAGGAATTGGATTCACTGTTTCCTTCCCCTTTTTGACTCTTCTCTTCTTTTCTTCTATCTTTCTTTTTCAAGGTTATCTTTTTCAACAATCTTCTCATCTTTATTTTCAACTTCTTCCTTATCATTCTTTTCAACTACTACCTCATTATCTTTTTCTTCCCCCACAACCTCTTCAATTCTTACATCAACATTTTTCTCATTTTTTCTCCTTCTCCCAACTCTCTCCCATTACTAGTAACAATAGCTTTACAATGCTCCTTTGGGTTGTTTTAAGTATTGGCGGAAAAAGGTGGCCCCGATTGTTGATCGACCATTTATTTTGCAAGCTGTCCTACTTGATTTTCAAGATTTTTTATTGATGTTTCATTTGTCTTTTGATTAGCCATGGACATTTGGATGAATTGGTTTAGAGTTTCTTCAAGCTTGGAACTCCCACCTTGAGGTTGTGCGGGTTGATGCTGATTTTATAGGTATCCTTGTTGATTTTGATAATTTCCTCTTGGTTGGTTTTGATAACCTTGTTGTTGATTTTGGTAAGGTTGTTGTTGCCTTTGATAACCTTGTTGTTGATTTTGATTATTCATGTAATTTGCTTCTTCATCAACCGGAGGACAAGGAGGACGATAGCCGATTGAGTGATCACCTTTACATAGCTCACAAACAACTATTTGTATGTTCTTGTTCGATAACTCATGCATCTCTTTAATCTGTTGAGGGAGCTTTGACATCTTTTACGTTAACAACTTAACTTGCTGAGATAGCAATTTGTTCTGAGCGAGAATTGCATCATTTATCCCCAACTCTAGCACTCCTGGTTTCTTTTGAGATTGGCCACGGTTATGATTCCCTTGATGGTCGTTTAGCGCCATCTTGTCAATGATAGAAATGGCTTCGTCGGTGCTTTTAGTCATTAAAGATCCGCCAGCGGTAGCATCCAACAATGTTTTGTGAACCATTTGAAGACCATTTCTGAAAATATGTACTTGTGTCAGCTCATCAAACCCGTGCCCTTTGCATTTTCTAAGCATGGACTTGAATCTCTCCCAAGCTTCGATGAGAGACTCATTCCACCTTGTGAGAAAACTGCAATCGCCGTTTTAGCTTCCATGAAACGATTGTGAGGAAAAAATCCTTCGAAGAACTTCTCTTCTAACATGTTCTAGTCCATCATAATAGCAGTTGATTAGTCAAGGTACCATTCCTTTGCCTTCCCAAGTAGGGAATGTGCAAACAGTCTTTTAAACAAAGAATCTTCTTCTGATTCAGGTGCTCCAGTCGCTCCCGCAATTTCATAGAATTTGGTCAAATGAGTAAAGTGGTCCTTGTGATCCATACCTATGAATGGATTCTAGTATAGAAGAGTGAGGATACCCGTTGTAGCGAGCGATTTTGGACGCGGTTCTTAAGCTCTGTCGCTCTTTGGGGTTTACTATAGGTCGATTCATTTTTTATCCTATTGTGAGCTAACTAAGGAAGGGAAATAGATGTCTCCAATTAACCCTGCTTGCATACTGAGTTTAAACAGCGGTCTGTTAGGTTACGGATGCTATATGGTAATGGGGCCTTTCTTTCTTCTTACTTTATTAAGGTGGAAAACTGGGACTATTCATGGGGAATTTGTCAGATTAGGTGGAGATAGGGGACTTTAGGTTTTTGGATTAATGTGCTCGCTAAGATTTTTCTTTCAATCTTATGCCTATGTATTCCCGTTTACCGAAACAGGGAAATTAGAGCGTTCGTAGTTCCTCCTATTCTATGGGAGGAAATGGGTGTTTTGGTGTCTTGTTCAAGAGCCCAAGATGTGAAGCTAAAGGTGGTTTGTATCTTGTTCAAAGCCCAAGATGTAAAGCTGAAGGGTCTATTTGTATCTTGTTCGAAGCCCAAGATGTGAAGCTAAAAGGTGTTGTCTTTAGAGAGAATTTGTCATCTCTAAAGAAGGTTTGTTTGTCATAACTGTTTATAAAGGAGAATTACTTTAACCGGGATATGTGAATCCGGCAATGCCATAATTTCCTTTATAGGGGGGTTCCAACCTAAAGGAGAAGACTTTAACTCAGTGTAGAGGAATGTTATCTTTCCTTAGGAATTTTTCATGCTAAAATAGGGACAGTAGCATGGATGTAAATAATCCAGAGGCTTGCCGCTTACAGAGATTAGATGAAGGGGAATGAGTTGTTGATGTTTATGTACTGTGAACGAGGCACAGCTTTGATGCTAAAAGGTTGATTGGCTTAACCTGGGTTTTCTTATACAAACCCTAAGAGGAGGCTATTGCCCCAACAAGAGGGAGTTTTTATGTGTCTCGTACGAAGCCCGAGAGAGAGAGAGAGAGAGTCTAAAAGGATTGACTCAACAGGAGAATCTTTTATACTCAACAAGAGAGTATGAAGCCCGAGATGGAGGCTAAAGATGGTGACTCACCAAGAGAGTGCTTTATACTCAACAAGAGAGTGATTTTGTATCTCGTACGAAGCCCGAGATGGAGGCTAAAAGGGTTTGACTCAACAAGAGAGTCTTTTATACTCAACAAGAGAGTGATTTTGTATCTTGTACGAAGCCCGAGATGGAGGCTAAAGATGGGATTGGCTCAACAAGAGAGCCTTTTATACTCAACAAGAGAGTGTTTTTGTATCTCGTACGAAGCCCGAGATGGAGGCTAAAAGGTTACTGTTTCAGTTGAGTGACAGGTCCAGTATGTTGGTTAAGAGAAAATCAGTTCTTATATGAGTAACACTGTACTCATGGATTTGATCTGAGAATCGGGATTGTTTCCTGTTCTTTAAGGAAACGGGGAATCCAAAGGGTATTTGAGACTGTCCAAGTCTGCGGGTGTCTTCCTATTTTTGAAAGGGACTTGAGAATGTCTTTGAGACTCAAAGAAATTAGACTGTCCAAGTCTAGAGTTTTATCTTTTATACTATGCATAGAGAAACAGTAGTAGTACGTTCACGGTAGAAAGATCTAGACTCTTTGAAAGACTGTTCTATTAAGATGACTAATTTCTGTTCCTATACCTCTAGGAGGTCGTCGGGACAATTTGTACGAAGCTCAAGAGGAGGCTGGAAACTTTTAAAAAGTCGAGGGACAATTTGTACGAAGCCCAAGAGGAGGCTATCATTCCCGGAGTAAGAAATCATTTAAACGAAGCCTAAGAGGAGGCTGTGAATACTTCTAAGAAGCCGACAGGTCCTTGTAAAACACCCAAGAGGAGGCAAGGATGCTTTTAAGAAGCCTGTGGGTCCCCAAACCCCGAGAAGTTCAAGACAGGCTATTCACAAAGAATAGATAAAGCCAGGAAAGTTCGAGAATTTGGAAGAAACTCAAGGGGTGCAATTCACGGAGAAGAGATCATCTCTGGGGAGTAGAGTTTCTTGACAATTCCTAAGGAGGACAGCCGAAGAGAAGACTGTATCTGGTGCTCCTATGGGGGATCTAGTATTGTCTATTTCTAAGAATTATCGAAACGGCTTTACCTAGTGCTAGACGTAGTTGCCGGGGAAACTCTAAATATCTATACTATTATTACACAGTCGATATGAGTTTATGAAAGAAGACTTACAGCGAAACAACCCCATAATACAGTTATATACATATGAAAGCGGTAAATGAAATCGGGTAAACACTTACTCGATTGTAGAGCTTCCATGCTGTTTGTCATACCCTAAATTTTGACCACTAAGATTCCCATCATTGTGTCAATCATCATCACAATATGGATGAACCATCATGCCTTATCAAATGCCTCAAGGGTTGTTGAGCATTCACTACAATCAAAATCAGGGTTTCAAGCCCTCTTAGAGTGCTTAGACAAAGGATCAATCAAGGAATGACTTGATCTTCAACTTGTCTAACCCCTCAAACATCCACAAAGGATAAAAAAGGACTCCTACTTCAAGGATTAAGCACAAGGCTGCTCCCTTCTAGGTGGATCAAGTCTCAAGATCGACAGTGTCACCAAATTAGGGTTTTGGTCGACCAGGGCCTCCAGATGAAAAATTTCATCTGGGCACAAGCCAATGATCCAAAACATAACCTAATATACTCCATGGAACCTCATGGACCCAATCATCAAGTCAATTTTGCCTCAGGGGATGCATACATCAAAAATCAGGAATTAGGGTTTCTTGACCTAATTCACCCCTAAGTTGACTTTTGGGGCAAATCATGAGCCAAGACCTCAAGAGAGGGTTTAAGGGTCTCTAATGAACTATATTTATCCATTTGGAACAATGGATTAATCCAAGAAACTTGAGCAACAAGTCTCAATTTCATCTGCACCACAATTAGGGTTTTAAGGAAAAAGTCAACTGTAACTTTGACTTTAGACCAGGACATTCTCCCAAACCCTAAGACATGATTCAATATACCCTATGACACCCATGGAACATGTCCATCAAGTTTGATTTAGGTCAAGGACATGATTTCCTGAAGAATTGCACAGTTTGGAATTCATCTAATAAAAAGTCAACTGTGCACAAAAGTCAACTTTGACCTTTTGAGATTTTTCACCAGAATGGATTTTTAACCCTAAAATGATGTTAATGTATGATTTGAATCATCATTCATCAAGAAAAATCAAAGAAAGTGGGATAACTTGTAAAAGGGGTAACCATAAAACTTAGAAAAATTTCTAAGTTATGGAAAAAGTACCACTAATGTGCCAACTTTTGAGGACCATAACTCCTAAACCACAAGGCCATTGGTCCCCATTCAAAGCTTGATTTGTAGATCACATTGCCCTCTACAAAAGCTTCATACTAAGTTATTTCCATATTCCTCATGGATTTTGAGTTATGGAGTGATCAAAATCAAGAAAAGTCACTTTGTTCCAACACTTAGTGAAAATTTCACTAAGTCAGATTTTGCCTTACTTTATGCCAAATGTAGGGGGATTTTTCAATTGGATTCAAAAGATATCAAAACCAAACATGTTCAAACAGTTGTTGTATCATGTAAGGGCTTTCCAAAATGGCCAAGAACATTACCAAATTCAATTTGAGCCATGAGATATGACATTGGCAAGTTGCCTTGCTGAAATCTGCCAAGGCAAGGCAGATTTTGTATTTTTGGTCGATTTGCCAAAATCAGCCAAATCCAAATGCTCCTATCCACTTGGACACCTCAGAGGATTGAATCTAAAGGGGACAATCACTGAGCCAAGCCTCCAAAGTCTTTGGAACAAGAAATAGCATGTTGAACCTAGAATGGCCAAAATAGGGACAAGACTTCAATTTTGCAATGAGGCATTCAATGGAAGCATCAAGGTGGCATGTACTGAGCCATTCTCAACTGAATTCAGTCAAGACTTATCCAAGACCAAGGGAACCACAGCCCTGTGCCCTAACCACTAGTCAATGGCTAGAGGAGACTTGGATTTCCATTAGACAACATTGGCCAAACCTCTGCTGCAGTTGCCATTCAATGTGGATCCCAAAACAAACTTGCTCTACTATAAATAGAGCTCAATTGTGATCAATTTGAGTACACCAAATCCATCTAACAGATGCTTTCCTCGAAATCTCTTTCTCTTGGCAAAAATGCCTTCTTTAGCAAGGCAACTTTAAGTTTTTGAGCTAGAGAGCAATTCCACTCAAACCAATCACACACACACCTCACATACATCATATATGAGTTGATCAAACACTTAAACAACATCTGGAACACTAATTTCTCATAATCACCAGTCAATTGCTCAAGGTTTTAACCAAGGTGCAGTTGAGATGCCATGAAGTGATCCAGCCAGTTTCAGTCAAGTCCAAGCATTCAAACACACTCCATAGGGTGTAGGGAAGATGTTCAGACCATCACAACTCATTTGTAACACCTCCAACTCAGAAATCACTTTGAACTTGCTGTCACGACCAAGAGGTAAGCCTAAACTTGGTCATCTCTCAATCTATGCATATTTCCTCGCACAATACTTTGGCCATATGTTCATAATCATGCATGGAATGTTTCCCCTCAATTAATTGCTTTGTTTGAATCGTGTATCAAAAATCCTAGCCTTCATGCCGAAATTAGGGTTCTTGAGGATTTTTCATGATTTCTTGTTGTATGTTTAATTTAAATGAAATTAAGTGCCATAGACATGATCGTGAGGTTGAAACGAGTTGATTGGTATGTGGATTACATGATATGATCAAATATTCAGTGAGATTGGATAGAAAATACAAATCTGGGCAAGGCAGAACACGCACGTGTTCTTGGTCCATGTTCTTGGCGCAATTTTCATAAATTCAAATATTTGAATTTTGTGATTTTATTTAATTGATTCAAAAATTAATTTCTCTCTGAGTTTTAATGATTTTGAGTTGATTCTTTTTTTAATAATTCACAAAAATGTTAAAATATTTTATTTTCCCAAAAAATCCCAAAAAATATTATTTATTTCATATAATTGATATTTTTGCAAAGAATTAATATTTTAATTGTTTTTAACATTTAAAATATTTTTTCCACCTTGATTTTGCAACTTTTACTGCTTTCTAATTATTTTGTAGGTTAATACTTAATTTTTGAAGTATTAATCCAAGATCACAATTTGTTTTCCATGTGTTAAACAATTTTGATCCTTTTAATTGAATTTTTATTCAATTAAATACATTTTGAAAGCAAATTAGGGTTTTGGATTAATTCAACCCTCATAAATCATTTTCAAACACTCTTGGGCCTCTAATAGAGTGTAAGACCCAATCCTTTTTTGACCAAACCTTTTTGGGCCTCAATGCATTGTATAAGCCCCGATACCGTCAAAAACAAACGGCGCGATCGTCGCCTTTTGAAAAATAACTTTTGGGCCTCTCCTTGAGCTATAAGACTCATTCAAAACTTTTGGGCCTCTAATAGAGTGTGAGACCCAATCCCCTTTTAACCAAAACCATTGTTGGGCCTCACTTATTGTATAAGCCCCTATGCGTTAAAAGAAAACCTCGGCGCGATCGCCATTTCAAACGGAAAAAAAAAACAAACTGGGCCTACCCTCGTGTAATAAGCCCCACTCTTTTTCTTTAAACCTTTTTGGGCCTCTTAAGAGAGTGTAAGACTCATCCCTTTGTACAAAAAAAAACATTTTTGGCCTACAGTCACTTGTATAAGTCCCGCTGTACAAATTCAAACAGTGCGCTCACTGATAAAACCCTGGGCCTCTCCTTGAGCTGTAAGCCCCAAATCTTTCTTTTTCAAAGCACTTTCTCCTTTGATTTTGAATATACTGTTGTTTTCAATCTTTCTTTGTTGAACAACTAACCAAACAGCATGGAAGCTCTACAACCGAGTAAGTGGTTATTGCTTTCATTTACCGCTTTAATATACATATAACTGTATTGTGGGGTTGTTTCACTGTAAGTCTTCTTTCATAAACTTATATCAACTGTGTAATAATAGTATAGATATTTAGAGTTTCCCCGGCAACTACGTCTAGCATTAAGCCCGTTGATTACTCTTAGAAATAGTCAATACTAGATCCCCATAGGATTACCAGACACAGTCTTCCCTCCTCTTGGGGTTAAACAATATGGAGACATGAAAGGCAGCATTCTCAGTGAACCCTTTCATAGACTGTCACTCATAGAAGTTGTAAAAGAAACTCTACTCCCCAGGGATGATCTTTTCTCTGTGAATGGCATCTCTTGAGTTTCTTCCAAATTCTCGGACTTTCCTGGCTTGATCTATTCTCGGTGAATGACATGTCTTGAATTTCTCGGGGTTTGGGGACCCACAGGTTTCTTAAAAGCACTTGTTAAGAAACTCTATTCCCCAGGGATGATCTTTTCTCCGTGAATGGCATCTCTTGAGTTTCTTCCAAATTCTCGAACTTTCATGACTTTGATCTATTCTCGGTGAATAGCATTGCCTTGAATTTCTCAGGGTTTGGGGACCCACGGGCTTCTTAAAAGCATCGGCCTCCTCTTGGGCATCGTACAAGGACCCACGGGCTTCCTAAAAGCAACCCCGCCTCCTCTTGGGCTTAGTACAAGGACCCGCCGGCTTCTTAGAAGTATTCACAACCTCCTCTTAGGCTTCGTATAATGATCTCTTCCTCCGAGAATGATAGCCTCCTCTTGGGCATAGTATAAGGGCCCGTCGGCTTCTTAAAAGCTTCTAGCCTCCTCTTGGGCTTCGTACAAATTATCCAGACGACCTCCTAGAGGTATAGGAACATAACTTAGTTATCATCATAGAACAGTCCTGTCTTAGAGTCTATTACTGTTTCTCAAAGCATAGTACAAAAGATGAAACTCTAGACACGGACAGTCTAATATCCTTGAGTCTCAAAGACATTCTCAAGTGACCCCTTCGTTAAATAGGAAGGAAACCCACAGACTCGGACAGTCTCAATACCCTTGGGATTTCTCGCTTCCTTAAAGAATAGGCATAACCCCGATCCTTGGAACAAATCCATAAGTACATTACTCATATAAGAACTGATTTTCTCTTTAAAATCAATATACTGGACCTGTCACTTAACTAAAACAGTTACCATAGCCTCCTCTTAGGCTTTGTATAATGATCCTTCTCCAAGTGAAGTTAGCCTCCTCTTGGGCTTTGTACAATGATTCTTCCCAGCGAAGCAAACGTTTAGCCTCCATCTCGGGCTTAGTACGAGATACCAAAATTCTCCCCCAGTGGAGTCAAACAATGTTTAGCCTATCTCTCGGGCTTTATACGAGACACATAAGAGACTCCCTCGTTGAGTCAATCACCCTTTTCGCCTCCATCTCGGGCTTTATACGAGATACAACAAGGTTCTTATTGAGCCAAATAAATGATAGCCTCCATCTCGGGCTTTATACGAGATACCAAAAGATTCCCTCGTTGAGTCAAAACCTTTTAGCCTCTCTCTCGGGCTTTGTACGAGACACATATTAGCCTCCTCTTAGGCTTTGTATAAGAAAACCACTGGTTGATCCAATTAACCTTTTAGCATTAAAGTTGTGCCTCGTTCACAGTACACAAACATCAACAACTCCTTCCCCTTCATCTAATTGCTGTAAGCGGCAAGCCTCTGGATCATCTACATCCATACCACTGTCCCTCTTTTAGCATGAGAAATTCCTAAGGAAAGATAACATTGCTCCACACTGAGTTAAAGTCTTCTCCTTCAGGTTAAAAATCCCCTATAAAGGAAATTATGGCATTGCCGGATTCACAAATCTCGGTTAAAGTAATTCTCCTTTATAAACAGTTGTGACATACAGCCCCCTCTTTAGAGATGACAAATTCTCTCTAAAGTCAAACCTTTTTAGCTTCACATCTTGGGCTTTGAACAAGATACAAATAGACTTTTCAGCTTCACATCTTGGGCTTTGAACAAGATACAAACACCTTTCGCTTCACGTCTTGGGCTTTGAACAAGACACCAAAACAACCATTTCCTCCCATAGAATAGGAGGAACTACGAACGCTCTGATTTCCCTGTTTCGGTAAATGGGAATACGTAGGCATAAGATTGAAAGAATAATCTTAGTGAGCACACTAAACAAAAAACCCAAAATCTCATACTCTCACATATCTATCAAAAAGCATCAGTCCTAACATCCTAATCCCTGTTCCCCGCCAGAAACATTCTGTCAAAATAAAAAGAAAGAAACCAGTATTGGCGAAAATACAAATAACCAGTACAAAGGCCCCCCCACATTGATAGGACCCGTAACCTAACAGACCACTGTTTAAACTCAGTATGCAAAACAGGGTTAATTGGAGACATCTATTTCCCTTCCTTCATCAGCTTTAATAGGATAAAAAATGAATCGACATGTAGTTAGCTCAAACTGCAGAGAGCGACCAGCGCTTAAGAACCGCGTCCAAAATCGCTCGCTACAGAAAAATGGCGCCCACCGTGGGGCTCTGATCCTTTTTTCTCCCTCTTCAATTATGTGAATACCACAGATTGGGGCTTCCGCTGGGGAACCCATTTTCTGTCAGGAACTTAGGATTCATAGCTTTAAAGGTCTAGGATGTTTAGGACAAATATATATACTGCTTTTCCTAATTGCTATACATGTTTATTTTTCTGCTAATGGGAATGCGTGTGATGCCGTATGTGGAAAGATTGAGTATACACTTAAGATAAGTGATGGCGACGAGGTCGACCATCAACCTCAGTGGAGGCTGACCAATGCAACCTATTCTCTCACCTAGACAATGGGCCGATTGTTAAGTCTGAGAAGCTGAGGAGCCAAACCCTTTCGTAGTGCAGAAACTATCAGGAATAGTTGTTACGCGATACTACCCTCATTTGAGGCTGGTGATCTATTCTCGGTGAATGGCACTTACTCTAAGATTGCTCTACAACTCGCTGGCGATCCGCTTGTTATTTTGCTTTCCTGTGAGGAGCTGATGATAATGAGTACAGGTACAAAAATCACCTTAGTATAAACCTTTGGGGATGGGTAGAGCCTTGACTTCATGATAATGACCCTTTGACCCCATGTTTTTTCTATGTTTTCGTGTGCTGCATTCATGCATTCATTTAAAAAACATTAAAACATTCAAAAAATTCTTCTCTTCTAGTCTCTCTACTTTTCAAATTAAACTAAGACTGTGATTGTAAATATCAGAGAAGGGGATTACGCTAATGGATTTCGGTAGAAGGAGAACTCATACGTACACCTTCAAGGTTCCAAAACTAGAGGATTTGAGAAAGTTGGCCAGGATGATCACTAACCCTGAGGCTTTCAGAGCCAAGCACGGAGGTTTGCTACCTCTATTAAGGGTCCATGTGATTGAGGGAATCATGGATGCGCTCATTCAGTTTTACGATCCGGTTTATCACTGTTTCACATTCCCGGATTACCATCTCGCACCAACGCTGGAGGAGTATTCTCATCTGATCGATCTATAAATTACAGATCGAGCTCCATTTTCTGGACTGGAAGAAATTCCAAAGAATCAGACCATTGCAAGAGCAATTTATTTGGACGAGTCTGAGGTCAGGACTCACATGACCGCTAAGGGTGGCATTCAAGGTTTTCCAGCCCAATTCTTGACGAAGAAAGCCCTGTATTTTGCCAGTATAGGGAATGTGACTGCTTTTGAAAGCATCTTTGTCTTGCTCACCTACGGGTTATTTTTGTTCCCCAACATCAATAACTTCGTCGATATTAACTCCATTAAGGTTTTTCTCATTGGAAACCCTGTGCCGACTTTGCTCGCAGATGCGTATCATTCTGTACACTTGGGAAATTTGTACAGTGGAGGGGAGATCACTTGCTGTGTACCTCTGCTTTACAAATGGTTTATCTCTCACTTGCCCAAGTCTGCTGCTTTTTGAGATTGCAAGAATGCCTTACGTTGGTCGCAGAAGATCATGTCTCTTACCAACTCTGACATGGATTGGTGTAATAGGATTTATGATGGAATCAGGATCATTGACCGTTGTGGAAACTTCCCCAACATACCCCTCATAGGAACTAAAGGAGGAATCAACTATCATCCGATATTGGTTCGCCGTCAGTTTGGATACCCGATGAGACACATCCCACTTGGTGTTCATCTGGAAGGTCTTTTCTTCAAGGAAGGAGAAAGTGACAGAGCACTGAAGACAGAAATAGTGCACGCTTGGAAACACGTTCATAAGAAAGGACGAGAGTCTCTGGGAAAACCAGACTGTGTCTCGGTGGAGCCTTATCTCCATTGGGTACAAACTAGAGCTCTCAAGCTAAAGATGCCTTATCCTCGTTACGAAATTCTTCCGCCGAGGGAATCTGTCATGTACTTCATGACGGAAACTGAAAAGCTTCAGGTTACTCTCAACAAAGTTCAACGGGAGAGAAGGTCTTGGAAGAACAAGTATCGCACCCTCGACGTAGAGTGCATCAAAATACAGCAATTACTAAGAGAGAAAGATGCTCTGATTGAAATTTTGGAGCAGCATGCTGTAGAGAATCAAGATGACCAAAGGAATTCGCTCGCTCCTTTCACTTGGCAAAGGAACGACAACCCGACAATGGCCCAAGAGCCCCGGTCAAAGAAAAGGAAGATACCAGAATCAGCACCCGATTTCTCTTCAGAGAGGACTCGGGACCCATTAGCTTAGGTTTCTGTTTCTGCACCTTGTAATCTACTGTATTTCCGTTTCTGTAATCCTTTGAATTCAATAAAAAGGGGTTTCCCCACTGTTTGATATTTGCAATCTAATTGTCAAAGTTTATTTTGATTAAACCAAAAAACAATTAATATAATCATTGCATTCATCATTCTCACATCGCGTATCCTTCTTACATACGAATCTCACGTTTGTGTCTCGGTTCTAGAGTCAAACTGTCTCATTCGTACAATACTCGGGCCAATCGTCAGAAAAAGATGGATGATCTTGAGGAAGAAAACAGAGGGTTGAAAAAAGAGATCGACGCTTTGAGAGAGGATATGAGAAAGCTTCGTAACGACATGCAAGCCATGGCAGAAGCTCAACTACAAAGAACTGTGATCTCAGAGATCACCTCAACACCCATGATGGAGAGGTATGATCCTAGGTATCAAATACCGAAAGATCGCCCCTGGGGCATGCCTGTTAACTATATCCCGCAAGGATATGTTCCGCCGATCGTTGAAGATCAGGGAATCACAACAGAAGCCGCTGGTCCTGAAGGTTACAAACTTCGGGAAAGCGAAGATGCCAGGGGCATACTGAAGACTCCTGAAGGTTACAAACTTCGGGAAACGCCAAGATTCACTGCCGTAGTTATGGTACCACCCCCTGTGGTGCACACTGTCCCAGAAGGACAGATTCCACAGATACCTTCTAGTAAAAAGGAAACTTTGTTTGACCGAATGGATGAATTCCAGGAGTAGTTTCTGGAAATGCAGAGGGAGCTGCAAGCCATTCGCGGTCAGGATTTATTTGGAAAGGACGCCGCAGACCTTTGTCTGGTCCCCAATGTGAAAGTCCCGCACAAGTTCCAAGTGTCCGACTTTGAAAAATACAAGGGTAACTCTTGCCCTCAGAGTCACTTAGTGATGTACGCTCGGCGAATATCAGCTCCGACTGAGAATCAGGACCTACTAATTCACTACTTTCAGGATAGTTTAACCGGTGCCGTACTCAAATGGTACATGGGTTTAAACCGTACTACGATCAGTACATTCAGAGATCTTGGTACTGCCTTCGTCCAACACTACAAATACAATTTGGACATGGCACCCGACAGAGATTAACTCAGATCGATGTTGCAAAAGGACAAGGAAACCTTTAAGGAGTATGCTCAAAGGTGGCGTGAAATTGCCGCTCAAATTTGTCCGCCTCTTGAGGAAAAAGAGATGACAAAGATCTTCTTAAAGACCTTAAGCTCATTTTACTATGACCGAATAGTTGCCAGTACACCCAGTGATTTCACCGAGATGGTGGGCATGGGCGTACGTCTTGAGGAAGCCATTCGAGAAGGACGTTTGGTAAAAGACACTAGATCGACAAGCGGTACTAAAAAATACGGTAGTGCTCTCCCTAAGAAAAAAGAGCAAGATATTGGGAATATCTCTTTCAGAAAGCAAAGGCGATGTTATCAGCTGGTAGCAGCTGTAATTCCGGCTATCAGCCCTGCGCTTATTCCTACGTATCAGCCTCAGCCAAGGACACAACAACCTCTTCAGCAGGCTTGTCCTCCATATAACAACAACCGTACAACGCGACCATCAGGGTTTGATCCTATACCCATGTTGTACGCAGAACTATTTCCGTTACTATTGGCTAAGGGGCACATCCAGACTAAGTCTCCTATTACAATACTGAAAAATACGCCTTTTTGGTTTAAGGTGGATCAGACATGCCCTTACCACCAAGGAGGTCCAGGGCATAACATTGAGAACTGTCTCAATTTTAAATCTGACGTGCAAAAGCTTGTTAGGAGCGGGCTCTTATCTTTCAAAGATACGAATCCCAATGTTCTCACGAACCCGCTGCCTCAACACGAGAAAGCTGCAGTCAACCTGATTAAGAGAGAGTCTAACGATGTCTATCAAATTCATGATGTACTCTTATTGAAAACTAACCTGGTCAAGATGCATTGTAGACAGAGTGGATATGGCCATGTGCCACCTCATAATTATCACCAGTGTGATGTCTGCTCTAAAGACAACCAAGGATGTTCTGTAGTGCAAGCAGCTCTACAGGAACAGATGGATCTCGGATGGATCCAGGAACACCGAGTTTGTGGAGTTAACATGGTCTATACGAACTCCAACGTCATTCAGAACCACGACATCCGTACAATGAATGTCAACTTGGTGGCAATGCACTCAAGGCAAAGCTAATACCATAATCTGCCACGGCACGATTACAGTTCCTGTCTGACTTGCTCGGTAAATAAACAGGGATGCTCTTTCATACAAGAGGCCCTCTAGTGTTAGATGGATCTTGGATGGATCCAAGACTACCATGATAGGAACCCTTATCAAATCAACATGGTTCAGATCTTCGATATCTGCGTGATGAATACCAACCTGGTGGAGTTACATGCTGAGCAGGTCTGACTCGGATTCTTAGTATCACATGACTATCAAAGCTGTAAAGCGGGTTGTGAAAACGATCGAGGTTGTACCCTTGTCCAGGAGGCACTTCAGCACTTGTTAAATCACTGGTGGATGCCAATCTATATGGATGAAGATACTCAGCAGATTAGTATCAATAACAGGAATCCCACTCGGCGTCAAAGTCAGGATGTCCGATCTGTGGAAGCTAACCTAGTGAGGTTACATTGTATTTAAAGCGGGCATGGCCAAGTGCCACCACACAATTATGACCGTTGTAGCGTCTGTTCAGAAAATAACCAAGGGTGTTACCTTGTGAGAGCAGCTCTTCAGGGTTAGGTGGATCGTGGAGAGATTCGTCCATATCCGGGTTCTAGACCCATCAATTGGACGCCGAATTACCTTGTCGGTCAAGTTGAGGATGTTGTCACCATCTCTGGTCATCACAGGACCAGGGATGTTTTTGCCATTATCCCTCTACTTGACGAATCTAAGGTTCCCAACTGGGAACGGATCGAGATTACTTATGATGGTCAGAAAAACCAGAAGGTTCCGGTAGTCATCTATCTACCGAGACCATTACCGTATGAATCAACTAAGGTTATCCCTTACAAATATGGTGCAACAACAATTGAAAATGGAAAGGAAATTCCATTACCCTCCGTCGTGAATATTGCAGACATCAGTCGTGTAACACGGAGCGGTCGAATCTTCAACCGAGGAGTTGGAGAACCTAACAAGGAAAAGGAACTTCAGACAAAAGCTCCCGATCCATCAGTCGGTCAATCCAGTAATCCCGACCTTTCGAAAAATAATGATGAGATGCTGAAGCTCATCCAAAGGAGTGAATATAACATCGTTGATCAGCTGTTACAGACTCCTTCAAAGATCTTGGTACTATCACTGTTACTCAGTTCGGAAGCGCACAGGGAGGCTCTACAGAAATTCTTGGAGCAAGCCTTTGTGGAACAGGATGTAACAATCAGACAGTTCGATAGTATTGTCTCTAACATCACTTCCTGCAATCACTTGGGATTTAGTGATGAGGAATTACCTGAAGAGGGTCGCCGTCATAACATGGCGCTCAACATTACAGTTAACTGCCAGGACAATGCTTTAGCCAGCGTACTGGTAGACACAGGGTCAGCCTTGAATGTTATGCCGAAGTCTACTTTGATTTAATTATCATTCAAAGGCCCTCCGATGAGAATCAGCGAGGTCGTCGTCAAAGCGTTTGACGGATCCAGAAAAACAGTTATCGGCGAAGTGGATCTTCCCATAACTATCGGTCCTCACACTTTCCAAGTCACTTTCTAGGTTATGGACATCCAGGCAACGTACAGTTGTTTATTAGGAAGACCTTGGATACACCAGGCTAGAGTGGTCACTTCGACCCTCCACCAAAAGCTAAAGTTCGTTCAGAACGATCTACTTGTCATAGTCTGTGGAGAACAGGCCTTGCTCGTGAGTAACTTATCATCATCTGCTTGTGTAGAACCTGAGGAGGTTATTGGAACTCAGTTCCAAGCACTGTCGGTGAGCAAGGACGATCAATACCGAGGAGGAACCTCGATTTCCTCATACAAAGATGCCATTAAAGTGGTCGAGAGTACCGATACAACAGGACGGGGACAGCTTGTCATTCCTATTGACAATAAAACAAAGAAGGGTCTTGATTTTTCTGCAACCTGCACCCAGACAGTTGCCAGCAATGGAAGTCTTCATCCCATTCAGAACTTCTCCCACAGTGGAGGTTTTCTTCACCCAGTCCCTCAAGCAGTCCATGCTATCAATGAGGAAGATCCCTCTGACACAGAGGAAGAGTGGAAGTCCTATCTTAACAAGGACGGTTATATATCTCAGGACGAAACGCAAACTCCTTTTTGCTTTCCTACAGAGAGTCCGAGATTTATACTGCAATCAGACGTCGAAATGATATACGGGGATTGTGATCCGGAAGGATGCCACGCTCCGCCAAATTCATTAGAGGAAGACACTCCGATGAAAGATAATTTTGACTACACATACTATGGCCCAATGGACGGTCTGCCAATGTGGCAGCCTTACCCAGGAGACTTGGGGCAAGAGAGTCAGCCGAATAATGAAAATCAGCTGACCGTCATTGAACAGAATACTTGTGTCCCCACCATGTCATGGGATCAACACTCGGGTCGTTCAGGAACTACTCAACATGAAGATGAATTCGCAACATTTGCAGGACTTGAATTCATCAACTATGCTTTTCCCGAGGTCAACGTCATCGAGAGGGATGACCCCTCCAGTTCCAGAGAAGTATGGGACACCCTGGGACAACCAAGTGGAAAATTCGACTATATGGTCAAGTACACCGCTCCCGAAAGCTCTCGTATCAGACTCGATGACATCCAGCCAACTGGATGGGGAGATACAGTTGAGGGCACAAATGCTATGCAAAATACAACAGAGGAATCCTCCTACGACAACTCTGCCTGGGAGTCAGATTTCAATGATCCTGCTCCACCAGAAATCAGTGTTATTTCTGAAGACAAATCAAGGAAGGTGCCAGACTTTGTGATTCACCGAGGAGTTCGCTGCCAATGGGTTGCCGTCGAGGTTCCGAAGATCGCTCATCAGTCAAAGTAATTGCCATCTTTAACCTTTCACCCTGCCCAGGTGAAACAGATGTTTTGATAGGGCTCGCTTTCTGTAAATTTTCCCTTTTCGCTTCGCCCAAAGTGACAGAGTTTTGTTTTATAGGGCTGTAGTTTCAAGAGTCGACTTATTCATTAATAAAATAACATCGTTCTGTAATTTCCGCATTAATTGTTGTTTTCTCTTTTCTTTTTTTTTAGAAAATGGTAATCCTAAAAAACAATTAAAAATAAAAACAAGCAGTAAAATAAAACACTGCACACACTTGCATTTTCTCTATCTCTTCTAAACATGAATCATCACGTCATGCAGATTGCTTGTTTTAAACCCCGTTGAAAGATATGATCCGATGCCTTCTCCCAACTATGAGTTTCCGGTATTTGAGGCTGAAGAAGAAGATGACAACGAAATTCCAGAAGAGATCTCTCGACTACTCAGACAAGAGGAAAGGTCCATTGAACCTCACAAAGAACCGTTGGAAACGGTAAACTTGGGTTCAGAAAAAGAGAGAAAAGAAATCAGGATTGGGGCACTGCTCAGTCCTGCTTCCAGAGAGGGTTTGATAAAGTTTCTCAGAGAATTTCCCGATGTATTCGCTTGGTCCTATCAGGATATGCCAGGGTTGGATACCAGCATCGTGGAACATCACTTACCGTTAAGATCGGAATGTCCGCCAGTAAAGAAAAGGTTGAGACGGACTCACCCGCACATGGCCATCAAAATCAAAGAGGAGGTACAGAAACAGATTGACGCGGGTTTCCTCGCTACATCTGAATATCCTCAATGGTTAGCCAACATCGTACCTGTTCCCAAAAAGGACGGAAATGTCAGAATGTGTGTTGATTACAGGGATCTGAACAAGGCAAGTCTAAAGGACGACTTTCCTTTACCACACATTGACATGCTGGTTGACAGCACAGCAAAGTTCAAAATTTTCTCCTTCATGGATGGATTCTCGGGCTATAACCAGATCAAAATGGCGCCGAAAAACATGGAGAAAACTCCGTTCATTACCCCATGGGGTACCTTTTGTTACAAGGTAATGTCGTTTGGTTTGAAGAACGCCTGGGCAACCTATCAAAGGGCCATGACTACTCTCTTTCATGACATGATACATAAGGAAATCAAGGTATATGTCGATGATATAATTGCAAAATCAAAAACAGAGAGTGAGCACATTGAACATCTGTCAAAATTGTTCGAACGTCTAAGAAAATTCAAGCTCCGCTTGAATCCCAACAGGTGCACCTTCGGTGTCCGTTCGGGGAAACTACTAGGGTTCATCGTCAGCCAGAAAGGAATTGAAGTTGATCCTGACAAGGTCAAGGCCATTCAAGAAATGCCTTCTCCGAAAACTGTAAAACATGTCATAGGATTCCTGGGACGTTTGAACTACATCTCCAGATTCATATTCCTCATGACCGCGACCTGTGCGCCGATTTTCAAATTACTCAAAAAGAACCAGGATTGCATTTGGTAGGAAGATTGCCAAACTGCCTTCGACAGTATTAAGGAATACCTGTTGAATCCGCCGATTCTATCACCTCCAGTGGAAGGAAGACCACTGATCATTTACCTCACAGTCCTAGAGGACTCAATGGGATGTGTACTTGGCCAACAAGACGAAACCAAAAGGAAAGAGTCTGCCATCTACTACCTAAGCAAGAAATTCACCAACTGCGAAACTCGGTACACGATGCTTGAGAAAACTTGCTCTGCTTTGGCTTGGGTAGCTAAACGTCTTCGCCAGTACATGATTCGTCATACTACTTGGTTGGTCTCTGAAATGGATCCAATCAAGTACGTTTTCGAAAAACGTGCTCTCACGGGAAGAATTGCCCGTTGGCAGATGTTGTTATCTGAATATGACATAGAGTACCACGCTCAGAAAGCCGTTAAAGGAAGTATTTTAGCCGATCATTTGGCTCATCAACCGATTGACGATCAAGAATCAACCGGGTTTGACTTCCCAGACGAAGATGTCATGTATCTAAAAATGAAAGACTGCGATGAACCGCTACCCAGTGAAGGGCCAGAACCAGGTTCCCAATGGGGACTTATCTTTGACGGAGCAGTTAATCATTATGGAAACGGAATTGGGGCAATCATTGTTACCCCTCAGGGTACCCATATTCCTTTCACTGCCAGACTTACGTTCAAATGTACGAACAACGAGGCCGAATACAAAGCTTGTATTATGGGTCTCGAAGAAGCAATTGATTTAAGGATCAAAAACTTGGATGTATATGGCGGCTCAGCTTTGGTTATCAATCAGATAAAAGGAGATTGGAACACATACCAATCAGGATTGATTCCTTACAAAGACTATGCATGGAGGTTGTTACCTTTCTTTAACAGAGTCGAGTTTCATCACATCCCTCGTGATGAGAATCACATGGCTGATGCATTAGCCACCCTCTCTTCTATGATTAGTGTAGGTCAATGGAACGACCTACCTAAGATCGACATAATGCGACTTGAACGGCCCGCTTACATCTTCACGATCGAAGGAGTCATAGACAACAAACCTTGGTATCACGATATCAAATGCTTCCTTCAGAAACAAGAGTACCCGTCTGGGGCACTCAGAAAAGATAGGAAAACCCTCAGAAGATTGGCTGGAAGCTTCTTCCTGAGTGGTGACACTCTTTATAAGAGGAATTTTAACTTGGTCTTGCTCCGATGCGTAGACAGACCAGAAGTAGATATGCTTATGAAGGAAATTCATGAAGGATTCTTTGGCACTCATGCCAACGGACACACAATGGCGAGAAAAATTCTGAGAGCAGGGTATTACTAGTTGACCATGGAATCCGACTGCTACAAGTACATGAGGAGGTGTCACAAATGTCAGATATACTCCGACAAAATTCATGTACCGCCATCACATCTCAAAGTTCTTTCTTCCCCGTGGCCTTTTTCCATATGGGGAATCGACATGATTGGCATGATTGAACCTAAGACTTCAAACGGACATCGGCTCATCCTGGTAGCCATTGATTACTTCACCAGGTGGGTCGAAGCAGCGTCATTCACCAATGTAACCCGACAAGTGGTGGTCCGATTTATCAAAAACAATATCATCTGCCGTTATGGTGTTCCGAGCCAGATCATTACAGATAATGGATCTAACTTGAACAATAAGATGATGAAGGAGTTGTGTGCCAAATTCAAGATTGAACACCATAACTCATCTCCCTACCGACCCAAGATGAACGGAGCGGTAGAAGCGGCTAACAAGAACATCAAGAGGATTGTTCAGAAGATGGTGGTAACCTATAAAGATTGGCACGAGATGCTACCCTTTGCTCTTCACAGTTATCGAACATCTGTCCGCACTTCAATAGGGGCAACCCCTTTCTCTCTAGTATATGGCATGGAAGCAGTGCTCCCCATAGAAGTAGAGATCCCGCCAATCAGGGTATTGATGGAAGCTAAGCTCACCGAAGCTGAATGGTGTCAAAGCCGGCACGATGAACTGAATCTGATCGAAGAGAAGAGAATCACGACACTATGCCACGGTCAGCTGTATCAACAAAGAATGAAAAGGGCATTCGACAAAAAGGTTCGACCTCGTGTCTTCAGAAAAGGAGACCTTGTGCTCAAGAAGATACAATCATTTCTCACTGATTCCCGGGGCAAGTGGACTCCAAATTATGATGGCCCCTATGTGGTCACGAAAGCTTTCTCAGGCGGCGCCTTGAGACTTGCAACCATGGACGGAGAGGAATTTGCCTACCCCACGAATGCTGATGTAGTTAAGAAATACTTCACCTAAACTAAGAAAAAAAAACGTCTCAGTGGATTGAAAACCTGAAAGGGCGGTCTAGGAAAAAATTAGTGACATGAAAAAAAATCATCCCGATGGATTGGAAACATCAAAGTATAATCCAGGCAAAAATTAGGGATAATGGCAAGTAACTATGTTCAACAGAGGCAAGTCCCTCAGCAGCAGCATTTACATCACCCATCGGAGGAAAACTTCAGTCAAGGTCATCTTCGACAGAAGCTCAGGATGTCCCGAATTCAAAGTTGGTAGAAGGATAGTGGTCGTTATGCTTCAACGTAGCTTTTTTCCCTGTAAATTACCATTTTCAAACTTTGTATATACTCTTTGGAATCACGCGTTTGGCTGATCTCCATCTTATCAATAAAATTTGAGCTCTTGTGCTTTTGTTTGTAATTCTTATTTGTTTTAGCTTTACAGAACGACATTTTAACATGATCAACGATTCTTGAAATGAAACAAAAATGAATTTACTAGTTAAAACTTTTTCTGCTTTTGATAAAGATGGCAATTTCTTTTGACTGTTGAACACCGAAAGAGCGTCGATTGCGTCTCCAAAGGCGTTTGAATTTCAAAGTGCAGAATCAAAGTACTCCTTCTAGGCTAGTACGCCTGAACGAAGGATCAACTGTATGAGATGCGGCTTTCCCATCTGATACCCTCGGCCGAGTTCTTATCTCCTAAGCCCGATCAACGATATTCTCCGTGAGGACTACTTCTCCTAAGCAAGGTAGAATTGCTACAGTTCGGACCAACAATACTTCTCTGCCCCGCAATGGCCGAGTATCCAGTCGTGTTCACCTGTCAGTTTGTATGGCTCGTCAGTTTTGTCTGCATATACATACATACATCATGCATTATTGACTTTGCATTCATATTTCATATTGCATCACTATCACTCTAAGCGGTCTTGTCCCCTAGTGATAGAAGTTCTCTCAATCGAGTTGTCAGTTCTTGCCTCGTCAGGAAATGCTGCGTTTGAACAATCTCGCCTCCAGTGTATTGCTGGATTAGAGTCGGCACTCGACCACTTTGATAACTTGAACGTCTGAAAAGCCAGAGAAGCTTTCTACAAATGTCACTCTTCGCCATCGAAGACGATATCCTTGCTTTCCCGGATTAAAGAAAATCCCCAGAGAAAGCCTCCTAAGCAGAGATTCGGCAGTACATCTGCCTTTCTCCGAAGGACCGCTGATGAAAAGGTCATCGACACCTCAAAATTGGATCCCATCATATGGCATTTCTCCGGAAAGATCCCGAGAAAAGTATGATGTAAGACCCCAAGCGGAAGCAGTCTCTCAAGAGACTTAGTTCCCTAGATAGAAACAAATGGCGTCTCCAACAGAGAAGTTTTTGCAACTCCACAACTCAGACAAATGGGTTCCCCAGCAAGTCTAACATCAAAACTTTTTCCACTCAAATGGCATCTCCCCAGGAAAATTCGGCGAGAAGTTTGAGGAAAACCGCTACAAATAGCGTCCCTTTGTCAATAAAGTTTATTGACGGAAGAAACTTAGACCAGTTCCTTGGTAGGAAACCAAGATCGAGGGGAAGTTTAAATCAGAAACTGAGACCAGTTCCTTGGTAGGAAACCAGGATCGAGGGGAAGTTTAAATCAGAAACTGAGACCAGTTCCTTGGTAGGAAACCAGGATCGAGGGGAAGTTTAATTCAGAAACTTAGACTAGTTCCTTGGTAGGAAACCAGGATTGAGGGGAAATTTAATTCAGAACCTTAGACCAGTTCCTTGGCTGAAGACCAGGTTCGAGGGGAAGTTTTTTACCTTTTCTAAGCATCATTGCTTAGCAAAAGAAGATGAATGCGTGCGCTACCATTCATAGTCACCATCAAAATTTCGGGTATTCCGATATTTAATCCTCTTGCACCCC
This sequence comes from Lathyrus tuberosus, assembly GCA_022829125.1. Classification (NCBI taxonomy): domain Eukaryota; kingdom Viridiplantae; phylum Streptophyta; class Magnoliopsida; order Fabales; family Fabaceae; genus Lathyrus; species Lathyrus tuberosus. The sequence continues at coordinate 1,535,906 of JALAZF010000057.1, forward strand.
GAATGCCCGAATACCTTCGTAATTCACACCTTCGTGTCCAAGAAGATTAAATAGGGGCATCTGTCATACCCCAAATTTTGACCACTAAGATTCCCATCATTGTGTCAATCATCATAACAATATGGATGAACCATCATGCCTCATCAAATCCCTCAAGGGTTGTTGAGCATTCACTACAATCAAAATCAGGGTTTCAAGCCCTCTCAGAGTGCTTAGACAAAGGATCAATCAAGGAATGACTTGATCTTTAACTTGTCTAACCCCTCAAACATCCACAAAGGATCAAAAAGGACTCCTACTTCAAGGATTAAGCACAAGGCTGCTCCCTTATAGGTGGATCAAGTCTCAAGATCGACAGTGTCACCAAATTAGGGTTTTGGTCGACCAGGGCCTCTAGATGAAAAATTTCATATGGGCATAAGCCAATGATCCAAAACATAACCTAATATACTCCATGGAACCTCATGGACCCAATCATCAAGTCAATTTTGCCTCAGGGGATGCATACATCAAAAATAAGGAATTAGGGTTTCTTGACCTAATTCACCCCTAAGTTGACTTTTGGGGCAAATCATGAGCCAAGACCTCAAGAGAGGGTTTGAGGGTCTCTAATGAACTATATTGATCCATTTGGAAAAATGGATTAATCCAAGAAGCTTGAGCAACAAGTCTCAATTTCATCTGCACCACAATTAGGGTTTTAAGGAAAAAGTCAACTGTAACTTTGAATTTAGACCAGGACATTCTCCCAAACCCTAAGACATGATTCAATATACCCTATGACACCCATGGAACATGTCCATCAAGTTTGATTTAGGTCAAGGACATGATTTCCTGAAGAATTGCACAGTTTGGAATTCATCTGATAAAAAGTCAACTATGCACAAAAGTCAACTTTGACTTTTTGAGATTTTTCACCAAAATGGATTTTTAACCCTAAAATGATGTTAATGTATGATTTGAATCATCATTCATCAAGAAAAATCAAAGAAAGTGGGAAAACTTGTAAAAGGGGTAACCATAAAACTTAGAAAAATTTCTAAGTTATGGAAAAAGTACCACTAATGTGCCAACTTTGGAGGACCATAACTCCTAAACCACAAGGCCATTGGTCCCCATTCAAAGCTTGATTTGTAGATCACAGTGCCCTCTACAAAAGCTTCATACTGAGTTATTTCCAAATTCCTCATGGATTTTGAGTTATGGAGTGATCAAAATCAAGAAAAGTCATTTTGTTCCAACACTTAGTGAAAATTTCACTAAGTTAGATTTTGCCTTACTTTTTGCCAAATGTAGGGGGATTTTTCACTTGGATTCAAAAGAGATCAAAACCAAACATGTTTAAACAATTGTTGTATCATGTAATGGTTTTCCAAAATGGCCAAGAACATTATCAAATTCAATTTGAGCCATGAGATATGACATTGGCAAGTTGCCTAGCTGAAATCTGCCAAGGCAAGGCAGATTTTGCATTTTTGGTCGATTTGCCAAAATCAGCCAAATCCAAATGCTCCTATCCACTTGGACACCTCAGAGGATTGAATCTAAAGGGGACAATCACTGAGCCAAGCCTGCAAAGTCTTTGGAACAAGAAATAGCATGTTGAACCTAGAATGGCCAAAATAGGGACAAGACTTCAATTTTGGAATGAGGCATTCAATGGAAGCATCAAGGTGGCATGAACTGATCCATTCTCAACTAAATTCAGTCAAGACTTATCCAAGAACAAGGGAACCACAGCCCTGTGCCCTAACCTCTAGTCAATGGCTAGAGGAGACTTGGATTTCCATTGGACAATATTGGCCAAACCTCTGCTGCAGTTGCCATTCACTGTGGATCCCAACACAAACTTGCTCTACTATAAATAGAGCTCAATTGTGATCAATTTGAGTACACCAAATCCATCTAATAGATGCTTTCCTTGAAATCTCTTTCTCTTGGCAAAAATGCCTTCTTTAGCAAGGCAACTTTGAGTTTTTGAGCTAGAGAGCAATTCCACTCAAACCAATCACACACACACCTCACATACATCATATATGAGTTGATCAAACACTTAAACAACATCTGGAACACTAATTTCTCAGAATCACCAGTCAATTGCTCAAGGTTTTAACCAAGGTGCAGTTGAGATGCCATGAAGTGATCCAGCCAGTTTCAGTCAAGTCCAAGCATTCAAACACACTCCATAGGGTGTAGGGAAGATGTTCAGATCATCACAACTCATTTGTAACACCTCCAACTCAGAAATCACTTTGAACTTGCTGTCACGACCAAGAGGTAAGCCTAAACTTGGTCATCTCTCAATCTATGCATATTTCCTCGCACAATACTTTGGCCATATGTTCATAATCATGCATGGAATGTTTCCCCTCAATTAATTGCTTTGTTTGAATCGTGTATCAAAAATCCTAGCCTTCATGCAAAAATTAGGGTTCTTGAGGATTTTTCATGATTTCTTGTTGTATGTTTAATTTAAATGAAATTAAGTGCCATAGACATGATCGTGAGGTTGAAACGAGTTGATTGGTATGTGGATTACATGATATGATCAAGTATTCAGTGAGATTGGATAGAAAATACAAATCTGGGCAAGGCAGAACACGCGCGTGTTCTTGGTCCATGTTCTTGGCGCAATTTTCATAAATTCAAATATTTGAATTTTGTGATTTTATTTAATTGATTCAAAAATTAATTTCTCTCTGAGTTTTAATGATTTTGAGTTGATTCTTTTTTTAATAATTCACAAAAATGTTAAAATATTTTATTTTTTCAAAAAATCCCAAAAAATATTATTTATTTCAAATAATTGATATTTTTGCAAAGAATTAATGTTTTAATTTTTTTTAACATTTAAAATATTTGTTCCACCTTGATTTTGCAACTTTTACTGCTTTCTAATTATTTTGTAGGTCAATACTTAATTTTTGAAGCATTAATCCAAGATCACAATTTTGTTTCCATGTGTTAAACAATTTTGATCCTTTTAATTGAATTTTTATTCAATTAAATACATTTTGAAAGCAAATTAGGGTTTTGGATTAATTCAACCCTCATAAATCATTTTCAAAACACTCTTAGGCCTCTAATAGAGTGTAAGACCCAATCCTTTTTTGACCAAACCTTTTTGGGCCTCAATGCATTGTATAAGCCCCGATACCGTCAAAAACAAATGGCGCGATCGTCGCCTTTTGAAAAATAACTTTTGGGCCTCTCCTTGAGCTATAAGACCCATTCAAAACTTTTGGGCCTCTAATAGAGTGTAAGACCCAATCCCCTTTTAACCAAAACCATTTTTGGGCCTCACTTATTGTATAAGTCCCTCTGCGTTAAAAGAAAACCTCGGCGCGATCGCCATTTCAAACGAAAAAAAAAACAAACTGGGCCTACCCTCGTGTTATAAGCCCCACTCTTTTTCTTTAAACCTTTTTGGGCCTCTTGAGAGAGTGTAAGACCCATCCTTTTGTACAAAAAAAACATTTTTGGGCTACAGTCACTTGTATAAGTCCCGCTGTACAAATTCAAACAGTGCGATCACTGATAAAACCCTGGGCCTCTCCTTGAGCTGTAAGCCCCGAATCTTTCTTTTTCAAAGCACTTTCTCCTTTGATTTTGAATACACTGTTGTTTTCAATCTTTCTTTGTTGAACAACTAACCAAACAGCATGGAAGCTCTACAACCGAGTAAGTGGTTATTGCTTTCATTTACCGCTTTAATATACATATAACTGTATTGTGGGGTTGTTTCACTGTAAGTCTTCTTTCATAAACTCATATCAACTGTGTAATAATAGTATAGATATTTAGAGTTTCCTCGGCAACTACGTCTAGCATTAAGCCCGTTGATCACTCTTAGAAATAGTCAATACTAGATCCCCATAGGATTACCAGACACATTCTTCCCTCCTCTTGGGTTTAAACAATATGGAGACATGAAAGGCAGCATTCTCAGTGAACCCTTTCATAGACTGTCACTCATAGAAGTTGTCAAAGAAACTCTACTCCCCAGGGATGATCTTTTCTCTGTGAATGGCATCTCTTGAGTTTCTTCCAAATTCTCGAACTTTCCTGACTTTGATCTATTCTCAGTGAATAGCATTGCCTTGAATTTCTCGGGGTTTGGGGACCCACGGGCTTCTTAAAAGCATCGGCCTCCTCTTGGGCATCGTACAAGGACCCACGGGCTTCCTAAAAGCAACCCCGCCTCCTCTTGGGCTTAGTATAAGGACCCGCCGGCTTCTTAGAAGTATTCACAGCCTCCTCTTAGGCTTCGTATAATGATCTCTTCCTCCGGGAATGATAGCCTCCTCTTGGGCTTAGTACAAGGGCCCGTCGACTTCTTAAAAGCTTCCAGCCTCCTCTTGGGCTTCATACAAATTGTCCCGACGACCTCCTAGAGGTATAGGAACAGAACTTAGTTATCTTCATAGAACAGTCCTGTCTTAGAGTCTACTACTGTTTCTCAAAGCATAGTACAAAAGATGAAACTCTAGACACGGATAGTCTAATATCCTTGAGTCTCGAAGACATTCTCAAGTGACCCCTTCGTTAAATAGGAAGGAAACCCGCAGACTCAGATAGTCTCAATACCCTTGGGATTTCCCGCTTCCTTAAAGAATAGGCATAACCCCGATCCTTGGAACAAATCCATAAGTACATTACTCATATAAGAACTAATTTTCTCTTTAAAATCAGTATACTGGACCCGTCACTTAATTGAAATAGTTACCATAGCCTCCTCTTAGGCTTTGTATAATGATCCTTCTCCAAATGAAGTTAGCCTCCTCTTGGGCTTTGTACAATGATTCTTCCTAGCGAAGCAAACGTTTAGCCTCCATCTCGGGCTTCGTACGAGATATCAAAATTCTCCCCCAGTGGAGTCAAACAACGTTTAGCCTATCTCTCGGGCTTTGTACGAGACACATAAGAGACTCCCTCGTTGAGTCAATCACCCTTTTCGCCTCCATCTCAGGCTTTATACGAGATACAACAAGGTTCTTATTGAGCCAAACAAATGATAGCCTCCATCTCGGGCTTTATACGAGATACCAAAAGATTCCCTCGTTGAGTCAAAACCTTTTAGCCTCTCTCTCGGGCTTTGTACGAGACACATATTAGCCTCATCTTAGGCTTTGTATAAGAAAACCACTGGTTGATCCAATTAACCTTTTAGCATCAAAGACGTGCCTCGTTCACAGTACACAAACAACAACAACTCCTTCCCCTTCATCTAATTGTTGTAAGCGGCAAGCCTCTGGATCATCTACATCCATGCCACTGTCCATCTTTTAGCATGAGAAATTCCTAAGGAAAGATAGCATTGCTCTACATTGAGTTAAAGTCTTCTCCTTCAGGTTAAAAATCCCCTATAAAGGAAATTATGGCATTGCCGGATTCACAAATCTCGGTTAAAGTAATTCTCCTTTATAAACAGTTGTGACATACAACCCCCTCTTTAGAGATGACAAATTCTCTCTAAAGTCAAACCTTTTTAGCTTCACATCTTGGGCTTTGAACAAGATACAAATAGACTTTTCAGCTTCACATCTTGGGCTTTGAACAAGATACAAACACCTTTCGCTTCACGTCTTGGGCTTTGAACAAGACACCAAAACAACCATTTCCTCCCATAGAATAGGAGGAACTACGAACGCTCTGATTTCCCTGTTTCGGTAAACGGGAATACGTAGGCATAAGATTGAAAGAATAATCTTAGCAAGCACACTAAACAAAAAACCCAAAATCCCATACACTTACATATCTATCAAAAAGCATCAGTCCTAACATCCTAATCCATGTTCCCCGCCAGAAACATTCTGTCAAAATAAAAAGAAAGAAACTAATATTGGCGAAAATACAAATAACCAGTACAAAGGCCCCCCCACATTGATAACATCCGTAACCTAACAGACCGCTGTTTAAACTCAGTATGCAAAGCAGGGTTAATTGAAGACATCTATTTCTCTTTCTTCATCAGCTTTAATAGGATAAAAAATTAATCGACCTGTAGTTAGCTCAAACCGCAGAGAGCGACCAGCGCTTAAGAACCGCGTCCAAAATCGCTCGCTACACTGTTTGGTTAGTTTGTTCAACAAAGAAAACTTTGATAACAATATTATATTCAAAATCAAAGGAGAAAGTGCTTTTGAAAGGAAAATTGGGGCTTACAGCTCAAGGAGAGGCCCAAGGTTTTAGTAGTGATTGCACTGTGATATGAGTTTATACAGTGGGACTTATACAAGTGACTGAGGCCTAAAAAAGTTTTCTGTACAAGGGGAATAGGTCTTACACTCTCTCAAGAGGCCCAAGTGAGTTTTAAGAAAAGAAATGGGTCTTACTACTCGAGGATAGGCCCAATGGTTAATTTTGAAAAGGGCGACGATCGCGCCGAGGTTTTGGAAACACCTTGGGACTTATACAAGTGATTGGGGCCCAAAATTTTGGTATTTACAAAGGAATTGGGTCTTACACTCTATTATAGGCCCAAAGGTTTAAAAATGAAAAGAAATGGGACTTATAGCTTAAGGAGAAGCCCAATGGTCTTTTTTGTTAAAAGGCGACGATCGCGCCGAACTTTGTAAATGTACAGAGGGATTTATACAATGTCTGAGGCCCAAAATATTTATTTACAAAAGGGAAGGGACTTACACTCTATTAGAGGCCCAAAGTGTATTTTAGGAAAAGAAATGGGGCTTACAACACGGGGGGAGGCCCAGATGATTTTCAGTTTGAAAATGGCGATCGCGCCGAGAATTTTACCGTATCGGGACTTATACAATAACTGAGGCCCAAAATATTTTTGTACAAAAAGGGTTGGGTCTTACACTCTATTAGAGGCCCAAAAGTGTTTGAAAAAGATTTGTTAGGGTGAAAATCAAAGAAACCCAAATTTCATTTTTTAAAGGCATTTTTCAAAGAAAAATCAAGTAAAAAAATGATAAAAATATCAAATAAAATCATTAATCATGTTATAAACAATGATTAAGGTGTATGAAAAAGTATTTTATCCACATGAATATTTAAAATCATTTTGGTTTTAAAAATCAAGAAAAAGAAATCATTTTAAAAGCATTTAAAACAACATTTTCGAATATATTAAAAATATATCAAATAATAATATTTTTTGTGATTTTTTAGTGGATTAAAATATTATGGAGTATGAATAAGAAGTGTGTAAAACAGAATTGGAAAATGATGATTTTTGCTATGTAAAAGAATTGGTTGAGTTTTGAAGATAAACTAAGAAAAAGAGGAAAGATGTCACAACATCACATTCAACATCTTTCATGAGTTTTGAAGATAAGAGAAAAGGGAAGATGTCACAACATCACATTCGACATCTTAAAAAAAACCAGAACTGCACCTTGGTTTTCAACATCTTTGCTATCAAACTTCAAACATTTATAACTCTCTCAATTTTTAACGAAATTGAAATCCGTAAGAACCTATCTTGACCAATTTTTCGCAAGGAATCCAATGGTATCACTCATACATACTGAAACTTAATATACAACACACACTAGGCAAAAAACCAGATCTGCACTTTAAGTTTAAAACAACATAAACTCCACATATAAACATGTTAAAGTGCAAAGAGTAGGAGGATCATATCATACACATTAAGGACTACATTTTTGCTTCAAGAATTGTTCAATATGATGCATGTGTGTGGACATTAAAGTAAAGCATGATTCAAAGAATTCAAGTTGTGAATTTTACCTCTTTTTTGGAGATTTTGTGCAACCTACCAAGTGCTTTGTTTCAGAAATGATTGGATGCTTTGGACACTCTCAAATGACCTCTTAGAAGCTTTTAAGATGGTTGAAATCAGCTGGAACCTGCAAATACACAAACTGGCCCTTTCTTGCAAAAGGGGTTAAAGTGGCCAAAATAGCAACTCTCTCAACTGGTGTTCCAGATGTGTGGCATCATTTGGGAAAGTTCAAGGATGATATTTGGAGTGTGTTTGAGGTTTTATCTGGTTTGGAAAGTGACTGAATTAAGACATGGCTTGAAAAATGTAAAAAAGTCCAATTTTGAGGTTTTGAGAGGTGACTTTGTGATTTTGGTGTTATAGGTCACTTGTGATAGTTTGGATCATCTACATATGATGTTTATGAGGTGTTAGGATCATGAGATATGATGGAAATGCTCTCTAACTCAAAAACTCAGAATTACCTTACTAAAGAAGGCATTTTGGAGTGAAATAAGTGATTTTGAGGAAAGCATCTGTTTGATGACTTTGGTGTACTCAAACTGAGCACAAATGAGCTCTATTTATAGTAGAGCAAGTTTGTTTTACAAGCAATAGTGAATGGTGGCTGCAGCAGAGATTTGGCAAATGTTGGCCAATGAAAATCCAAGTCTCCTCTAGCCATTGACTAGAGGTTAGAGCACATGCCTTTGGTTCCCTAGTTGTTGGAGGAATCTTGACTGAATTCAGTTAGAGGAAGCTCAGTTCATGCCACCTCTAAGTATCCATTAAATGCTCCAAACCAAAATTGGAGTCTTGTCCCTCTTTTAGGGTTTTTTAGGTTTGGCATGCTACTTGTGGAATCTTGGACTTGGGAGGCTTATGAATCAGATCATTCCCCTTGGATTTGATCCTCAGATGTGTTCAAAATGATGACAAGGCTTGGAAATTCGTGTGGCACAAGAAATATGCAAATCTGTCCTGAAACATGTCTTAAAAATCAGTTGCGGCAAGCCTTGTTGTAAAATCCATAACTTCTTGCTCAAGAATGATAAATGGTTGTTCTAGGACTCTATGGAAAGTTGAGATGACATACTTCAACTTTGATGTTTGACCCTAGACTTGGTTCAACTTGGATCATGGAGAAAAACATCCTTGAAGTTGGGACATTCTTGCTGGAAAAATAGTAATGATGTCCTATGAAATGTTGGAACATCTGACAACTTTGAACATTAATAATTCCAAACTTTAATCACTTGTATCTTTTAATCCACTATGATATTTTGAGTTGAAGTGAATTGCATATTTGATGCTTGTCTTGCATGGTGACAAAGCTTGAAAATTGTGTGGCACAAGAAAAAGTGCACAAAATCTGTCCTAAAAAACAGCTGCAGCAAGCCTTCTTGTAAAGTCCATAACTTCCTGCTCGAGTGTGATAAATGGACGTTCTACAACTTTTTGGAAAGCTGAGATAACGTACTTCAACTTTGATGTTCAAGGTTTGTAAAGAGAAGACTTGTAAAGTTATCAAAAATGACCTTGAACTTGTGTGATCAAATCTGTCCTAAAAGCTATCATGAAAATTCTGTTTTATCAATGCCTTTTGCAGAGACTATAACTTTCTGCTCGAGAATGATAAATGAGCTTTCTAGGACTTTCTGGAAAGGTGAGATGACGTACTTCATCTTTGATGATCAAGGTTTGGCTTGAATCAACTTGGATCATGGAGAAAAACATCCTTGAAGTTGGGACATTCTTGCTGGAGAAATATTAATGATGTCCCATGAAATACTGGAACATCTGACATTAAGAATTCCCAACTTTGATCACCTATATCTTTCAATCCTTATGATATTTTGAGTTGATTCCTTCTACAATGTTGAAGTATCAAACACCCTATTTAAAAGTAGCTCTGACGCAAAATCAATGGATGCTTGGATCAATAGTTACAACCTTGAAAAGTTGTGCACTTGAACATGACTTTAACTTAGAAAAAATTTCCAAGTTTCTTTCAATTTGATCAATTTTGCAATTTTGCATGATTTCTTGATTTAAATTTGATCAAATTAAATCATTCATCATATTTTCTTGAGTAATGGCTCGTGAAGCTCAAAGTTGACCAAAAGTCAAACTTTGACCTTCTGCGTCAGTTGACTTTGTATTAGATGAACTTGAGGCTTGATCCACTTGAAATGTTGCACTTTTGTGCTTAATTCTTGATGTGGGAGTCCTCTTGATCCTTTGTGGGTGTTTAAGAGGTTAGACAAGTTGAAGATCATGTCATTCCTTGATTGATTATTTGTCTAAAGGCTCTAAGAGGGCTTGAAACCCTAAGCTTGACTGTAGTGAATGCTCAACAATTTCTTGAGGAGATTGATGAGGCACAAAGGTGCATCCATATTGTGATGATGATTTGCACAATAATGGGAAATCCTGGTGGTCAAAATTTAGGGTATGACAGATGCCCCTATTTAATCTTCTGGGACCTGAAGGTGTGAATGGCGAAGGTATTCGGACATTCGGGGTGCAAGAGGATTAAATATCGGAATATTCGAAATTTTGATGGTGGTTATGAATGGCAGCTTACACATTCATCTTCTTTTGCTAAGCAACGATTCTTAGAAAAGGTAAACTTCCCCTCGATCCTGGTTTCCTACCAAGGAACTGGTCTCAGTTTCTAATATAAACTTCCCCTCGATCCTGGTTTCCTACCAAGGAACTGGTCTTAGTTTCTGATATAAACTTCCCCTCGATCCTGGTTTCCTACCAAGGAACTGGTCTTAGTTTCTGAAATAAACTTCCCCTCGATCCTGGTTTCCTACCAAGGAACTGGTCTTAGTTTCTGAAATAAACTTCCCCTCGATCTTGGTTTCCTACCAAGGAACTGGTCTTAGTTTTTGAAATAAACTTCCCCTCGATCCTGGTTTCCTACCAAGGAACTAGTCTTAGTTTCTGAAATAAACTTCTCCTCGATCCTGGTTTCCTACCAAGGAACTGGTCTTAGTTTCTGATTTGTGAACTTCCCCTCGATCCTGGTTTCGTACCAAGCAATTGGTCTTAGTTTCTGATTTAAACTTCCCCTCGATCCTGGTTTCTTACCAAGGAACTGGTCTCAGTTTCTGATTTAAACTTCCCCTTGATCCTGGTTTCCTACCAAGGAACTGGTCTTAGTTTCTTTTGTCAATAAACTTTCTTGACAAGGGACGCTGTTTGTAGCGGTTTTCCTTCAAACTTCTCGCCGAATTTTTCTGGGGAGATGCCATTTGAATGGAAAAGTTTTTATGTCAGACTTGCTGGGGAACCCATTTGTCTGAATTATAGAGGTACAAAAACTTCTCTGTTTGGAGACGCCATTTGTCGATTCTACTGAGAAAGCGAGTCTCTTGAGAGACTGTTTCCGTTTGGGGGTGTTACATCATACTTTTCCTGAGGTCTTTTCAGAGAAATGCCATACGATGTACCCCAATTTTGAGGGGCTTTCTCTGGGGATTTTCCTTAATCCGGGAAAGCAAATATATCATCTTCAATGACGAAGAGTGATATTTGTTGAAAGTTTTCTTGTTTCTCAGAGGTTCAAATTATCAAAGTGGTCAAGGACCGTCTCTAATCCAGAGATAAACGGGAGAGAGATTACTTAGATGATTCACTTCCTGATGAGGAAAGATCTGATAACTCGATTGAGAGGACTTCTATCACTAGGGGATAAGACCGACTAGAGTGATAGTGATGCAATATGAATATGAATACAAATTAATAATGCATGATGTATGTATGTATATGCTGACAAAACTGACGCAACATACAGACTAAAGGATGAACACGACTGGATACTCGGCCATAGTGGGGCATGTAGAAATATCGCTGGTTCAAGATAGCAATTATGCATTGCTTAGGAGAAATGGTCCCTGTTGGGAGCGACGCTAGTCGGGCTTAGGAGATGAGAACTCGGCCGAGGGCATCAGATGGGAAAGCCGCATCTGATACAGTTGATCCTTCGTTCAGGCGTACTGGTCTAGAAGGAGTACTTTGATTCTGCACTTTGAGGTTCGCACACCTTTGGAGAAGCGACCGATGTTCTTCTGATGTTCAACAGTCAAAAGAAATTGCCATCTTTATTCTAAAAGCAGAAAAAGTATGACAAGTAAATTCATTTTTGTTTTATTTCAAGAATCGTTGACCATGTTAAAAACATCATTCTGTAAAGCCAAAACAAGTAAGAATTACAAACAAAAGCACAAGGGCTCAAATTTTATTGATAGGATGGAAATCAGCCGAACGCATGATTCCATAGAGTATTTACAAAGCTAGAAAAAGGTAATTTATAGGGAAAAGGGCTACGTTGAAACATAACGACCACTATCCTTCTACCAACTTTGAATTTGGGACATCCTGAGCTTCTGTCAAAGATGACCTTGACTAGAGTCTCTGATAGATGGCACGACTACTGAAGCGCTGAACTGATCAGACGTAGTTACTTGCCATTAATCCCTAACTTTTGCCTGGATTGTACTTGGAGATTTCCAATCCACCGGGATGATTTTTGATCATGTCTCTAATTTTTTTCTGGACCGCCCTTTCGGGTTTTCAATCCACCGAGACTTTTTTTTTTAGTTTAGGCGAAGTATTTCTTGACTACGTCAACATTCGTGGGATAGGCAAATTCTTCTCCATCCATGGTTGCAAGTCTCAAGGTGCCGCCTGAGAATGCTTTCTTGACCATATAGGGGCCGTCATAATTCGGAGTCCATTTGCCCCGAGAATTAGTGAGAAATGATTGTATCTTCTTGAGCAAGTCGAAGATTGGCGAGCAGGTCGCGGTCATGAGGAATGTGATTCTGGAGATGTAGTTTAAACGTCCCAAGAATCCTCTGACTTGTTTTTCTGTTTTTGGAGAAGGCATTTCTTGAATGGCCTTGACCTTGTCAGGATCAACCTCAATTCCCTTCTGGCTGACGATGAACCCTAAAAGTTTCCCTGAATGGACACCGAAGGTGCACTTGTTGGGATTCAAGCAGAGTTTGTACTTTCTCAAACGCTCGAATAGTTTTGACAGGTGGGTCACATGCTCCTCTTCTGTCTTAGATTTTGCAATCATATCATCGACATATACCTCGATTTCCTTGTGTATCATGTCATGAAACAGAGTAGTCATGGCCCTTTGATAGGTTGCCCCGACATTCTTCAAACCGAACGACATTACCTTGTAACAAAAGGTACCGATGGGGTGATAAATGAAGTTTTCTCCATATCTTTCGGCGCCATTTTGATTTGATTATAGCCCGAGAATCCATCCATGAAGGAGAAAATTTTGAACTTTGTTGTACTGTCTACCAGCATGTCAATGTGTGGTAAAGGAAAATCGTCCTTTGGACTAGCCTTGTTTAGATCTCTGTAATCTACACACATTCTGACCTTTCCTTCCTTTTTCGGAACTGGTACGATGTTGGCTAACCATTGAGGATATTCTGATGTGGCGAGGAAACCCGCGTCAATCTGTTTCTGTACCTCCTCTTTGATTTTGATGGCCATGTCCGGGTGAGTCCGTATCAACCTCTATTTTACTGGCGGACATTTCGATCTCAACGGTAAATGATGTTCCACAATGCTGGTATCCAACCCTGGCATGTCCTGATAGGACCAAGCAAACACATCGGGAAATTCTCTGAGAAGCTTTACCAAACCCTCTCTGGCAGTTGCACCGAGCAGTGCCCCAATCCTGATTTCTTTTCTCTCTTTTTCCGAACCTAAGTTTACCGTTTCCAACGGCTCTTTATGAGGTTCAATGGACCTTTCCTCCTGTCTGAGTAATCGGGAGATCTCTTCAGGAATTTCGTCGTTATTTTCTTCTTCAGCCCCAAATTCTGGGAACTCAAAGTCGGGAGAAGGCATCAGATCGTATGTTTCAAAGGGGTTTAAAACAAGCAATCTGCATGACGTGATGATTTGTGTTTAGAAGAGATAGAGAAAATGCAAGTGTGTGCAGTGTATTTTTCTTTTACTGCTTGTTTTTATTATTGATTTGTTTTTTAGGATTACCATTTTCTGAGAAAAGCAAAAAGAGAAAACAATAATTAATGCGGAAACTACAGAACGGCGTTATTTTATTAATGAACAAGTCTATTCTTGAAACTACAGCCCTATAAAATAAAACTCTGTCGCTTTGGGCAAAGCGAAGAGGGAAATTTACAGAAAGCGAGCCCTATCAAACATCTGTTTCACCTGGGCAGGGTGAAAGTTTAAAGATGGCAATTACTTTGACTTATGGACGATCTTCGGAACATCGACAGCAACCCACTGGCGGTGAACTCCTCGGTGAATCACAAAGTCTGGCACCTTCCTCGATTTGTCTTCAGGAATAACGCTGATTTCTGGTGGAGCAGGATCATTGGAATCTGTCTCCCACGCAAAGTTGTCGTAGGAGGATTCCTCTGTTGTATTTTGCATAGTATTTGTACTCTCAGGTAGATCTCCCCATCCAGTAGGCTGGATGTCTTCGAGCCTGATACGAGAGCTTTCAGGAGCAGTGTACTTGACCATGTAGTCATATTTTCTACTTGGTTGTCCTAAGGTGTCCCACACTTCTTTGGAACTGGAGGAGTCATCTCTCTCGATGACGTTGACCTCAGGGAAAACATAGTTGATGAACTCTAGTCCTGCAAATGTCGAAAATTCATCGTCGTGCTGGATATTTTCAGGATAACCTGGGTGTTGATCCCATGACATGGTGGGGACGCAGGTATTCTGTTCAATGATGCTCAGCTAATTTTCATTGTTTGGCTGATTTTCTTGCCCTAAGTCTCCTGGGCACGGCTGCCACATTGGCAGGCCATCCATCGGGCCATAATAGTTGTGGTCAAAGTTGTCCTTCATCAGAGTGTCTTCCTCTAATGAGTTTGGTGGAGCACGACATGCTTCCGAATCACAATCTTCATATATCATTTCGACGTCTGACCTGGGTATAAATCTTGGACTGTGTGCGGGATAGCAAAATGGCGTAGGCACTTCGTCCTGAGACGTATAACCTTCCTTGTTGAGATATGACTTCGATTCTTCTTCCACATCAGATGAATCATCTTTATTGATGGTATGTGCCTCTTGAGTCACTGGTTGAAGGAAGCCTCCACTATGGAAGAAGTTCTGAATGGGATGAAGACTTTCATCGTTAGCAGCTGTCTGGGTACAGGTTGCAGAAAAACCAAGACCCTTCTTTGTTTTATTGTCAGTAGGAATGACAAGCTATCCCCATCCTTTTGTATTGGTACACTTGACCGCTTTGATAGCATCTTTGTACGAGGAAATGGAAGTTCCCCCCTCAGATTGATCGTCCTTGTGTAGCGAAAGCGCTTGGAACTGGGTTCCGATTATCCCTTCCGGTTCCACATAAGTGGATGACGATAAATTACTGACAAGCAAGGCCTGTTCCCCACAGACTGTGATGAGTTGGCCGTTCTGGACGAACTTTAGCATTTGGTGGAGGGTTGAAATGACCGCCCCAGCCTGATGTATCCAAGGTCTTCCTAATAAACAACTGTACGTTGCCCGGATGTCCTGACCTGGAAAGTGACTTGGAAAGTGTGAGGACCAATAGTTATGGGAAGGTCGACTTCGCCGATAACCGTTTTTCTGGATCCGTCAAATGCTTTGACGACGACCTTGCTGGTTCTCATCGGAGGGCCTTTGAATGATAATTGCATCAAAGTGGACTTCGGCATAACATTCAGGGTTGATCCTGTGTCTACCAGTACACTGGCTAAAGCATCGTCCTGGCAGTTGACTGTAATATTGAGCGCCATGTTATGACGGCGACCCTCTTCAAGTAATTCCTCATCACTAAATCCCAAGTTATTGCAGGAAGTGATGTTAGAGACAATGCTATCGAACTGTCTGACTGTTACATCCTGTTCCACAAAGGCTTGCTCCAAGACTTTCTGTAGAGCCTCCCTGTGCGCTTCTGAACTGAGTAACATTGAAAATACTGAGATCTTTGAAGAAGTCTATAACAGTTGATTAACAATGTTGTATTCACTCCTTTGGATGAGCTTCAGCATCTCATCGTTGTTCTTTGAAAGGTCGGTATCACTGGATTGACCGACAGGTGGATTGGGAACTTCTGTCTGAGGTTCCTTTTCTTTGCTGAGTTCTCCAACTCCTCTGTTGAAGATTCGACCGCTTCATGTTACTGAACTGATGTCTGCAATATTCACGACGGAGGGTAATGGAATTTCCTTTCCATTCTCGACTATTGTTGCACCGTATTTGTAAGGGATAGCCTTAGTTGATTCATACGGTAGTGGTCCTGGCAGATAGATGACTATGGGAGCCTTCTGATTTTTTTGACCATCATAAGTAATTTCGATCCATTCCTGGTTGGGAACTCTCAATTCGTCAAGTAGAGGGATGGTGGCACAAACATCCCTAGTCCTCTGATGATCAGAGATTATGACAACGTCCTCGATTTGATCATCGAGATAGTTGACTGATATAGAACTTGACCATGGTTGAACCTCTTTGCGGTCCAACTGACTTTGAAGGGCTGCCCGCACAAGGTAGCATCCTTGATTGTTCACTGAACAAACTCCACACCGCTCATAGTTGTGTAGTTGCACCTGGCCGCGTCCGCTCTGAATACAGTGTAGCCTTACTAGGACAGATTCCATTTACTGAACATCCTGACTTTGATATCTAGTAGGATTCCCGTTAGTGATACTAATTTGCTAGGTGTCTTCATCCATATAGATTGGAAGCCACCAGTGGTTCAACAAGTGCTGAAGTGTTTTCTGGACAAGGGCACAACCCTGATCATTTTCGCAACCCTCTTTACAGCTCTGATAATCATGTGATACCAGGAATTTGAGACAGACCTGTTCTGCGTGTAACTCTACTAGGTTGGTATTCATTAAACGAATGTCGAAGATTTAAACCATGTTGATCTGATAGGGATTCCCATCATGGTAGTCCTGGATCCATCCAAGATCCATCTGACGCTGGAGGGCTTCTTCTACAAAAGAGCATCCCTGTTTGTTTACCAAGCAAGTCAGACAAGAACTGTAATCGTACCGCAGCAGATTATGATACTGGCTTTGCCTTGAGTGCATTGCCACCAGGTTTCCATTCATCGCACGGACATTGTGGTTTTGAATGACGTTGGAATTCGTATAAACCATGTTAACTCCACGAACTCGGTGCTCTTGGATCCATCCGAGATTCATATGTTCCTGTAGAGCTGGTTGCACCGCAAAACATCCTCAATTACTTTTAGAGCAGATATCACACTGGTGATAATTATGAGGTGGCACATGGCCATATCCACTCTATCTACAATGCATCTTGACCAGATTGGTCCTTAACAAGAGTACATCATGAATTTGATAGATGTTGTTAGACTCTTCCTCTATCAGGTTGACTGCAGCTTTCTCGTGTTGAGGCAGCGGGTTTGTGAGAACATTGGGATTCGTATCTTTGAAAGATAAGAGCCCGCTCCTAACAAACTTTTACACGTCAGATTTGAAATTGAGACAGTTTTCTATATTATGCCCTGGTCCTCCTTGATGGTAAGGGCAAGTCTGATCCGCTTTGAACCAAAAAGGTGGATTTTCTGGTACTGTAAGAGGAGCCTTAGTATGGACGTGCCCTTTGACCAGTAATAACGAAAATAGTTTTGCGTACGATACGGGTATAGGATCAAATCCTGGTGCCCACGTTGTAAGTTGTTATTGTATGGAGGACGAGCCTGCTGAAGAGGCTGTTGTGTTCTTTGCTGAAGTTGTTGTTGATTAGGTTGGCTCTGCACAACCTGAGGTTGATACGTAGAAACAGGCGCAGGGTTGATAGCAGGAGTTACAGCTGCTACTGGTTGGTACCGTCGCCTTTGCTTTTTGAGAGAGATATTCCCAATATCCTGCTCTTTTTTCTTAGGGAGAGCACTACCGTATCGTTTTGCACTACTTGATGATCCAGTGTCTTTAACTAAACGTCCTTCCCGGACGGCTTCCTCAAGACGAACCCCCATGCCCACTATCTCGGTGAAGTCACTGGGTGCAATGGCAACCATTCTGTCGTAGTAAAATGAGCTCAAGGTCTTTAAGAAGATCTTTGTCATCTCTTTTTCCTCAAGAGGTAGAGAGATCTGAGCGGCAATTTCACGTTATCTCTGAGCGTACTCCTTAAAGGTTTCCTTGTCTTTTTGTGACATTGATCTGAGTTGATCTCTGTTGGGTTCCATGTCCAAATTGTATTTGTACTGTTGGAAGAAGGAAGTTCCAAGATCTCTGAACGTGCCGATCGTGGCGCGGTTTAAACCCATGTACCATTTTAATGCGACACCGGTTAAACTATCCTGGAAGTAGTGAATCAGTAGGTCCTGATTTTCTGTCTGAGCCGACATTCGCCGAGCGTATATCACCAAGTGGCTCTGAGGGCAAGAGTTACCCTTGTACTTTTCAAAGTCGGGCACTTGGAATTTGTGCGGAACTTTCACATTGGGGACCAAGCAGAGGTCCGCCGCGTCCTTTCCAAATAGATCCTGACCGTGAATAGCTTGCAATTCCTTTTGCATTTCAGGAACTGTTCCTGGAACTCGTTCATTCTTTCGAACATGCTTTCGTTTCCACCAGAAGGTATCTGCGGAATCTGTCCTTCCGGGACAGTGTGTACCACGGGTTGTGGTATAGTCATTACGGCCGAGACTCTTGGTGCCTCCCGAAGTTTGTAACCTTCAGGAGTTGCTGTCATGCCCCTGACATCTTCGCTTTCCCAAAGTTTGTAACCTTCAGGCCCAGCGGCTTCTGCTATGATTCCCTGATCATCAGTGATCGGCAGAACATATCCTTCAGGGATATAGTTAACAGGCATGCCCCAGGGACGATCTTTCGGCATTTGATACCTAGGATCATACTTCTCCACTATGGGCATTGAGGTGATCTCTGAGATCACAGTTCTTTCTAGCTGAGCTTCTGCCATGGCTTGCATGTCGTTACGAAGCTTTCTCATATCCTCTCTTAGAGCGTCAATCTCTTCTTTCAACTCTCTGCTCTCTTCCTCAAGATCATCCATCTTTTTCTGACTATTGGCCCGAGTATTGTACGAATGAGACAGTTTGACACTCTAGAATCGAGACACAAATGTGAGATTCGTAGGTAAGAAGAATACGTGACGCGAGAATGATGAATGCAATGATTATATTAATTTTTTTTTGGTTTAATCAAAATAAACTTCGACAATTAGATTGCAAATATCAAACAGTGGGGAAACCCCCGTTTTATTGAAATTCAAAGGTTTACGGAAATGGAAATACAGTAAATTACAAGGTGCGGAAACAGAACCCTAAGCTAATGGGTCCCGAGTCCTCTCTGAGGAGAAACCGGGTGTTGATTCTGGTACTTTCCTTTTCTTTGACCGGGGCTCTTGAGCCGTTGTCGGGTTGTCATTCCTTTGCCAGGTGAAAGGAGCGAGCAAATTCCTTTGGTCATCCTGATTATCCACAACATGTTGCTCTAAAATCTCGATCAGAGCATCCTTTTCTTTCAGTAGCTGCTGTATTTTGGTACACTCCACGTTGAGAATGCGATACTTGTTCTTCTAAGACCTCCTCTCCTGTTGAACTTTGTTGAGAGTAACCTGAAGTTTTTCAGTTTCCTTCATGAAGTACACGACAGATTCCCTTGGCGGAAGAACTCCGTGACGAGGATACGGCATCTTTAGCTTGAGAGCTCTAGTTTGTACCCAGTGGAGATAGGGCTCCACCGAGACACAGTCCGGTTTTCCTAGAGACTCCCGTCCTTTCTTATGAACATGTTTCCAAGCGTGCAATATTTCCATCTTTAGTGCTCTGTCATTTTATCCTTCCTTGAAGAAAAGACCTTCCAGATGAGCATTTCTTGGGACATGCCTCATCGGGTATCCAAATTGACGACGAACGAGAACTGGATGGTAATTGATTCCTCCCTTAGTTCCTATAAGGGGTACGTTGGGGAAGTTTCCACAACGATCAATTATCCTGATCCTATCATAAATCCTATTGCACCAATCAATGTCAGAGTTGGTGAGAGACATGATTTTCTGCGACCAGCGTAAGGCACTCTTATGATCCCAAAAAGCACCAGACTTAGGCAAATGGGAGATAAACCATTTGTATAGCAGGGGCACACATCACGTGATCTCTCCTCTGCTGTACAAATTCCCTAAGTGTACAGAATGATACGCATCTGTGAGCAAAGTAGGTACAGGGTTTCCAATGAGAAAAACCTTAATGGCGTTGATATCAACGAAGTTATTAATGTTGGGCAACAGAAATAACCCGTAGGTGAGTAAAACAAATATGCTTTCAAAAGCAGTCATGTTCCTTATACTAGCAAAGTACAGAGCTTTCTTTGTTAAGAACTGGGCTGGCAAACCTTGTATGCCACCCTTAATGGTCATGTGAGTCTTGACTTCTGACTCATCCAAATAAATTGCCCTTGCAATGATTTGATCCTTTGGAATTCCTTTCAGTCTAGAAAATGGAGCTCGATCAGTGATGTGTAGATCAGTCAGGTGAGAGTACTCCTCCAGCGTTGGTGCGAGCTGGTAATCTGGGAATGTGAAATAGTGATAGACTGGATCGTAAAACTGAACGAGTGCATCCATGATTCAATCAATCACATGGATTCTTAACAGAGGTAGCAGACCTCCGTACTTGGCTCTGAAAGCCTCAGGGTTAGTGATTATCCTCTCTAACCTTCTCAAATCCTCAAGTTTTGGAACCTTGAAGGTGTACTTATGAATTCTCCTTCTACCGAAATCCATGAGCGCAATCTTTTTCTCTGACATTTGTAATCATTGTCTCAATTTAATTTGAAAAAGAGAGACTAGAAGAGAAAATTTTTCTTTGTTTTAATGTTTTTTAGATGAATGCGGCACACAAAAACATAGAAAAAACATGGGGTCAAAGGGTCGTTGTCATGAAGTCAAGGCTCTACCCATCCCCCAAAGGTTTATACTAGTGATTTTTGTACCTGTCTCTCAAAATCATCAGTTCTTGTCGAGAAAACACCAGCGGGCCGGGAACCGTGCTAGGTGATGTTTTTTTGAAGAACCTTCATAAGACGGTGGTATAGTGTGACAACTATTTCCGATAGTTTCCGCACCACTAAAAGAGGTTTTTCCTAGGTGTATACTCAATCTTTCCACATGCGGCATCACATGCATTCCCATTAGCAGAAAAATAAACACATATATCAATTAGGAAAAGCAGTATATATATTTGTCCTAATGTCCTAGACTTGTAAGAGCTATGAATCCTATGTTTCTGACAGAAAATGGCTCCTCAGCGGAGTCGCCATTCTGTGGTACCTTCCCAATTTAAAGGTTTTTGACATAAGATCCTAGTAAAGTCAACAAAAGTCTCATTCCCAGTGAAATTCCCAGTGAAGTCACCATGACTTGTCCAAGGTAATTGTAAGAAAGAACGTGAACGGCCCCACGGTGGGCGCCACTTTTCTGTGGTGGCCACCGCCATGAGAATGACCGGTCAAAGGATTAAAGCTGTAAGAAAGAACGAGAAGGCCCCACGGTGGGCGCCACTTTTCTGTAGCAGCGATTTTGGACGCGGTTCTTAAGCGTTGTCGCTCTTTGGGGTTTACTATAGGTCGATTCATTTTTTATCCTATTGTGAGCTGACTAAGGAAGGGAAATAGACGTCTCCAATTAACCCTGCTTGCATACTGAGTTTAAACAGCGGTCTGTTAGGTTACGGATGCTATATGGTAATGGGGCATTTCTTTCTTCTTACTTTATTAAGGTGGAAAACTGGGACTATTCATGGGGAATTTGTCATATTGGGTGGAGATAGGGGACTTTAGGTTTTTGGATTAGTATACTCGCTAAGATTTTTCTTTCAATCTTATGCCTACGTATTCCCGTTTACCGAAACAGGGAAATCAGAGCGTTCGTAGTTCCTCCTATTCTATGGGAGGAAATGGGTGTTTTGGTGTCTTGTTCAAAGCCCAAGATGTGAAGCGAAAGGTGATCTATATCTTGTTCAAAGCCCAAGATGTGAAGCTGAAGGTGGTTTGTATTTTATTCAAAGCCCAAGATGTGAAGCTGAAGTGTCTATTTGTATCTTGTTTGAAGCCCAAGATGTGAAGCTAAAAGGTGTTGTCTTTAGAGAGAATTTGTCATCTCTAAAGAGGGTCTGTTTGTCACAACTGTTTATAAAGGATAATTACTTTTACCGGGATATGTGAATCCGGCAATGCCATAATTTCCTTTATAGGGGGTTCCAACCTGAAGGAGAAAACTTTAACTCAGTGTAGAGCAATGCTATCTTTCCTTAGGAAATTTTCATGCTAAAAGAGGGACAGTGGCATGGATGTAAATAATCTAGAGGCTTGCCGCTTACAACGATTAGATGAAGGGGAAGGAGTTGTTGATGTTTGTGTACAGTGAACGAGGCACAACTTTGATGCTAAAAGGTTAATTGGCTCAACCTGGGTTTTCTTATACAAAGCCTAAGAGGTGGCTATTGGCCCAATAAGAGGGAGTTTTTATGTGTCTCGTACGAAGCCCGAGAGAGAGAGAGGCTAAAAGGGTTGACTCAACAGGAGAATCTTTTATACTCAACAAGAGAGTGTTTTTGTATCTCGTATAAAGCCCGAGATGGAGGCTAAAGATGGTGACTCACCAAGAGAGTGCTTTATACTCAATAAGAGAGTGATTTTATATCTCGTACGAAGCCCGAGATGGAGGCTAAAAGGGTTTGACTCAATAAGAGAGTCTTTTATACTCAACAAGAGAGTGATTTTGTATCTCGTACGAAGCCCGAGATGGAGGCTAAAGATGGGATTGGCTCAACAAGAGAGCCTTTTATACTCAATAAGAGAGTGTTTTTGTATCTCGTACGAAGCCCGAGATGGAGGCTAAAAGGTTACTATTTCAGTTGAGTGACAAGTCCAGTATGTTGGTTAAGAGAAAATCAGTTCTTATATGAGTAACACTGTACTCATGGATTTGATCTGAGAATCGGGATTGTTTCCTGTTCTTTAAGGAAACGGGGAATCCAAAGGGTATTTGAGACTGTCCAAGTCTGTGGGTGTCTTCCTATTTTTGAAAGGGACTTGAGAATGTCTTTCAGACTCAAGGAAATTAGATTGTCCAAGTCTAGAGTTTTATCTTTTGTACTATGCTTAGAGAAACAGTAGTAGTACGTTCACGGTAAAAATATCTAGACTCTTTGAAAGACTTTTCTATTAAGATGACTAATTTATGTTCCTATACCTCTAGGAGGTCGTCACGACAATTTTTACGAAGCCCAAGAGGAGACTATAAAATTTTAAAATGCCGAGGGACAATTTGTACGAAGCCCAAGAGGAGGCTATCATTCCCGGAGGAAGAAATCATTTATACGAAGCCTAAAAGGAGGTTGTGAATACTTTTAAGAAGCCGACGGGTCCTTGTACAACGCCCAAGAGGAGGCGGGGATGCTTTTAAGAAGCCTGTGGGTCCCCAAACCCCGAGAAGTTCAAGACAGGCTATTCACAAAGAATAGATCAAGCCAGGAAAGTTCGAGAATTTGGAAGAAACTCAAGGGATGCAATTCACGGAGAAGAGAACATCTCTGGGGAGTAGAGTTTCTTGACAATTCCTAAGGAGGACAGTCGCAGAGAAGACTGTATCTGGTGCTCCTATGGGGGTCTAGTATTGTCTATTTCTAAGAATGATCGAAACGGCTTTACCTAGTGCTAGACGTAGTTGCCGAGGAAACTCTAAATATCTATAATATTATTACACAATCGATATGAGTTTATGAAAGAAGACTTACAGCGAAATAGCCCCACAATACAGTTATATACATATGAAAGCGGTAAATGAAAGCGGGTAAACACTTACTCGGTTGTAGAGCTTCCATGCTGTTTGGTTAGTTTGTTCAACAAAGAAAACTTTGATAACAATATTATATTCAAAATCAAAGGAGAAAGTGCTTTTGAAAGGAAAATTGGGGCTTACAGCTCAAGGAGAGGCCCAGGGTTTTAGTAGTGATTGCACTGTGATATGAGTTTGTACAGTGGGACTTATACAAGTGACTGAGGCCCAAAAAAGTTTTCTGTACAAGGGGAATGGGTCTTACACTCTCTCAAGAGGCCCAAGTGAGTTTTAAGAAAAGAAATAGGTCTTACTACTCGAGGATATGCCCAATGGTTAATTTTGAAAAGGGCGACGATCGTGCTGAGGTTTTGGAAACACCGTGGGACTTATACAAGTGATTGAGGCCCAAAATTTTGGTATTTACAAAGGAATTGGGTCTTACACTCTATTAGAGGCCCAAAGGTTTAAAAATGAAAAAAAAAATGGGACTTATAGCTCAAGGAGAAGCCCAATGGTCTTTTTCGTTAAAAGGCGACGATCGCGCCGAACTTTGTAAATATACAGAGGGACTTATACAATGTCTGAGGCCCAAAATATTTATTTACAAAAGGGATGGGAGTTACACTCTATTAGAGGCCCAAAATGTATTTTAGAAAAAGAAATGGGGCTTACAACACGAGGGGAGGCCTAGATGATTTTCAGTTTGAAAATGGCGATCGCGCCGAGATTTTTAACGTATCGGGACTTATACAATAACTGAGACCCAAAATATTTTTGTACAAAAGGGTTGGGTCTTACACTCTATTAGAGGCCCAAAAGTGTTTGAAAAAGATTTGTTAGGGTGAAAATCAAAGAAACCCCAATTTCATTTTTTAAAGGCATTTTTCAAAGAAAAATCAAGTAAAAAAATGATAAAAATATCAAATAAAATCATTAATCATGTTATAAACAATGAATAAGGTTTATGAAAAAGTATTTTATCCACATGAATATTTAAAATCATTTTGGTTTTAAAAATCAAGAAAAAAAATCATTTTAAAAGCATTTAAAACAATTTAAAACAATATTTTTGAATATATTAAAAATATATCAAATAATAATATTTTTTGTGATTTTTTGGTGGATTAAAATATTATGGAGTATGAATAAGAAGTGTGTAAAACAGAATTGGAAAATGATGATTTTTGCTATGTAAAAGAATTGGTTGAGTTTTGAAGATAAACTAAGAAAAAGAGGAAAGATGTCACAACATCACATTCGACATCTTTCATGAGTTTTGAAGATAAGAGAAAAAGGGAAGATGTCACAACATCACATTCGACATCTTAAAAAAACCAGAACTGCACCTTGGTTTTCAACATATTTGCTATCAAACTTCAAACATTCATAACTCTCTCAATTTTTAACGAAATTGAAATCCGTAAGAACCTATCTTGACCAATTTTTCGCAAGGAATCCAATGGTATCACTCATACATACTAAAACTTAATGTATAGCACACACAAGGCAAAAAAATAGATTTGCACCTTAAGTTTAAAATAGCATAAACTCCACATATAAACATGTTAAAGTGCAAACCGTAGGAGGATCATATCATACACATTAAGGACTACATTTTTGCTTCAAGAATTGTTCAATATGATGCATGTATGTGGACATCAAAGGAAAGCATGATTCAAAGAATTCAAGTTGTGAATTTTACCTCTTTTTTGGAGATTTTGTGCAACCTACCAAGTGCTTTGTTCCAGAAATGATTTGATGCTTTGGACACCCTCAAATGACCTCTTAGAAGCTTTTAAGATGGTTGGAATCAGCTGGAACCTGCAAAAACACAAACTGGCCCTTTCTTACAAAAGGGGTTAAAGTGGCCAAAATAACAACTCTCTCAAATGGTGTTCCAGATGTGTGGCACCATTTGGGACAGTTCAAGGATGATATTTTGAGTGTGTTTGAGGTTTTATCTGGTTTGGAAAGTGACTGAATCAAGACATGGCTTGAAAAATGCAAAAAAGTCCAATTTTGAGGTTTTGAGAGGTGACTTTGTGATTTTGGTCTTACAGGTCACTTTGATAGTTTGGATCACCTACATATGATGTTTATGAGGTGTTAGGATCATGAGATGTGATGGAAATGCTCTCTAACTCAAAAACTCAGAATTACCTTACTAAAGAAGGCATTTTGGAGTGAAAGAAGTGATTTTGAGGAAAGCATCTGTTTGATGGCTTTAGTGTACTCAAACTGACCACAAATGAGCTCTATTTATAGTAGAGCAAGTTTGTTTTGCAAGCAATAGTGAATGGTGGCTGCAGCAGAGATTTGGCAAATGTTGGCCAATGAAAATCCAAGTCTCCTCTAGCCATTGACTAGAAGTTAGAGCACAGGCTTTTGGTTCCCTAGTTGTTGAAGGAATCTTGACTGAATTCAGTTAGAGGAAGCTCAGTTCATGCCACCTCTAAGCATCCATTAAATGCTCCAAACCAAAATTGGAGTCTTGTCCCTCTTTCAGGGTTTTTTAGGTTTGGCATGCTACTTGTGGAATCTTGGACTTGGGAGGCTTATGGATCAGATCATCCCCCTTGGATTTGATCCTCAGATGTGTCCAAAATGATGACAAGGCTTGGAAATTCGTGTGGCATAAGAAATGTGCAAATCTGTCTTGAAACATGTCTTAAAAATCAGCTGCGGCAAGCCTTGTTGTAAAATCCATAATTTCTTGCTCAAGAATGATAAATGGTTGTTCCAGAACTCTATGGAAAGCTGAGATGACATACTTCAACTTTGATGTTTGACCCTAGACTTGGTTCAACTTGGATCGTGGAGAAAAACATCCTTGAAGTTGGGACATTCTTGCTGGAAAAATAGTAATGATGTCCTAAGAAATGTTGGAACATCTGACAACTTTGAACATTAATAATTCCAAACTTTAATCACTTGTATCTTTTAATCCACTATGATATTTTGAGTTGAAGTGAATTGCATCTTTGATGCTTGTCTTGCATGGTGACAAAGCTTGAAAATTGTGTGGCACAAGAAAAAGTGCACAAAATCTATCCTAAACAACAGCTGCAGCAAGCCTTCTTGTAAAGTCCATAACTTCCTGCTCGAGTGTGATAAATGGACGTTCTATAACTTTCTGGAAAGATGAGATAACGTACTTCAACTTTGATGTTCAAGGTTTGTGAAGATAAGACTTGTAAAGTTGTCAAAAATGACCTTGAACTTGTGTGATCAAATCTGTCCTAAAAGCTGTCATGAAAATTCTGTTTTATCAATGCCTTTTGCAGAGACCATAACTTTCTGCTCGAGAATGATAAATGAGCTTTCTAGGACTTTCTGGAAAGGTGAGATGACGTACTTCAACTTTGATGCTCAAGGTTTGGCTTGAATCAACTTGGATCATGGATAAAAACATCCTTGAAGTTGGGACATTCTTGCTGGAAAAATATTAATGATGTCCCATGAAATGCTGGAACATCTGACATTAAGAATTCCCAACTTTGATCACCTATATCTTTCAATCCTTATGATATTTTGAGTTGATTCCTTCTACAATGTTGAAGTATCAAGTACCCTCTTTAAAAGTAGCTCTTACGCAAAATCAATGGATGCTTGGATCAATAGTTACAACCTTGAAAAGTTGTGCACTTGAACATGATTTTAACTTAGAAAAAATTTCTAAGTTTCTTTCAATTTGATCAATTTTGCAATTTTGCATGATTTCTTGATTTAAATTTGATCAAATTAAATCATCCATCATATTTTCTTGAGTAATGGCTCGTGAAGCTCAAAGTTGACCAAAAGTCAAACTTTGACCTTCTGCGTCAGTTGACTTTGTATTAGATGAACTTGAGGCTTGATCCACTTGAAATGTTGCACTCTTGTGCTTAATTCTTGATGTGGGAGTCCTCTTGATCCTTTTTGGGTGTTTAAGAGGTTAGAAAAGTTGAAGATCATGTCATTCCTTAATTGATCATTTGTCTAAAGGCTCTGAGAGGGCTTGAAACCCTAAGCTTGATTGTAGTGAATGCTCAACAATTCCATGAGGAGATTGATGAGGCACAAAGGTACATCCATATTGTGATGATGATTTGCACAATGATGGAAAATCTTGGTGGTCAAAATTTGGGGTATGACACCCGTCTTTATTTTCGAATGTCTACCATTGTGGGCATTGCGTAAGAATTTCGCTGTGTGCCTTGGACTATTTGCATAAGGTGTTGAAGCAAGTGATGGTGGTGGTGGTGGTGGTGTAGCAGCCATGGTTGGCGGTAAGTGTGGTATTGGTGTCGAAGTTGAACTTTCTCCTCGTTCTCGTCTTTCCTTAGCAAGTTGCCTCCTCCGCCTTATTTTTCTATTTAACTTACGCGTAGTTATTTCAATCTCAGGATCAAAAAGAAGTTGGTCTGCGGGTAACTTCCCTCGCATAAACAAAGTCTGCACACTTAGCCAAACAAATTAACAAGCACAAGAAAAAGTTAAATAAGCTTAAAACTTAACAACTATTGCGATGCTTGCAATATTAAACAACAATCCCCGGCAACAACGCCATTTTGTTGAAAAGTATTTCGGGAGTGTTTTATCGTCTCCACAGGGATTGTATGTGTATTGTCGCCGTTCTATAGTCGAAATCGTTTTAAACTTTTAAAGTAACAAAGAGTTTAGTTGTATCGTATCAGATCGTTTGCATAAGAAATTAGTAATCAACGGTAAAGAAATTGCTTTTAAAGATTTGGTAAAACATGCCAAGATTAGGGTTCGACAATCTGTTTCGTACGTATTTACTCGATAAAGGATGTGAACTTGTTAACGATGAATATAACCACATATCCTCTCAACAAGTTTATCTCTAACACTTGTTGTGGGATTTACCATATTGATCCCTAGATGATCTCTCACTCCAAGTATCAATAGGACAACATTCAAGATCAATATTTATGAACATCAACTTTCAAAACTATCTCTAGCCTCATGATTGTTGATGGATTGAAACTTAGGTCAAGTTTTAGAACATATTTCTCAATCATGAACTAAAACAAAATATAAACCATATAAACAAAGTTTTTCTTCTATATTTATCATCGTCAAAGTTCACACACTTACAATCAAGTTCAATACATACAAAATGAAGGATTACCTACCACTAATCTCGACACAAGATGTGTTTAGCTACACATATTCATGGTAGCTTGTTTCACAAGTTTCGTGAGGAGATGAAAGAGCATTTGCGTCGAATAATCGAGATCGGATGCAAATCCAACTTCTCAATGTGGAAGATCTCTCTTAGATGAAGAAATATCAGAAACTT
The DNA here is from genome assembly GCA_022829125.1 of Lathyrus tuberosus. NCBI lineage: Eukaryota > Viridiplantae > Streptophyta > Magnoliopsida > Fabales > Fabaceae > Lathyrus > Lathyrus tuberosus. The sequence goes on from JALAZF010000057.1 coordinate 1,564,741, forward strand.
ATGTTTTGGTGTGATAAAATTAGGTTCTGATCCCAAGAAAATACATAAAGTACTTAAATAGTCCACTTGAAATCAGCATAGTTCGCACTGCGAACTTTTTGTTTGCCTAGAGAACTACAAAATTGGCACTTGAGATGCCTCTAATAAGCTAAACCGCCTCAGAATTTCTACATAAGTTCTCAATGCGAACTTTTGTTCGCAAAGTGAACTTAGGCCCCTTTTGCTACTGCCATATCTAAGGTGTCTTTCGCCAAGTCTTCGCAAAGCGATGAATCAGCAACGCTCGCTGGGAAGTTCGCAAAGTAAATTTTAGTCCCTTTTCCTACTGCCATAAGTCTGGGACCATTCGCTGGAAAGTTCGCAAAGCGAACTTGCTGATGTTTTCTTTTTTTCTTTGGCAACTTGGATCCTTTCTTTGCGTCTTACATCTTTGATCATTTAGTGCCTTTTTCTGCACAATAACACACACATTATAAGCACCAAAGGTATTTTCACAATGTTTGAAGAATAACAACAATTCATGAGTAAAATCCACAATTAGACATAAAAGAGTTGAAAAATGTCAAGTATCAAATAGAAATATTAGTCATATTTGACATCTAACAGATCACCAAATGTCAGGTCCGTTCCAGACGTGTCATCATAACTGTAAATTTACAAGTAATATTACGTTGTTAATCTTATGATACTAAAACTTAAGAAAACAGTTTCAAGTAATAGTCGAACTGGTGTTCATTACCTGATATTATCAGTAGAGTATGTGATTGAGACTTTAGCAGATTTCTTTGTTGTGTTGTCCTGGCCGAAATTGGCAGCGCGTTTTCTAGATGCTTTTGCAGGCATTTCTGCAAGTGTGTTGCGAATCCATTTAGGATCAACGTCCTTGCCACTCGATTCCCTGACCATATTAAACTATTAAATATTATTCTACCACAGAAAAACAACGTGTAATTGGTTTCTGTGAGCAACACATTATCAGCATCCGGTAAAAACACCATGCATGTTAAAATAATACAATAAGACTTTACTTACCCGACTTTGTTTCCACCATTCTTTGATGATGCCATTTGAAGCGTTAAACTTGCAATGAAAGGGAGATGAAAACGACTAACCTTTTGAACTCTATTGTTTTTTGTTTGGGTAATGACTTTATAGAATAACTGTAAATACGTTTCTATTTAAGTCATGACTTCTCGAATTCTCTCTTTAAATATTACATATACCAAGGTCAACCTAAAACATCTCTTCACATTCTTTTTGTTTTTCAATTTTTATATTTTTCTTAATTGGAATTTTTTTTTTTTAAACTATTTCTCAGATCATCCACACCCAAATAACATTTTTGGACTCCAATAAAGTATTTATAATTTATCACACGTATCAATTTTTGTAACCACTCATGTACATGTTATAATAATCAATACAATTATTCCAAATTTATATGTTTTGTCCCATTTAAAAATAACAAAAAAAAACCTAATCTATATTTAAGATATTTATTTTCCATCCAATATGTATTTTTTAGAAATGTTATGTAACAAATCCATCCATCCAATATTGTTGTCTGACTTGACATGGTTTCAGTAAAAATTGTTTAAAAAATACAAACAGTAACCGACATCATTCTTTTCTCACTCGCTATACTATTTTTCCTGCAAATATTTTTAAACTACTGTCATGACAACGGTTCACTGTTCAAATGAGATACTTTCTGTACAAATCCACCTTTTCTATGTATCCACACGTGGACCTTGGGAGTGGCGGTATGTATACGATACGGAAAATAAGTTACTTCTCACAAGTCACAACCACACACCTTTAACTCTTTTTGTACTTACTGTACTTTCTTGTGCCCACAAATTAAACAATCTTACAATATACTTTGGATGTTTTTTTACAATATAACTTTTACATAAAAACCTGCAACTACCATATGCATCACACACAACGAAGGCAGCAAACATAACATACACTGCCAAAACATTTTTTGTTGGAGGCTTCATAATGAATTACATCTACCATAAAGATAACATATGCTATAAGGAATTTTGCATTAATACAACATAATCTGATACTACAATCTTCATTATAAACCACATCCTTACCATAACATCATTCATAATAAACTACATGGTTGTCCAACACAGTCATGTAACAACATCGCTGTCATTTTGGTTAAATTAACCCAAAAAATTAACAGGATGAAATACATAGTACCTATGACACTGCAACTTTATAACATAATTCTTTCAAGTACCATATAACTTCTACTTGACACTAATCCAGAAACTTAACTGAAACTTCTATTTACCAACGGAGTTGATGACGATCCACCCGTGGTTTTTGCAGGTTTAGGGTCTGTGCCACTACCACTCTTACAATACTCCTCCAACTCGAGATAACATTGGTCTAGCCTCCTTCTTCTCCATGTTGTTTCTGCTTCCAATTCAGCGACAGATCTGTAAAAACCATTTAACGTTGAAAAACATTGCAAGAACGTTAAGCCTATATGTTAATGAACATGCAAAATACTACTGATTTACCTCTCCCAAACAAATGACCCATTTCCAGGAGTTTTCTTTTCGGATGACATCCTTTTGAAGAAGATGAAAGAGTATGAACAGTCGGAGGCTTCAACAGACCTTGTAGTGTTCTGATAATAGAAGTGCTTATTTTTTCTACTATTTTTATTATGTTTCCATGACAAACCCACCAATATGCACAATTGTTTTACTTTATTATTTAAAATTATTAAACGTTTTGTTTTCCCATTATTTTTAATCCATCATTTCATCAATTATTGACCATTTTACAACTCATTCATATTTATCTAAATTTTGTTATCTTTTATTTTATTTACAACTTCATTTGTCAACATTTACATCTACTCAAATTTATTTTAAATTTTTTTCAGACTTTTTCTACTAACAAAGATTGGAAATTTATTTTTAATTCACAAACATATGTATTATATTGTACAAATATTAGAGACATTTAATCTATGTTTTATATTTTTTTCTATTACTTAAACTCTTTTTTAAATCGTACATTATATTAGTTTTTTCAATTGATTTGACTTGATTACAGATTATTTTTTATAGACAAATACGCGTCCACGACAGGTACCCGTGCGAAGGCACGAATATCCCGCTAGTTTGAAATGAAAGAGATAAGAGAATGAGAAAATTAACTAAAAAAAAATCATATTGAATTATGGAAAATAATAAGTTGACACCTTTTTTTACATCAACACCAAGTTCTACTTTTTCTTTAATAATTTATCTTGCCTTACTGTGCAAGAATATTTTTCGTTCTATGTAATATACGGTGAGTAGAAAAAGGATGTTAACATAGCATACCTCTTGATTTATTTTCAAACTCAATAGTTAGTCATTTCAACCTAAAATATTTTTATCAAAGTTCAATAAACTAATAGCTATCAAAGTATATAATTGTCAAATTTATTATAAGAGTTATGTTAGGTTGACACTAAATTTCTACACCATATATCATTTACACCGTATGTATATTGGAGGAGGGATTTAAGGGATTTTGGAATATTTATACAAATTATTCAAATATAATTTATGCTGTTATACTATTACAAATATAAACACTTTTCTGTTACTCAATACAAAATCTTTTTTTTTTAATCTTAAGAATTTCTCTATAATTTAAAAAAAAAACTGTTTTTCAAAACTTTCTATTCCCTTCCCTTTCAAACTCTCAAATAAAATTTAATGTTCTCAAATTTAAATAAAAAAAAGTCAAACATTCAAAGAACACATATTGTAAGTTAATTTCAAACTTATAATGAAATTAATTAATAAATTATTATTATTATTATTATTATTATTATTATTATTATTATTATTATTATTATTATTATTATTATTATTATTATATAAATCTTAAAATATATGATTATCAATGTCAAAAAAATTATTATCAAATGTTCCACATTCATAAAAATATTAAAATATGTATTTTGTTTTATGATGATAATTAAAGACGGTCGTGATCTATCGAGATCCGATATATCACTTTTGATTTATACTTTTCTTAAAGCATGTACTCGTATATTTGCAAAGGGTATATAGGAGACAACGTAAGGTTCACCAAAAGCAGGCAGATAGTTCACATCGCCCAAAATCAAGGTCACTAGTCACCCTCGTATTGCTACGTGTATCGATCATCACAATGTGTGCTTATTACACTGCAACAAAATGTACATTTCGTAACGAACTATTACCTCGATCAACTAATTCACCGATGTAAAATCTATTCCATTAGGCGCATTTCTTTTATTTTATTTTTAAGTCACTTTTCCTCACTGTCAAAGTTTCCAACCATAGGTAAAAGTCTTTTATTGACATGTTTCGAATTCCAACACTAACAACTTTTTTTTATTCATTTTCAAGTCACATTTCTCCATGGTTGAGAATTTCAACTGTGGGGAAAAGCTGCAATGGTCATGAGTTTCGCACCAACAATTTTATTTACTTATTGTTGTTGTTGTTGAGATTTAATGTTTATCGATTCTATTGATTAATTTTGTTGTTTTTGAGATTTAATGTTTAACGATCCTATTGATTTTTTTATTGTTATTGTTTTGTTGAGATTTAATATTTATCGATTCTATTTTTTTTTTCTCGTTGTTGGTTTTGTCGTTGTTGTTGTTGATGTTCTTGTTGTTGTTGAGATTTACTATTTAACAATTCTATTAAAAAAATTATTGTTTTCATTGTTGAGATTTAATGTTTAACGATTTTATTGATTTTGTTGTTGTTTTTGTTGTCGTTTTTATTCTTGTTCTTCTTGTTATTGTTGTTCTGCTTGTCCTCCTTAAAAATGGAAATGGGTCTCTTTAAATAGAATTCATCTGTTGGACTTTCCTTCAATGGGCATAAGACTTGATCAGTAGATAAAGTGGATATTTGATTAAGATTTGTTTTTCAAAGTAACTCCACAACAATATTTGATTTGATTTCAATTCAAATTTAAATTTCAAATTTTTTAAATTTGATCTTAATAAATCATCAAACAAATGAAATTAATTGTGTTGTTAAAAGATAGAAACAAAGCAATCATAAAGAAATCCAAAAACACGCTTAAAATACAAACAGAAAACGCGCCAACGCAGTAGCAGTGGCAGGGGCCAGATGTGCCACATCTGCTACAACATCATGTCTCACATCTTCACAAAAACATATTAAACATACCATGTGGTTATGCATAATGCAGTCAATCAAAACAGAAACAACAATTTCCCCTTTTAACAAATTTTGGGAAAACAACACTTTTCAAAAATATACAAGATATGCAACATAATTTGAGTATTAAGCAATGTTTTTATACAAGTTATTGGTGACACTTAATATATTTCAAATTAGTATATGCTAAGTATACCTGGTGGAAATTTTCACAGCAAAACGAATGTATTATTTACAACACATATCTTCTTGAGAATATCATCACATAAAAATGGATTTTAATGAAAGAAAAAAAAAACAAGAACAACACTTATTCTGCCACCACACCAAAATAAGGGTAATTTAATGTACAAAATGTGTGATTCCAACAACTAGGTATATTTTTTGCACTTTCAACCAATAATTCTTTCCACACAATAATTATTCCCGTTTCCAATTGAACCATTATCTGTCAAATCGTTTCTATTACATAGTTTGTATTAAAATAATACTGATAAAAACATTTTTTTTTTCACTTTTTCTGACATTGATACCAACACTCTCTCTCTCTCTCTCTCTCTCTCTCTCTCTCTCTCTCTCTCTCTCTCTCTCTCTCTCTCTCTCTCTCTCTCTCTCTCTCTCTCTCTCTCTCTCTCTCTCTCTCTCTCTCTCTCTCTCTCTCTCTCTCTCTCTCTCTCTCTCTCTCTCTCTCTCTCTCTCATGTCACTTCAATATTGGCAAATTTTCTCTTAATTTTCTCTCTATACACTTATTTTGAAATTTGAATTTTGATTTCCCATTTTATCCACTTACTATAAAAATAGATTAATGTATCTCCACTCTTTTTTTTTTGTGTGTAGAATTTCTTCTAAAGAAAAGAAAATACTAACAAGGTTATTTCGGTTTTATTTTCTAATTTACTCAAATTTTAGACTTCTGTTAAAAAGAGTATAAGATTTTTCATATTTTTTCATTCTTCAAATATGTATTCATTTGTATTCTCAAGAATTTTCTTATTTATAACAATAAGTTTTGTTTTGTTTTTTCACAACTTTATCCCTATGACAAGTTCTATAATGTATGAACATTCATAATTTTTTCCTTATGAAACCTTTGCAAAATCATAAATATTTCACTAGTAAAAGACCCGTGCGTTCGCACAGGTCGCTTAATATTAAATATATTAATTTGAAATTTACAAAATAAATAAAAATACATCTATTAAGAAAAAATAATAATAAAATATTAAATTGGACATAAAAGTATTCACATAAACATCATTAATATAAATAACATTGACTAAATTGTTATAACTTCTATCAAGTTTGATGAATTTATATTTAAAAACTTAAACGTCAAAACATCTCAATGTGAAGGTTGATTATTCTACACAAAAACATCCATCTTCTTGAGAGCCATATAGCACGACTTCACTTTAGACTGAAGATCATATGTATTGAATAAAGTCAACGTTTAAAGTCTGCAAAAAAGAGCATATAAAAAATAATTCTTATAGAACACTTCAACTTACTTATAATATTATACATAAAACGATTATAGTAAAGTCTAAAAATTTAATTGATTGTGATCTATATTTAACCAAAATTAATTTTGCATTTATTGCATATATTCTTTTGAAGTCCAAATAGACTACATTTATCTCTCCTCATCCTGTTAATTTCAAAATCAAAATTTCAAAATAGACTACACCTATTTAAAATTGATGTAGCAAGAATCATTTTGCTTTATAATAACATATATTAAAATAAAAGACTAATATATCAAATGATTTAAAGATAGCTGAATAAAATAAACACCTCTGTGTAGCATGCATGTTTACTTGATGTCTCACATGCCTGTTATTATTTTGATAAAACACAATTAAAACTAACTGTTGCGGTGAGAATCGGATAACAAGCTATTAATTAACTTGCATCACAAAACTTTTGAATTCACCACCAACTTTGATTTATCCAAAGGAAAGGTTCAAGATCGAGAAAAACCTAAAGGGGGGATCTAAGGTTCGGGGGTTGGTTATACTAAGGGAAGGTATTAGCACCCTAAGTATCTGTAGTACTCTACAGGAACCTCTTGTTTTGTTTGTGTTATGTTATGTTTGCTTGCTAAGGAAATCTGCTAAAGGTATAGGTAAGAACCTAAGGATAAAGGTAAAGACCTAAGAGTATGTACACTAAGTTTGCTCGCCAAGACGTCGCATATTGTGCCTATGTATCTGACTAAAGAATCAGAGCAACCGTAGTTCACCTAACTAAAGGTGAAAGAGGAACCATTGACTATGGCCAAAGTTCCAAGGGGAAATGAGTGTGGGCTCATTTTAGAGATCACGATAACTCTCTAAATCTAAGTTATAGGGGAAAAGTGAGTTCTCATGATGGTGAGAATCACATAGAGTTCAAAACTCTAACCTATTGCTAAGTTGTGATGGAAATGGCTCTCATGAGGCCAAGGGAAAGGATCCTATGACTATGAGATCAAGGTGAGAGGTAATGAGCTATCTATGACTTTGAGGTCAATAGAGAGACTTTTCCTTTGGAAGGAGGGGAAGATAACTTTTTGTGAACATGAATGTTACAAGGGGATCGAGTTAAATATGAGTCAAGAATATAAAGAGAAAGTGATATAATTAAGCATGATCAAACTCAAAAGCATGATTCAAGCATCAATGTATGGCAAGAGATTGTGAGACAATTCACAACAATCAAGAACAAATGAGCACACATACATATGATAAATATAACATCTCTAAGTTAAAAGTCAAGGGCAAAATGTCCATAGTAAAAGACATAGCAACAAAGCCAAAAGGGTACAAACAAAACCCTAAGGGAAATAACTTATCTAAAGTCAAGGAATCTTCTCATAATAGCCCTCTCAAACCATAGAATAAGCCAAAGAAAAAAACTCTCACAAAGCTCTCAATAAACAAAAGACTTTTTCAAATAAAGTTGAAAAATTAAATGAAAAGTTTGCTCATGTTTTTTGTATTTTTAGAAATTAATATGAAAGTGAAATAAAAGTGAAAATAGAAATTATGAAAAATTAAATTAAGTACTAAAGAGTGTTTATGATTTTTTTTGGAATTTTCTATGAGGAAAAACTATTTTTTTCAAATAAGTGAAATGGAAATAAAAAGAAATAAAAATAAATAAAATAGTTGAAAAAGAGAATAGAACATGGGGGTTTGCTTCACACGCACATGGGCCTCACCGATGGGGGGTGTGGTCAGTGTTTCGCGCGAGGCCCATGACCCAAAAATGGGATAAAAAATGTTCAGCCAAGAAAACATTAAAAGCTGCGTGTACAAAAGTTATGTGTACACTACTATCAACCGGTCATGCAGTTTTTTAAGTAGCAAGAAGACAAAACCAAAACCCCTGCCAATCATGCACTGCCAACGCGACATCATCTCCATGCAAATTATGCAAGGAACCTAAAACTGTCGTGATAGACCAGAGGGAATCCGTGGCACAACTTCATCTTGTTCAATGTATTACGACCTCGATTCTTAACCAAAATTCGCAAAATAAAACACCATTCCGTAGTGCTCACTTAGTAGAACAAGCATGGACCATTACCCACTCAAAATAATCATTAAAAACAGAGAGAAATGGCCACAAACATCATGTTACGAAGCTGAAACATGGATAAAACTTATTGTGGAAAAAAACACATGAACTGAAACTAGCTCCTTCCAACCTCAACCACAAGCCATGTATTAAAACAAAACAATGTGCTACTCAGAATGAGAAGCATCAGTGAACCTTGTACAATTTAAAACTAAGGTGCGAGCAAAGTAAAAAACATGTTCATAAGTGAGATCAACTACTTGTTATCCCAACATGTTTCCAAAGACGTTGTTTTTAACCTAAACCAATATAAGCAGCCTGAGAGGTATCCTCCAAACATTCAAGCATAATGGCATGAAAATCATATGCTCCAACTTAACACGAATGGCATTGCTTTATAAACAGACTCACACGACTTTTCGCATCAACTCTACATCAACAAAACTTTGAGACTCGGAAAACACGGGAGCTATAAATTACAATACTTTACACCATGCAAACGCAGTAATGTACATGTATCAACAACAAAAAATACAGTCTTAATCACAACAGATTTATGAGTCTCAATGCTTTAGGGACTTACCTCTTGGAGCTTTAGAAATTTCACCTCCTTTAACTGATGATGCACAACTCCTCTTTAGTTGATGAATGCTCAAGATTTCTTGAATAGGAAGTATCACTCACATTCTCTCAGGTCACATTCTAATATGGATGGTTGTTGTTTCCCTTTGTTCTGCATGTGTTGTTACACAAAGATAGAACAAGTTTATGGTGTTTTTGTGAAGAATGTAATGAGAGAGTGTGGTGGTTTTCTTGTGTAGTGTGTTCTGCTCTGATGCTTAGTGGTTATTGTTGGTGTGATGTGCTAAGGTTTTGTTGAGAGCAGGGTGGATGCTGTGTTGATGGTTCGAAGGGATGGGAGCTGGGCAAGTTGCTTGCAAATTTTTGAGAGTTTCTTGCAAGAGAGGCAGAGAGATAGAGAGGTATTTTTCTGATCGAATGTTGTTGTATTGTTGTTGGTGTTTTACAAAGGAGCAAGGTTCTCCTTTTATAGCCAAAGGAACTTGTCTGAATCTTGGAAAAAAAACTGCGACCAAATGCTTTGTCCAGAGGATCACACATTAGGGTTTGCATGGACCTTTTTCATTCTTCAAACTTAGTCAATTCCTTGGAGAAAAACATGCTACACGGCTGAGCAAGGGCAGAGGAAAAGAGTGCAGATCTGTCATGTTTCACCATCTAATATATACATCCAAAACCTCTTTTGTTGTGTCATAAAAATGAAAGCTCCAAGAGGAAATACTTGGGATCATCCACATGGATTCATGCGCTTGAAGTTGACAACACTCATGCTGTACCATTTTATTTCACCAACCAAAGTATTGTCATGGGCTCAAAAAAGGAAAGGTTTGGGATGACACCATGAGGAGATAACACGCTAAGAGATGGGCTTGGGGCTGCTGCAGAGTTTTGTCCATGCTTGGCATAACAGTTCAGACCTATTTCAAGTTGTGAGGCATGGTTTGTGATTCAAGTGGACATATAACTTGGTGCTATGACACTAATTAGGTTGTGCTCTTTTTCAAACGATTTCTCCTCATGCAATGATCCAAACATCATGCCCTTTGGTTCTTTGGAAAGAAAATATATGATAGAACAACTTATGTGTTGGAGGCAAATTGAGATTGAGCCCAAGGAACATGTAAAAAATCGTGACAAAGTTTGGTGATCACAAGGAAATGAAATTTGAATTTTCTAAGTATGAAACATCATTCCAACGTGCCAACTTTAGTGCACCACATCTTGATAACTACTTCATCAATTCTTGAGATCTTTGATCCTATGTAAGTAGACATTTGATAGAGCAACTTTTATTTGGAATGTAACTTGAGATGGAGTTTGGAATTGTGAGAAAAAAATGTCATGATTTCGTGCACACCATGCTGTCCAAAAGAAACTTAGAAAAATTCTAAGTCATGAAACTTTTCCATTTGAAACACCAAACTTTAGAACATCATAACTTAAGATTGTTTTATCCAAATGAGGAATTCTACACATGCTTGGAAAGCTTGAAGAACAAGGAACAACTTTCATGTCCAAATATTTTTTATTTGAAGCTTGGAACTAGGTGAAAATTTTAGTCAAAGTTTGATGAAAATTAAGGTGAAAATGACTAAAATTTCACTAAGTCCCAAAGGCAACTTCTCTTCCAAGCCTCATAACTTAAAAAAACATGCATTTTTGAAGAGAGTTCTCTAATACACTTTGAAGATCATGGAAATAGCTTCCATTTGAGCTTTGAGTCACTCAAATTGGATGTGTGGTTTGAAAGTTATGACTGTTTCAATTTTGGCACAAGTAGTGAAATTTCCACATTTGAAATGTTTCATAAACCAAACTTTGCTTACTTTGCAAGAAAGCTCTTAGAAATTGATCTCTCATACCTTAAACCATCAATGAGACATGTCATGATGAATTAAGGGCTTGAATGCCTCATCTTGGATCAAAATCTCAAAAGTCAGAGTCTCAGTCAAAACCCTAATCCTCCTCAAAATACAACTGGATGAATCCTGATGATCTTGCCTCTCCAAACTCTTTCAATGCTCCTGGATGGCCTTTAAGGATGTCTAGTACCATGTAGAATCATGTCCCAAGGCTTGGGAACATGTCTTGATCAACAACAAAATCAATGGTTGACTTATCTTACCAAAACCCTAGTTTGGGGTGTGGTGAACTTGTGGCTCAAGATACTTGTGATGATTGGTTGTATAGAGCCAAAGAGTGTCTTAGAAGACCTTGAATCATGTGAGATCCTGGCTTAGGAGACTTTGCCCTTTTTCTTGTGTAAATCCTGGCTTTCACACCAAAGAAACAAACTTGCAAGATGAAGTAGTTAGTTAACAAATGCATAGATGATTGAACCTAAATGTCAATGCAAAATATTATGACATCTAAGGGGTAAAATTTGGGGTACAACACTAACCATATATCATAATTTGTCTTTTATACAATACAACACAACTTATTTCTTTTACAAAGTAGCATATTTGATAAAGTAAAAGAACATCGTGAGTAAATTCACATTTTGAGGAAAATATTCACAAAATGCTTCAGAGTTTGTATAAAAATCACTTACATTACTTTCAAATGGTTGCTAAAAATTCTTCCAGGTATTGTCATACATTTCACACACATAATTAGCACAAAACTCACTTCAATCCTTCAAATATTATGGATATATTGTAACCTACATCAAATTATCATTCTATATAAGTATTGGATAAATCTCTGTTTAAAAATAATAACAGTATAACTTCAGAATTTGAATGGAAAAAATTAAGATTAGAATAGAACTTACATGCTATAAGTTTTCAAAAACTTTTTTGAAAACAACATTAGTGGTAGACCAAATCAAATTGTAAGATGAAAGGTGTAGTCTTAATCATCATAAATAAATTCATGAATCTTATATTTTACTTCTAGATATAGAACTTGTTGATGTATAAAATACTTTTCTTTGTAGTGCTTTGATTTTCAATTTGATTTGTGAGCATTTTTTAAATTTTAGAGTTCTTCATTGGTGTTTTTGGATTACCTAAAGTGTTGGCAATGGTGTATTCGACAGCCTTTGTTACACTTCACCTTATTTGAGTTTTCTTGAATGAAGGTGGTATTAGGAAATGTTTCTTCATGTTATAATGTGCAGGTTACTAATATGTTTCTTCCTGTTATAATGTTTCTTCATGATATCAGTATGAATGACAGATTTTGAATGATATGATACATGGGTGTCTACAAATCTAATATTTGCAAGTAAAAAAAGTAAAAGCATAACTTTAAAAGTAAAATCACAACTTTAAATTAAATGGAAAAATCAAACTAAACTACATCAAACTCTGGACTATAAACAAAGACATATATAATAAAAACATCATGAGCAGGTTCACAATTTAAGGAAAAGGTTCACAAAATACTTCAGATTTAGTATAAAAATCACTTACATTACTTCCAAATGGTTGCTGAAAATTCTTCCAAATATTGTCATACATTTCACACAGATAATTAGCGCAAAAAACTCACTTCATTCCTCCAAGTATTATGGATATAGTGCAACCTACACCAAATTATCATTCTATATCAGTATTGGATAAATCTCTATTTACAAATATTAGCAGTTTAACCTCAGAATTTGAATGGAAAAATTAAGATTTGAATAGAACTTACATGCTATAAGTTTTCAAAAACTTCTTTGAAAACAACATTAGTGGTAGACTTCAATGCTTGATTTTCTTTATCATGAATTAATATCTTGAGCCCTTTTTTGCTCTTTACCCTCGATATTGTGACATATAACTGACCATGGCTGAATACACTCCTAGGCAAATATAATCCAACATAGTCCAATGATTGACCTTGAGCTTTGTTAATTGTCATAGCATAACATACAATTATAGGAAATTGTCTTCTAGTTAGCTTGAAGGGCCATGGAGACTGTGTAGGAGTAATATCCTTTCTTGGAATATAAATGATACCTCCAATGTTCTTTCCTGATATGATTTATGCTTCAATCACATGGTGGGTCAATCTTGTAACTATAAGTCTTGTTCCATTGCACAATCCTTCTTATTGATCAATATTTCTGAGGAGCATTATTGGTGTGCCAATCTTCAACTTAATTTTATGATTAGGGAGCCCTGAAGTTGTCAGTGTATTCAAAAACTCTAGAGTCAGTACATCAAAAGCTTCATTGACATCAACTTCAGATCTATCGACAGAATCTGAACTTAGATATTCTCTTTCCTCTCCTACAAAACATATGAAATTATCATTATTGCTTACACTAAATCTTATATGTATACAAAATTTTCTAATACTATATTACCTGGAATTAATCCTAAAATATACTGATTGATGGCATCCACAGTCTCAATTGTTCCTGCCAAAATAGCTCTAGACTGTAAGAAATTTTCATTCTTGTAATTCTGGCCAAAATCTGGATATGTGTTGTGAACTATGGCTTCAAGTGGATCATCAAAATCAGTGATCAACAATACAGATGGGATATCAATATCTGCATAACCATCATTAGGCTCAGATAACTTTCCATCTCCAACTTTTAAAATCCAATTTGAAAATTGTTCCACTTCAGAATCATTGGAAGTCTGGCTATTTTGTTGAAGTCGCATGTTCTTTGTAAGTTTCAACACTTGACAGTGATCCCATATGTATGATGAACTAATTGTGGCATGAATTATATCTGAACGGCTTTCTCTTGGTACAACTGGTAGTATTTGCCGAAAATCGCCACCAAAAACAATTACCTTTCCTCCAAATATTTTGTCTGAAGTCTTGCATCCAGTCATTATATCTTTGAGTGTTTTATCTAATGCTTCAAAACAAAACCTATTAGCCATTGGAGCTTCGTCCCATATTATCAACTTGGTTAATTTCAAAAGCTCAGCATGGTTACTTTCTTTATCTATATTACATGTAGATGACTCAAGTGTAGGTATTGGAATTTTGAACTTTGAATGTGTTGTTCGATCTCCCAGAAGTAACAATGATGCTATTCCAGATGAAGCAACTGTCAAGCAAATATGTTTTCTTGAACGTATGTAAAAAGCTAAAGTTCTCCACATATACGTCTTCCCTGTGCCGCCATACCCATATAAAAAAACACACCACCTTTTTTATTGTTTACAACTTCCATTATTCTTTTGAAGACATCTTTTTGCTCATCTTGTTAATAATACAAATAAGAAAAAACTTATTAACTTTTATGATAAACGAAATCATAAAGAATAGAAAACATATTTAAACAGTAAGAACACTAGATTTTAAGGCTACCTGTAAGATTTTGATATAATCTATTGAATTCTTGAAGTTGCTCAGCTGGAACATAGTTACACTCTTCATAAATAAGTCTGTTCCATAGTTGTTCAACAACATACCCTTTTGGATATGGCATTCCAAGAAAGTCCTTTAAACTCTTTCGATTCTTTTGAAGGTGTCTTTCAATTTCAATCAATGTTAGATTGCTAATTTCTTCATCTGATAACCTCAAATCTATGACATTTTCAACACATAACCAAAATTATAATTAAACAAAAGGATATGGAATAAGAATATTGATGTTATAATTGTACAATCAAAATACAATAAAGTATAAGATGTGCAACATGTGAGAATATTAGTCATACCTCTATTGTTTGCAATTCTTTGTTGAGCATAAAGTATGCCATCTGCTAAGATATGCCATGTACTCTTCCATACATGGTTTGGCCTATTCATGCTACTTGACAATAACATATGGACAAATAGTGTCCTTAAAAAGTGACCAGAACCCCAATGATTTACCTCTTTAAGGGCTGCTATAAATTCTCTATCATCTCCTATGAATCACAAAGCAAAACATGCATCCCGAAATGTATCATATAAGATGTTGTTGACAGTTTTTATTTCACCATAACTTCGTGGTCCTTTCACATGTGTTAACATCATCCTCAGATAGTATAGTTCACCTGTACATGGAGGAACCCAGATTAGCTTACCAATTGTGTAACCTTTTTTACGGGGTCTCCATTCTCTTTTTTCTTGACATACAAAAACATTGAAACAAATTTGCTGTAAGTTAACTCTCGAGCTTCAGGGTACATTTTGTTTGCTTCAAACCATGATGTAAACATTGATTCGGTCACACTTGGTTTCAAGAGAACGACATTAATTTGCTCAAAGTCAGTGTAATATATAGAATTTTAACCTTCACAATGAAAGAACAATCTTTCTACAGCTGGTTTTCTACCATATATTGGAAAGGAAAATATCCTCCAACATGCTTCACTTGGCGAAACATACCTACAATCAAGGTATTGTTTGATCTCGTCATTATCTCGCTGCTGAATGGAATTTCCATCTTCATTTGGTACAATGGCAGCAGTGATTCTATCATACCCTTTGTTGATATACTTGAATAAGTACTTAATTGATGTACTTTGATTGCACCATTCCATGTTAATGTGAGCTTGGTACTTCATCAACAACTTTGGATTATATGGGACAACATGTCGGTTATCCATTTGAATTTCATTTTTAGTAATTATGTGGCTATTGTTCCTTCTTCTATACACGGGATACCCATCCTGATCAACAATTGTTTCAGCTTGAAATCTTTTTGGAAAAAATTTAGAACATTTTCCATCTTTCATACATGGTGCACCTCGATTTGCACATCCGCATGGTCCATGAATCATGTGGGATTTAACCAAGTTATACAGTTCCGGATCAGTTCCTTGATCAGGAATTTCAGCAGATATGATACGATCAATATCATTTGGAGTTGGATATTTATTTGACGGATGTAAAAAAAGGAGAATGTGAGCATGAGGCAACCCTCTCTTTTGAAATTCAATTGTATACATATCTTTAAAAAGATTGGCAATAATCAAATGAGTAAAATAAAAAATTGCCATAACATTAACAGTAATAATTCATCATTGGTTTAGTTACTGTACTTACATGCAAGCACCTTCCCCAATGCACCTTTCTTTGTCAAATCAAATAACAACTCATCGAATTTCATCTTAAAAACTCTAGATATTATGTCTGGACGATCATGTGCTTTCAAATGCATCAGACTAAGAAAACGATGAATTTCTGGCCAATTAGGATTACATGTGAAAGTAATGAAAAGATCAGGGAATCCAACATAACTGCATATTGCCATTCCGTCAAAGTACAGTTGATCCATATATCTACGACTACCAACATATGACGGAGGCAACACAACCCTCTTTCCTATGATTGCACCTTGTGTTTGACCATTGGAGTTAGATTCACTCGAACTGTGATACTTTCCAACTCTCAATTTTGATTGATTCTTTCTGAGCCACCTAACCCTTTCCGATTCCATCATTGTAAATCCATCAACCAGAAATTGTTGGTAAAGTCTTCTTGATCTCAATATTGTTTGTGCCCCATTTGGTCTCGATTGAATTCTAAAGGCCAACCACTCTCTTATTGTAAGTCGATTCCTTTTTGTGGCTTGTTCCCATGGTATATCTTCATTTTCTATTTCTGTCAACCGAAAGTTACCTTCAACTTGCATGTTAGAACCTTTATCTGATGCCTCACATTCGGTCTATAACCATCTTCCCCATATGAGAACAATAAGGGATATTGAAATCCTAAATAGCTTGTATGATACTCATCTATTCTTTGAAGTTCGCCGCATTGTTTCTGCATTATAATGTTTCTTTTTTCTGCATGATCAACATCTCCAACAATTAAAGCCGCCACTTCAGAAACTGTTGGTTGATTATATATCCTTCCATCAGTATTGCGCTTAGAAATTAGACGAAGTTTCAAATCAGGAACATTTCCTTCACTCAATATATCCCTTGCCATTCGAAATGACTGTGCATGAACATTGTGTTCATATAACATTTCAGAGAGTTTTCGCACAGTTTCAACATCAACTCCATTTTTTGTCCTACATAGAATTAATTTAAGGGTTAAATATACAAACCCCCCTGCAATGTTAGCGAGTTTTCATTTTAGCCCCTGTAAATTTTTTTTTTTAAACACCCCCTCTTAATATCCAAATTCCCTCACTTAGGCCCCTGGCTGCCACATTGCAGCAAAGATTCCTTTCTATTGCTTGCGTGGTAGTCCACGTGGCATTTTTAATATTATTTTATTATTTATTTCATTTTTTATTTTTTTTTATTTTTTTAAATTTTTTTATAATTTTTTAATAATTTTTTTATTTTTTTTACGTTTTTTTTTGTTTTTTTTTTTTATAATTTTTTTTGTTTTTTTTTTATTTTTGTTTCATTTTTATTTATATATATATTTTTTTTTACTTTTTTTTATTTTTCGTTTTTGGACCTAATTTGTATTTTTAATTCTATTTTAAACAAATTGTTATTTTAAAAATTAGTTTAATTATGCCACAAACAAACACACACACAAGCCCATTATAACTCCACTTTTTCTAGCCCATATATTATTTCATTTGTTATATGATTGACAAGTAACATATATAAACACTTTCATTTAGTAAATAGTTTCCGATATGGGACACTTGTGAGTATATTACCCTTTTGGACTCTTCTCTTTGGATTCAAGATAGATACAACATCCTTATCCTCCCCTTACATGCACATTCATATGTTCTTTGTACAAAAAATTGTTCATACCAAAGGATAATGATATAGTAAGTTACCAATTTATGGTGTGAACATGGCAGTAGCAAGTTACCATTTTCATGAGGATGTGGACGGTTGTGTTATGATTATAGTATAGATATGATGTTACAATTTGGTGATGGAGGTTTGGAGAGTGATGAGAGCTTGAGATTCTTGTTTATTAGGGTGTGTGGTATTGTTGTGTTGTGAGTATGCTTTGTATTGAGTTTTGGATGGTTGATGAGTATTGAAAACAATGAAGAAGAAATGAAACAATATTGTAGCGAAAAAAGAAGAAGAATTGGAGAGAGGTTATAAAGATGGTTGATGAGTGTTGTAATATAAGGGAAGAAGTATGTGGTGTTTGTGTTCTCCTCTCAAATTATTAACATATATGAAGTGTTTTTGCTAGTAAAGTTTCAACAGGTTTGAAGTGTTTTCAATGTCTCACATCGGTTAGTTAGGGGGCACCACTAGTGTTTATAAAGAAATCACTCATAAGTATTGTTGAATTGAAATTAGTATGAGAATAAATGGATTAGTAAGTTAATAAATTGAAATAAATGGATTAGTATAATGAAACTAATTTTTAAAATAACAATTTGTTTAAAATAGAATTAAAAATAAAAATTAGGTCCAAAAACAAAAAATAAAAAAAAATAAAAAAATAAAAAAAATATAAATAAAAACGAAAAAAAATTAAAAAAAAACAGAAAAAAAAATTATAAAAATTATAATAAAAACAAATAAAATATTAAAAAAAAAATTTTAAAAATTTTAAAAAATTTAAAAATAAAATAAAATAAAATAAAAAAAATAAAAAAAAAATAAAAAAATAAAAAAATAAAATAAAATAATATTAAAAATGCCACGTGGACTGCCACGCAAGCAATAGAAATGAATTTTTGCTGCAATGTGGCAGTCAGAGGCCTAAGTGAGGGAATCTAATTAAGATGAGGGGGTTTTTAAAAAAAACATTGTCAGGGGCTAAAATGAGAACTCGTTAACATTGCAGAGGGGGTTTGTATATTTAACCCTTAATTTAAATCTTTAATATGTGGGTGCAAAAATAATTTAAATCAAAAAACAGATTAATATTATTAATATACATACCTGATTCCTAGTATTCTATTTTGAATTTCGTTCTCAATATCATAAATATAAAGTTGTGCAAATCTTGGATTTTGACCTGGCATAGGCAACATGCTACCTAACCTGTGGCATGATTGACCTTGAATTCGAATATTAGGAGGTCCTCTACCATTATTAAATCGATTGTCCAACTTTTCACCAGGAGATGTGAATGCAAACATCATGTTGTACATTCTAATCTGTTGTTGGAACTTTTTCGATTCAGTTGAATCATTGTCTAATAACAGATCTTGTAGAACTTTAGGAGGACTTTTTAACAGAGAAAGTTGAAACTTTCCATTTCCACAACATAAAGAAAACTTAGGATTAGCTGCATGTCGGCATTTGTTTTTTCTTTCTTGATACCACATAATTGCCCCACAATATTGACATGCAAGCATTGGATCCCCTATATCATAATATCCTCCTAATCACAAACACAAAAAGTAAAATGATTATATTCATAACTATCTAAATGTATCATTTAATAGTGTTTAATATAATATAAAAAACTAAAATGATATCTGAACCAATTTGGCCTGATTGAGTATTTTCTATTGGATTAAAATATTCTTCTTCATCCAAGCTGGTAATGGAATCTGAACTATAGCCTATAACATACAAAATAATTATAAATTTTGATAGTGTAATAGGAAATCTAAATAAAAAGCCAAAAGCTTGTATGTAAAGATGATACCTTCAGAGTCATCGTTAAGATATTCATCTTCACTGTCATCGTCAAATGGTAAATTTGGTTGAGATATTGTCAATGGAATTGTATTTGATGATGTTGGAGTTGTATTAGCTAATGTGTTGTCAAACCTTTTAGCTAAATTGACTCCCAAATTGTTCACATGACTGAATGATATTTTTTTTTATCTAATATTTTCCTTGTATTTGGTTGAGTGTTTGAGGATGAATTAGGTTCAGTATGTTGAAAAGAACTTGATGCAACATAGCTGTGAAAAGGTTCTTCATTATTGTGATAGCCATGAGTTAGTATGTTTGGAGAAATCTCTGCTAGTGTTGATCTGAAGGTTGAAACTTCTTTGCTCATGGCTCTATATAGAGATGGAGTATTTTCTTTTGGCATTGTTTTCAATTTTTTTGCTTTCCTTTGTTGAAGTATATTCTTTCTATTGAGCCTAGCTTTTGCCGCCCTTTTCTTCTTCAATATATCAGTAAAAAGCGAATTTTCTTTGTTCCATTGTTCATCCATTTCATGAATACATAAAATTTGTTTCTGCTATTACTACTCAATATGCCTCGATCTTTTGTTCTTGTCTGCAAATAATTTATACCATAACAATTAACAGTCCAATATGCTATAAAAAAGGATATTCAACATCAAGACACAAACTGCTAATTGACATTTAAAATACAAAAGTAGTTGAACAACCTAATAAGTTATAATATAATATGTTCAACACAAATGCATATTGTTATCTTGAATACCATAAGGGCAAATTGTTAACCGAGAGAGTTGAACTCCATAAGGATTAAACAAACCATGTATCAGCTAGCTTATTCATCTTGATGTTATAACAAAATCTGTTAATATATATATATATATATATATATATATATATATATATATATATATATATATATATATATATATATAAAATATTGTATAAACTACAATATCAAGTATTAGAAATAGAAACTTAATAGTTGTGATGAGTGTAGTTGAATGTGCTAAATTAAAATCTATAGGTTCAATCAATTGGATTTATAGAATCGAACTTATAATATCCAATATGCTAATCAATGTATTTATAATCTCCTATTGAACAACATCTAGTCAATTATGCACTGGTCTTCAAGTTTTTAATGAGTTTTAGTTATAGATTGAATTTATCCGGAGTATTTGAGTTAGATCTCTCTTAACCAAACTTTAGATTAGCAGTTTCTTTCCTTGATAAATCACATGCTTAAGACAATTTCAAGCAGATTACATATTTCTAATATATTAGGCAAGTCTAATGTTCTATATAACCATACAATTTTGCAGCTTGGGGTATTGATAGATTTAGATACCATGATAGTCAATATATTCAATGGGAATTTATCCCTCATACAAAAAATTCTTTAATTTTCTTTCATACATAACTAACTGTTTAGATATCTCTTTAGATAACATGAATGTTTATGCATTTAGATGAGCATACAAAAGAAAATTAATGTTTTGACAAACCTCAATTTTGCTTAGATGTTGTAGCAAACTAGAACTGGATAATTCATGCTACTCTTCTTTGTCTTCAAATGTAACTGTTTGAACTCAAATGGCATTGCCTAATATCATTTGTGTTAGTTAATAGAAACAAAATATATGAAAATAAGAAGCTTGGTTTTAAAATTTTAACTTTTCACACTTTAAAATAGATTGTTCCCTCCAAATTGTGTTTTGATGATTTAAACTATTTACCAATGGACAATCATTTACTGTAGTTACTGAGGCTAATTACTTTGTGTAATAATTACCTAGCTCATAGATTATGTGTTGTGTGTGTAAATAATCATAATTGTCTACTGCCATGCTTAGGAAGTCACTAAAAAAACTTGGAAATAGCTGACATGAAAATGGATTGAGTGTGACATGCATTAATTAGATCTCTATACCTATGCATTGTGTCCTTTCCTATTCCTTCTTTCATACTCAGTTAATTCAAACATTGTATTTCATATATCTTACAATCAATCATTTTCTATTCAAATATTTATTTTCCTTTTATGCAGATTTGAGAAAGAAAAATCTTTAATTATATAACATTAGTCTTTTTCGTATGTAGTGAAATAAGCATAGCATAGAAGCTATAATATCTTTATCAAGATTGAAGAATATTAAGTATGAGATATCGTTGCCAATATAATAAAATACCAATATAATATTTTCATTAGATAGTAAACATGGAGTAGTTATAGTATTATATAAAAAACCAATATTAAGTATGAGATCTCGTTGCCAATATAATACAACACCAATATTAAGTATGAGTCCAATCTCTAATAAAACACCAATATAATATTTTCATTAGATAGTAAACATGGATGAAAGCTCCACCACATTATCTAACCAATCAACTAATATATCTTTAGATTCATGCAATATTCTTAAAATTGTTTGCATCCTAAGCTTACAACCACAACTCTTACATTATCAGTCATATTTTAGTGGCTATTTCCTCAATATCAACCCTCATGATGCAACTGTAACTCAAAATTTTTTGCTTCAAGTATACATGAGATTGAAAAATGGACTAATAAATTTAGAGTAAATTATGAATTCAGCAAAATAATAAGTTAAGAGTTTGATTCATTATAAAGTTGATCAATATCAATTTAAAAACATTTGGATTATGTAATATATATATATATATATATATATATATATATATATATATATATATATATATATATATATATATATATATATATATATATATATATATATATATATATATATATATATATATAAAATTTAAATTTAATTATGTAATATAAATATCACATTTTTAAATTTAAAAAACAATTGAGTGCTTTTTAAAATGTGGGATAGTGTTTAGAGGTGGTATTTGGTTCATTTTTTCCTGCTATAATATGCAAGTTATGTACTGTCCCTCTCCATGATATCAGTATGGATGACAATTTTTGTATATATGATATATGGATGTCTAAAAATTCAATATTGGCAATCTTCATAATCACACGCGGACACCGGACATGTATACTAACACATCGACACCAATAATAATTTGAAAAAATATCATAATTTAATATAATTATGTGTCAGTGTCGTGTCGGACACTGACGCGTATCCGATACCAAGACACACCTAATATGAGGAGAGACCATTCTTTAGTTAACTAAATATATAACTTTACATGAAATATATTCCCAATATCCATTATCAAGCTAACACTTTTTCTAAAATCCATCAAATTATGCACTGTAAACAAAGACTTATTTAATAAAGGATATAATACATCATTCAATTCAAACCAAGTTTCAAAATTCACCCAACTGTTTTAGCATGCTTGAAACTAACCATAAAGGCGCCAATAAGTCGCAAAATAACATACATTACATTGCATAAACAACTGAAAATAAGTAAACCAAAATATTTCAAAAACTTGTCCAACGATTTAAAACTTCCTAAATTAAACATGCTTTCAAAAAATCCTACCAAAAAAGCTCCATCTCTAGTGTCTCATGCAGCCTTTCAAAAAATCCTACCAAAACAACTCCATCAGCAATATCTCTTGCAACATATTTCAATTATTGGGTTCAATCTTTACTTTCTTGCTTGGTTTGGTTCCTGAAAGTTGAGTTGCTCCCAATACTTCACAGTCAACATCTTCACATTTTTCATTAGTTGAAACTCTTTTGGTTGGAGTAATTGCACTGGTAAATTCAGAATCATTTTCTCCACATGCAGATAAAGATTGCTTCATATATCAAATCCAAATATATCATATTAAACACCAATCTAATTATATTATATGATACAATGTTAATGCAAATTTATTGAAGTTATTGACATACAGTTGGAAAATTCATATTTTCTTCACTTGTAACGACCTTTGAAGTGTCTAGTTGAGACTGATCCTGAAAATATTATAAAAATTAAATAACCAAAAAGAATCTATTATATATTATAAATCAAATCATAAATTGAATTATTCTTCTGTTATACCTCATCAACATTCAAGTCATTCTCAATTTGTTTAATAAATGTCTCCTCCATTGAGAACTTGTTGACAGATGCTTGATTGGAATCTGGTTGAACCTTAATTCTATATGCCATTTTCTTGTTCAACAACTTATCAAGGCCATCAGGATAAACCATAGGATCATCTTCTCCTTCCTAAATAATAGTATATATATATATAAACAAATGAAGTGATTAAAAATCTAGAATTACATTCAATATGCAACTGCCATTAACAAATAATGGTTTAATATTCAAGATAATGTTACCTCTAACATTATCTTATGCGTATCATTGGCTGTCTTGCCAATAATAGTCGCACAGTCACTATCCCAAAAAACATATCGATATTTTGCATCACCGTTGCTGACATATATCTCAACTCTGTACCTGGGTTATTTGACAAATAAAAGTGTGAATTGAACTTCAATATAAAATATGATATGATTTTTAAATCCTAGAAAATAAGTCTGCCTTGGAATAGGCTCTTTCACTTCTTCTCCACATTTATAATTGTATGATTTTTTTAGGATCAATTGCTTTTAAAGAACATCTAGTGCAACCATAGTAGAACCAACCATATTTTGAAACATAAAACTTCAATGTGGTGGCAACAGTGATGCAGACAGTTTTCTAATCACAATCCAATAATTAAATAAGAGATAAACACATAATACTAACTATTTAATAGAAAAATTTGAGTTTACACAGTGTAATTTATACCTTTTTTAGTTTACAGATGTCTTTCAAGGACATTCATGTTGCATTAAAAACAAACTTTTGTAGAGGTGTATATTGTGAACCACCTGACAAATGAGATAACGATTGACTTGATTGAGTTGGCTTCTCATTCTGTTCATTTTTAGGTAACCTATAAAAAATAGTATGGTAAAAATCAAACATTGTTTATAATGTATAATATTAATTAAAGTTTCCATGAAACATACTTGGACAAAAATTGTTGGATCTTAGGGATATTTTCATTAATCAGCAGCTTTAACCATTCCATCCATTCGAAACTATAATGAAATTGCTACAATGATTAATCAATAAAAGAACTAAGTTTCTAAATTGTTGCTATAAATATAAAAATAAAATGCACTTCAAATTATAAGATCAAACTCTAATAAGAAAATTAAATGACCTTGGGCATCATTGATCATTGCATGTGTGAGAATAATGACAACTGCTCCAACATTTTTGCTGTCATTGTAGTAGTTTAGGAACTTAGGTCCATAGCTTTCCCATAGACTACAATTGATAATATTGCCCCTGTTTAGACAGTTCAAACTAAAATTAATAAAATACATTACAACAATAACACGTGTTGAATTCAATTCAAAAAACAATAGAAAACAAATATAAAAATACTACTTCAAATCCTTTAGGATGACATATACAACCACTTTTTCCCTCCTGAGTTTGTTTGGACACTAACTATTTCACGGACAACACTAATTATATCTGCAGTTTAAACAAACATATATGAATACAAAATATTTATAAAATATGTAAAATAAACATTTAGGGTTCAGACAGGACCTTCAAGTCTCTCAAGTTTACAACTTCCCTGACGGATTTCAGCAAAATCCTTAAAGAAGTATCGATTAGGAAATATATTATCGATCTCAACCTCTTTTATAGTTGTACCTCTAACAAATACAAATTTCTTTAAGTGGTCGCATAACTTCCACTGAAAATCATTATCATAGACAATTCCATCATTGATGATACATGTCATATTTTCTTTGATCTTTTGTTTCCAGTAAAGCGTGAGATCACTACGGACCAACACCTGAATCCTATCACCCTAAATCAAATAAAAAATTCATGAAGTTATTAAAATGAGATTTATATATTCAGTATAACTTATTAATTAAAAAAAACCATTTTTAAGTATTATAATAAGATTTATATATGGGTTATACAAAACCATAACCAATTCAAAATCAATCTGAAATCAAAATTAATTATATTACCTTTGAATCCATTATAAGCATTTCAAGGTGCTCAATACCTTTATTCTTCACAACACTCCATACATCAATAACACGAACAACAAGCCTTCATGTTTCCTTTGAGTCATTGATATCCTTGATATAATCAAATTTTCGTGACATTGTTCCTGCAAATTTTTTAGTTGCTTTAAACTTGAATGAAATGAGAAAGAAAAAGTTGAACACATGCTAATTTTTTGGTGCATCTTTAAATTTAATTTGTACATGTATTACATATTTTTGAGAAAAAGTGTTAGATTTGATAAAGAAGAAGGTAAATGAAACCTTTTTGAGTTGTAAGCAAAGCAGTTTTTTTTTTTTTTTTTGTGTATTTGAAGAAGAAATTTGGGACAGTGCATTGATTTGGGATAATGTATAGAAATACAAAGGTCACCTTTTAGTAGTTACCCGCATGCGCCGTATAAATCTGAAACATTGACTTGGAAACATAATATGCATTGATTACATAGTATTAAAATATTTTTTTAATAATAAGATATATGAATAAAATGATTAATTTAAGATATATGAAATACAATGTTTAAATTAATTGTGTACGAAAGAAGGAATAGGAAATGATACAATGCATAGGTATAGACACCTATAACACTCATTTAGGACATGAAAGGACAAAAAATAAATGTGAAAACAGCCTTATGAATAAGAAGCAAAGCAGATTTCTCTATAAGATTGTATTAGAAATAAGAGATAATTAGGACTGACACAAATATTATTTAAATAATTTTTTTAATATTTAAATATTATATGATAAACATTTAATTAAATGACAACTAAGTAGATGAATTTAACGTTCAAATGAGATTAATAAGGGGCATTAATGTAAAAAATATGGTAATTAAAATTCTTATATTAGATGACAACTAAGTACATGAATTTAACGTTCAAATGAGATTAATAAGGGGCATTAATGTAAAAAATGTGGTAATTAAAATTCTTATATTAGAAGTAGATTTTTAAATTATGTGGTATAGAAAAAAATAAGAAAGAATTAAAGCCTTGTAGTCTAGTGGAAAGGGAAGTGTATTGCACCCACCAAGTCATGGGTTCAATCTTTGTAGTAGGCAAATTTTTAATACAAAAGTATAACGATGACGAGAGGGCGCGGACGACCACCGAAAAGGGTGAGATCAACGCCGACGACAACTCACGACAAGAATAAACAACAAGCAGACCAAGCATCACCAAGTAACAATCTGACATCCAATGAGAAACAACTGATCGCAACAGAGAATGAGACATTGCAGGAGAACAAATCAACGGAAAAAGAAACCCTAGAATCATCAAAAGGGGAAAACGAACCCAGGAAACTTTGGGTAGATGTTATCAGTGGCAATCGGAATTCGGGGAATGGTATGACAATTGAGTTCATTGTGCCAAAAATAGTTGATGGAATTGCTGAAGCTGTAATTGAAGAAGAGGACGTTGCAAGCGAGGTCAAATTCCGGGACACAGCATTGATCATGTATGTCTTAGGCGGTGAGTTAAGCATGAACGTCGTCAAGCAATTCATGATGAAACAATGGAATTTTGCTCAACTCCCTGATATGTACTACAACAATGAGGGGTATTTTGTTCTAAGATTTCATTCATACCAAGATAGAGACACAGTACTGCAAAAGGGCCCTTACACAATACGAAATATGCCAATGCTACTCACGGAGTGGAAACCGAATTTCAACTTGAAGAAGGATATGCTACGCACGATCCCATTATGGATTCAACTGCCGCAACTACCGTTGCACCTATGGGGTGCAACAAGCTTTGGAAAGATTGGCAGCATTTTGGGAACACCGCTGATGATGGACGAATGCACAGCGAATAGGTACCGAATCTCTTATGCTAGAATACTGGTTGAAATTGATATTACGCAGGAAATAATTCACGAAATTACAATCAGAGACAAGAATGGAGAGAAAATGCAGCAGCCGATAGAATACGAATGGAGACCACCGTATTGTAAAAAATGCCATAAACTTGGTCACATATGCGAAGGGAAACAACAGCAAGAACCAGTGAAGAAATGGGTTCCTAAGGAAAAGAACACAAAAGATGATAAAGAGGAAGCAACACCCAGAATTGAAACCATACAAACCCCACAGAATAACAATAAAAAAGCAAGGTACCCAACACACTGCAGAATCTCAGATGGCATTGAAGCAGATATCAGAGGGGCCAATAGAGGAGTCATGGACTGAAGTTAGGAAAAGAGGCAGCGGGAACACCAGAGGTAACAACTATGGTAAGACACCAATTCTGACGCCTGTAAACATCGACCATGGGAATTTATTCGAAACACTAGGGACGAGTGCATCCTCAGTGTTTTTGAATGATGTACCATGATTATATCGTGGAATATTCGGGGGCTGAATAAAACGGGTAAGATTAGGGAGATTAGCTCCCGTCTCCTAAAACTTAACCCGACAATTGCAATTTTGATAGAGACACGAGTAGAAAAGAACAAAGCTGAAGAAATTAGAAGTAGATTGAAACTCAAGGGAAACTACTTGGATAATTATGAAAACCAAGAGAATGGGAGACTATGGATATGTTGGGATGACAATAGACTTAATGTAGAATGTGTTGAGCACACTGATCAAATGATTCACTGCAAAGTATAGAACACCAATGGCCAGTTTTTGTACTGGATGACGGCTGTGTATGCCCAAAACCAATTACATCTTAGGAGGAAGCTTTGGCTGGATATTGAGAAGATCCATGCGCAGCAGCAGGGTCATTGGATGGTTATTGGCGATTTCAACAACGTGCTCAGAGGTGCAGACAGAATGGGTGGTAGTGAAGTTAATGAAAAAGAATACATTGACTTGATAGGTATGATGAGTAATACACCGTTATATGAAATGGAAAGTACAGGAGATTTCTTCACATGGTCAAATAAACAACAAGATAATCCCATATACTCTAGAATAGATAGAGTTTTGGCAAATGGTGAATGGATGCAACGACATATAAACACTACATTAGTTAACATGACTCCCAATGTATCAGATCACTCCATGCTTATGCTGCAAAGACATGAACATGTAAAGAAGAGAATTAATTACTTCAAATTCAATAACCATACTGCTGATCTGGACAGGTTCGAGGAAACTGTTAGAAGCAACTGGAGGATTCCAATGACTGGCAGACCTATGGCTGTAGTGTGGAAAAAACTGCTGAGAATCCAACCTATAATGAGGAAACTGAGTACACCGCTAACAGAGATAGTCAAAAAAATTGAAAAGGTTAGAGAGGCATTGTATAATGCACATGAGTCACTCAGAACAGATGTGATGGATAACAACAAAATAGAACAGGTCAAGCAATACTCTACAAAGTTGATCAAATGGCACGAAATGGAATTCAACATATTGAAACAGAGGGCAAAGATCGTTTGGCTACGACTCAACGATGGAAACAACAAATACTTCTATGCAACCATAAAAGCAAGACATCAATTCAAGAGTATGAAAAATGTGCAAAAAAGGGATGGTACCTATGTGAACAGCCAACAGGACCTAGAAGAAGAGGTGACAAAATTCTATAAAAAACTAATGGGAAGTGCTTCCAATGAAATGGATGGGATTGACACGGCGGCGATGCGGAAAGGACCCCAGCTGAATGCAGAATAGAGAGATAGACTTACTATTCCAGTTACAGAGGAAGAAATACTTACAGCCCTCAAAGGGATTAATGATAACAAATCACCAGGCCTCGACGGTTATGGAGCGTATTTCTTCAAGAGAGCTTGGCACATTATAAGAACTGATGTAATCAAAGTTGTGCATGATTTTTTCGTCAATGACAGAATATATATGGCTGCTAATTGTTCACTTGTGACGTTGATACCAAAACACAATGGGGCGAAAGGAATCAGGGATTATAGACCTATCGCCTGTTGTAGCACTCTATACAAAATCATATCCAAGGTGTTGGCGAATAGAATGAATAAAGTGGTTGGATCGATTGTGGGGAAGAATCAGGCTGCGTTTGTGAAAGGTCAACAAATGCACAATCACATCCTTCTCACGTACGAACTGATAAAGGGATATGAAAGAAATGGGGATACTCCCAGATACTTGATGCAAATGGATATCCAAAAAGCATACAATACGGTAGATTGGACAACGTTAAAAAGCATCTTAAATGAAGTTGGTTTTCCCCTGAAATTCACTAATTGGATAATGGTTGTTGTGACTACTGTATCATACAGATTTAATGTTAATGGACATCACACCGACATTATGGAGGCGAAACGTGGTCTAAGACAAGGTGACCCGATATCACCTATACTCTTTGTCATTGTAATGGAATGTTTGAACAGGTACCTTAGCAAAATGCAACAGGATAGCAACTATAAATATCATTCAAAATGCGAGAAGCTGAAAATCACGAATCTATGCTTCGCAGACGATCTGTTGATGTTCTCTTGAGGGGATAAAGTCTCTGTGGAAATGATGATGAATACCTTTAATAAGTTTTCGAAGGTAACTGGACTCATAGTCAACCCCTCGAAATGCAGAATTTATTGGGCTGGTGTACAGGGAGAGACGAAGCAGGAAATTCTCATGAAGATGGGTTTCCCGGAAGAACAGATACCATTCAAACACTTAGGCGTACCCGTAACCGGTAAGAAACTTGCTACTTATCATTACACGCCTCTTATTGATCGAATAGTTGGAAGGATTAAACACTGGACAGCTCGAATGTTATCATATGCTGGGAGACTACAACTAATCAAAAGCGTGTTGTTTGCGTTGACGAACTACTGGCTGCAATGTTTTCCCTTCCCCAAGGGTGTTATTGAAAAAATAGAAGCCATCTGCCGTAACTTTTTGTGGACTGGGGGATACGAAGGAAGCCGTAAGGCACCAGTAGCAGGGAAAAAAGAATGTAAGCCAAAAATTAATGGAGGACTGAACAGTATTGATATCGATGTCTGGAACAAAACGAACATGATAAGGCTGTTATGGAACCTAAGTGGAAAAACTGACTCACTATGGGTTCGGTGGATACAAGCGTACTATATGAAATCTAACAACCTGATGGAAATTGAAACGAAAGCTACACATACCTGGATCATGAAAGCAGTTCTTGAACAGAGAGAGACCGTGAACCGTATGGAAGAGTGGGAGGAAATGTTAAACTGGGATAAATTCAACATGGGGAAAACATACAGGTTGCTGCAGAATTGTGAGGTAAAAGTTGAATGGAGACATCTAATGTATAATAACATTGCGCGACCTCGAGCCTGCTTTATCTTATGGCTTGCTTGTCAGGAAAAATTAGCCACGAAAGATCGGCTATTCAGGATTGGTATGATCAATAATATGGAGTGTTTTTTCTGTTCGGGAAATGAATCAATTAACCATCTGTTTTTTGAATGCGATGCTACTAAGGCAATTTGGTTGGAAATCCTTAACTAGATTCAAATCTGTCACACGCCTAAGAAGTGGCGTAACGAACTAGATTGGATAACTCATCACACAAAAGGAAAAAGTGCAAAAGCTGTTATTCTTAAAATGGCGATTACAGAGACTGTATATGAAATATGGAAGCTGCGAAATAACAAAAGCTTTGGTAATAATGCGGATAACGCGAATATCGGGAGCAAAATTATAGACACACTTGTTTATAGGGGCTGGAATAACAAGAAACTGAGAAATGATATAGTTATCCTAATGCTAGAAGGATGATAGGTATAGTCTGATAGTTTTAATTCGTTTAGTTTTTCATGATTTATTGGTTGCTGGATCCTCCTAGGATCGCTTGTAATTACAGTTTTTTGAATTAATCAAATTTATTAATTTCAAAAAAATAAAAATAAAATAAAATAAGAAAGAGCAATATTTTTTTATGAACATAGGTGATGCAATTTTTTTTTATTTTAAATAAAATATGCAATTATTGAAAAAATAAAAAATTATATAAAAATCTAAGAGTTATTTATTCAATTTTTTTTATCGAAAGAACATTTTGAGAAGAAATTAAGGGTTTAATGGTAGTGCACTGTCAGTATAAAAAAGTATTACACATACATCCGATCAAAATATTTTAAAGTGTCAAATCATTTAAATAATTTAAAATTTACAGGCTGACTTGGCGGGATACATGGTTGTCATTGGTTGACAGTGTAAAAATAATTTACACGGTCAGTGCACCATCCCTTTTCTCAGAAATTAATTTATTGATATTATAAACAAAAAGTTAACATGAAACATTACAAAATTAATTCTAAAAATAAAATTAAAAAAAAATAGAAATAAAAAATATATAAAATAAAGTTAGATCTAATTTCATAAGAAAAAACTAAAACTAAATTTAAATTATATATAAAGAACATATATTTTTTATTTAGACAAAAAATAATTTATTAATTATTAAATAAAAAAATCATTATTTTTAACTATGTCATAAACTATTACCATAAAAAAATCTTTCTTAATACCAAACAAATGGAAAATATGAAAAGTTGGTGGCTTTATCAACCATAAAAAATCAATAAATAAAATTTGGAAATCCAAACTCATACATATTATAAAAAAAGAGAATATACTACAAATGAAACATATTTCAAGTCAACTTATCTTCTAATATCTTAGGTTGTTTTGCATGCGAAAGACTCATTCAAGCTAGCTCATTTCATAATTCCTACTTATTGAAAAAGGTTGAGGAGACTGAGACAATGAGTTATATATAACTTGTTTGAATATTTGAAATATTTGAATATGGAAGAAGATTGATGAAAATCGTGGAATGAGGGTTCAAGTTTTTTATGAATCATGGTAAGATTCGATGAGGACGAGGAATATGGATGAAGGTCGTTGAATGTTTTTGAAGGTTTTCTTGGGTTTTCTAAATATGAGTTGCGGATTGGATGAAGAATGATGAAGGTTGTTGAAGGTTGTTCTGATATTTTCTGGAGATTTGTTGAGTATGTGATAAAAGTTGAAGGTTCTTAATGATTTTATGGTGTTTTCTGGAGATTTGATAAAGAATGTTGAAGATGGGAATCGGAGAATGAATGTTTTCGTGGTTTTCTGGAGAAAAAAAAAAGATGGAGATCAGTGAAAATTTTCTGGATTTTCTTGGGGTGATATGAAGTTTTTTTGGATTTTTTTTCTGTGAGAGAGAGAGAGAGAGAGAGAATGAATTGTTTTACTGAATTGAAAGGATAAGATGGGTGGAGGGATAAGGAAAATCTGGGGGTTCAATATGATGGTGACATGCGAAGATAAAGAAAAAATATATATTACATTGAAATAAAGATAAAATGTGAGAGAATCTTCATAGAAAATCAGAGGAAATCATTTTTCTAAACTGATTGAAAAACACGTGGAAAGAGAGAGAAGACACACCAATGAAGGGGGCACATGATTATGATGCAAAATCAGTAAAAGAAATACTCTAAATATTAGAAATAAAAATAACAATAATTACAATTGTTATAAAATAAAATTAACTATATAAATGAATGGTGTGTTATAGCTAATAAATTAAGATTATTATTTTTCATTAGTGTATTAACCAACCCATTATAATTTTTTAGTACAACACCTTGTTATTTCTCTCTTACAAATTATTTAATTTTGAAATATATATATATATATTTTACTATTATCATAATAGTAAAATGTGAATAAACAAATAGTTGTTTAATGTTTGATTAAGTATAGTTTAAATATTTTGTAAAAAAACAAAGTCTATTTTAAATATCAATGAAAAGGTCATACATTATGCCTCAATTACAAACATATGTTTCATATTTAGACGACCACTACAACATTTTAACTATACGACAACATATAAAAATCGTTGTAAAATCTAAAAGAACCGTTGTCGTTTCCTATGAGAACGGTTTTCAGGTCGTGCCAAACCGAGGCGTTGCTTTAATCTTTCGGAACGGTTTTTGTACCCAACGACAATGCCTAGCATAGAACCGTTGTTGTAGTTTTCTTTATAGAACGGTTTCTTATAGCAATGGTTGCACTCCGTTGTCATGTTAAAACCGTTGCAATTTGGGTGTTTTAAACGACGGTTGTTTTAGTGGATAAAACAACGGCTTTTAGCCCAGATTGCATTTAAACCGTTCTAGTAGATCCATATCTTAATTTTTTCATGGGCTACAACAACGCTTTTTGTACTACAACAACAGGTTGTAACCGTTGTAAGAAATTATTTTTTTAATTAAATTAAAAACCATTGTATTTTATAAACAAGGTAATAAATTTCAAACATAATTCACAAATTTTTTTAATATAAAATAATATTAATATAAAAATTTTAAAATTTTTAAATGATCTTACATTTTAAATAAAACTACGTAACAAAATATCAATTCATTAAACCGGTTGATCACTCCCAACATGGTAACTTAACAAATATGAGTGTGTACTTAGCTAATAAAAGCTTACTAACAAAAAAAAGTAAGAAAAATTAATAATAACTTTATAACTATGTCAAACACCACGTGGCATTTGTTACAAAATATATCGGAATTGAATCAACATAAACCAATTACCAATGGTTATTATCATTCCAATCAAACCAGCCTTCAAAATTAAAACCATAAAACACTAGTTGACAAACATTTTGTAGTATTGAAAGCATTGCATTCTCACATTATTATGCAATTGCACTTTGAGTAATGATTTCATAACAACCACACTGAGAACAGATTGATGTGTTTTCGAAACTACCAGTTTCAGAAATGACATCTCTGATATGTGAAGTTTCTGAACTTTCATTGCCTTCAGCATCAATATGAGCATAGTAAACAGAACTTTGAGCTTCATTTGGACCGAAAACAGTATCGGGGCCTCTTTATTTTGCAGGATATCAACTGATTCCTTGTTGGTGTCATGTTTAATATTTTCATCCAGTTCATCAATCTTATCAAAGGCAAACACTTCATGTAAATCGGAATATAACATCATATCAACTTCAATTGCTATATCATCTTGACTCTGGTCAATCCCTTCAATATCCAGAGCAAAAGTTCTAACTCGATCAAAGGACACATTGGTGCTTGTTGCAATGGAGGTGTTTCTAGACATGATGTGTAGAATTTGCATTTCCAGCATAAAGGTTTGTACTAGGAAGACTTCATAAAAGTGATCTGAACATGTTTTGAGGGCTTTTCCTATCCATTTGACGGAAATCTGAGTTGAATAAGCAGCCATCTCGTATACAAAACAATCTGAAGAACAAAATTTCATTTCAGTTGCGCCAAAAACCAAGTGTGCAAGAGTATCGAATGCTTGGGTAAAAATTATACACCTAATGACCAAATATCATATTTGAATCCATATGGAATATCTGCAAGAAGTTCATCACACGTGTAACTCAGAGTTCCTACCACCCACATAGAAACATTTACAACAATTACTACTTCCATATCTGGTAACTATCTATTCCTACATAAAACACACTTGTTAGCTTGTGTTAAAGGAAATAGTTTGACTTTAAAGAAGAAAGAAACAAGTTATGTTGTCATACATACCAAAGAAGCCAAATCATCTGCTTCAAGAGTCTTAGCAAGCCCAAAAACTCCTATATGCCAGAAAATTACAAACTGATTTAGGATGAAAAGTTGAAAAGTAAAGTATTTATATTCAACATAATAAATAATGGTAGACAAATTTACCGAGGCGAATATCATGATCCTTGGTAAGAAATATGTTGGAACACTGTTAGAAAAGTCAAGCACAATTTGAGGAGAAAACAAGCACAATTAATAAATTGAGGGAGAAAGTATAGCAAACTTTGAGAAATTTGGCATGCACAATTTATGATATTTTTACATGAAACTGCTAGTTCATAGATTTAGACTCACATCTCCACCTTCAAAGTAATCCAGTGACAATGCAGACATAACATCCCTACTTAAGTCTCAAATAATGCAGATAGTGAAGATTAAACTCTTTTTGATAATGTAGTTGTTAGATAGAGCACTATGATTTTTAATATTCAATTTTATCTAAGGGGTCGTAGGAGATTAACTTTCCAGCTGAATAAATTTTTTCAGACCAAGTGCTCATACTTTCTTTATGCAAAATGATGCAATGTATCTGATAATAAGGGCTGCATGTTATTTTTCTCTTTTGAACACATAAACAAACAATCCGATCAAAAGATCCAACATGAAATCAGTAGTTAATTATTAAACTGACTTGGTCAAATATACATACTCCATAATAAATTAATCTATAATTATTACCCCACTTCTATCACCCTAAACCCAAACCAATACCCATCCAATTAAATTAATAAAATTATCATATCACTGTTCCATATTTTTTTATGTAGCTAGTTTAGCAATGTTTTATTCTTTTAAGTCATTCCCACTAAATGAAAAAAACCATTAATTTATGACATATATGCATTGTTCCATATTTTTTTATGTAGCTAGTGTAGCTAGTTTATCACTGTTCGATTTGATCTCTGGATGATAAGTTGTATTGGTTTAGTTCTTTAAATATGTTCATTAAGTAGCATGAATTTATGACATATATGCACTGTAATATAAGGTTGTTTTACTTGACAAATTTTTTTGTTTCTTCAATAATAGTGATTCATTTTTCTGATAGGGAGCCACACACATAAGTATTATTCCAGCTAGCTAACTAGTTCCTTTTAACTAAACGCCTCTTATATATGGAGCCACACACATAACAACCTAATTACTTTTACTTATATGCACCTAATCTGATTACGCACAGAACAATAGTAATATTTTTTTTCTCACAGAACAACACTGAGAAGTTTCCAGCGCCCACTATTGACAGAATTTGGCACCAAACATAATCTTATGTACCTAATTCAGAACTTACAAGAATCTGCATTTTTTACTCTGGCAGGTATACTTACAGATCCTGCAATTCAAAATAACACTGAGAAGCTTCCAAATACAAAACTGGGACAGATAAAAATGCTACATCTCTCGTGAAATTAGGACAGATAAAAATGCAAAAATAGGACAGATAGAAATGCAAAATTGGGACAGATATAAAACTATTGATCAAACTTTGCAGGAACTTTAACTTAACAGTTTAAACAATTGTCAAAAAAGCAATAACAACAATAGTATATTTAAATTATAAAGAAACAAATTAGCCAGTAATGATCAAAATTTGTTGACCTAACACATTAAATTAATTGGTCAGAATCATGAGATAGGTATGGTTATCCAATACAGATGTTGTGAACAAGAAAGCTGGTATAGTAAAGTTTATGGCTAAGTACTTATTTCATCAGAAACATACATGCCTCTTATATTGGTGCTAGACTAGTAGTATACAATATACATAACTTTTTACTTTTTAGTTACTCACATACTACCATAGTATTATATACTATAAATAAATTTCCTAACTCCTGCTATCAGATCATATCATATAGGTATAATAATAATAATAATAATAATAATAATAATAATAATAATAATAATAATAATAATAATAATAATAATAATAATGCATGCTTGCTCCTATGTATTTCTAGTTTTATTTTTATTATGAAGCTGCTATTATAATTTTAGACGTATAACTATTATGTTTACTTCCTAATTGTATACTCTAGCTTGGGAGAATTCTCCCTTTTCTTAATTTTCTTGTAGTAGTACATTTCCTTTAGAAATTCTAATATACATTGGCATAATCTTGATAGAAGTTCCAATCAAAATACAACAATTACAAAGTTAAAGTATCCATTTATAACTACAAAAACCAACGGGACAATGAGTGCAACAAGTTTGTGCAGCCCCTTTGCACCTAAGAATGAACCATAGAAGACCTAGAGGTTTACAAATTATGTAATTTCTAATACTAGAAGGTTCAGTTGAACCAGCAAATATAACAATCAAGAGTAATATTCAATGTTGTTTATGGCGGATAGCAGTCCATGGCGGAGAACCAAAATCCAACCACACCGACCGTTTTACGGCGTCGTTATAGAGGATTATGAGTGTTATAAAGTAGCTGGTGCCCACTATTCCTTAACAAACATCCACTGCTTATGTAGTTATATCATACGAAATACCTATACTATCAAATACCTCTCTTCTGCGTCGTCATTGTTTCGATGATAATCCCCATTACTACACACCAACACTAGTTTGATCTTATTATGATTATGTTACTATGTTATATTCTCCCCTGTTGCAGTGAAAATACCAAGGGAAAATCTACCACTAGTCCATAAACTACTTCTCCGTAACGAAACATTTTCGTACCAATATTTATATAAACAACTAAATCGGTTACACCAACCAAACCAATATAATATTCTCAAGTTAAACCGTTATATATAACTAAAATGTATTAAACTAGTTCTCACCTTTTTATCAAGATGAATCGAGCTCTTGCACAGTATTGATATCATGACCGAATAGTCTCCATTGTCTCAGCTACTGAGTTGTTCCAGCAAGGTAAATCAAATTGATTTGTACAAAAATAAAACAAGAAGAAAAATTAATTAAATCTTAAACTAGAGTAAAAAAAATCTAATTTTTTATGGGAATCACAATATGGAATGGAAAAAGTAGCTTACTGGTAATGAAAGGATGGAAAACCCTTTGAAGATTGAGAAATTTTGAATCAACACAATCTTTATTTGTTAGAGTTTGAGACTTACCAAAAAAGCGTCAGATTAATAGGAAGAAAATGAGAAAATTGAAGGAGGGTTAAAGGAATCTCTGATGATATGGGATGAGTTCTCTTACAAGATTGTGCGTGTGTGCACGAGTTGATGGAAGCCTACACAAAACCGGAGAACCGAAGAGAATCGCGAGTTATGGAAGAAAGGATTAGGTTAAGGTTTGCGAGAAGAATTGTGAGAAGAAAGAATAAGATTGTGGTTTGGGAATTTAGGGTTTTGATTGATTTTGGATGAAGGAGAAGAGTCTCTCGATTTTGGTTGGAAGGGCTAAATATTTTAGTTTACCGCTCAACAAAAGGGAATGGCTTTGTAACACTCCGTATTTTTTTTATTTGCTCTGGATAATATTAGTTGTGATCAATTGAGTTCCAGTGTAGTTTAAGAAATTATCTGCAGAGATCATTAGGGAAACTGTTGAATTTAGAGTAAATCCAATTAATATTATCTGACTTTGAGATATTTTAATATTTGAAACTTTAGAGACTTTTTGGACAATTAGTAGTGTTGCTAATTGATGATATTTTCTATATCATTTCCTTTTCCACTCATTTTCCACTTAGAAGAAAAGAAGGGAAAAGATAGAAAGAATTTGGAGAGAAAGGAAAAGAAAGAAGAGAAAAAGAGGAAAAGGCTCAAGAAAACAAGATCTTCAACCATCATCCAATATTCATCGAATCATCTCATCTTCTTCATCATCATCCTCTGTATAAGGTGGGTTCTAGATAGATGCTCTAGATGTAGAATTTCATGAGATTTAGAGTTAGGTTGAAATTGTGAGAAATGAATAATTATGCTAAAATCATGAATTTAACGAATGAAATACAATATAATTGTTGTTAAATGCTTGTTGTTATGATCATACTATGTTTTGATGGTTATAATAAAGTTTGGATGTGTTTTGATTGGAAAATTATTGATTTTGGGATGAAAAACAGCGTTGTTGGGAAGTTGGGTTTTCCAGGCTTCGCCTAGCGATCCTGAGGCAAGTCTCAGCGAACAGATTTTCGAGGGTTCGCCTAGCGAACCCGGCAGCGAAGGTCAGCGAATGTTCGCCAACAACGTTCGCCTAGCGAACTTTGTGCCTTTTCAGTGTTGTTTGGTTCTACCTTGCTTCGCTGAGTTGTTCGCGAAGCGAAAGGAGAGGCGAGTGTTCGCCAGGGAGTTCGCGAAGCGAACTTTATGTCTGTTTTTGTTCTGTTTGTACATTCGCCAGGAGCTTCGCCTAGCGAAGGCTGGAGCGAATGCTCGCTAGGACGTTCGCCTAGCGAACATGGCAGGTTATGTGGTTTGGTTTCTCTTATAACTTTTGACTCGTTTATCCGTTTTGCGTATTCTTGATATCGATGTGAAACTATGAATACCCACTATATAATGAAAGGGATAAATACTGGTTTTGATGCCCGATGAAATAAATCGGAGGGAACCGTGAATTCGTAAAATTGGGGATATGTGGAATTATGTGTTTCCATTATGTGATTGATGACTAATTGCCTATGTTCTTATTGTTAAACCTGTTTGAGTATGTATGCATGTTAAAATACGAAATAGGTAGGGTGAGGAATATTACCGTAAAACCATGTAAGAAAGTGTGGAAATGACATAGTGACAACGCTCGTGCAGAAGAGACCGAGGCGTGTGTCTAGTAATCATAACCGGTTTATCTTGTGGTGTAGTTTCATGAGACTCGAGCACCTCCTCTGAAACGTATGCACAATTACTTGGCAGGTTTGATTCTCGCGTATAGTACGAATAGAGCCTATGGCTAAAGAGACTTGTGACGGTGTACGGGCCGTGTGAAGTGATGGATCACGGTGTACGGGCCGATGATCCCGAATCCATTTCGTATGCCAAGTAAATGTAAGGATCCATGACTCGGGTCGTCTTCTAGACATAGAAGCGGACGGGAACAAGGGATGCCTTGGTACGGTTATTGATTAGCGAGATTCTTGAGTTAACAGGCTCAGGACTTACTTTGGTACTAGTGTGAGTTCACAGGCTCACGAGTGTGAATGCATATATGGCGTGTGTGTACTTAAGTCACTTCTCTTCCCTTTTGATTTGAGTTAGGATGTTAGAACCTTGTAAAGCCGAGAGGACTATAAGATAGAGAACTCACTGAGATTTGATGTATCCCACCCCACTGTTGTTGTTTACATCACAGGTTCTGCAGGTTCGGCGAAGGGTAAGGACAAGGTTATTTGACTTTCCTTACGGATCGTAGCTTTTGTGTGGCAAGGCTTCCGTTGTGAAGATTTTTGAGATCATTATTTGATCTAGTTCTTAGTATTTGTTTTTGGAACATCTTGTAGATATACTATGTCGTAGTTATTTGTATTTAGGCTTTTTGGGCATGTATATGTATATGTGTTTACTAAGAACTTATTGTATATTTCAGTACCAAACGTGGAATTCACGTATAATATATGCTTTGATGTATGTATATATATATGTGGGCGTTACAGGCTTGGTTTCATTAAAACTCTACAAAATATATATTTTTTAATAAAATAATTGGGAATGGTCTGTTATGATGATTATTTTTAAAAAATAATTAAAACCCATATTAGAATGGTTATCAATCGTTGTTTATAAAGACTGTTCTATTTGTAATCTACAAAAACAATTTTGAGCTGTTGTATAAAATTTGTAAAAAATATATATCGTACTGCAACAAAATATATAGTTCGTTGTCTATTGTTCTCTACGAGAACAGTATTTTTACCTCTCTAAAACAAGGTGTTGTCATAGGACAAAAATGTTGTAGTGGACTTATATGTTTCTCTTTAAATTAATCTATTTATATATTGAATAATAAATATTTATTTAATATTTTATTTATTTATTAATGACAACTATATTATATGTTTGTTTTATATTTATAAATGATCAGTATTTTTCCAATAATATAAAAAAAGTTTATATTAAATAAATATTTATTATTCAATGTATAGATAAATTAATTTAAAGTGAAACATACAAATGGTCTAAATATGAAACATATATTTGTAATTGAAGCATATAAACTTTTCATTGATATTTAAAATAGATTTTTTTTTACAGAATATTTAAAATAGACTTAATCAAACATTAAACAACTATTTGCATGTTATGAATTAAACATAAAT
This sequence comes from Lathyrus tuberosus, assembly GCA_022829125.1. NCBI lineage: Eukaryota > Viridiplantae > Streptophyta > Magnoliopsida > Fabales > Fabaceae > Lathyrus > Lathyrus tuberosus. The sequence continues at coordinate 1,606,341 of JALAZF010000057.1, forward strand.
TATATAGTTTTTATTTAAATACAGGATAAAACATTGATTAAATTCTTACATAATATGAAATATAAAATTGTTTTGATTAAAATATAGGAAAACATTTTTAAATTGATACATAAAATTATGATTTCAATGTTCAACATATATTACTGAAAAATAATTTAACTTATATGTTCAAAATATTTTATAAAAAATATTTAACTTATATCTTAATAATATTTTATAACAAATTTTCTTTTTTTATTTACAGGTAAATTAGTTTTAAACAAAATGTTAATAGTCTAATTATGTGTCAAATGTTTAGGGATGACAATGGACAGGGTTTGGACAGGGTACTATAGTACACATCCCCATACATGTGATTTTAAAAAAAAAAATTCTCGTACACGAGCTCATACCCGTTTGAGCGCCAAAGTTAGCACCCGTATCCGTGCTCTATGGATATGTAAGTACCCATACTTGTACCCGTTACCCGCATTCTTATTAAAAATAAATAGATCAGTTATAAAATATCATATCATTTTAAGCTTTTAAAAACATTAAAAAAATTCCAAAAAAATTATTGTTGAAATAAACGAACACTTATATTAAATACATAATGGTTTTGTTGAGTTGTAATTCCTTATGTTGGAGCAGTGTAGCTCGACAGAAACAAGGATTAGTCGAATTAGCCTAATGTGTGTGTGTGTGTGTGTGTGTGTGTGTGTGGAAATGTCGAAACAGGTTGCTTCACACAGGATTTCGACTTAGGCCTATTTTAGTAGTGTTAGCTATTTTGGGCTTTTATAGTTTTGGGCTTTGGCTTGGGGTGCAAGCTAACCTAAATCTATAAATAGGGAGCAACCCTTATTTTGTAAAAAAATCAACTCATAACAGAATTCACAGTTTTGCAGTTGCAAAGTGAATAAAGAAGGTTCCACAGTTTGTGGGCAGAGAGAAACTCTGCAGAAAATTCTTCTTCTTCTCCAACGTTGCTTTCTTTCTTTCTTTCTAAACCTTTTCTTTTCATTGACATTGCGTGATTGATAACAATATTGAGATCAAGATTGATTAGGAATTCTCCATAGGATGTGGTTGAATTTCCAACATCTGGTATCTAGAGCTCCGGTTGCGATTCAAGGAAGCAAAACTGTGATGGCGATAAATCATCCAAACAGGCACTTTCTGGCAAACCTTCTGATTCTCAAGAAAGATAATTATGAGAATTGGTGCAAGCAGATTAAGTTGGTTTTCTGTTATCAAGATCTTTGGGATCTTGTGAAGGGAGGAGTAGCACTGCTTGCAGAGAATGCGACGGATAAAGAAAAGGTTGTACACAAAGAATTGAAGAAGAAAGATTATAAAGCTCTCTTTATAATTCACCAATGTGTTGATACAGATAATTTTGAAAAGGTTAGTGATGTAGAATCAGCAAAATAAGCTTGAGAGATTCTTGAAAAATCGTTTGGAGGTGCAGAGAAGGTGAAAGGGGTGAGGTTACAAACTCACAAAAGGACTTATTGATTTGCTTCAGATGGAAGACAATGAAAGCATAACAGATTTCTTCACTAGGGTTACAAAAATGGTGAATCAAATCAAGGTATGTGGAGAAGTGTTGACATAAAGCTCAGTTGTATCAAAGATCTTGAGGTCATTGGCTCCAAAGTTCGACCACGTGGTAGTAGCCATAGAAGAGTCGAAATACTTGTCAGCATTGATGAAGGAAGAGCTTCAAGGGACGCTTGAGTCTCATAAACAAAGGATGGCTGAAAGAGATACAGGAAAGTTGAAGAGTGATATAGCTTTGCAGGCGCAGTCAGAATAGGAAAGAACAGGCAAAGGAAGTTGGAATGGCAACAAATGTAGAGGAGGCTACAACAATTCGACTGTTCGAAATCAGCAGAAAGGAAATGGGTCGAATCAGAGAAAACCCTGAAACCAAGGCAACCAAAGAGGTGGTGTTACAGGTAGAGGAAGAGGCGGTGGTCGAAAACCTGACAAAAGTCACATTCGGTGTTTCAATTGTCAGAAGTATGGTCACTATTTTAGTGATTGTCCAAAAAAGAAGAAGAATCAAGAAACTGATGCAAAGCTGGAGAAACGTGAAGAAGAAAAGATGTTGCTCATGGTCACAACAAGTGATGAAGAAATATTCAAAGATCAGTGGTACTTGGACTCAGGATGCTCATCACACATGACTGATGGGAAAGATTGGTTTGTCAACATGAAGCCCTCAATGAAGAACATGGTAAAGTTTGCAAATGACAATACTCTAACAGCTGAAGGTATTGGTGATGTTCTGATTATGAGGAAAGATAGCAAGAGGTCAGTAATTTCCAATGTGTTATACATACCAGGCATGAAGAGTAATTTGCTCAGTATAGGGCAGTTGGTCGAAAAGAACTACAAGGTGTCGATCTAAGACAAAATGATGAGAGTTCTTAACTCAGGCGGTAGGTTAATCTTGAAGGCTCCAATGTCTCATAATAGGACCTTCAAGATTGAAGTTAATGTGATGGAGCATAAGTACCTTGCAACTGCAGCCAGCAGAGATGAATGGTTATGTCATTATTGACTTGGCCATCTCAACTTCAAAGACAACAGAGATTTGAAGAGAGGAAATATGGTTTCAGGATTACCAGAAATCTACATTCCAAGTGAAGTGTGTGAAGAATGTGTTCAGGCGAAACAACACAAGAATAGCTTCAGCAAGGATGTAGTAAGCAAGTCGAAGGCAATAATTGAAGTCATATATTCTGATGTATGTGGTCCTATCTAGGTGGATTCAATTGGAGGTAACAGATACTTTGTCACGTTCATAGATGATTTCAGTCAAAAATTGTGGATTGAGGTATTTGCCAAGTTTAAATCTATGGTTAAAAGACAAAGTGGTCAAAAGCTAAAGATTCTGAGGACTGATGGTGGTGGAGAGTATGTTTCGAAAGATTTTGATGCATTATGTGAGAAAGAAGGGATTGTACATGAGGTGGTGCCACCTTACACTCCACACAGAATGGAACTACAAAAAGGATGAATAGAACCATCATGAATATAGTGAGAAGTATGTTGAAAGGCAAGCATCTACCCTAGGAATTATGGGGAGAAGCTATGTCGACTGCAACATATATTTTAAACAGATGTCCGACGAAGAAGCTAGAAGGAATCACGCCAGAAGAATGTTGGTTCGATGTCAAGCCTAGACTATGTCATTTGAAGGTGTTTGGATCTATAGCAAATAGACCTGTGCCAAATTAGTTGAGAAGAAAGCTTGATGACAAGTCGAGTCAGATGATCCTAATTGGATATCATTTGACTGGAGGATACAAACTGTTCGACCCAGTGAACAAGAAAGTAGTGACCAGCAGGGACGTGATCATAGATGGGCTTAAGGAATGAGATTGGACTGAGAATGTTAAGAAGGATTCAGTGAGAATCTTATGTGAAGAACCAGCCATGGAAGTAAAAAGAGATGTTCGACAAGAAGAATTAAGAGGTGAAGCAGGCCCAAGCAGACCTCTTCGAACAAGACACATGCCTGCAAGGTTGCAAGAATGTGTGATTACATCAGATGATGTGGTTAATGAAGAAGATGAGCTGGTATACTATGCTTTCTACGCAGATGTCGAACCAGTTAATGCAGGTGAGGCATTGAAGGATTCGAAGTGGGTGAAAGCAATGAATGAGGAACTAGAGTCCATCGGACTCAACAACACTTGGTCAGTTGTCGAATTGCCTCAAGGCAAGAAGACAATTGATGTGAAATGGGTTTACAAGATGAAAGTTAATCCTAAAGGAGAGGTAACTCGACATAAGGCGAGACTTGTAGAGAAAGAATTTCTACTGAAGGAAGGAATCAACTTCGACAAAGTTTTTGCACCTGTTGGTAGGATCGAAATAATCAGGTTGGTTGTTAGTCTAAAAAACATGAACAATTGGTATACATGTCAGATGGATATGAAGTATGCATTCCTGAATGGCCCATTAGATGAAGAAGTTTATGTTGCACAACCAGCTGGGTTTGTGAAACAAGGTAAAGAATGAAAGGTGTACAGGTTGCATAACGCCCTGTATGGACTTAAGCAAGGTCCAAGAGCTTGGAATAAGAAGATTGGCAACTTTCTAAGGGAGAAGAAATTTATGAAGTGCACGACTGAGCATGGAGTATATGTAAGGCGAAGCAATAGTGAATCTATTATACTATGTCTCTATGTCGACGACCTGTTGATAACAGGAAGTTGCAAGAAGGAGATTGAAGATTTCAAACATAATCTAAGTGAGGAGTTTGAAATGTCAGACTTGGAAAATCTCTCATATTTCCTTGGCATCAAATTCTACAAGAGTAGTAGAGGTTTGATGATGCACCAAAGAAGATATGCAGGCGAAATACTCAAGAGATTTGAGATGCAAGATTGTAAACCAACTTTGACTTCAGCTGAGACCAGATTGCAACTATTGAAAGATTAAGATGAAGATGATGTTGACCCAACCTAATATAGAAGACTTATTGGGTCACTTTGATACCTTTGTCACACAAGGCCTAACTTAGCATTGAGTGTGGGTATGGTAAGTAGATTCATGAAAAAGCCAAAGGTATCACACCTAGCAGTGATGAAGAGGGTACTAAGGTATCTGAAAGGAACTGTCTACTACGACATTTTGTTTCCAACAGCTGATGAAGGAAAAGAATGCAAGCTATTGGGATACACTGACTCAAGTTGGTGTAGTGATGTTGAGGATTGAAAATCCACAGCTGGATACGTGTTTATGTTAGGTGGTGCACCAGTTGCGTTGAGTTCGAGAAAGGAGCCAATAGTGGCATTGCGTCATGCGAAGCAGAGTACATATATGTTTCTCTTTGTGCATGCCAATCAACATGAATGGTGAACTTGGTCGAAGAGATTATCGGGAAGAATCATGGAGCAATTACCATGAAGATCAAAAACATGTCAGCTATCAATCTGGCGAAGAATCCGATAGCACATGGTCGAAGCAAGAACATCGAAATGAGGTTCCATTATCTTCGAGAGCATGTAGCAGAAGGGAAGATGAACTTGGAACACTGCAGAGTTAAGAATCAGATTGCAGACATCATGACGAAGGGGGCGCAGGTCGAAGTGTTCAGAAGACTAAAAGCCATGATGAATGTAGATAGCTTAGACACAATGAATTAGGTGGTATTTTGAGTTGTAATTCCTTGTGTCGAAGCAGTGTAGCTCGAGAGAAACAAGGATTAGTCGAATTTACCTAATGTGTGTGTGTGTGTCGAGTTGTGTTAGTGTGTCGAAGTGTCGAAACAGGTTACTTCACACAGGATTTCGACTTAGGCCTATTTTAGTAGTGTTAGCTATTTTGGGCTTTTATAGTTTTGGGCTTTGGCTTGGGGTGCAAGCTAATCTAAATCTATAAAAAGGGAGTAACCCTTATTTTATAAACAATTCAATTCATAACAGAATTCACAGTTTTTCAGTTGCAAAGTGAATACAGAAGGTTCCACAGTGTGTGGGCAGAGAGAAACTCTGCAGAAAATTCTTCTTCTCCTCCAACGTTACTTGCTTTCTTTCTTTCTAAACCTTTTCTTTTCATTGTCATTGCGTGATTGATAACAATCTTGAGATCAAGATTGATTAGGAATTCTTCATAGGTTGTGTTTGAATTTTCAACATGTTTAACATTGATAAACTTTTTAAAATTGATAGACATACATTTTAATATAATAATATAAATTAAAATATATAAATATAAATTAAAATACATAAAATATATAAATACTTTTTAAAATTGATACATAGATGAGATAGGATTTCATATGTTACAAATTTTATGTATCTGAAGTAATCAATCCTAAATTTTATTTCACAAAGATTTGTTGTAATAAATTGAATTATATAATATATGTGAAATTATATTTATAAATATCAATTATTTATTTGATTGTATAAATTATAAGAGCATTACAATCGCACTTCAAATACAAACTATTTTATTAATACTTTCTCAAAACAAGTCACGTCACACGTTTACAGCACACCAATACCTTTTACTATTGATTCAAATATTATTCTGTGTTTTTGATAATGAGAGATTTTGCATTCGTACATATTATTCTATGTTTTACTACTATTGATTCAAATATTTTCATAAATATTGTAAAAGCAAAAATAATATTTTTATACGGGAAAAGATTCATTATTGATTCAACTATTTTTATAGACGAAAACAACGTTACTATTGATTCAAATATTTTTATAAATAATGTCAAAACAAAAATAATATTTATATACGAAAAAAATACATTGTTGATCAAAATATTTTTATATACGGAAAAAATAATATTATTATAAACGGGAGCAACTTTACTACTGATCCAAAGATGCATAATAGAAATTTATCGATGATTTTTTTCAATTATTTGAAAAAGATTAAGGGAGTTTATTAAAAAAATTGAGTAGATATCTAAAAATTGTATTCTCTCTCATAAAATAATTATCTTATTTGTAAGAAAAATTAAAACAATTGATTTATCTAATACAACTTTCAATAATTTTTATTTTTAATCATATTATTCTAGATATTGTTGTTTACCATTCATTCATCTTATACATGTATTACTAATTCAATTTAAATTTACTATTGTTCTAAACTTGGCAGGCGCTGTGCCCCCAGAGGGGCAATGCCCAATCCAATCCAGCCATTAGACAGGCCCAATAGCCAGAAACTAGTCGTTGGGCAGAAACTAGCCGTTGGGCACGTCCCCTTCACTCGCTAAGCAGTTCACGCGGCCAACTGTCTCCCCGAATCTCACGGAGACAGTTAGACCTGGTCAAAGGGCCACGCGCTTTGCCCTCCACTTGGCAACCCCTCATTGGTCGACCAGGCGCTTTGATCGCATGGGATCTCCCCATAAATACCCCCTCATTTGAGAGGGGCAGGTATTCAATATCCAATACTTGAACCCTTATACTTGCTTTTCTCTCTTTTGACCAAACACTTACTTTGGCATCGGAGTACCTTGCAGGTACCACCCTTTTTTTTCTCTCCTACAAGCATCATCACTTGTCCTATGCGAAGGCCACAACGATCCAGTCTGATCGCCTCCGATCAGCGGCGCCGTCTGTGGGAAACTAGCTTCCCCATATTTTGATTCAGGATCCTCTCTTTTTTCCATCTCGTAGACAAAAGCTTTCTTCATACCTCTATCGATCATCATGGCCTCCACCAAGAATGATGTTATCCATCAAGAATCCACCGTCGCTGTTATCACTAACAACACCGACCACGTCCTCTCCGGAGCTGCTTTCCTGGAGACAGATCATCGTGAAGAGAAAATCGCCTCTCCTACTCCCGATGACGTAAAACCTCCAGCATAAGCCGCTGAACGTGTTTTCGAACCTATTTCGGTTCCTCAAAACGCTGACCCCAGCATGGCTGCTCTTATAGCCTCTCTCAATAGGTCAAACCTCTTGATCTTCCAGTAAGGAGAAAAAATCAACATTCTCGAACACATCCTCCAAGAACGCATGCCCTCGGAGAAGCCTCGCAGCCCGTCTCCACATCCTCAAAAACGGAGGCGTGACAGGTCCAGAAGCCTCTCCCCAGAAGGAAGACGATCAAGGTCGGCGGAGCCCACATCCGATCTCACACGAAGACGACACCGGTCTCCCCCGGTGTCAAAGAAGTCCAGGCCCACCGGAAAGTCCGAGCATCACCGGTCGCACAGGCACTCTCCACGATGGAGCAGAAGCCGTGATCACGGCTATTCTCTTTCCCGTTCTCTGAGTACAAGCAGTGACGACGACTTACACGACCCCCTCTCACAAAAGATCATGGATACCAGAATTCCTCATGGGTTGGAGAAGCCCCCTGCTCTAGCAACCTATGATGGGACCACTGACCCCAGCGAACACATAGAGAACATAGAAGCAATGCCCCATTACCACAACGTGATCGGGGCCATAAAGTACAGATTATTCCCGATCACACTAAGAAAGGGGGCAATGGCTTGGTTCTACCGCATTCCTCGAGGGTCGATCACATCATGGAGAGATTTGAAGAGCCGGTTTGCCCAGCACTTTATGGCTTCCCGACGACATCCCAAGTCGGAGGCCACCTTGGAAGCTATTATACAAGGCAGGGACAAATCCCTGCGGGCATATATTGAACGGTTCAACAAAGAAGCCGTGGAGGTCTGTACAACGGACCATATGAAGAAATATCTTCTCGAGAAAGGCTTGAAACCCAAGAGCGAGTTTCGCAAAGACATGGGCATCGAGACCCCCCGCACGTTAACAGAGCTCCTCTGGAAAGCTGAAGCGTACATACAGTACGAGGAGAAGGAGGCTGCATACCATGCCGAGAAGCAAGAGATCGCGAAGGTGCCCGAGCAAAAAAAAAAGATAAGCCGGAGACGTCCCGACAAGGAAAAGAAAGGTGGCGACACGATCATCCCCTAGAAAGTAAAGGGCCTGCTGGTCGGTTCACGGAATATACCCTGCTTACGGCTCCCCGTGAACGCATTCTCTTCGAATGCATCAATACTGAATTCAAGCAGGGGGCGTCAGATTCCCCAAACCGACGACGTCCAAGGACAACTTCGACAAGAGCAAGTATTGTCGCTTCCACCGTAGCCATGGCCACACAACTGAGGACTGCGTGCACCTTAAAGACGCAATAGAGATCCTCATCAAAGAGGGTCATTTGAAGCAATACGTAAAGAAAGGCGATTCCTCCTGATGAGAGGCCTCAGATTCAAAGAAGGAGGCAGAATCGTCTCAATCCAGTCCTCCCCCGTAGGTCGCAATGTCCATTAGGCGACCAGAGGACTTTGTCATTCCAGATTGCCTCGAGGAGCCTTCCCGGATATCCGTCCACAGCACTTGGGAAGTATTCCCTGCAGCCATGGTTATCTCATGCGGGGGGTACAATGAGCTGGCAGTAGGATATGTCAAGAGAAAGTTCAAACAACTTATAAATTGCAGTCCTGATTGGTTGTCTATGCTTGAGAGAATCAAGGGGCGCTCATAATCGATCACGTTCTACTGCGAGGAGCTGCCCGGGGGCTCTCCAAATTCTCATATTCCTCTGCTCATCAGGGCCAAATTAACAAACACCGATGTCAGAAGGATCCTGGTGGGCCAGGGAAGTTCGGTGGACATTATGTACACTGGCCTGTTCCGCGCCCTTAAGCTAGACCACAAGAACCTCTCACCGTATGTGAGATCCGATTTCTAGGGGTTCAACGGAGCCACGGCTAGACCCTGGGGGTACATGGAGCTGCCGGTCACATTCGGGGAAGAAGAGGCATCCAGGTCAATCAGGACCCAGTTTTTGGTGATCGATTGCCCGTCGCTATATCAATGCATTTTGGGGAGACCAGCCCTCGAAAAATTGGTTGCTGCTTCAACCGTCCACCTCAAGTTGAAGTATTATACCGAGAAGGGTCACGTCGCAACTTTCCATGGGGACATAGAAGCTGCTCGCAGATGCTTCGAGGCAACGACCAGGGGACAAAACTAGATTGGAGCAGCACCTAAAGCAGCCAAACGGGTAAGGGATGAATATCGTCTAACCGAAGATGGCCAACCAGACAAGAAGCCTGCACTCCCCGTGCATACTATCGACATTGACAGCCGAATTTCAGAAGACGACAAGGAAGATAACGGTGAGGGTACGCCAACAGGGACGACCAACTCCCCCACATCAGCCCTCATACGACCAGTTCTAGATGGAGAGTTCGAAGTCATCACCTTCAGCAACAACACCAACAGAGGACTAAAGGTAGGTGTTGGACTACCCGACGAGGTCAAGCTACAGTTGAAGAAGTGCCTGGACAACAAAGATGACTTGTTCGCTTGGAGCGCAGCAGATATGCCCAGCTTGGACCCTGAAACCGCGTGTCATCACTTGACCGTTGATCCAGCTGCCCTCGCTGTTGCGCAACGAAGAAGAAAGCAATCCGACGAGAAGGCACAGGCTGCCGAAAAACTTGTACAAGACCTCTTAGAGGAAAAATTCATTTCGGAGGCCAGGTATACAACCTGGCTATCCAACATTGTACTTGTGAAAAAACATAGTGGAAAATGGCGCATGTGCATTGACTACACTGATCTCAACCGGGCTTTCCCGAAAGATGCTTATCCTTTATCGAGCATGGATAGACTTGTAGATAACTCTGCAGGTTTCAAACTCTTGTTCTTCATGGGTGCCTATTCGGGATACAATCAAATCCCTATGGCCGAAGAGGACAAGAGGTATACCGCATTCATGACCTCCTCGGGGAACTATGACTACAACGTAATGCCCTTCGGTCTGAAAAACGTTGGGGCCACGTACCAGCGCATGATGAACAAAGTCTTCCGATCAGAAATCGGGGACATGCTCGAAGTTTACATGGACGATATGATCATAAAGTCCCAAAAGGAATCTGATCATACGACTCACCTGCAAAAGGTTTTCGACCAGGCCAGGAAATGTAAAATGCGTTTTAACCCAGAAAAATGTACATTTGGTGTACGGGCAGGGAAGTTCCTCGGATTCTATCTCACCGAAAGGGGAATAGAAGTAAACCCAGATAAATGTCGAGCATTCACAGAGTTCCCCACACCCAGGTCAAAGAAGTCCATACAATCCCTAAACGAGATGCACGCTTCCCTTTCTCGTTTCGTGGCCAAATCCGCTTAGCACGCCCTGCCCTTCTTTAAACTCCTCAGGAAATATACCAGTTTCGAATGGATAGACGAATGCGAGCAAGACCTGGCCCACCTTAAGCGGGCTCTGTCCGAGCCACCTGTACTTTCTCGACCAGAATGTGGGGAAACTCTACACTTATACCTCTCTGTCGCCAGCGAAGCTATTAGTGCTGCTCTTATCCGCGAAACAACGGACGGGCAGAAGCCCATCTATTTCACCAACAAGGCCTTACAAGGGTCAGAAGTCAGGTACGCGCAGATAGAGAAAGTCACCCTTGCTCTCATCACCGCCGCGAGGAGGCTTAGACACTACTTCCTAGCCCACATCGTTGTTGTCCGTGCGGACCATCCCATCAGGCAGTTGCTATGCCGACCAGATACGGCGGGCAGGATGCTTAAATGGTCCCTGGAGTTATCAGAATTTGACATTCATTACGAGGGCAGAAAGGCCCTCAAGGCACAAGTTTTGGCCGACTTCGTGGCAGAAATGACGTTGCTACCATCCCCATCATGTGGAGCACATAAATGAACCGTTCACGTAGATGGGGCATCCAGCCCCTCAGGTAGCGGAGCAGGTATCATCCTCGAAAATGAGGAAGGAATAATAATCGAAGTATCGCTGGTCCTGTCCTTCCTTACATCCAACAACCAAGTTGAATATGAAACCTTTCTCACGGGACTACGGCTGGCCAAGGACGTGGGCGCCAAGGAGGTAAAAATCTACATTGATTCCCAGCTCGTAGCATCACAAGTACGGGGAGAATTTCAAGCAAAGAACGACCAGCTGGCAGAATACCTGGCACTGGTAAAGGAAAGACTTACAAAGTTCGATGCGTGGGAAGTCCAGCACATCCCCCGCGAATGAAACATGCGAGCAGACATCTTGTCCAAACTAGCTAGCACCAGAAAGAAAGGCAGAAACAAGTCCATCATACATGAGGTACTCGTCCGACTTAGCATCGAGAAACCATCCCAGCTGCTCGACATCAACATCATCGAGGACACCCATTGCTGGATGACTCCCGTATACAACTACCTCACCAAATGGGAGTTACCCAAGGACAGTAAAGAAGCCAGTGTAACTAAACGACGAGCCTATTCGTATGACTGGTTGAAGACAAACTCTACCGAAGAGGATTCTCCACCCCCCTCTTGAAATGCGTCGAGGAGAGTAAGGTCTCCGAAATTCTACAAGAAATCCATGAGGGCATCAACGCACAACACTTGGGGGTAAGATCCTTGGCACGAAAAGCCTTGTGAGCAGGATATTACTGGCCAACCATGCAACACGACGCCAAGGAGCACGTCCAAAAGTGGGACCGGTGTCAGCGTCACGGGGACATGCACTTGGTACCCCCCAATGAATTGAAGACTCTATCCTCGCCCTGGCCCTTCGCCTGGTGGGGGATGGATATACTCGGCCCCTTTACAATGGGGTCTTATCAAAACAAATTTCTAATCGTGGTCATCGACTACTTTACGAAGTGGATCAAAGCCGAAGCCCTCGCCAAGATCACAACCTTCAACATACTTCATTTTTACAAAAGAAATGTCCTCGCACGGTTTGGGGTGCCCCAAGTCCTCATGACCGATAACGGAGCTCAGTTCATGGACAGAAAGCTCCAAGACTTCTTCGCCAAATTAGGCACGAAGCAGCACTTTACTTCCGCCGAGCATCCCCAGACCAACGGGCAAGCAGAGGTTGCAAACAGGGTGACCCTTCGTGGTCTAAAGCGAAGGCTGGGCGAATCCAAGAAGAGATGGGTCCAGGAGCTATGATGTGTCCGTAAGTGCACGGATTTATCGAAGTAATATAAAAGATTGTCGAACCCACAGAGACCAATGTCAACCTACCGTAATCTATTGTCGCTTTGTAAAGCTAAGGCTAATGAATATTTAATTAAGAGGAAACTAGAACTAAAACTAAAAATGAACTTAGAAAATATGATAATAAAGAGAGGCCGGAATATGGATTCCACGTTCCTAAAGGACTTTGTAGAATTCGGGTACTAATTACAACTATAACTTAGTTCCGTAGAATATACCGACTTAAAATCTCTGCCTACGCTCTCGCGGTATTAACTAAAGTCATGTTCCCTAATCCCAGGATTTTGCTCTCGCTCGCCCGGTAAATAGGAAATATATTTTGAAAGCCAATAATATCCTAAACGTATCTAAAGCGCTCTCGCTGTATTTAGATATGTTGCCTAATTTCCACTATCCGGTTCGACCCCACGCTCTCGCAGTGCCGACTCTACCCTTAATTAATTTCTCACTCTCGTGACAAAATCGTGTTAAATAACCTTTCACTCTCGTGACAAAGCTATTTATATTATACTTGGAAATTAAAACCAAAACAGAATTTTAATCATAAGTTCGCACCTATTATTTTCTACCGAGTCCCATCGGTAACGACGATCCTCATACGCCAGACTCAAGACTATTTAGAAAGACATAGATAGGAAAACAAACACGTAGTTAAGATAAATAAACTTAATACTAAACATGATCTAGCAAATAAAATAAGAAAGTAATAACAGTAAAATAAACGATAAAGGGAACCTGGAATTAAATAGATGCTGAACTGTATTATGCCTGAAAGCTTCGAATCAAAGTACAGAAATCGACTGAAAAAATTTAATCCTAAAACTATATTGGTAATAGTCCCCTGATGTGGAGAACTATTACTTTTACACGGTGAAAGAAAACAGCCTAAAAACTAAACAAGGAAAATTCTGGCAAAGAAAAGTCCACCGTCTCTGTAAAACTGCTTCTCTTATATACTAAAATTTTGGTCTTCGTGAGAATAGGTTTCAGACGGTTTTCTCGCGTGAGTTTCACTCAGAAATCGCATTACAGGTTGACTGGAGAAATGGCGTAGAAATAGGAGGGAGTGGGCTTGTGGCACTCGCCATTCTTTCTCTTCTTAATTGTGGCCGCCACCACACTTTTTTTTTCCATTTTCATGTGTGGCACCCGCCACACATTCTTTCTTTTCCTTTGGTAAGTGTGGCACATGCCACACTTTGTTCTTTTCTATGTGGCAGGCGCCACACACATAAGGTGTGGCAAGCGCCACCCTCCTTATGTTGTGGTGGGCCCCACTCCTCTTCTTTTCTTCACATATTTTTATTTTTTTTTCTTCATATTTTCTCCTTCCTTCACCATTTCTTCCTTTTAATTCTTTTTTTTTCTTTCCTTTATAATCAAATCCATTTCTAATCGAGCAACTGAAAAAGGAAATAAATACCGGCATAATTAAATATAAATCAAAGAAAATAAATAAAACAAAACTAAAATCCATGTGAATCGGGTCTAAAAATACGATCCATTTTCGTGTTATCAAACTCCCCCACACTTAAATCTTTGCTTGTCCTCAAGCAAACCATGACTCACGAGAAAAATAGTGTATACGGATACTCATCCTAGGCTACCAACTCTACTTCAGTTAAGTTTGTGTCGATAGGTACTTGCTCACACACTAAGGATATCGTAACAACACGATTTTGCTTTTGCGGTCATCAACCTCCCTCCTTTACAAACCAATCTGAATCATTTCATTATACCTAAACCTAACTCACTCATCCTTCTTTTATCCCTTTTCATTCTGGTGCAATGACATTAAGCCCGTTATCCTTTCACACTCATGGTAGGATAGCTTGTTAGTGACTATGATCTCATTATCATCATTTTTTCCTTCTTTTTGCACATTAGCTTAAATATCAATAAAATAAAGAAGTTTGCATCGTTGGGCTAAATGATCCGGTGAGGATCACCTAACTTAGAAGGAGCATTTCTTTCCATTCATTCTTTCTTTTTCTTTTCTTAATTTACCTTTTAAGCCTGAGATCATACACTTATTTGCATCGACTTCCTACTTAGTGCGTGCTTAGGATGGTGCTGACTGCTAAATAAACTACTTAGGGACTACTAAAGGGGTGAGGACTTAAGGCTATGGCATAACAAGTACATAAATTGATTTCCATAATTGAGAGGCTCACGGTGTTAGAACGATACCGATCTTGCGGAATTTTCCCAAGTCTCACAATTCAACCTCAATTTTGTTTGTAACCTAAGATTTTCAAAAGAAACCCTGTTTTTAACTAAAAAATTTTCAAAATATTTGGTGTGGCTCAAGGGAATGGGGAAATCGACAAATAACATAAAATCACGCATAGAGACTCGACAGCACATGCACAGACGCACGAAACATTAAAACAGAAATTTTTTTAAAATCATGCTAGAAAATAGTAAATCTAACTAGAAAGCGGTAAAATGAAAGCGGTAAAGTTCCTCCCCCACACTTAAACCAAACATTGTCCTCAATGTTTTGATAAAATGTGGTAAAGGAAAGATAGAACCTGTATGAATGCCATGACCAAATTCGCTCTAATTCTTCCCATGTTGTCCCTGTCTTCGCTAGCCACTTCTACTTCGACGTCTTGTACTACGAGTTATCTGATTTTTTCTGAAACTTCACTTTACTGAAGCCGCTCATCAAACTACCTATTTCCGAAGGAAGTACCTGCAAAAAAATGTTAGAAAAATACGGTGCAGGGTGTGCAGGTGGATCCTGACCAAGCAAAGAACAAGGAGGATGTAAGTTACGGATAGGAGAGACATGCTCTCTCCAATCACACTCATCATCGGTGTCACCACCACCAGCGACATTCGCAGGAATGTCCGTGGGCACCAATTCATTTTTGGGATTGTCATCTAGAGATTTTTCGCCTAAATGTAGCTGAGACGTGACACGCGATACAATTCTTTATTTTCTGCAAACACAAACAATAAAAGGAAAACATTAAATTAAAAACTCGTGGGTTTCCTCCCACACAGGGCTTTGTTTAACGTCAATAGCTCGACGGTTAAGAGAGTTAATCTTCGGTTTCCATGGCCATTTATCAAGCCATCTCACATATCCCTCACCTTTTCTTTTCTTCCTTCTGTGGGATGGTTCGTTCTTTTGAACTTGTGGTGGTGGTTCTGGATCTATCCTAAGTATTAGCTTTTCAAGTTTGGGCTTAGTTATTTCATCCATCACCTCAAAGTCTAACCTTACCCTCTTAATGATTTCCCTGGTTTTATGGTCCTCTAATTTTCTCTTTTTATGCATGACGTCAAACAAAGATGCATCAGTCTGGATATTTTCCAATACCTCCACACACATTTTGGATTGGGAGTCTACAAACCTATGCGGGAAAGGAATCGGTGGGGTATAGGGATGAGGAACAGCCTTAGGTGCTACTTTCTCTACCTCTTTGACGACCTCCCTTTCAGGTGGTCCTAGTGAATTTTTCTCAATCTCTACTTATTCCTCACCAGAACTATCCTCAACCTCAATATCACTCTCCTCAACCTCATTATCACTCTCCTTAGGATTTTCGATTTTTGTTTCACTACATGTCACTACAACATCCACATGCTCCTCAAGGGAGGGTCCTATAGGTGTCTGTGCAAGTAGGGAGATTTGAGTCTCCAATGCCTCAGTGTGAGTCGCGAGGGACTCGACCGTAGTGTTTATTTGCCTAAGGGTTTCATAAGTATCTAGATGTTGTCTTCTAAGCTCTTCATTCTAGAGAGTTTGTGTCTCCACAAAGTACTTCATCATAGATTCTAACCTAGAATTAGTTGTTGTTTCAATGAAATCCTCCATTAATGTTTCGAGGTTGAAATTAATGGATTCTTGTGGTTCCTCAAAATATTGGGAGTGGTATGGTTCCTCCAAATACTGGGGGTGGTAATCGTAGAGGTAATTTAGATGTTGTTCCTCGAGATATTGTGAGTGGTTATCATAGAGAAAATTTGGGTGATACATAGTTATAGAGATAAGAGTGCCTTAGTCTATACGGTGCAACAACAGAATAACAATATTGACTGTTGGTCCCCAACAACGACGCCAAAAACTTGATGCGTTCGCAAGTGCACGGATTTATCAAAGTAATATAAAAGATTGTCGAACCCACAAAGACCAATGTCAACCTACCGTAATCTATTGTCGCTTTGTAAAGCTAAGGCTAATGAATATTTAATTAAGAGGAAACTAGAACTAAAACTAAAAATGAACTTAGAAAATATGATAATAAAGAGAGGCCGGAATATGGATTCCGCGTTCCTAAAGGACTTTGTAGAATTCGGGTACTAATTACAACTATAACTTAGTTCTGTAGAATATACCGACTTAAAAACTCCGCCTCACGCTCTCGCGGTATTAACTAAAGTCATGTTCCCTAATCCCTGGATTTTGCTCTCGCTCGCCCGGTAACTAGGAAATATATTTTGAAAGCCAATAATATCCTAAACGTATCTAAAGCGCTCTCGCTGTATTTAGATATGTTGCCTAATTTCCACTATCCGGTTCGACCCCACGCTCTCGCAGTGCCGACTCTACCCTTAATTAATTTCTCACTCTCGTGATAAAATCGTGTTAAATAACCTCTCACTCTTGTGACAAAGCTATTTAAATTAGACTTGGAAATTAAAACCAAAACAGAATTTTAATCATAAGTTCGCACCTATTATTTTCTACCGAGTCCCGTCGGTAACGATGGTCCTCATACGCCGGACTCAAGACTATTTAGAAAGACATAGATAGGAAAACAAACACGTAGTTATGATAAATAAATTTAATACTAAACATGATCTAGCAAATAAAATAAGAAAGTAATAACAGTAAAATAAACGATAAAGGGAACCTGGAATTAAATAGATGATAAATTGTACTATGCCTGAAAGCTTCGAATCAAAGTACAGAAATCGACTGACAAAAATAAATCCTAAAACTATATTGGTAATAGTCCCCCAATGTGGAGAACTATTACTTTTACATGGTGAAAGAAAACTGCCTAAAAACTAAACAAGGAAAATTCTGGCAAAGAAAAGTCCACCGTCTCTGTAAAACTGCTTTTCTTATATACGGAAATTTTGGTCTTCGTGAGAATAGGTTTCAGATGGTTTTCTCGCGTGAGTTTCACTTGGAAATCGCATTACTGGTTGACTGGAGAAATGGCGTAGAAATAGGAGGGAGTGGGCTTGTGTCACTCGCCACTTTTTCTCTTCTTAAGTGTGGCCCCCGCCACACTTTTTTTTTCTTTTCATTTTCATGTGTGGCACCTGCCACACATTTTTTCTTTTCCTTTGGTAAGTGTGGCACACGCCACACTTTGTTCTTTTTTATGTGGCAGGCGCCACACATATAAGGTGTGGCAAGCGCCACTCTCCTTATGTTGTGGTAGGCCCCACTCCTCTTATTTTCTTCACATATTTTTATTTTCTTTTCTTCATATTTTCTCTTTTCTTCACCATTTCTTCTTTTTAATTCTTTTTTTTTCCTTAATAATCAAATCCATTTCTAACCGAGCACCTGAAAAAGGAAATAAATACCGGCATAATAAAATATAAATCAAAGAAAATAAGTAAAACGAAACTAAAATCCATGTGAATCGGGTCTAAAAATACGATCCATTTTCGTGTTATCAAGCTACATAGCGTGCTTTGGGCCTACAGGACAACACCGCAGTCCACCACCGGGGAAACCCCTTTCCGACTAGCCTACGAAACTTAGGCGGTGATACCGGTAGAAATTAGAGAGCCTTTCGGACGAATAGAAGCTCCCCTCGACGAGGAAATGAACGACGAAGCCTTAAGAGAAGAGCTCGATCTAGTCGAAGAAATACGATCAGGAGCAGCTCTCCGCGAGGCCTCGCTGAAACAACAAATAACCTTGCGCCAAGACGCTAAGGTCATAAAGCGTGACTTCCCCGTTAGCAGCTTGGTCCTGCGCAGAAACCAGAAAGATTCGCGCGAAGGGAAGCTGGCCGCAAACTGGGAAGGACCCTACAGGGTCAAGTCCAAAACAGGCACCAGAGCATACTACTTAGAAACTCTGGATGGATAACCATTTGCTCGACCATGGAATGCTGAAAAGCTCAAACAATACTACATTTAAGACCAACCACGAGGTCAGACTAACTGCCGACGAGATCACCCCGAACGGGGAGACGACGCGGCCACAGGATCGTGCCCTGGTGAAGTACAATCCATTCTACAACACCGGCCAGCTTCTGCTCATGGGAGGAGCAGATCCTGCACACAACGGGGACACCTTAATCGAGCTCCGCCGTTGCCACACCAATCAGGCAGGACACCCAGCTCGCGATGGGAACAGTCCAAGCCTATGAGTTTAGTACCTCAACCGAGGTCCTAGTCTCATCACCGGCAAAAACACCTCGCCCGAGCAAACGTCCATTCAAACAAGCATACATAAATAAATGCGACAAGAAATTTCCAAACATAATGTTAATAACATCGGTTACAAGGCCGAAATAAGTCAGGGTTACATCAAAAGGGCAGCGCCCAACAAAACATTACATCAAAAGGGCATGCAGGCCCACAAAATACATGTACCTTCAAAAATATCCTAGTCAAACTAAACGACCTCGCTAACACCTTCCGGGGGAACCACCTCGCCGTTAACGACCACATTAAGCAGACCCATTCCCTCGGTCAGCAACTGGACGTCAGAATTGAGGGCCTTCACCTGCTCTAGAGCAGCGTTAAAACCAAACTCAGCTGCCCCCAGGTTGTCCTCCCCGAGGACACGGATCCTTTCAATCAGGTCCCTCTTCGTCCTCAAGGTCCTCTCATCCTCAGTCTCATCTTCACCCGCTGCCGACGACCCTACCAACTCCGCCATCCTCGCCTTCAAGCGGGCATTCTCATCATTGACATTCCTCACCTCCTCCTTCATTTGGGTCACTTCTTTTTGAAGCAGTATCTTGGCCTCCTGGTGACCTTGCAGCTTCTTCAACTCGTTATATATGTCGACGTTCTCGCACTCCAATGCATTGATCCTGGACTTTGCCTCCTTGAGGTCGGAGCGATGAACTGCGTCTGCATCTCCTAGGGCCAACGCCTCTTCCAATATCCTGATCATACCTGCTGCATCCTGGCAAAGGAGCTTCCTCCGCGCCTGAGGATCAGCGGACAGAATCGTTGAGGCATCAAGATCTGGGACGACAACGGAGCTCCCCTCGTCGAACATCTGCCCCTGCTGATAGCATGTAGGCAGTATAAACTTCCCTCCAAGAGAGCCACCCGAGTAGCCCGCAGGAGAGGCCCCAATATCATCCCGCTTCCTCTTGTGGGATGAGTTAGGAGTTGGTGGTATGGAAGTCATCTCCGGGGTAGGGCCAGCGCCGGACACAAACTTCTCTAGCATCGCTTGCTGCTTGGTTGCTCCGGCTTTGGGAACCGAAGGCACCTTCTTCTGAACTTTGGCTACCTGCGACCTCATCAAACGCTCCCTCATGTCGGCCATTTTTTCTGCGAACACAAGAAGACAAAAGTTAGTAGATAGAAGAAACTTAGCAAATACGGGCACGAGAGCAAGTTATACCAAGAAGCTGGAAGGCCATGCCGTCGTTTTCACACTCGAGGAGGGCCTTAGTGTTAATATAACGACTTGCTCTTGTGGGCACCCCATCGTCCCCGAACGCTACTCAAAGATAACTGTCCACAAGGATACCTTAAGTCCTCACTTTCCACTAAAGCAAGGACTTGGGGGGCTCCTGTTCTGGACTGGGCAGGCGATGTGCCCCCAGAGGGGCAAGGCACAATCCAATCCAGCCATTGAACAGGCCCAATAGCCAAAAACTAGCCGTTGGGCAGAAACTAGCCGTTGGGCACGTCCCCTTCACTCGCTAAGCAGTTCACGCGGCCAACTGTCTCCCCGAATCTCCGATCAACTATTATTCTTATTTTTTTTCAACTTCCTATTTTTATGACTTTTGCAAGGAAATGGGGGTCCAAAATCATATCTCACCCAAAAACATACATTATACGTAGGCACGAGTATGTTACTAGTTAATACAGAGATAATAAACACATGTGTCTATTCAACCACATATCTGCATATACATATGGATTTTTACTCACTTCAACGACTCATGCTCGATTCGACAGTTGGTGCTATTGTTGTAGCCATGGCTATTCCTCGAGTCGGTTGCTCAACATTTCCATGCCTCCCTAACCATGCCAAGTTCAATCAAAATAGTACTAAACTAATGGCTAAAATCATACAATATGGTTAATTGATTAATATAGACCTACCAATGACCAAGTTAAATCCTTGATTTTAAAGCTCAATATGGTAAACTAATTAATATAGATTCCGTCAACAAAGTATGAGATTGAAAAATTCATCGGTGTGAATGATTTTGATCTATGGCACTTGAAGATGCAAGCCCTGCTGATTCAGTATGGCTTGTTAGAAACGTTAAAAGGATCGAAGAAGATGGATGTTTCCCTAATGAAGAAGGAGAAGACGATGATGATCAAGAAAGCCCATAGTTCCATCATCTTGAGACTTGGTGATAAGGTTCTGAGGCAGCTTTCAAAGGAGAAAACTGCAACGGGTGTGTGGAGCAAACTTAAGGGTTTGTATATGACCAAATCTTTGGCCAATCACCAATACCTGAAGCAAGCTTTGTATTCATTCAAGATGAGTGAAGACAAAGCCTTGGCTGAGCAGCTGGATATGTTCAACAAGTTGATTCTTGATCTTGAAAATATCGAGGTTAAGATTGATGATGAAGGTCAAGCATTGTTGTTGTTATGTGTTTTACCAAGATCTCATGCTCACTTCAAAGAAACTCTCTTATATGTAAGAGATTCCCTGACCTTTGAATAAGTTAAATCAACCTTATATTCGAAGGATTTGAATGAAAGGAAAGAGAAAAAGCAATCATCTGTTGGATAAGGTTTGTCCGTTAAAGGAAAATTCTTGGATAAAAATGGTAGATTTGAGAAGAAGAAGGGTAAAATTCTAAATAAAAAATCTTATGGTGGTAATACTTTTGCAACTAGGTGTTATCATTGTAAGAATGAGGGTCACACAAGAAAGGTGCGCCATAATCGAGTGAATAATCATGGTGGAAAGGATAATGGCAATGCAGCCATTGCGCAAGATGATTATGAATCATCTAATATCTTAGTGGTTTTAAGCAGCGACTCTAACAAGGAGTGGATTATGGATTCATGTTATACTTGACACATTGTTGTACTCTAATTTTTACCCCTAAGATTTCTCATATCTCATTTGCATCTCATACCACAAACAAGATCACAAACATTGTTTCTCCTGCCCTTTTCTGTGGGTTTGCTCTTGAGGGAGATCACCAAGCATCTGTGTGTTTCTTAATTGCTTTATGTTTGTTTCTGTTTACTAACCTTTAACCAAAATACTAAAAATATTTTGCAATTTTGCTTGTTTCTTCTTCTCTGTGTGTTTAGGGTTTTGCAGGGAGATTGATGGCAAGGGCATGGCTTGGACTCAAGTGTGGCTATTCAGTTATGATCAAGATCGGATGGAAATTTGACCTAATCTTGGTCGAACCATCATAGGATTCTTTGAATTGCAAATTGGTTGTGTTAGTGGGATATTTTCTCAGGCAATGTGTATCCAAAATCAAGTTGTCTTGTGCTGAAACTCATCAGGTTATCAAGCAGTGATTCATCAGGAGTTTGGTCTAAAATCAAGTTGATCAAGAGTCCATCAGTCCATATTGTGTTCATTTGTGGATTTATTTTCCCAGAGATTGATTCAAGCCAAATTCAAAGTGATTCAAGATTTATTCCATTTTGATCAGAGATTCAGAGAATTATGGCAAAGATCAAAGTTGATGGTCGATGTTTCAGTTGCAAGTTATTCAATGGTTCAAGGAGTGACTTCATTCATATTAATCAGATGCTTTTTGGAAAATTTCAAAATTGGTTTTGGATTAAAATCGAGATTTCATATCCATTTTCAATTATCCTTTTTTTCTAAAACCATATTCAATCCAAATATCCATTCTTAAATATACATTTGATTTGGATGTCCATTCAATTTTCATATTCCATATCCATTATAATACCCATATTAGTATCCAAATTACCATTCCAAATCCATTTAAAACCACTTCCAACTTTTCATTGTCCATATCCATTTTTTTTACTTTATCCAAATTACAAAATCCAAAATTCCACAAAAAATTATGGCATAATTGTCACAAAAAAAATTCAAAGTTTACAAAAGAAAACCCAAGTTACATTTTAGTCCAATACAACAAAAAATTGCCATAAAAAAGATAAAGAAGAACAAGCTGTGGAAGCAAGCTAACACGGCCCATCTTTCTTGCACACAAAGTCTTCATGCTATCAAAGCCTTCCAAGTGCAAGCCGCGGTTTCAACCAAGCTACTACCAAGCCATTTGCACATGAATCAAATTCAGCCACTTGATGAAGACCTCAAACGCAAATGCAACAAACTCCCAAGCTGCCAGGATGTCCAAAACGTGAGCCAACGTTCCAAGCCATCTTCTAAGCTGTGCCATGTTGCCTCAAGCTATCTCCAAATTCTGCAAGCCAGCCCTACCAAAAACAATTCACGCTGCTACTAAACGCATCACGCATTATAGCAAAATGCAGCCGAAATAATAAAAAACGACGTGGAATGACAAAAGCGTGAAGAAAATCAAAACGACATTACGTATACAAATTAAACGCAAGCATAATTGTAAACGGCAGCAAACTCACCACAATTTTCACCAATTCATCAATTCATCAATTAATCAACACAACAAACAACCACTGCAGAATTCACAATACACCTTCAATCACAACCGCACGACGCACCATCCACAAGTAACGGAGCATCACCAAATCCAAACAAGAATCACTTCAATCTACAATAAGTACTCAGAAAAGTAGAAGGAGAAGATTATAAGCTTTCTAACCTGAAGTCGAAGGTAATTGAAGTTTTCCACCGTGAATCTCGCAATCTAATTTGTATTTGTGGTGAAGTTTTGTTCAAAATCGAGGACATGTTTGAGTAGAGGATTGAATTTTGATCACAACCGCGCTCCGATTCGGTTGAGTTCAGAATTACAAGTATGAAGGGTGAATAGTGACGGCCATAAGTGTACACGATGAAGAAGATCACCGTCGTCATTTTCTTGTTTTGCTGATTTGTATTTTTGTTTTTTGGGTTTAAACTTTTGAAGCCTTTCATTTTTTTTTATTTGGGCTGGGCCGTAGCTTTTTTTTACCACCACTTCTTCTATTTTGCTACACAAACCCTCCTTTCTCTATTTTTTTTTTTAAATTTAATTCTTCATTTATTTTAGTAAAACCTTTTTTAAAATATTTTTTGATGAGAATTCCGTCAAAGATTTTTCTTGTTCTAATATTTTAGATGATTTTGGATTTCTTTAGTTTTTGCATTTTTGATATTTTAGTTTAAAATTTCTTTTAAAAATTCATGTGATTTACTTTGTTCTTGATTTTCTTTTTGTCTTGTTGATTAATTGATTAATGGTTGTTGGTTGGATCTTAAATTTTGAACATGATATTGTTAATGTCAATGGACCATGTGCGTCGATAGGAGAAATTCTGAATCCACCAAGGAGAGGTGATTGATATTAATAACGATTTAATCGAATTAAGATTCATTTTGGTCCTCTTTCTTTTTCATCTTTTTTTTTCTTTTGGTCGATGAGATCTTTAAATCGATGATTGTTGGTTTTCAAAGATGTTTATTCTTCATTATTTCAAATCTATGGGTGAATGATCATTTAGATCATTTTCCATACTTTGGAATCGTGATAGATTTCCTTTGATAAATCTATGTGAAATCTCGATTATGATTAGACCGTTCACTTTTTCTTTTTGTGTGACATGTTTTAGGAGGGTGCTTTATCTATCACTTCTCTAACATGTGTTAACACTAATATTGTTATTGACCGGCCTCCCATAGTATGATCTTCCTCATAGATTGTACTACAATTGCTTAACATAGCGCTACATGTGTCCCGTATCGGAAAATGATCATTTGTGGCTCAAACTTATGTTTGAAAGTCCAAGTATGGTTGATTATTTGTATTGGGTCCATTACTTATGAAACTTGTTGTTAGGAGACTTTGATTTTATCAATCCTCTAATGAGTCTTCATTAACTTTGGCCTAAGTTCATTATTTAACCATCGTTGATCATTTGTTCTAACAACTAATCACTAACTCACTAACAATATTATTGTACTAATTTTGTTTATGTTTCCTTCTAGCTCCCTATCTCTCTTTTATTTTTATGCTCCATTATTATCATCTCATCTCATATTATTGTTTATCCTTCCGCTATTTTTCCTTTGTCTATTGGACGCATGTTTATGCTTCCGCTCTCTTTTTCTTTTGTCCACTTGGACCATATCTTGTTCAAAACACTATTAAAGGAGTAACCTCTAAAAAAACTTGGTGCTCTTAATTTTTTGGTAATGCTTATGGATGGACTTAGACCTTGGACCTCTTGGATTATTCTTAGACCCTTGGACTTAGAATTAGGACCATTTCCCTATGCTTGGAGTATTATGGATCTTTGCCTTTATTTGGATTTCTCATTTGCTTATGCTTCAAGACAGATGGAATTATCATTCGGTTAGATCTTTCTTATCTCTAACTTTTATTTTGCTTTAGGATAATCACTTCTTCTCCACCCCTTCTTTAATTTCCAAAATCTCCTCCCTTTTTCAAAACCTTCTTGTTTTCAAAACTATAACCTCTTTCAAAATAAACCTTGACTTTTATCAAGTGCTTTTTCAAACTTCCTTTTCTTTATTAAATGTCAATCAATGTTAATCATACTTTGACTAATTTCAAAAAGACATAAAAAATACAAAACCTCATTCAAACCCTTTGTGCCTTCGTGCATTTTTTCATTTAAAACTTTTCAAAAAGTTAAGACCCGAGTCATTTTCATAGTTGAGATGTAATCTCCTATTCCCCATGGTATTTAAGATGCTGACATTTTCCACTTAGGTCTTAAGTGATAGACTTGTTGATTTTAATCCAAGAAAAACACTCCATCTTATAATGATGCAAATGTTGTCTTATACTTGTGGGCGACTAGTCATAGTTTTCTCCTTAAAATGACGACTTGTCTTTACATTTAAAATCAACCATAACAAACCAATTTTGTTATTTGTACCACG
The DNA here is from genome assembly GCA_022829125.1 of Lathyrus tuberosus. Lineage (NCBI taxonomy): Eukaryota > Viridiplantae > Streptophyta > Magnoliopsida > Fabales > Fabaceae > Lathyrus > Lathyrus tuberosus. The sequence continues at coordinate 1,632,021 of JALAZF010000057.1, forward strand.
AACTACGAGGTTTTGATCCTATATTGCACTTTGTGGGTACGTAGGCATGAGGTGACAAGTCTCTCCAAACACAAAAATCTTAAAAAAAATATTTCTCTTCTCATCTCTACAATCTATTTTCAAACAAACCTTTTCAAACCAAAAAGCGTAGATATTTCAAAGGGTTCCTATAGAGTACTATAGGCGTTTTGGGTGCTAACACCTTCCCTTAGCGTAACCAACCCCCTTACCCAGTCTCTGTTTACTTGTTCTTGTTTAGAACTTGTTTAGATTTTGTTCGCTTTTTTTCCTTTCCTTTTGGATAAAATAAAAGTGCGGTGGCGACTCTTGCTTTATGAGTTAAGTTAATCAATAGCTTACACTCACGATTTTTGCCGCTACACACATGACTTAAACAAGGATGTGTTTGACGAATTATGTGATCAAGATGGTGGTTCAGTGCTACTGGGAAACAACAAAGCCTGCAAGATTGCAGGTATTAGATCTGTTAGATTCAAGCTCCAAGATAAGTTAATAAGGTTATTGAGTGATGGCAGGTATGGACTTGAACTTAAAAGAAATTTGATTTCTCTTGGTGAATTCGACAAGAAAGGATATGTTTTTAAAGGAGAGAAAAGTATCCTAAGGGTAATGAAAGGGTCGAAGGAAGTCTTGAAAGGCATCGAGAGGCAAGGCCTATATACCCTTGAGGGTGAGGTTATAAGTGGTTCAGCAGACGTGGCATCCACAAAATATGTTTCAAAGATTGAGCTATGGCACAAAAGACTTGGCCATGTTAGTGAAAGAGGCCTGATTGAATTGTCGAAACAAAATATACTATGTGGTGACAAGGTCGAAAAAACTGGAGTTTTTTGAACCTTGTGTATTTAGTAAATCCTGTAGGGTGAAGCTTAATAAAGAAAACAGAGAACACATGGATCCCTTGATTATATCCATGTTGATCTTTGGGGGTCTGCAAGAAATCTTTTACACTTAGGTACAAGATATTTTCTATTCATAGTTGATGATTACTCACAAAAGTTGTGGGTATTCGCTTAGAAAACTAAGGATGAAACTTTTGAAAAATTCAAAAGTTGGAAGACTCTGGTCAAAAACTAAACTGGCAGGAAGGTCAAGAAGTTGAGGACCAACAATGGTCTTGAATTTTTCAATGATGCTTTCGACATCTATTATGATGTGTTTGGTATTGTGAGGAACATAACTATTGAAGGTACTTCCCTACAAAATAGTTTGTGTGAAAGGTTTAATCGAACCATTCTAGAAATGGTTATATGCATGTTGGTTAGTGCAGGAATGAAGAAGATGTTTTTGGCAAAAGTTGTTATGATTGTAGCATACTTGATAAATAGGTGTCCCTCGACTACCTTGGGAATGAAGACAGCTGAAGGAATCTGGCCGGGACATCTATTTAATCTCGCCATACTTAGTGTATTTGGTCGTTTGTCCTATGCTCACATTAGGCAAGACAGATTCAAACCTAGAGCTCTGAGATGTATGTTCCTTGGATACCGTGAAGGAGTCAGAGCTTATAGGTTGTGGTGCCTAGAGCCAGGTCACAAGAGGTGTATTATAAGTCGAGATACAGTTTTCAATGAAGTTGAAATGGATTTCAAGAAAATTGATGATGTTGGTCGAAGTATGAAGATCTCTGGAGAAGAGCTGGAACAGGAAGAGATTCTTGTTGACTTAGAACATAGTGATACTGAATTGCATAACCCATATGAAGTCGACAAAGAAGCACAAGGTGTTGATGATGATGAGGAGACTGATAATTCTTTGACTTATTTTAAAAGGCAAGAAAATATCTATAGTCATTACTACTCATTAAGATGTTATTCTGAGAGTTTAAGGAACATTTTTGCACTAACCTAATTGATTGGGTAAAGTGATGTGGTATTTGGATCGAACTCTAGCCTCTACTAGGTTAGCTTCATGGTTTGACAACAGTCGAAGATATGCATGCCATAGTCGAAGGATGACTCGGTTGGCTGCTTCAGCCTGTCCGTTTGCTTGAGGGTGCTTTACGGATGCGAAGTGCTGCTTCGTGCCCAGTTGGGTGACGAAGTCTAGGAACTTCCTGTCTGTGAATTGCATCCCATTGTCCGTTACTATCGCTTGGGGGATACCGAAGCGTGCAAGGATGTTTCGTTTGTAGAAACACAGGATGTTGAGGGCCCTTATTTTGGCTAGAGCTTCTGCTTCTATCCATTTTGTGAAATAGTCTACGCCCACTATGAGGTATTTGTTTTGACTTGACCCTACCACGAAGGGTCCTAGGGTGTCTAGGCTCCACCAGGCGAATGGCCACGGGGAGGACAAAGCCTTGAGCTCGTTAGGCGGAGCCAGGTGCATGTCCCCGTGTCGTTGGCATTTATCGCATTTCTTCACGTGTTCTTTCGCGTCGTTTTGCATGGTCGGCCAGTAGTAGCCTGCTTGGAGAGCTTTTTGAGCAAGGGACCTTCTGCTGAGATGTTGGGCGTTGATTCCCTCGTGGATTTTGCGCAGGATGTGTGCGACCATTTCCTCCTCGACACATTTGAGCAGCGGAATGGAGAATCCCCGCCTGTAGAGTTTATCTTCGACCAAGACATAAGAGCAGGCTCTTCGCCTGACTATGCTGGCCTTTTTTGGGTCGGACGGAAGTTCGTCTTTGGCGAGATAGTTGTAGACTGGGGTTATCCAGCAGTTGTTGTCTCCGATCATCTGTACGTCGAGTGTCGGGGAGGCCTTCTCGATACTGTGTCGAGGAAGTACTTCCTATATAACGGATTTGTTTCCTCCTTTCTTCTTTGTGCTGGCTAGTTTGGATAGCACGTCCGCTCGCACGTTATGTTCGCGGGGAACATGTTTCACTTCCACTAATGTGAACTTTGCCATCTCCTTTTTGACCAGGGCCAAGTACTCGGTCAGGTTGTCGTTTTTGGCTTGGTATTCTCCCCGGACCTGTAGGGCCACGAGTTGTGAATTCGTGCAAATGACGATCTCTTCTGCGCCCAGGTACTCGGCCAGGCGTAGCTTAGCGAGGAAGACCTCGTATTCAGCCTGGTTGTTGGAGGTTGGGAATGACAGGGTGAGTGACACTTCGACGATGATTCCTTCGTCGCTTTCCAGTATGATGCCCGCGCCGCTGCCTGTCGAGCTTGAGGCACCGTCAATGAAAATGGTCCATTTGCGCGCTTCGCTTGCGGGGGAGTGCGTGAATGTCATCTCCGCGACGAAGTCGGCCAGAGCCCGGGCCTTGAGGGCTTTTCTGCTTTCGTATTGGATGTCAAATTCGGACAGTTCTAACGACCATGTGAGCATTCGGCCGACCATATATGGTCGTCCGAGCAGCTGCTTTATGGGTTGATCTATTCGAATCACGATCTTATGAGCCAGGAAGTAATGTCTTAATCTTCTGGATGCATTGATGAGGGCCAGCGCCACTTTCTCTATCTGCTGGTATCTTAACTCTGGCCCTTGCAGTGCTTTGCTCGTGAAATATATGGGTTTCTGCCCGTCAGGTGTCTTGCGGATGAGAGCGGCACTCACTGCTTCGGTTGCTACGGCCAGGTATAGGTACAATGTTTCGCCATTATCCGGGCGAGAGAGGACCGATGGCTCTGAGAGTGCTTGTTTCAAATGGAGAAGGGCCTTGTCACACTCCTAGGTCCATTCGAACGCTGCCTCTTTGCGGAGGAGTTTGAAGAATGGTAGGGTGTGCTGGGTGGACTTGGCCACGAAACGAGATAGTGACGTGAGCATCCCGTTGAGGGACTGGATGGATTTTTTGGACTTGGGCGTAGGAAACTCGGAGAATTCCCGGCATTTATCGGGATTGGCCTCGATTCCTCGTTCCGTTAAGTAGAAGCCGAGGAATTTGCCTGCCCGAACACCGAACGTGCACTTCTCCGGATTAAAACGCATTTTGTATTTCCTGGCCTGTTCGAAGACCTTTATCAAGTGGGCAGTATGATCGGTTTCCTCGAGGGATTTCACGATCATGTCGTCCATGTAGACTTCGAGCATGTCGCCTATTTCTCCCTGGAATACCTTGCTCATCATTCATTGGTACGTTGCTCCGACGTTCTTCAGGCCGAAGGGCATTACGTTGTAGTAATAGTTGCCCGATTCGGTCATGAAGGCCGTATATTTTTTGTCGGACATTGCCATCGGAATTTGATTATAGCCCGAGTAGGCGTCCATGAACGATAAAAGTTTAAAACCAGCAGAATTATCAACAAGTTTATCAATATTGGGGAGGGGGTAGGCATCCTTCGGGCATGCCTTATTGAGATCGGTATAATCAATGCACATCGCCATTTTCCATTAGATTTTTTAACTAGTACAACGTTGGACAGCCAAGTGCTGTACTTGGCTTCCGAAATAAATTTGGCCTTGAGGAGGTCCTTTACAGCTTTTTCAGCAGCCTCCGTTTTCTCCGGAGACTGCTTTCTCCTACGTTGTGCTTAGACATGGCAACAAAACCCATACCCGCGGGTACCCACCCTAACCCGGCCCGAAGTTGACGGGGAAAACCCGCTTTAACTGGGTTTGGGTTTTCCCCGATTAAAAAATATGGGGACGGGTCGGGTAATGGGGACACTAGTACCCACCCCGAACCCGTCCCCGAACCCGCCCCGTTTATTATATTATGTACATTATTATTTAATTTTGTTAATTTAGAATATTAAATATGTGGCCAATGTTTTCATATTTTGATTTGTTTTATTTATTTAATATATTTCAAATGTATGTAAGATTTTTTTTGAGATTTTTTTTTTATTTTATTATTTGTAATGTAATTTGATTTTGGAAAAGATAAATATTTCTACTAAAAAATTGATTTTACTAAATGGATGGTGGCGGGGCGGGGATACCCGAACCTGTTTGGGACGGGTTTGGGTTTTAATTCTCCATCCCCAATTGGGTTTGGGGCGGGGAACCGGGATTGTTTGGGGATTCGGGTTTGGGTTTGGGGGAGGTAAAAACCGTCCCCGACCCGCCCCGTTGCCATGGCTAGTTGTGCTACGGCCTTGACGGCCGGGTCGATGGTCAGCTGGTGGCAGGCGACAGATGGATCCAAGCCGGGCATTTCAGCGGCGCTCCATGCGAAGAGGTCAGCATTCTCTCGGAGGCATGCTTTGAGCCGCTTCCTCGCAATGTCGGGCAGGTCTGCTCCAATCTTTACTCCCCATTGGGGGTCTTCGCCAAACAGAACGATCTCAAAGTTGCCATCCGGGATGGGGCGCATCGGATGGGAGCTGCTGCTGGACGATGTGGACGGGTTGGCCGAAGCTGCTTGTTCTTCTGGTTGGTGTTCCTCGGGGAAGCGATTGTCGAGGTTGATGGATTCGACCTGGGGCAGAGGCTTGGCCTCCTCAGAGCTGCTTGGCAATGTTGGCTTGCCCGACGCTTTAGGCTTGGACGCAATCGCATTGAGCCCCTTTGTAACTGCCTCGAAACACCTACGTGCAGCTTCGATATCGCCGTGCAGGGTGGCGACCATTCCTTTCGAAGTGTAATACTTCATCTTCAGGTGGACTGTTGAGGGTACCGCTACCAACTCGGCCAGAGTTGTCCTTCCAAAAATGCACTGGTATAACGACAGGCAGTCGATCACCAGGAATTGCACTTTGATTGATCTGGCCATCTCAGATGATTTGAAGGTCACGATCAGCTCGACGTAGCCCCACGGCTTGGTCACTGATCCGTTGAATCCCTGTAAATCAGACCCTACATAGGGGGTAAGGTGCGATTCGTCCAGCTGAAGCGTTGAAAACAACTGGGAGTACATGATGTCGACCGAGCTTCCCTGGTCGACTAGGATTCTGGGAACGTCGAAGTTCGCCATTCGGGCTCTGACGAGCAAAGGTATGCTTGAGTTCGGGGATCCGCCGAGGAGCTCTTCCCGGTAGAAGGAGATGGGAACGGAGCCCTTCTGGGCCTGATCGAGCGTGGTCACTTTATTGGAGCTCGTGTTGATCAGGTGCTCGAACTTGCGTTTCATGGAGCCCACAGTGACTTTGTTGAAGCCCCCGCCAGAAATGACCATGGTGGAGGGAAAAGTCTCCCACGGGCTGTGGGCCACGAGATTAGCAGGGGCGCTGAGCCCGTCCGGGACGTAGAAGTCCTCCGGTCGTGATATGGACATAGTGACCTGTATGTTGGTGTCTTCCGAGGAGGGCACTTCCTCCTCTATCTTCTTGGACTCCTGGGCGTCCTGCCGAGGAGTGTCCATCTTCTTGGCGAACTGTTTCAGGTGCCCGTCCCTGATCAGTATCTCAATGGCATCCTTCAGATGGATGCATTCTTCTGTAGTATGGCCGTGACTTTTGTGGAAATGGTAGTATTTTGATTTGTCCACGTTTGTTCTGTTCGAAAGTTGTTTGGGGAAGCGGACCCCCGCCTGTTTGAACTCCGAATTGGCACATTCGGACAAGATCTTTACCCTGGAAACGGTCAGGGGAGTGTAGTCATGGAACCGCCCGGAGGGCCCTTTACTGTCATGTGAGTCACGAGGACGGTCCTCGCGCCTCCTTTCGCCCCGACGAGATGTCAAAGCTTCCTCTCCTCTGGACGATCGAGCATTCTCCTGATGGCGTGATGCTCAGACGTTGTTGGCCGCAACCTTTTCTTCATACTGAATATGTTTTTGGGCTTTGAGGAGGAGGGCATCAATGTTCCTCGATGGTGCGAGGCGAATGGCTTTAGAAAATTCGGAGCCTGGGCGGAGCCCTTGCTCGAGCAGAAACTTCTTCATTTTGTCCATTGTAGGGACTTATACAGATTCCTTGTTGAACCTCTCGATATATGCGCGGAGAGGTTCGTCTTTTCCCTGGATTATGGCTCCAAGAGAGGCCTCAGTTTTGGGGTGGCGGCGAGATGTTGTGAAGTGCCGCGAGAACATCCTGCCCAGCTGTCTCCACGAGGTAATGGACTCCTCGGGTAGTTGCTTGTACCATGTCATCGCTCCTTTTCGGAGCGTGGTTGGGAACAGTCTGCATTTGATGGTGCCCCCTACGCCGCGGTAGTCTAACAGCGCATCGATGTTCTCGATGTGCTCGTCAGGGTCAGTGGTCCCGTCGTACGTGCCAAGTGACGGGGGTTTCTCCAAGCCTTTTGGGAGACGGGTAGCCAAGATCTCCTGGGACAACGGGCCATGAGGCTTGTCATCGCTGCTAGAGCTGGTGTTTGATGGGGACCGAACGAGATGCTCGCGGCGGCGGTTCCTTCGCGGAGAAGGTGAGCGGTTCCTTCGAGGAGAAGGTGAGCGGGCCCGTCCTTTAGATTTGATCGGTGGAGATTGCTCGTTCCTTCGAGTCCTCTTGTGGTTGTAAGCGTGCTGGTCACGCGGAGAGATCTGGTCGCGTTTCCGGGCTGCGCGAGGATCAGGCTCTTGGCGCAGTCTTTGGTCGACGTCTCTCTAGGGATGCGGGCTCCTTGATCGTCTTTGGTTTCTCCGCGTGGGAGGGGATATTGGACGGTTGGACTCTTCTAACGCCCCGATTCTCTCGTTTTGCTGTAGAATCAGGGTGTTGGTTTTGTTGATAGCCTCCAGGAGGGCTTCCACGGTCGGGTCGGCGTTGGGCGGAACAGGAACGAGATGGACGTAAAGTGATGGTTGATCCTTGTTGCGATCAGCAGGGGTAGGGGAAGGAGAAGCAGTGGCTCCGTTCCTAAGGAAACAGGTATCTCGGAGGAGAGATGACTGACCGTCAACGTCAGATTTGTTGACGGGGAGGATGGTGGTTTGGAGAGCATCCTTGGTGCGATCTTGGGAGGCCATGATCGTGATGATGTTTGAGAATTATTTTGATCTTCGGTTTCTGAGGAAAGAAAGATGGGGAGAACAATGATTCCCACAGACGGCGCCACTGATCATGATGGCTGGATCAGATCCTGTAGAATTGGGCCGCCAAGTGCGTCAGGGATGCTGGTCGTATGGAGAGAAGGGGGTGTACCTGCAAGATACTCCGACGCTCAAGTAAGAAAGGGTCAGAGATAAGGGGCAAGTACAAAGTATGAATTCTTAGGGTGAATATTGGATACCTGACCCTCTCAAGCGAGAGGGTTTATATAGAGCCCCCAACGCGTGGCCAACAGTCCTATTTTCGGGGCGAAATAACCGTTTTCCCCAAAGAATAGGTAACTACCCAAACTAGCCATTATGTCGGGCAGGTTGCCCAAAACTAACCGTTATGTCGGGCATAGGCATAGCTCCGGGCACCTGCCCATAGCTGTTCGGAGAGAAATGAAGTCGTGCGTGACTGACAGCAATTCCGGGGAGGAACGTTGCATTCCTTGCCCAGTTGGAGGGGCAGAAAGGTAACTTTTGCCCCTCTGTGGATTGGACTTAGGCAATTTGGGCCACTCTGGAGCAGGGGCGGATTGGGCCATGTCTAGCCATTGGTCCAGTTGAGAACAATTAGGAATGTTTGTATTCATGCTATTGGTGACACTTAATACATTTCAAATTAATACACATACTAAGTCAACCACGTAAGTACATATACATATGGATTTTCACTCACTTCAACAATTCATGCTCGACAGCTGGTGCTGTTGTTGTAACCATGGCAATTCCTCGAGTTTGTTGCTCAATAGAAAAATAAACTGGACGATTACTTTTCTTGTGGTCTAAAACTTTACTAGTTGTTCTATCCTTATTAAATCCTAGTCCATTCTTAATTTAAGAAGACTTTTGATTTGATAGGATCAAGTCAAATTTTGTTTTCCTCTAGGTAAAATTATTTAGGTTTTCATGAAAATCAATTATTTCCATTTTCAGTGAGACACAAGTCTCACAAATTTCTCTTGAGTTTCTAATTTTAGTTATTTCTAACTTAAACGATTTATTACTTTCTTCAAGAGAATCTACAAACTCCTTAAGGGCTAAGTTGCATTTTTCAAGTTTATCATTCTCTTCAACCAACTTAGTACTAATTCTAATAAATTGCTTATAAGATGGTTTTGTCACCTCAACATCATCTTCCTCGTAAGATGCCTTTGAGCAAACTTCATCATTGTTGGAAGAAGATTATTTTATAGTTCTTCCTGAGGTTGGTGTCTCTCCTTTTTTTCTTCTTTCGAAGATTCCACTAGAAAATACTTATTCTTCACAGTTTCTTATACATGAGGTTCCTTCATTCAATGTTGAATCTTTTGAAGATCGTTCAACTACTGAGTATGTTCTTTTGAAGGAATCCATTGGATTTGTATGATAGGAGTTTTATTAAGTTGACGATCTTTAGAACTTTCTCCTTCATCCTTATGTAATTGAACTAATTCGTTCAATTTTTCTATAATTTCCTTCTTCTTTGATTTTTTCTAAAATTCATGAAGACTCCCATCTTTCAAATGAAGGATTTGATTAAAATTTCAATTCTTAACCCTTAGACATTGGTTAGTGATAAACGTTCTAATATAACTTCTAATTCTTTCAAATTTTGAGAAACATTTAAGAGAAACATCTTCTTCTTCTTTTCCTGGTGTGTTAATCTCTTCTTGTCGATACTTGAAGAAACTCCATATATCATTTCAAGAGTATCACACATTTTCTTGGAAGTTTTTCAATTGTGAACATAAAAGAACTTACTATCATATAGAGACAATACTATAAAACTCTTGGTTTTGAAATATATTTCAAATTTTCTCTTTTTTTTTTCGGTCCAAAGGAAAATTGGTTTATCTACTACTTTTCCATTTACTTGGTAAGTAGGGGTAAAAGAACCATTGATTATAGTTTCCCATAATTCATAATTAATAATTTAAATAAAAATCCTAAACCTTGTTTTCCACGAATCAACCCAATACTATATAAAGGTGGAGGTGTTTTTAGAAAGGATCTCTTGTTGGAAATCATCTTTCTCCTAAGATGATTAGTCATTAAACAGGAGTTAGACTCTGATGCCACTTGTTGGACATGTGAATCCACACACGAGAGGGGGGTGAATTGTGTGTTACATAAAAAAATATTTTGAAAAACTTTTAGGATCAATTGAGAGTATGAAAAAATTTTAGAAAAGTTTTGAAAGTAAGTAGCGAAAAATAAAATTCAGAAAGTAAACTGTGGAAAGTAAAAGTTAAGGGAATAGAGAAAAACCTAGAAGTTATAGAGATTCAGTCAAAATAAAAAGACTTAATCCTCTCTCTAAGATTTGTTCTTGAGAGTATCCAATAAACTCAAGACCTTTTACTAGGTTGACCTCTCGAACCCCCTTATATAAGGAAAATAAAAATTGTGGCTAACTTCCAACCAAATAATAAACATGGAGAGAAGCGGTGAGTCTTCCTTATAAATTATGGATCGAAGCGGTTAGTCTCCTTTCCACAAGAAACTTGGAGCGGTTAGTCCTCAAGCTTCAAATCAAGATTTTACACAGATTGATCTTAAACCTGGGTGAGCTTTTAACACCCAGCTAAACTCACGAACCTATAAGATTTTACATGGGGTTGATCTCACACCTTAGAAAATTTTTAACAGTGGGTTGAGCTTCAACCTAAAATATGTTTTACACAGGATAACCACTAGCCAATATTAGATTTTAACTATAGGCTGATCGTGAACCGAATGAAGACTTTTAAAAGGCTGAGCCTTTAAACCGAATCGGGTGACTTAGTAACTAAATCCCCAAAACCAAGCTTTTAACAGGTTTACCTTTGAACCTAAATAAATAATCCCTAAATGGATATAATATGCAACCAAGGTAAAAACAAACTACCTTGGAGAATTTACATTTCTACCCTTCTAGAATTATAAACGTCTCACGTGCAAAATGACTTTCTCGAAAGCGCTACACCTAAACTTTTTAGTGAGAGAAAGTGAATAAATTTTTTTAGAAAGAGGGTGAGGAATGAATAATGAAAACTAAAGTTTCTGGATCTGAAAATATGAGGGAAATGACCTCTATTTATAGGCTAGAAGTTGGCATAAAAAAGGAGACCTTTTGGGGTCAGAATTGATGAGTCAATCGATTGGCATCATGCACCAATCGATTGATTGGCCTAAAAATAATCGTTTGGCTTATTTTAGAAAGAGGGTGAGGAGTGAATAATGAAAACTAAAGTTTCTGGATGTGAAAATATGAGGGAAATGACCTCTATTTATAGGCTAGAAGTTGGCATAAAAAAGGAGATTTTTTGGGTCAAAATTGATGAGTCAATCGATTGGCATCATGCACCAATCGATTGATTGGCCTAAAAATAATCGTTTGGCTTATTTTAAAAGGAAAGAAAATATCTATAGTCATTACTACTCATTAATATGTTGTACTAATCATTTAGGAACCATTTTTTCACAAACGCAATCGGTTGGGTGAAGTGCCAATCGATTGGCAGGATCAAAAACTTGCCCATAACATTTCTGAAAATTTCCAAATCATCTGGCATGATTTCAAGAAATTTTTAGAAATATTTTCTTGAGAAAAAAGTAAAAAAAATTGTTTTTGTGAGTGTGTACGTGTGTGTGATTTGTGTTAGACGATGGCAATGATCTAGAAGGGGGGTTGAATAGATCACTAATTTTTAATAAAAATCGGCGCTTAAATTTTTTTTCAAAAATGTGCGGAAGCGGCCTTGGATTTAAAATCATCTAAACGAACCGTTATTAATAAGATCGGATATGCGAAACAAAATCAACCAATTCAAATAATGACCACTTTGAATTAACCGGTTTCCAATGAATTATAAATGGTAAAATTGAATTGACAATTTTACGAATAGTGTTTGTGCGATCAATACGTCGAACACTTGGTGTGCACAACACCCCAAGTTCAATTTCCTATGAAATGATAATACATAATTTTTCACAATTACAATCCAAGTGATTGTAATGAGTTTCCAAAATAGATTTTCAGCACTACAAATCAGCAGAAATTTATCGAACAGTTGATCTCACACAAACATTAACAACACAAAGTAAAGAGATACAGATATATATATATATATATATATATATATATATATATATATATATAGAGAGAGAGAGAGAGAGAGAGAGAGAACGTCACCCGATTTGTTCAGGCAATTCCCCTTTCGTCCTCGCTTCGGGTACGTCTGCCCCTAATTCTAAAACTAGAATTGAGATATGTATAAAATATAGTTGCAAAGTTTTGTATAAGAGAAGTTATAGCCACCACACACTCAAACCTAATTGTTGATGTTGATTCTATCCACTTATCTCCCCTTTATTTTAGTTGAATCAAGTGCATCAAACTCTTCGATCAAACCTCTGGTTACCGCTAATCACTTGAATCTTTAAGTCTTTCGCTCGGCTGATTTCAATCGCAAGACATTCGATCCCAAATCTTTCGACACAATCCTCTGGTTATTGCTACTTACTTGACCGAACCCACCGTTCTTCAAGCCTTTCACTCGGCTAAATCTGTGAAATAATGATTTGTGAAAAAACCCCCCAAATCCCTCAAGTTCTTGGAGGACAAAACCCTAACGGTGTTATTCAAGAAAATCCCACTGAAATCTCAACCCAAACTAGATATACAAATCCTATGTTTGGACGTTATCACCTCGACAATGCACAGATCAACAAAGATGATTATGTGTGATTGTTGAAGAATGCAAGTGTGAGAATGAAGATGAAGAGCAACTCAATGTATATTTTCAATTTGGGTTAATAGTCATTTTTCCCCTGCCATATATACGATTTTCGAAAAACCCCTCTGTAAAAAAAACTTGCAAAAAAAACCCTAACATTTGAATATTCCCTCAGTTTTGACCTTCATCACATCCAGTCACCAAAAAAGCTGATGTGGCAGGGGTCAAAATAAAAACGCTGCCAAAATGGCAGGGGTCAAAATGGCAGGTTTTTGGTGACTAGATGTGATGAAGGTCAAAATTGAGAGAATCTTCAAATGTTAGGGTTTTTTTTGCAAGTTTTTTTTTACAGGGGGTTTTTTCGAAAATCATCTATATGGCAGGGGGCAAAATGGCTATTAACCCTTTCCATTTTCTTGTTGGTTGTTGTACAAAAGATGAAGCATATGAATGTATATATATATATATATATATATATATATATATATATATATATATATATATATATATATATATATGGGTTAATAGTCAGTTCCCCCCTGCAATATAGGAAAGTTTTGATTTACCCCCTTTAAAAAAATAATTTTGGATAACCCTCCTGAAATTTTGGGGTACCCCCCTAAGCGTGTAAAAACCAGGGGGGTAAATAAAAAAATAATATTTTACAGGGGGGTCATTTTTCTACCTGGGGGGCAAAAGACTTAGAATTTTAAAATTTCAGGGGGGTAATCCAAAAAACTTTTTTTAAAGGGGGGTAAATCAAAACTTGCTTATATTGCAGGGGGATAAATGACTATTAACCCTATATATATATATATATATATATATATATATATATGTATATAGATATGACTACAAAGACTTAACAGAATTAACAACTCTTTGAATCACAATGATGCAGAAAAATAGGCTTAAATGAGCGAGAGCTCGACCTCAACATCCTGTAAGTCGACCTGAACATACCATAAAGCAATCCTGCGCATAAAATACAATTGTGCGTTGACCTGAACCTAGCCATGCGTCGACGCATGAGCACCCGAGAGCACAAAGATTGTTTTTCAATTAGTTTGCGTCGACGTCCACAGAACTATGAGTCGACGCAAAGGTGCCAAAATGCCACAAACACTATTTTTATCAATTGTGAGTCGACCTAAGCCCTGTATGTGTTGACATAAAGCATCCAAAATGATTTAATGCACATTTTACACATAGGAGATGATCCTATGTGCCTAGATTCATGTATGTGGATCATTATGATCATTTTAAAAGAATGAATGCATGCTAAGACGAGATGATACAGTCCAAAGTACACACTGTAGCGTGCGATTTTTATTGGTGACGCGACCACCTTATCACCATGGGTTTCTCCTCACCACAATGGTAGGAGTGGGGTGCTACTTTATGATTTCTTATTTATCCTGTGAAGTTGGAAAGGAAAGGGAAGCTATCTAAAACTAACATTGCACGCAAATGTTTGACTGAACAAATGCTTAGAGAGATTGGGGAGTTCGAGGTCACGTTATACAATGGGGAGTTGTCAATTACCCATCCTATATGTGGTTATCCACAGGTTGTTAGCAATTTTCCTTACTGCTTTCTATTACTGGTGTTTGTCTGTCGTGGGTTGGGAAAGTTTCTCTTTTGGGAGTGTTTGAGAGAGAGTTTTTGTTGATTTCGGGTTTTTCGATGTTTTTGGTGAGGTACAAGACCTAAGGTTTTTGATTAGTGTGAAGGTAATGAACCTAAAGTTTTTGATTGGTGTGTGAAGGTACTGGACCTAGAGTTTTTGATTGGTGTGTGTAGCGAGCGATTTTGGACGCAGTCCTTAAGCGCTGGTCGCTCTCCGCGATTGAGCTTAAAACTACAGGTCGATTCATTTTTTATCCTATTGAAGCTGATGAAGGAAGGGAAATAGATGTCTCCAATTAACCCTGCTTTGCATACTGAGTTTAAACAGCGGTCTGTTAGGTTATGGATGCTATCAATGTGGGGGGGCCTTTGTACTGGTTATTTGTATTTTCGCCAATACTGGTTTCTTTCTTTTTATCTTGGCAGAAGGTTTCTGGCGGGGAACAAGGATTAGGATGTCAGGACAGATGTTTTTGAATTACTGCTTTTGATTGATGGAGATATGAGATTTGGGTTTTTTATTTAGTGTGCTCGCTAAGATCTTTTCTTTCGATCTTATGCCTACGCATTCCCGTTTACCGAAACAGGGAAATCAGAGCGTTCGTAGTTCCTCCTATTCTATGGGAGGAAATGATTGTTTTTGGTGTCTTGTTCAAAGCCCAAGACGTGAAGCGAAAGGTGATTTGTATCTTGTTCAAAGCCCAAGATGTGAAGCTAAAAGGTCTCAACTTTAGAGATAATTTGTCATCTCTAAAGAGGGGGTTCTATGTCACAACTGTTTATAAAGGAGAATTACTTTAATCGGGATATGTGAATTCGGCAATGCCATAATTTCCTGAGAAGAGGTTTTTAACCTGAAGGAGAAGACTTTAACTCAGTGTAGAGCAATGCTATCTTTCCCTAGGAATTTCTCATGCTAAAAGAGGGACAGTGGGATGGATGTAGATGATCCAGAGGCTTGCCACTTACAGCGATTAGATGAAGGGAGTTGTTGATGTTTGTTTACTGTGAATGAGGCACAGTTTTGATGCTAAAAGGTTAATTGGATTAACCAATGGTTTTCTTATATAAAGCCTAAGAGGAGGCTATCATGTGTCTCGTACAAAGCCCGAGAGAGAGGCTAAAAGGTTTTGGCCTGACGATGGAGTCTTTTGGTATCTCGTATAAAGCCCGAGATGGAGGCGATTTGACTAAATAAGAGAGTTTTTTGTATCTCGTACAAAGCCCGAGATGGAGGCTATTGTTTATTTGGCTCAATAAGAACCTTTTTGTATCTCGTATAAAGCCCGAGATGGAGGCGAAAAGGATGTCTGACTCAATGAGGGAGTCTCTTATGTGTCTCGTACAAAGCCCGAGAGAGAGGCTAAAAGTTGTTTGACTCCGTTGGGGGAGAATCTTTGTACAAGGCCCAAGAGGAGGCTAGGGTGACTGTTTCAGTTCAGTGACAGGTCCAGTATACTGATTTTCAAGAGAAAATCAGTTCTTATATGAGCAACACTGTACTCAGGGATTTGATTCAAGGATCAGGGATATTTCCTTCTCTTTGTGGGAAATCCGAAGGGTATTGAGACTGTCTAAGTCTACGGGTTTCCATCCTATTTAACGAAGGGGTCACTTGAGAATGTCTTTGAGACTCAAGGAAGTTAGACTGTCCAAGTCTAGAGTTTCGTCTTTTGTACTATGCTTTGAGAAATAGTAGTAGAGTCTTTGAAAGGACTGTTCTATGCAGATGACTAAGTTCTGTTCCTATACCTCTAGGAGGTCGTCGAGACAATTTGTACGAAGCCCAAGAGGAGGCTGGAAACTTTTAAGAAGCCGAGTGGTCCTTGTATGAAGCCCAAGAGGAGGCTATCATTCCCGGAGGAAGAGATCATTATACGAAGCCTAAGAGGAGGCTGTGAATACTTCTAAGAAGCCGTAGGGTCCTTGTACTAAGCCCAAGAGGAGGCGGGGTTGCTTTTAGGAAGCCTGTGGGTCCTTGTACGATGCCCAAGAGGAGGCCGATGCTTTTAGGAAGCCCGTGGGTCCCCAAACCCCAAGAAATTCAAGGCAAGCTATTCACAAGGAATAGGTCAAGTCAGGAAAGTTCGAGAATTTGGAAGAAACTCAAAGATGCCATTCACGGAGAAGACATTCATCTTGGGGAGTAGAGTTTCTTGACAATTCCTAATGAGGATGTGACGCCCCACAAACTATACCCCCAATTAACACGCAATTAAGGCGGTAAAAGAAAATTCAAAAATTGATCAGAGTACATTTGAAAACACGACATAGAAAGGGAGAATCACATCAAAGTAACCAAACATACACATAACATGCAACACCTGCCCATAATGATATGCAACTGTGGGGTAGCAATCAACAGAGGAAACTTAGTTCCTTACACCCACTTTTCAGATATTAGAATTAAAGCGGAAAATCTAAAATCTGATTAACATATATACATATACACATATAAACCGTTTGTCATACATCAAGTAGCATATGTACAACCAAAATATATCATCAGATATACAAAATAATAGCACGCGGCCACCCTAACTACCCGGAGTCACATATCAGAGCCGACCGACCAAAATAATGAAGACACAACGCTTCACAAAAAGGAATACCTCCAGCAGCTCTAATCTGCAACGCCTCATAGAGCGTTATAAAATAGCAGAAGGGTGAGAAAAACAACCATAATATAATTGAATAAAATTATATATATAAACACAAAAATGTACAAGTAACACATTCTCACCACAACCACATATAACATAATACCGCACAATTCTCAAGCATCGAATACCATTACACACCACACATATACCATACAATCATCAATCACATTCATAAATTCACACACAATTAATTCATGATTTATGCAATGCACATAGACCGACACAACGACTCTATGCACATGCCATGCGGTACCGACTTCCATTGTTTCTCATGTCTCATCATCAGTTCACTCAGGAACTATTGGAACCATCGCTCGTTACTGAGAATTTCAAGTAACTCCCCGTCGGGCCTACGATGTTCACCCGTCGCTTTAGGTCCTCAGGCATCGCCTCATATTTTCGAGGCACACGACGTTAAGGATTGTTTTAAGTCTCCAAAGGAGCCCACAATCGTCTATAACCACCGCTTTAGGTCCTCAGGCAGCGCCTCATATTTTCGAGGCACACGATGTTATAGCATATTCCCCTCGAGAATCAAATCGTCACTCAGGACGTTCAACAATGCACACTATGATGCTTGGCATACAATGACTCATGACATTCACATTGCATCCATACACACATTCATAATCATGCACATTTATCAAATACCACACTTAGCATTTTCTTGCCTTTCGGCCACAAAGCATCATCACAACAGCACATAAGTCATCTCACGTACAAAACAACAACACACAGCATAATACACGTCAATTCCACACCATTAAAATGACAAAAATCGATAACTGACACTATTCACATTTCCCGACATAATTTAATCGGCTAACAATTCTCAAAACATCATAATCATAAAGTACAACTCGATACCTTTCCAACGACACCAAGAATTCAAAAATCGGATAATCGGAACCAAAGTTACGAACGAAAACCAAAAATGATATTTTGAAAAGTCACATTTTGCAAAAGCTCTGTCCATACGCGTACCACCATGAGCCATACGCGTATGAGCAGAGACTCATTTTCCCAAAGTTCACGTGTAAAAACCCATACGCGTAATGCCCTCTCTCGTACGCGTATTGCCCTGGAATGCTACGCGTATCATACGCAAATGGGCAGATGGCCGAGAAAACAAGCAGCCCATACGCGTATTGCCCTTATGGCTCGCCCACCATACGCGTAACGCCAAGGTTCATACGCGTATGATCATGCCCCATACGCGTATGACCTGGAAAAACCAGAAAAATTCCTGCATAATTTGTTCCACGATTTTCCACCCAAAAACCTCCAATTCATCATCCAAATCTCAGAAAAACAGCAAATGGAAGTGTAATAATACCTATCAAACATGTATAGACAATCTAAACACATTCAACACATTTAAATCAATTCCTACTCAATTTTTCCAAAAAAATGATTTTTACTAATTTTCTCCAAATCAATCCAAAACAACAACAAACACACATACATAATCGTATACAATCATAGAATAATCGAGTTTCACACCCTTACCTGATTAATCGATTCTTAGAAATTGTTCTTGATGATTTTTTCCACTCTTTCTCCAATTTTCTCTCTTCTCCTCTTTTCTTCCCTTTTTCCTTCTTTCTTCTTTCTTTCTCTCTATTTTTCTTTCTTTCCCTTTTCTATTCTATTTTCTTTTCTTTCTTACTAACTTAGTAAAAATATCTATGAAATGTCCAAAATACCCCCACACTCAAATATCCCGCAAATGTTCCCGAAACGCGATAAAATATAATCACGACGAAAAATAACATATTTTCACATAAAAGTCGAAAATAAAATAAAATAATAATAAAATAATCCAAAAAGACTCAATAAAATAAAATTGGCAAAGCGGGGCGTTACAGAGGACAGCCGAAGAGAAGACTGTATCTGGTGATCCTATTGGGGATCTAGTTGTCTATTTCTACGAATAAACGAAACGACGTCACCTAGTTCTAGACGTAGTTGCCGGGGAAACTCTAAATATCTATACTATTATTACACAGTTGATATGAGTTTATGAAAGAAGACTTACAGTGAAACAGCCCCACAATACAGTTATATGTATATGAAAGCGGTAAATGAAAGCAATAACCACTTACTCGGTTGTAGAGCTTCCATGCTGTTTGGTTAGTTGTTCAACAATGAAAGATTGAAAACAACAATATATTCAAAATCAAAGGAGAAAGTGCTTTGAAAAAGAAAGTTTTTGGGGCTTACAGCTCAAGGAGAGGCCCAGGGTTTTATCAGTGAGCGCACTGTTTGAATTTGTACAGAGGGACTTATACAAGTGACCGAGGCCCACAATATTTCTGTACAAGTGGGTTGGGTCTTACACTCTCTCAAGAGGCCCAAAAAGTTTTAAAGAAAAAAAAGTGTGGCTTACAACACGAGGGTAGGCCCAGATGACTTTTCCGTTTGAAATGGCGATTGCGCCGAGGTTTTCTTTTAACGCAGGGGGACTTATACAATAAGTGAGACCCAAATGATTTTGGTTAAAAGGGGATTGGGTCTTACACTCTATTAGAGGCCCAAAGTGTTTTAATGGGTCTTATAGCTCAAGGAGAGGCCCAAGGGTTATTTTGAAAAGGCGACGATCGCGCCGTTTATTTTTGACGGTATCGGGACTTATACAATGCACTGAGGCCCAAAATGTTTTGGTCAAGAAAGGATTGGGTCTTACACTCTATTAGAGGCCCAAAAAGTTTTAAAGAAAAAAAAAGTGGGGCTTACAACACGAGGGTAGGCCCAGATGACTTTTCCGTTTGAAATGGCGATCGCGCCGAGGTTTTCTTTTAACGCAGGGGGACTTATACAATAAGTGAGGCCCAAATGATTTTGGTTAAAAGGGGATTGGGTCTTACACTCTATTAGAGGCCCAAAGTGTTTTGAATTTGTACAGAGGGTTGAATTAATCCAAAAACCCTAATTTGTTTTCAAAAATGTATTTAATTGAATAAAAATTCAATTAAAATGATCAAAATTGTTTAACATGTGAAAAACAAATTGTGATCTTGGATTAATGCTTCAAAAATTAAGTATTGACCTACAAAATAATTAGAAAGCATTAAAAGTTGCAAAATCAATGTAGAAAAAATATTTAAAATGTCAAAAACAATTAAAATACTAATTCTTTGCAAAAATATCAATTATATGAAATAAATAATATTTTTGGGATTTTTTTGATAAAATAAAATATTTTAACATTTTTGTGAATTATTAAAAAAAGAATCAACTCAAAATCATTAAAACTCAGAGAGAAATTAATTTTTGAATCAATTAAACAAAATCACAAAATTCAAATATTTGAATTTATGAAAAAGGCCCCAAGAACACAAGCAAGAACACGCGCGTTTTTCTGGGTTTGGCTGATTTGCATTTTCCATCCAATCTCACTGAATACGTAATCATATCATGTAATCCACATATCATTATGCTCGTCTCAACCTCACGATCATGTCTATACCACTTAATTTCATTTAAATTAAACATACAACAAGAAATCACGAAGAAACCTCAAGAACCCTAATTTCTGCATGAAGGCTAGGATTTTTGATACACAATTCAAACAATGCAATTAATTGAGGGAAAACAATCCATGCATGATTATGAACATATGGCCAAATTATTGTGCGAGGAAATATGCATAGATTGAGAGATGACCAAGTAGGTGCTTACCTCTAGGTCGTGACAGCAAGTGTAATGTGATTTTTGATTTTGAGGTGTTACAGATGAGTGGTGATGATCTGAACAGCTTCCCTACACCCTATGAAGTGTGTTTGAATGGTTGGACTTGATTGAAATTGGCTGGATCACTTTGTGGTACCTCAGCTGCAACTTGGTTAAAACCTTGAGCAACCAGCTGGTGATTTTGTGAAATTGGTGTTTCAGAAGTGATCTAAGTGTTTGATCAGCTCATATGTGATGTATGTGAGGTGTGTGAGTGATTGGTTTGATTGGAAGAGCTCTCAAACTCAAAACCCGATAGTGACTTGCCTTAGAAGGAAAAATTGGAGTGAAAGAAGAGATTTTGAGGAAAGCATCTGTTTGATGGCTTTGGTGTACTCAAACTGATCACAATTGAGCTCTATTTATAGTAGAGCAAGTTTGTTTTGCAAGGAATAGTGCATGGGAGCTGGTAAGTAGGTTTGGCCAATGTTGTCCAATGGAAATCCAAGTCCCCTCTAGCCATTGACTAGAGGTTAGGGCACAGAGCTTTGGTCCCCTTGGTCTTGGATAAGTCTTGACTGATTTCAGATGAGAATGGCTCAGTCCATGCCACCTTGGTGCTTCCATTGAATGCTTCAATCCAAATTTGGAGTCTTGTCCCTATTTTGGCCATTCTAGGTTCAACATGCTATTTCTTGTTCCATGGACTTTGGAGGCTTGGCTCAGTGATTGTCCCCTTTAGATTCAATCCTCAGATGTGTCCAAGTGGATAGGATCATTTGAATTTGGCTGATTTTGGCAAATCGAGCAAAATTGCAAATTCTGCCTTGCCTTGACAGATTTCAGCAAGGCAACTTGCCAATGTCATATCTCATGGTGTAAGTTGAATTTGGTAATGCTCTTGACCATTTTGGAAAGCCCTTACATGATACAACAACTGTTTGAACAAGTTTGGTTTTGATCTCTTTTGATTCCAAGTGAAAAATCCCTCTACATTTGGCAAAAAGTGAAGCAAAATCTGACTTAGTGAAATTTTCAATAAGTGTTGGAACAAAGTGTGATTTCTTGATTTTGATCACTCCATAACTCAAAATCCTTAATGAATTGGACTTAGGTCTAGTTGAAGTTTTTATAGAGGGTAATGAGGGCTACAAATCCATCTTTGGATGAGAAAAAATGGCCATGTGGTTTAGGAGTTATGATCCTCCAAAGTTAGGGTATTAATGGTACTTTTTCCATAACTTAGAAAAATTTCTAAGTTTTATGGTTACCCCTTTTACAAGTTATCCAACTTTCTTTGATTTTTCTTGATGAATGATGATTCAAATCATACATTAACATCATTTTAGGGTTAAAAATCCATTGGTGAAAAATCTCAAAAAGTCAAAGTTGACTTTTGTGCACAGTTGACTTTTTATCAGATGAATTCCAAACTGTGCAATTCTTCATGAAATCATGTCCTTGACCTAAATCAAACTTGATGGATATGTTCCAAGGGTGTCATAGGGTACATTAAGGCATGTTCTAGGGTTTGGGAGCATGTCCTGGTCAAAAGTCAAAGTTACAGTTGACTTTTCTCACGAAACCCTAATTGTGGTGCAGATGAACTTGAGACTTGTTGCTCAAGCTTCTTGGATTAATCCATTGTTCCAAATGGATCAATATACTTCATTATAGACCATCAAATCATGTCTTGAGGTCTTGGCTTTTGATTTGTCCCAAAAGTCAACTTAGGGGTGAATTAGGTCAAGAAACCCTAATTCCTGATTTTTGATGTATGCATCCCCTGAGGTCAAATTGACTTGATGCTTGGGTTCATGAGGTTCCATGGAGTATATTAGGTTGTGTTTTAGATCATTACCTTGTGCCCAGATGAAGATTTCCATCTGGAGGCCCTGGTCGACCAAAACCCTAATTTAGTGACACTGTCGATCTTGAGACTTAATCCACCTAGAAGGGAGCAACCTTGTGCTTAATCCTTGAAGTGGGAGTCCTTTTTGATCCATTGTGGATGTTTGAGAGGTTAGACAAGTTGAAGATCATGTCATTCCTTGATTGATCCATTGCCTAAGGCTCTGAGAAGGCTTAAAACCCTAATTCTGATTGTAGTGGATGCTCACCCATCTTTGGGGAGACTGACAAGGTATGATGGTTCCTCCATATTGTGATGATGATTTGCACAATGATGGGAAATCTTAGTGGTCAAAATTTGGGGTATGACAGATGCCCCTATTTAATCTTCTTGGACCCGAAAGTGTGAATGGCGAAGGTATTCGGGCATTCGGGGTGCAAGAGGATTAAATATCGGAATACCCGAAATTTTGATGGTGGTTATGAATGGTAGCTTGCACATTCATCTTCTTTTGCTAAGCGATGATGCTTAGAAAAGGTAAACTTCCCCTCGATCCTGGTCTTCAGCCAAGGAACTAGTCTCAGTAGCGGAAACAAACTTCCCCTCGATCCTGGTGTCCTACCAAGGAACTGGTCTCAGTTGCTTATGTAAACTTCCCCTCGATCCTGGTTTCCTACCAAGGAACTGGTCTTAGTTGCGGAAACAAACTTCCCCTCGATCCTGGTTTCCTACCAAGGAACTGGTCTTAGTTTCTTATGTAAACTTCCCTTCGATCCTGGTTTCCTACCAAGGAACTGGTCTTAGTTTTTTTTTTTGTCAATAAACTTTATTGACAAGGAATGCTATTTGTAGCGGCTTTCCTTCAAACTTCTCGCCGAATTTTCCTGGGGAGATGCCATTTGAGTGGAAAAAGTTTTGATGTCAGACTTGCTGGGGAAACCCAGTCGTCTGAGTTGTAGAGGTGCACAAACTTCTCTGTTGGAGACGCCATTTGTCGATTCTACTGGGGAAAGCGAGTCTCTTGAGAGACTGTTTCCACTTGGGATCTTACATCATACTTTTCTCGGGATCTTCCCGGAGAAATGCCATATGATGGGGTCCAATTTTGAGGTGCCGATGACCTTTTCATCAGCGGATTTTCTGAGCGAAACTGATGTACTGCCGAACCTTTGCTTAAGAGACTTTCTCTGGGGATTTTCCTTAATCCGGGAAAGCAAGGATATCATCTTCAATGGCGAAGAGTGTCATCTGTTGAAGGTTCTCTGGATCTTCAGAGGTTCAAGTTATCAAAGTGGTCAAGTGCCGACTCTGACTTAAGGATACACTGTGGTGAGGTTGTTCAGACACAACGTTTCCTGACGAGGAAAGAACTGACAACTCGATTGAGAAGACTTTTATCACTAGGGGACATGACCGACTAGAGTGATAGCGATGCAATATGAAATGTGAATGCAAATCAATAATGCATGATGTATGTATGTTTATGCTGACAAAACTGACGCGGCACATAAACTACAAGATGACGTGACTGGATACTCGGCCATCGCGGGGCGTATAGAGATACCGCTGGTTCAAGATAGCAATTCCACCTTGCTTATGAGAGATAATCCCTGCGGGGAATACCGTTGACCGGGCTTAGGAGATGAGAACTCGGTCGAGGATTTCAGACGACTCATGGTCTCTGACATTATTGATCCTTCATTCAGGCGTACTGGGTTAGAAGGAATACTTTAATTCTGCACTCTGAAGCTCGAACACCTTTGGAGACGCGATTGATGTTCTTTCGATGTTTAACAGTCAAAAGAAATTGCATCTTTATCTTTAAAAGCAGCAAAAGTTTAACAAGTAAATTCATTTTGTTTTATTTCAAGAATCGTTGATCATATTAAAATATTGTTCTATAAAGCTAAAACAAATAAGAATTGCAAACAAAAGCACAAGGGCTCAAATTTTATTGATAAGATGGAGATCAGCCAAACGCGTGATTCCATTGAGTATTTACAAAGTTTAAAAATGGTAATTTACAGGGAAAAGGGCTACGTTGAAACATAACGACCACTATCCTTCTACCAACTTTGAATTCGGGGGCATCCTGAGCTTCTGTCGAAGATGACCTTGACTGGAGTTTTCTTCCGATGATGTAACTGCTGCTGCTGAGGGATTTGCCTCTGTTGAACATAGTTACTTGCATTTATCCCTAATTTTGCCTGGATTGTACTATGAGATTTCCAATCCATCGGGATGATTTTTTTTATATGTCTCTAACTTTTTCCTGGACCGCCCTTTCGGGTTTTCAATCCACCGAGACGTTTTTTTTAGGCGAAGTATTTCTTGACTACATCAACATTCATGGGGTAGGAAAATTCCTCTCCGTCCATGGTTGCAAGTCTCAAGGCGCCGCCTGAGAAAGTTTTTGTGACCGCATAAGGGCCATCATAATTCGGGGTCCATTTGCCCCGAGAATCAGTGAGAAAAGATTGAATCTTTTTTAGCACAAGGTCTCCTTTTCGGAAGACACGAGGTCGGACCTTTTTGTCGAACGCCATCTTCATTCTCTGTTGATACAACTGACCGTGGCATAGTTCCGTTATTCTCTTTTCTTCGATCAGATTCAGTTCGTCATGTCGACTTTGACACCATTCAGCTTCGGTGAGCTTAGCTTCCATCAATACCCAGATTGACGGGATCTCTACTTCTATGGGGAGAACTGCCTCCATGCCATATACCAGAGAGAAAGGGGTTGCCCCTGTTGAAGTACGAACAGATGTACGATAACCATGAAAAGCAAAGGGTAGCATCTCGTGCCAGTCTTTATAGGTTGCAAGCATCTTTTGAACGATTCTTTTGATATTCTTGTTAGTCGCTTCTACCGCCCCGTTCATTTTGGGTCGGTAGGGAGATGAGTTATGATGTTTAATCTTGAACTCTGTGCACAACTCCTTCATCATCTTATTGTTCAAGTTAGATCCATTATCAGTAATGATCTCGCTTAGAACACCATAACGGCATATGATATTGTTTTTGATAAATCGGACCACCACTTGTCGGGTTACATTGGCGTATGACGCTGCTTCGACCCACTTGGTGAAGTAGTTAATGGCTACCAGGATGAACCGATGTCCGTTTGAAGCCTTGGGCTCAATCAAGCCAATCATGTCGACTCCCCATATGGAGAAAGGCCACGGGGAAGAAAGAACTTTGAGATGTGATGGCGGTACATGAATTTTGTCGGAGTATATCTGACACTTGTGACATTTCCTCATGTACTTGTAGCAGTCAGATTCCATTGTCAACCAATAGTACCCTGCTCTTAGAATTTTTCTCGCCATTGTATGTCCGTTGGCATGAGTGCCAAAGTATCCTTCATGAATTTCTTTCATAAGCATGTCTGCTTCTGGTCTGTCGACGCATCGGAGCAAGACCATGTCAAAATTTCTCTTATAGAGAGTGTCACCGCTCAGGAAGAAGTTTCCAGCCAATCTTCTGAGGGTTTTTCTGTCTTTTATGAGTGCCCCAGATGGGTACTCTTGTTTCTGAAGGAAGCATTTGATATCGTGATACCAAGGTTTGTCATCTATGACTGCTTCAATTGTGAAGACGTAAGCGGGCCGTTCAAGGCGCATTATGTCGATCTTAGA
The DNA here is from genome assembly GCA_022829125.1 of Lathyrus tuberosus. NCBI lineage: Eukaryota > Viridiplantae > Streptophyta > Magnoliopsida > Fabales > Fabaceae > Lathyrus > Lathyrus tuberosus. The sequence goes on from JALAZF010000057.1 coordinate 1,658,009, forward strand.
TAGGTCATTCCATCGACCTACACTAATCATGGAAGAGAGAGTGGCTAATGCATAAGCCATGTGATTCTCATCACGAGGGATGTGATGAAACTCAACTCTGTTGAAGAAGGGTAACAACCTTCTTGCATAGTCTTTGTAAGGAATCAATCCTGATTGGTATGTGTTCCAATCTCCTTTTATCTGATTGATAACCAGGGCTGAATCGAGGTATACGTCCAAGTTTTTGATCCTTAAATCAATTGCTTCCTCGAGACCCATAATACAAGCTTCGTATTCGGCCTCGTTGTTCGTACACCTGAACGTAAGTCAAGCGGTGAAAGGAATGTGGGTACCCTGAGGGGTAACAATGATTGCCCCAGTTCCGTTTCCATAATGATTAACTGCTCCGTCAAAGATAAGTCCCCATTGGGAACCTGGTTCTGGCCCTTCACTGGGTAGCAGTTCATCGCAATCTTTCATTTTTAGACACATGACATCTTCATCTGGGAAGTCAAACCCGATTGATTCTTGATCTTCAATCGGTTGATGAGCCAAATGATCGGCTAAAATACTTCCCTTAACGGCTTTCTGAGCGTGGTACTCTATGTCATATTCTGATAACAGCATCTGCCAACGGACAATTCTTCCCGTAAGAGCAGGTTTTTTGAAAACATACTTGATTGGATTCATTTCTGAGAGTAACCAAGTAGTATGACGAATCATGTATTGGCGAAGACGTTTGGCTGCCCAAGCCAAAGCGCAACAAGTTTTCTCAAGCATCGTGTACCGAGTTTCACAGTCGGTGAATTTCTTGCTTAGATAGTAGATGACAGACTCTTTCCTTTTGGTTTCGTCTTGTTGGCCAAGTACACACCCCATTGAGTCCTCTAGGACTGTGAGGTAAATGATCAGTGGTCTTCCTTCCACTGGAGGTGATAGAATCGGAGGATTCAACAGATATTCCTTAATACTGTCAAAGGCAGTTTGACAATCTTCTGTCCAAATGCAATCCTGGTTCTTTTTCAGTAATTTAAAAATTGACGCACATGTGGTGGTCATAAGGAATATGAACCTGGAGATGTAGTTCAAACGTACCATGAATCCTCTGACTTGTTTTTCAGTTTTCGGAGAAGGCATTTCTTGAATGGCCTTGACCTTGTCAGGATCAACCTCAATTCATTTCTGGCTGACGATGAACCCTAGTAGTTTCCCTGAACGGACACCGAAGGTGCACTTGTTGGGATTCAAGCGGAGCTTGAATTTTCTTAAACGTTCGAACAATTTTGACAGATGTTCAACGTGCTCACTCTCTGTTTTTGATTTTGCAATCATATCATCGACATATACCTCGATTTCCTTATGTATCATGTCATGAAACAGAGTAGTCATGGCCCTTTGATAGGTTGCCCCGGCATTCTTCAAACCGAACGGAATTACCTTGTAGCAAAAGGTGCCCCATGGGGTAATGAACGAAGTTTTCTCCATGTCTTTCGGCGCCATTTTGATCTGGTTATAGCCCGAGAATCCATCCATGAAGGAGAAAATTCTGAACTTTGCTGTGCTGTCTACCAGCATGTCAATGTGCGGTAAAGGAAAGTCGTCCTTTGGACTTGCCTTGTTCAGATCCCTGTATCAACACACATTCTGACCTTTCCGTCCTTTTTGGGAACGGGTACGATGTTGGCTAACCATTGAGGATATTCTGATGTGGCGAGGAAACCTGCGTCAATCTGTTTCTGCACCTCCTCTTTGATTTTGATGGTCATGTCCGGGTGAGTGCGTCTCAACCTTTGCTTTACTGGCGGACATTCCGATCTTAACGGTAAGTGATGTTCCACGATGCCGGTATCCAACCCTGGCATATCCTGATAGGACCAAGCGAATACATCGGGAAATTCTTTGAGAAGCTTTATCAAACCCTCTATGGCAGTTGGACTGAGCAGTGCCCCAATCCTGATTTCTTTTCTCTCTTTTTTGGAACCCAAGTTTACCGTTTCCAACGGTTCTTTGTGAGGTCCAATGGACCTTTCCTCTTGTCTGAGTAGTCGGGAGATCTCTTCTGGAATTTTGTCGTCATTTTCTTCTTCAGCCTCGAATACCGGGAACTCAAAGTTGGGAGAAGGCATCGGATCGTATGTTTCAACGGGGTGTAAAACAAGCAATCTGCATGACGTGACGATTTGTGTTTAGAGGAGATAGAGAAAAATGCAAGTGTGTGCAGTGTTTTATTTTACTGCTTGTTTTTTTATAGTTTCGTTTTTTAGGATTACCATTTTCTTTGAAAAAGCAAAAAGAGAAAACAGCAATTAATGCGAAAATTACAGAACGACGTTATTTTATTATTGAACAAGTCGATCCTTGAAACTACAGCCCTATAAAACAAAACTCTGTCGCTTCGGGCAAAGCGAAGAGGGAAATTTACAGAAAACGAGCCCTATCAAAACATCCGTTTCACCTGGGCAGGGTGAAAGGTTAAAGATGGCAATTACTTTGACTGATGAATGACCTTCGGAACCTCGACAACAACCCATTGGCGACGAACTCCTCGGTGAATCACAAAGTCTGGCACCTTCCTTGATTTCTCTTCAGAAATAACGCTGATTTCTGGTGGAGTAGGATCATTGGAATCTGTCTCCCAGGCAGAGTTGTCGTAGGAGAATTCCTCTGTTGCATTCTGCAGAATATTTGTGCTCTCAGGTACATCTCCCCATCCAGTTGGTTGGATGTCTTCGAGCCTGATATGAGAGCTTTCGGGAGCGGTGTATTTGACCATATAGTCGTATTTTCCACTTGGTTCTCCCAGAGTGTCCCAAACTTCTTTGAAACTGGAGGAGTCATCTCTCTCGATGACGTTGACCTTGGGAAAAGCATAGTTGATGAACTCAAGTCCTGCGAACGTTGCAAATTCATCTTCCTGTTGAGTAGTTTCTGAATGACCCGAGTGTTGATCCCATGACATGGTGGGGACACGGGTATTCTGTTCAATGACGGTCAGCTGATTTTCATTACTCGGCTGACTTTCTTGCCCCAAGTTTCCTAGGTAAGGTTGCCACATTGGCAGACCATCCATTGGGCCATAGTAGGTGTAGTCAAAATTATCTTTCATCAGAGTGTCTTCCTCTAATGAATTTGGCGGAGCGCGGCATCCTTCCGGATCACAATCCCCATAGATCATTTCGACATCCGATCTTGGTATAAATCTCGGACATTCTGTAGGAAAGCAAAAAGGCATAGGCACCTCTTCCTGAGACATATAACCGTCCTCGTTAAGATAGGACTTCCACTCTTCATCTGTGTCAGAGGGATCTTCTTCATTGATAACATGAACTGTCTGAGACACTGGGTGAAGGAAACCTCCACTGTGGAAGAAGTTTTGAAGGGGATGAAGACTTTCATCGTTGGCAGCTGTCCGGGTACAGGTTGTAGAAAAACCAAGACCCTTCTTTGTTTTATTGTCAATAGGAATGACAAGCTGTCCCTATCCGGTTGTATCGGTACTCTCGACCGCCTTGATAGCATCTTTGTATGAGGACATCGAGGTTCCTCCTCTGAATTGATTGTCCTTGCTCACCAACAATGCTTGGAACTGAGTTCCAATAACCTCCTCGGGTTCTATACCAATAGATGATGATAAGTTACTCACAAGCAATGCTTGTTCTCCACAGACTGTGACAAGTTGATCGTTCTGAACGAAATTTAGCTTTTGGTGGAGGGTTGAAGTGACCGCTCCAGCCTGATGTATCCAAGGTCTTCCTAATAAACAACTATACGTTGCCCGGATATCCATGACCTGGAAAGTGACTTGGAAAGTGTGAGGACCAATAGTTATGGGAAGATCAACTTCACCGATAACCGTTTTTCTGGATCCGTTGAATGCTTTGACGACAATCTCGCTGACTCTCATCGGAGGGCCCTTGAATGATAATTGCATCAAAGTGGACTTCGGCATAACATTCAGGGCTGACCCTGTGTCTACCAGTACTCTGGCTAAAGCATCGTCCTGGCAGTTAACAATTTGGATCCATGAGGTTCCCTGGAGTATATTAGGTTGTGTTTTGGATCATTGCCTTGTGCCTAGATGAAGATTTCCATCTGGAGGCCCTGGTCGACCAAAACCCTAATTTGGTGACACTGTCGATCTTGAGACTTAATCCACCTAGAAGGGAGCAACCTTCTGCTTAATCCTTGAAGTGGGAGTCCTTTTTGATCCATTGTGGATGTTTGAGAGGTTAGACAAGTTGAAGATCATGTCATTCCTTGATTGATCCTTTGCCTAAGGCTCTGAGAGGGCTTAAAACCCTAATTCTGATTGTAGTGGATGCTCACCCATCTTTGGGGAGACTGACAAGGTATGATGGTTCCTCCATATTGTGATGATGATTTGCACAATGATGGGAAATCTTAGTGGTCAAAATTTGGGGTATGACAGTGTGCTCGCTCGCAATCTTATGCCTACGTTTTCCCATTAAAGAAAACAGGGAAATCAGAGCAATCGTAGTTCCTCCTATTCTATGGGAGGAAAAGATGTTTGGTGTCTTGTTCAAAGCCCAATATTGAAGCTAAAAAGGTATTTGTGTCTTGTTCAAAGCCCAAGATTTGAAGCTAAAAGTTTTGACTGTGAGAGAATTTGTCATCTCTTAAGGGAGATATCTCATCTGTTTATCACATCTGTTGGGTGACTGATTATAAAGGAGAATTACTTTAACTGGGATATGTGAATCCAACAATGCCATAATTTCCTTTATGAGGGATTTGTCCTGAAGGAGAAAACTTTAACTCAATGTTGAGCAATGCCATTTTTCCTTAGGAATCTTTCATGCTTAGAGAGGGACAATGACGTGGATGTAAATAATCCAGAGGCTGGCCACTTACAACAATTAGATGAAAGATGGAGAATTACCAGGATAAGAGATAGACGACAGCTTGGATTTTTGAATCAACAAGTGTGCCACTTATAGCAGTTATATGGGATTAAGGTTTGTTTTGAATGTTTTTTTATGTGATATATACAGAGAAGTATTTTCCTACAGAGAGATTTTGATTTCCTCTGAAGGGATGTTGATTTTTGTGTGCCTTGATCAAAGACCAAGGTTGAAGCTAAAAAGTTGATTGACTCCCTGGGGAGTTTATTATCTGTCTTGTACAAAACCCAAGATTGAGGCTAAAAGAGAGACTGACTCTTTTGGGGAATATCATTATATAAAGCCTAAGAGGAGACTGAAAGTTGACTTTTCAGGGGAAATATTTTGTCTGTCTTATACAAAGCCCAAGATTGAGGCTAAAAAGGGATTTTTTTGACTCCACTGGGGAATATTTGTATGTATCTTGTACAAAGTCCAAGATTGAGGCTATAATAAGAAACTGACTCTACTAGTGAGAGGTTTTATCTGTCTTGTACAAAGCCCAAGATTGAGGCTAAAAGAAAATTGACTTTGTTGGAGAGTATGATTTGTCTTGTACAAAGCCCAAGATTGAGGCTGAAAAGTGGATTTACTCTGCTTAGGGAGATTTATATGTGTCTTGTACAAAGCCCAAGATTGAGGCTGAAGGATATTTGACTGACTCAGCTGAAGATATTTATGGGTGTCTTGTACAAAGCCCAAGATTGAGGCTGAAAGAGGTTGACTCAACGAGAGAGTGCTTTTGAGGCTAACTCTACTGAGGGAAATCATTATACAAAGCCTAAGAGGAGGCTGAAAAAGGTTGACTCAACAAGAGAGTGCTTTAAGAAAGAAGATTGACTCAACAAGAGAGTGCTTTAAGGTGATTGACTCAACAAGAGAGTGTTTTTATCTGTCTTGTACAAAGCCCAAGATTTAGGCTGACTTTTACTGAGGAAAAGAAGGATCATTATACAAATCCTAAGAGGAGACTGAAAATGATTGACTCAACATGATAGTGTTTAACTGTCTTGTACAAAGCCCAAGACTGAGGCTGAAAAGATGATTAACTCAACAAGAGAGTTTTTTTAGGCGATTGACTCAACAAGAGAGTGCTGAAAGGTGATTGACTCAATAAGAGAGTGGGGAAAAATCTTAATACAAAGCCTAAGAGGAGGCTAGTTTCTGCTGAGGATTATTGAGATCCAGAGACGGGTCCAAGTTGGAGAATCAACTCCTGCTGAGGGTTTACAGAAGAGTTGAAGTATCAGATGCCTTGAGGTTCTGATAAAGGTTTATTCATAGTGATTTGACCCTAGCTGGGGAAATTTTGGATAAAGATTGAGTTTTAGAACCTATGTGGGTTTTAACTATACTGAAGATTGATTAAATGACCAGGGGTTCTCCTGTGTTTGTAGGGAGCTTGAGAATGTCTTTGAGATCCAAGAGGAGATTAGACTGTCCAAGTCTACTGGTATGAAAGAGTTTATCTTTGCATGATGCCCAAGAGGAGGCAGGTGTTTTAAGGGATGAGAATCAACCCTTAATTGATCTGAGGTTTTGACTCTTTGGAAAGACTGCTCTAACAAAGGATGACTGGGTTTTGTTCTACATCTGTAAGAGGTCTTTGGGTCCTTGTACTAATCCCAAGAGGAGGAATGAGAACTTCTAAGAAGCCTGAGGGTCCTTGTACAAAGCCCAAGAGGAGGCTGGGATGCTTTTAGGAAGCCTATGGGTCCACACTTTAAGAAAAGTTCAAAAAAAGTTTCCCTGGGAATAATCTTTTCTTTAGAGAACAGTTCTAGGGTTTGAAGAAATTCAAGAGAGGTTTCACCGGGAATTAATCCTCTCTGGGGGAAATGAATTTCTTTGACAATTTTCTAATAGTGACAGTCTGAGAAAAGTTTCACTGGGAATAATGCCTTTCTCTTTGTTCCATATTGTATAAGCCCAAGAGGAGGCAAGACTGTATCTGGAATTCCTATGGGGAACTAATTTTAATTGTGTTGAAAGAGTGACCACTGGCTTTATCTAGTTATAGACCTAATTGTCGGGTAAAACTCTAAGCAGATAATATACAGGCATATATATATATATATATATATATATATATATATATATATATATATACTAATGAAATATATACTGTATGTAAAAGAGGGTAGGAGGACTTACAGGTGAGCAAGCTTCCAGCACAAATATATATATATATATATATGTGTGTGTGTGTGTGTGTGTGTGCAAGTATGTAAAAGAAAGCTGATAAAACTTACAGGTGAGCAAGCTTCCATTGTGACAGCTGTATGGTTAGTTGTTCAAGAAATTAAAGAAAGTATTGATAACAACTATGAATTTGAACCTAAATCAAAAGGGAAAGTTGTTTTTGAAAAGAAGATTGGGGCTTATACTCAAGGAGAGGCCCAGATATAACAGTGATCACACTGTTGTTCTAAAAATTATATCGAGACTTATACAACGACTAAGGCCCAAAAAGGTTTTATGTACAAAGAGATGGGTATTACACTCTATTAATAGGCTCAAAGTGTTTGAAAAAGAAAAGAAATGGGACTTACAACACAAGGGTAGGCCCAGATGATTTTGTTTGAAAACGGCGATCGCACCGAGGTTTTGAAAACATAGTGGGACTTATACAATAACTGAGCCCCAAAAAGGTTTTTATTTACAAGGGATGGTCTTACACTCTATTAGAGGCCCAAAAGTTTATTTTTGTACAAGGGATGGGGCTTACAACTCAAGGAGAGGCCCATGGAAAGACAGTGATCGCACCGTCATTTTGAAAACTGTACTGAGACTTATACAATGGCTGAGGCCCAAAATTATTTATGTACAAAGATAGTTCTGTCTTACACTCTATTAGAGGCCCAAAGTGTTTTGAAAAAGATTTGTGAGGGTGAAAATCAACAAAAACCCTAATTTGATTTTAAAATGTATTTTAATTGAATAAAATTCAATTAAAATGATCAACATATGTGGAAAACAAATTGTGATCTTGGATTAATGTTTGAAAAATCATGTTTCATTCATAGAATGATTTGAAAATCATTTTAATGAACAACAAAAGAAAGAAATATATTTTTTAATGCCTAAAAAACAAATAAAAACATAATTCTTTACAAAAATATCAAATATATGAAATAAATAATATTTTTGTTGAATAAAATATTTCAATATTTTTGTGAATTTCCAAAAAAAGAACCAATAAAAAATAATTAAAATTGAGAGAGAAATTAATTTTGGAATTAATTAATAAAAACCATAAAAAATGTGAAAAATAGCAAAATGGCAAAATGGTCTGGGTGAGTCTTGAACCCACGACCTCCCAACCAAACACACATGCTCGCTACTACTGGGGTGGTGATACATCCGTGTATCAAAACCACCTCATTAATACATAAGGGTGACTTGATTTTAGGCCTGACCAAGATAAAAACCAAGTTTTAGTGGATTTGCATGAAGGCTCTAACTTCCTCAATTCTCCATGGATTTTGACAAAATTTAGGTGCATCCTGGCTAGAATTTCATGAGGAATCCAATGGTGCTTTTGGAATTTTCTGAAAATGTTTATATTTTAAAATCCGATAGTGATTACAAAATAGGCCTAGATTTGCATGTTCTATGCTATCTCATCATACAGGCAGCAATAACATGGTAAATAGGTTCAAACACAACATATATGATATGTATGAGATGTCCATGATCAATGGACCTCAAACCAATGCATGATTTAGAGAGTTCAAGTTGTGATGCACTTACCTCTTGAAGCTTCTTGTGCTATCTGTCAAGTTCCTTGTGCCAGAAGTAATTCAATGCTTTAAACACTATTGATTGATCCCTTAGAAACTTTTAGGATGATCAAAACCAGCTGGAATCCTCAGGAACAAATATTGGCTCTTTCTTGCAAAAGTGGCAAAAATGAACAAAATGGTAACCCTCTCAAATGGTGTTCCAGATGAGGGAAACCAATTGGGACATTTTGAGGATGATATTTGGAGTGTGTTTGAGGCCTTGTTTGGTTTTGGAAGTGACTAAATCAAGACATGGCTAGAAAAATGCAGAAAAGTCAAAATTTGAGGTTTTAGAGGTTGACTTTCTGATTTTGGTGTTTCAGATCAAGGGTGGGAGTTTGAAAAACTTATATATGATACATTGGATGTGTTTGGATCATGAGCTGTGGTGGAATTGCTCTCTAACTCAAAAACTCAGAGGTGACTTGCAAAAGAAGGCATTTTGGCCTAATGAGAGAGATTTTGAGGAAAGCAAGTGTTGTAGTGTTTTGGTGTACTCAAATTGATCACAAATGAGCTCTATTTATAGTAGAGCAAGTTTGTTTAGCAAGGAATAGTGAATGGCAGCTTGGACAATCCTTTGGCCAATGTTGATCAAAAAGCATCTTTAGTCTCCTCTAGCCATTGACTTGAGGTTAGGGCACAAGCCTGTGGTCCTTTGATTCAGAGCTGAATCTTGACTCATTCAGTTAGGAATGTCTCAGTCCATGCCACCTTGATGCATCCATTGAATGCTTGGAAACAAAATTGGAGTCTTTGAGCTTTTTAGCCTTTTTAGGGCACTTATGGCTACATGTAGTTCCTTGGACTTGGAAGGCTTGTGGATCAAATCATTCCTCTTTGATTTTTTCCCTTGAGGTGTCCAAATGGATGACAAGGCTTGGAATTATCTGATTTGGCCAAATTGAGCAAATGTCCTATAATCTGCCTTGAACAAAATCAGTCCATGATGCCATGTTCCAAGGGTTGTATCTCCCTACTCAAATTGAATTTGGAGATGATTTGGTACTTGTTGGAAAGCCCTCATGGCATACTTCAACTCTGATGTTCACCAATGGAACCGGTTTAAGTTGGATCAAGGTGAAAAATGTCCCTACATTTTGGAAAAAGTAAGGCAGATTCTGACTTATTGAAAATTTCACTAAGTGTTGGAAAAGTGGTCATTTTTATGTTTTTGTGATTTTGATCAATCCATAACTCAAAATCCATGAGGATTTGGAATCTCTTGTAGTTGACATATTTGGAGTATGTCAGATGGACTTTCATTTGAGCTTTGAATGGGAGAAAAAGGCCTAGTGGTTTAGGAGTTATGACCTTGCAAAGTTGGGTAAAAACCACTTTTGTTCCATAACTTAGAAATTTTTTGGTTTCTCATGGTTGCCCCTTTTGCAAGAAACCTCACTTTTCTTAATTTTTCTTAATCAATGATGATCAATACCATACATTAACATTATTTTTGACTTAGGGGGACCATATTCGTGAAAAATCCCAAAAAAGTCAAACTTGATTTTGTGCACAGTTGACTTTTTGTCAGATGAAATCCAAACTGTGTGATTCTTTGTGCAATCAAGTCCTTGATCTAATTAAAACCTAATGGATGGATTCCATATGTGTTTTAGGGTGTATTGAATCACATCCCAAGGTTTGGGAGCATGTCTTGGTCAAAAGTCAAAGATACGGTTGACTTTTTCTTCAAAACCCTAATTGTGGTCCAGATGAAATTGAAACTTGTGAATAGAGCTTCTTGGATTAATCCATTGTTGTAAATGGATCAATGTGGTTTATTTGAGGCCATCAAATCATGTCTTGAGGTCTTGGCTCATGCTTTGCTCCAAAACTTAACTTAGGGGTGAATTAGGTCAAGAAACCCTAATTCCTGATTTTTTATGAATGTTTCCCCTGAGGTTAAATTGACTTAATGATTAGGTTCATGAGGTCCCTTGGAGTATCTTGAGTTGTGCTTTGAAGCATTGGCTCATGCCCAGATGAAAATTTTCATCTGGAGGCCTTGGTCGACTAAAACCCTAATTTAGTGACACTGGCGATCTTGAGGCTTGATCCATTTGGAATGTTGCAACCTTGTGCTTGATTCTTGATGTGGGAGTCCTCTTGATACCTTATAGGTTTTTAAGAGGTTTAGACAAGTTGAAAGTCATGTCATTTCTTGATTGATCATTTGTCTAAGTGCTCTAAGAGGGTTTGAAACCCTAAGTCTTGATTATAGTGAATGCTCAACCATCTTTGAGGAGATTGATGAGGCATGAAGGTACATCCATATTGTGGTAATGATTCTCACAATGACGGGAAATCTTGGTGGTCAAAATTTGGGGTATGACACACACGTACCAAATATTCCTAGTTTTGACATCATTAAAATAAAGCAATAAGGAACATTGCCCTCACAATTTGTCGTATAACTTTACGAGAATGACCTTATGTTTTTACAATGTAATTCACTCATACGCATCAAGGCGAGCTTTCACACACTTCAAATCTTTTCAGATGCTTTATTCTTGTAGACATTTTCTTGAGCTTTGCTTTGAGATGAGACTTGATTTATATTTCTTTTTAGATGCAATCATCTGAGAATTGAGTTTATCAAATCCTATTGATCTGGTTGCATCTTTATCCACTTTACACTTGACTTTATATGCTATCATCAAAGACTAGATGTCATCATCAAAAGTGTGTTTATATTCAATGAAATTTTCTTGATTAATAACCTGCCAAACAAGGTTCCACATAATTAATTAAAGAGCAGTTTGAGTCCACTTTTCTATTCTTTTTTGGCCAAATTTGTTCTCCTATATAAAGGAGACCTTATGTTAACTTCTAAACACAAGAAATCTAATTTATACCCTTCTCTCTTACTCACTCTCTTTTTAGAAACTATTTTATACACTTTTTATTATTTTATGATGTGATAGCGAAAGACTTAAGTAACATTTTTGTAATTGTTGTTTGAATTAGATCGTGTTATAATTGTAAATCAAGAGTCTCATTCTCTTGTAACATTGTAATTTCTATAAAGGTTGCAAGTTGAGCCTGAGTAAAAGTTTAGTTAAGATAGTTGTGGGCTAGTCTTATGATAAAAGTTTAAGTTAATATTGAAATTCTCAAAAGGAAATTCTTTGGGACTGGAGTAGGCCATATAGCTTAAGGTCGAACCAATATAAATTTTTGTGTTTACTTTCGTAACTCTTTTATTTTACTTTCTTGCAATTTATATTCCAAGCTTAAATCTTTACTGCATCTCTCTTTTTAAAATTTACTAAGTTAAAATCAATATTTTTGTAAAAAGTTTTCAAAAACCATATAACACAGTTCAACCCTTACCCTTTTATTTTTGAAGTTACTTGATCAACAAAATTTGTAGGCATTCAATAAGAATAAAAGTGCTAACAATTATGGGTCATAAGCCTATTTAAGAAATTAAACCAGACGTAAAATTGAACTTTTAAAATAGAGTCAATTACTAATTATACTCCCCCTTTTAAAATTGATGAAAATCCTTGAGTCAATTGGGTTTCCGCTGTGTTTTATGGAATGTTGGGTCCAAATTCTGACATGCTGGGATTTTATCTTGACACCCTCCCATCTTGACCTATCACCCCCATATTTTTTTTCATAATGGCAAAAATACTCTTTGCGTTATTAACCTTTCAAAAATTCACATTTATTTAAAAAAATTCTCTCTTTAAAACTGGTAAAAACAAAAGATTTGGCATGAAAAATTTCGTAAGAGGGGGATTTTATGCTTTTTTACTATAAAATTAAAAACCCAATATGAGTTTTTACCGAATTTTTTGAAAAATCCAAAATTTTGTTGAAATTTTCTCAGATTTTTGGGGAAAAATAAAAAATCTCTTGAAGTTTTACCAGATATTTTTGGAAAAATCCATAAATTGCTTCAAGTTTGGTCGTATTTTTAGAAAACAAAAAACCCATAATTTTCAGGACCCTAACTGTGTTCTTATCGGATATTTCAGAAAATCCATGAAACGTTGAAAATTACCGAATTTTTGGAAAAATTCGGTATACTAAAGTTTTTGCATAAACAAAAAAATTTGGTAGTTCAATATGCTTCATTTGTGCGGTCCAGATCCTGATGATTCCCATACGGATTTTACTAAGTTTTTCACCTATGACACGATATGTTTTACATTCATGTTTAATTTTTAACTTGTTCAGAAAATAATAGGCTTATGATATTTTTGGCATTGATAATTTATTTTGTATATTTTGTAAGAGACATATATTTTCCTCCCGAGCTAATGTTTTAGCATGGGCATACGCAGTTGGTAAACAACATGGTATTATTGTTGTTACTATTCATTATGATACCTCAAATGGGATCAAAGGGAGGAAAGATAAATTGATTATGGGTTTTGAGAGGGGAGGAAATTCCAAGAAGAAGAATGTGATTGATGGCAGTTATAGTATGAAAGTGAAATGGTCATTTATGTTGAGATTAGTACCAAGTGGAAGCGGTTGGAAGGTTACGGTTAGGTGTGGGTTTCACAATCATATACTAGCTAAAGACTTAGATGGTCATGAAGTATTAGGCCATTTAAAAGATAATGAAAGAAAGTTTGTGAATGATATGACCATATACAATATGGCTCCCAGATACATAGTTGATGCTTTGAAAAATAGATATCCACAAAACTTAACGGGCGTTACCCAGGTGTACAAGGTAAGGTATACATACAAAACGAGCAAGAGAGGTCCGATGATTGAAATGAAACATTTGCTGAGTCTTATTCATGAAGAAAAATACATGTACTGGACCAGAAACATGGGATCTTCCAATGTTGTTGCTGATATCTTTTGGACGTACCCTGATTCAGTGAAGTTGTTGAACATGTCTCATCTTGTGTTGATTTTTTATTGCACATACAAAACAAACCGGTACTGTATGCTCTTTTTGCTTATATTTTTATTTATTTGATACTGGTTTCGGAGCTAATGATTATTTATTATACATATAAAACAAACAGGTATCAGATACCACCATTTGAGATTGTTGGTGTTACATCCACGAAGTTGATATTTTCAGTTAGATTTGCCTATATAGAACATGAAAGGGAGAAAAACTTCACATGGGCACTAGAGAAGCTAAAAGGGTTATTCGCTTCCGAGAAGCTACTGGAGGTTTTTGTTACGAACCATGAACTGACATTGATGAATGTTGTGGAAGTTGTGTTTCTAAACTGAACTCGTTTGTTATGTTTGTTCCATATTTCAAAAAATGTTAGTATGAAGTGTAAGAAGTATGTCGAATCATATAGGCATGAGCATGATTCAGATCTATGGAACTACATCATATATTCAAATGCAGTGTTTGAGCTTTTGGTGCACCTGAAGCATTTTGAGGTTATATGTAGAGTTGTTTGCGCCGCGGTTTGGGCAGTTTTAACACTAAAATTCATCTGAAACACGAGACAAAATAATGTGCGGTTTCATTTGGTTTGGTTCGATTGACTCTTAGAAATAAAACTTAACCAAATGTAATTAGGTGCAGATTTTACCTAAAAATGACATATCTTTCTTTGCACTTTTTCCACTTTTTTCTCATGTTTTCATTAGTTTTACTAATGATTGTTGTTGTTCTTCTAACCATGAGAATATACCTTTGGTTCTTGTAATGTGTGTGTTATTGTGCAGGAAAAGGCATAAATTGATCAAAGTGTAAGACACAAGAAAGTGGTGCAAGTTGTCAAAGAAATGAGGAAAACAACAGCAGGTTCGCTTTGCGAACTCTGGCAAATTGCCAGCGAAGCTTCGTTTTGCGAACTATGGCGAGGGTTCCAGCGAATGGTCCCAGATTTGGACAGAGGAAAAAGGAGCTAAAATTCGCTTTGCGAGCTTGAAAGCGAGTGTTCGCTTTGCGAACATTCCTTCGCATTGCAAACTCACAAGAATTTCTGGGGCGGTTTAACTATTCAGAGGCACCTGAAGTGCCTATTTTTGCCATTCGCTGTGCGAATGAAGTGGTTCGCTTAGCGAACATGTAATTTCCTGAATGATTATAAATAGGATTTTCACACTTTTTAGGTAATAATAAAGATAGGAACTTGAGAGAAAGATCATAACTTGTAATTTTCAGCATAGAAACTCAAATCCCAAGGGGGAGAAGGTAAGAGCTTCAATCTCTTGTTGGATTTGGATGTAATCTCTTGATACCTATTGTATTTCATCTAATATATGTTTGTGAATATGTTTTGATTCTCTATTGTTGATGTCTTTGATTGATTATTTGTGGTCTAGACAAAACCTTTACAAATCCTTGACCTTAGATTTTCATCTATCAATGAACCAAACTTTTGACATGGTTTTGTGAATTGATATTCTTTGTATCTTTTGTTGTATTGTGTTGATTAAGTAGCATGGCTAGCATGAGTAAGATCGATACAGTATTGCGAGGATACGTGATAATAGTGATGAAGAACAGTATTCACATTCATTTGGAAAATTAGTTGAATACATGTAAAAAGGGTTAAACATATGTACGTATTCTGATCATTGGCATTTTATATGAAGCAGTCATTTATCTGATTTGGGTGTCATCTTTGTTTACCTGTTTATCTTTGATTTGAACCGCTATAGACATATACTCTTCGGATCTGGATCTAGATGATTATCTGTTTTGTTCTGAACTTTAGAGATAGATTTAGGCTTAACACTTGCATGAGTATCAGCTTTTAATGCTCTGTGTTGGTTTTGTTGCGTGAGACATCACCAATGAGGCATTACAGTCGATCTCTCGACGTTGCGTTAGACATAACCTCTGTCGTGGATGATACGTGAGGATATTAGGCGAATGATTGATTTATGTATAATATGATTAGAAGAATGCATGTGTTATCAATTGATGAGATCCAATTCCAACAAGGCTCCGTTTATAATTCAGTCTTTACTTTATATTTTCCATCTTTACATTTTCCACAATTGCTTTTGGTTCGGTCTTAAACCAAAACTTTTGAACTATAAGCTTAGAAATGTAGATACCGTCGAATGACATTCTTTCCCTCGCGCTGATCCCTGTGGAGAACGACAAAATTGGGTTACTTATAGATTTTTGCTTGCTGCTATTCTAGCTCCAACACCAAACTGAACCAAAATAATGTGGTTTGGATTGGTTCAGTTGGTTTGTTTTTTTATAAGATTTTTATTGAGCCATACATACACATATAAAGGACAATATAATTTTGTGTTTAGCCATTCATATGATACCATAAAATAAATTTATAGTTGTCAAAATAAGATTACAATTTGATGTATGAATATGAATTGTGTATTACGATTTTATCTTATGTCTAAAGAAAATATATGAAATTGCATTCTTAAGTAAATTTGAAATACTATTAATATTTTATATATAAAGGAATAAAAAAGTAATGTAAATTAAACTTTTTCTTTTAATATT
Source organism: Lathyrus tuberosus (assembly GCA_022829125.1). Classification (NCBI taxonomy): domain Eukaryota; kingdom Viridiplantae; phylum Streptophyta; class Magnoliopsida; order Fabales; family Fabaceae; genus Lathyrus; species Lathyrus tuberosus. The sequence continues at coordinate 1,674,103 of JALAZF010000057.1, forward strand.
ATACTTATAAATGTCAACAAATTCAAAATCAAAACAAAAATAAATATATGACAATTTCATTACAAATAAAAATAATTGTATTTATAAACAAATAACATTTTTTTATTGATATGTAAATTAAAATGAATATCGTACAAAAAATATGATAAAATATACACATAGTACTTGTTGAGTTCATTAAAGAAATAAAAAATATAATAATTTGTAAGATTTTGTAACATAATGCGGTTTTTTTTTCCAGTTTGGTTGGGTTTGCAAAATACAAACCGCAAAATGAACTGAACCACGCGATTTTGTTAGAAAATGATCCAAACACATCTGAACCAAATACGATTTTTTGCGGTTTTTGGTTTGGTTTCCTTTGGTTAACAATTTTCTATTAGGCCTTTTTGGTTTTGAACACCTCTAGTTGTATGTGCTGATATTTTGAAATTTGTTTAGTATGTGCATAAAACTTGGTTGACCCCATAAAAAGAAAGATTTGTTACTGCTTGGACTAATAGAGTCACTCATATAGGGAACACGACAATGAACATGTACATCGGTGTGCATTTGAATATAGATACATTACTAATTATCAAATAATGGCATTATTTTTTTATTTATGTTTTTTAGGGTTGAGTCAGCTCACTTGAGACTAAAAAATATGTCGACAACTAAAAGGGGAGATTTAGGTAGAAGTTGGGATTTTCTTAACACCATGGTGAAGTTGGAATTAGGTTCAATTAGAGTATCATTTCAAAAGAGTGTTGCCAACTTTAAGCATCGGTATAACAATACATTTTACTCCATATTGCACGACTTCGTTTTAAGACACTGTATACAACACAATGGAAGGAGTTGGAAAGGATAAAATTCATTGGTTGAGACAAAGCTGCATGTGGTTGCTTTATTAGAATAAAAAATGGGTTACATCAGTACATGGATGACATTGTTGATATGTGTCGCGGTGAGAATTGGATACCAAATGTATTAGATCAGCTTAGCTCGTAAAACAAAAATATCACCACCGAACTTTTATTTTATCCAAGGGACAGGGGAAAAGATCGAACAAAAACCCTAAATAAATATGCAAAGCAAAAAGCAAGGCCTAAAGCTAAGCAAAGAGAGATCAAAGGTACGGGGGTTTGTTATACTAAGGGAAGGTACTAACACCATAAGCATCTGCAGTACTCTACAGGAACCTCTTGAAATATTTGTGTTTTGGCTAATATTATTTGCTAAAGGTAAGGATGGGAAAAGCAAAGAGGAAAAAGGTGGAAAAAGAAAAAGGTAGCTCGCTAGGATCATTGCAATCCTATGCCTACGTATCCTTAATAGGAAGTCAGAGCAATCGTAGTTCAAACTACGATGTATAAGGGTGTAAAAAGGGAAAAGAGTGAAAAAAGAGAAAAGGTTGCTCGCTAAGGATCGGGGCCTTGTGCCTACGTATTCTTAAGAGGAACTTGACAAATCAGAGCGTCCTTAATTCGTGGAACCACGGGTTGTCAGGGTTCGAAGAGTAAAAAAATAACAGAGACAGGTAAAGAACAAACGAGGGACATGCACAATGACAATAAGTCAACATACAATCCCTTCCCTTGGATTAGGTCAACAAGGCATAGAAAGCAGCACAAACACGGGAAAACATCATGTAACCAACAAGCATCAAACACAGGCACAATACACGATAAAAACATCATATACAGTTAAACAGACAAGATATCACAGAACACACATAGAAAAACATCATGGTAATCAGACAGTGGAAAGTTAACAGAAAAACACAGAAAATCATCATGTAATCAATAGACAAAGATACGCGGCAAAACATCACGTAAAAGCGACAAACACTCACGGCAAAATATCGTGTAGAAACACACACAAATACGCGGCAAAGCATCGCGGATAAACAGAAAATCACAGCAAAGCATCGTGATCAACAAATAAAATCCACACAGACACACGTAAAACATCGTGAAAGATCATCAACACATAAAATTGACAGACAGTCACGACAAAACATCGTGAGATCAAATAGATAGCATCCTCAATTAATCAAGGGAAATCATCAAGATTTAATCGAGGAACAGGCCCAAAACATAAGAGTAAATGAATCACAAAATTGAATCTGACGATAAAAGAATTATTAATTAACTTAAATATAACTATTTAATAAGATTAATTAATAATTTAATTAATCAATATTAAATAAAAATATTTAAGTCAATTAATAATTATAACATTTTTTACATTTTTAATATATTCAACAAATAAATAATAAATCTAGAAAAAATGAAAGTATTAAAAATAAAAGAATAAATCTTTTGTATTTTCTAAATGTTAGAAATTAGAAACAAATAAATAACCATGGAATTAATCTAGATATTGGGCCCGTTTGTTTCAGTTTTTTTTTTTAAAATAGTTTTTATAGTGTAACATAATTTTGTGGAAAAAATGTTTATAAAGAAACTTTTCATAGAAGCTTCAAATGAAAATTTAATTTGTTTGAATAGTTATTCTTAAAATGTTATTTTAGGTATTTCATCATTTTATCAAAATTTTTTTTGGATATGAAAATTTTAAAAAATCACTTAATTTTAAAGCTACTTCAAATAGCTTTTCGTAAAAATCATTTTTGAAATACAACTTTTTGAAAAAATTGTGATTTTGGCTATATTTTCATCTTCAATAATGTATATTTTGTTATAGAATATCAAAATTAGTCTTTTAATTTATAAAAAATAAATTTAAAAAAAGAGTTGTAATATTTTGAAAAACGTTTTTGTAGAATCTATTATAAAAAATACAAAGAAAAAATCCATTTTTTTTAAAGTTAAAACAAACTGACTCATTATCTAGCCTATGCCTATTTTGTTAAAGGAGTTTTACACTAGAGAGCATTGAATATTAGGCCAAGAGCACCACAAGTGAGAGAGACACCACATATTCACCCAAAACCTTAAGGTGATAGGTGTATGGGTTCTTCCATTTATAAATGCTCAAGTCACCATATTCCTATCAAATGTGGGACTATTATCCATACTACTCACACTTGCTTATATTATTTCAATACTCCCCCTCAAGTGTGAGTTCACAATGTTCTCCCTTTTTATACTTATATCATCGTTGACATCTTTTTCAAATGCCTTTCAAGAGCATTTCGATTACTCACACTTGCTATATTATTCCAACAGGGAGCATTGCTATATTATCCATACTACTCACACTTGCTTATTTTATTCCAATATATTTATCATGACACTTAAGTAATAAGAATATAAAATAAACAAGTAAAACAATACTCTACAAAATAATACTGAAAAGAAAATATTAAAAGAAATAGTAAAATAAGAAAATAATAAAAGAATAAATAATGAAACAATTAATAAAAGACTTTCCTCTCTCCCTTACTCAAAGTTCACGTCCAGTAGAAAACCAAAGGGCGAGAAACACAAATCACGGAAGCATTCATGCATTCAGAAGGTTTAAAATGCAACAAATGATGGTTCATTAAAATTTTCATTTTCTATGGCAATATAAAGAACTTAACTGCACTCTCTATAAACATGTTTTCAATTTTCATTATTGAGATAAAAGGAATAGTCTGGATTAAACTATGCACACATATTAAACTACACATATAGTAATTACTAAACATAAATATATGCAATCAATCACAAAGCCAAGACAAGTTAAGAAAAAAGGAGGAAGTGAACACAACAAACACTTCATTAATTCTCAGGATGGTATAGGTTAAGTTGTTTACATAAATATATAATAAAACAAAATGACTTTACTTAATTAAGTATTATTCTAAATAGTAAAAAAAAAACAAAAATTAATATTATAAAATGAAATAAATTAATAAATAATAAATAATAAAGGAACTAAAGTAAAATTATGACTAATAAAACTATTTAATTAAAAATTAAAATAAAAAAAGACTAAAAGCGAGAAGCTGGACCGGTATTGAAGTGCTCAGAAAAATAAAATGAATACACCCAAATGATTAGCAAAAAATATACGTATTGGAAAAATACAGCCTTTGGTCAAATTTTGAAATAAATTTTACCCGGCTAAATGGCTTAAACTGTCTAAAATGCGACCGAAAAGTGGTCGAAAAATTACGCAAAACGTAGATTAATATCATTGACGTTTGCAGGCTCGATTTTGAAATTTTCCGTCCACTGATTTTACGCACAGTTGACTTTTGATTTGACCGATTCAGCTGTAAATTCAACAAGTTTATTCCAGTTGATAAATTAGGTATTATGCAAGATGCAAGAGGTGATAAACTATGCAGATGATGCAAAAAGACGTGGGATCTTAGAGTCAAAAATTAGGGTATGCCAATATGGATAACGATGGAAATTGTGGTTTTCGAGCTATTGCAACTTTACTTGGATGGGGCGAAGAGTCTTGGCCTTTTGTTCAAACACAATTAGATTTTGAAGTTTATCAACATCATTAGTTGTATTCCAATTTGCTTTATGACACGGTAACGAAAGTTAGGAGTGTGTTACGGGTAGTTAGATTGGGTGTGCATGATCATGAGGAGTGGATGACGATTCCTGACATGGGTTACCCTATTGCTTTTAGACACAATGTCATATTGGTCTCGTTGTCCATAAAGCTTAACATCACATTCTTCCCATTAGTGATAGCTCTATGCATAGCCTCAAGTAGACACAAAATAATTCTAGTTGATTTTGTTAACGACAGGGCCGACGCAAGGGTAAGGCGACTCAAGCAATGGTTTAGGCATTAAAATTTTGGGCTATAAAAAGCCCTCAAAATATTTTAAATTGGTCATAAATATTTTAAATGACATATTTCTTACATAAAATCTCATTATTGAGTTGGTAGAAGAGAGACCCTACATCTTTTAGGTCTTTGGTTCAACTCTTGCCAAGTATAAAATTTGATTTTATTTATTTATTTTGAAGACCTCATTTTAAAAATTTCTTAAGGCCTTTAAGCAGGTTGGGTCGGCTCTGGTTGACAACAATCATTGAGTTCAGGCGAAGTTGAAACCCAATTGTCCTTTGCCTCCCGTCACAGATGGATAGAGATAGAATTTTAGTGAAGTTGCAAGAGCATGTGAATCAACATATGTGAAACATATTAGGCACTGGGAAGAATAATATAGGAAGTCGATATAATTTGTTTTGTATTATATGCTTAGATTTTATCAGCTATAGTTTTAAAAAATGTCAAAAAAAATTATGTTTTTTTATTCTAAACAAGTGTCTACTGGATTTTTCAAAAGTTCAAAAAAATTTGGTGTGTACCAGATTTTTTAAAAATTTGGTAGGTCTTATAGTTTATTGGTTTTTTCTAAATATCTAGTATAACTCCATTGGAATTTTCAAATCACCAAGAAAAATAAACTAGATTTTCAAATATTTGGTATTTCTTCAACAATTTTGCAGAAACCCGTGATTTTTTACCATCAATTTCTAAAATGTTTGGTAATTCTTCATAATTTTGCAAAATATCTGGTACGTTTTCAAAAGATTCGATATTTCTTCATCCAAACGATAAAATTTTTAAAAAATCAAGTACTTGCATAAAAATATTTGGTATTTACATAAACTTTTAAACTATCCGAAATTTTTTAATAACGACATAAATGTAATTGCAACTCTCATATAGGATGTCAATTCAATGTGGAGGTGGGATGTCAGGATAAAATCTCAGTTAACAATGTATAAGAGGATTGAGTGTGTCTTTTGAGAGATTTTGTAATTATTTGTGAAAAAGCAATATGAAAGGGTTTGTAATGTTATTTTAATAAAAATTGCAAGTTGATTTTTTTTATAATAAAAAAAATGAAATTAATTAGAGCCGTGCTCTAACCCATACAATCAAAGAACCTTACAAAAGAAAGAGAAAATTAACTAAGACTATCAAGAGGGACAGCAAAAAATCTTAGAAAGTTACAATGAGATAATGGAAATCTATCAATAGCACTCCACTTCCAAACTGTCATTTTAATGGTTAACACTATTTCATTAAAATTGCAAGTTGATTAATAAAATATTTTATTATGAGTTGTTTATTTTTCCTTCTTGTGACCTTTCGTTGATTTTTCAACAAATTATGTTGAGGGATGAACATTCTATGATATGAAAACAGAAATGAGAAAACAAAAGTTGCACATGAAAATAGTTTGAGTGTTTAACATTTGTTAGATATTTGATAACATCAAAGAAAAAGTTATAAAAAGTTTTACATAATAAACACTAGCAATGTTTGTATTCATGTTATTGGTGACACTTAGACATTTCAAATTAATACATTGCTAAGTCAAACACTTAACTACATACACATATGGGTTTTCACTCACTTCAACGATTCATGGTCGATTCCACAGTTGGTGCTGTTGTTGTAGCCATGGCTATACCTCCAGTTTGTTGCTCAATATTTCCATGCCACCCTAACCATGCCAAGTTCAATCAAAATAATACTAAACTAATGGCTCAAATCATACAATATAGTTAATTGATTAATATATACATACATACCAATGACCAAGTTAAATCCACGATTTTCAAGCTCACGGTATTCTTGAGACAAGGCGCAAGCCTCGCAGCAGCAATGAATCAAGAAATCTAAACAATCATTTCCTTTCAAATTGTATTGTTGTCTTATCTCTGAGCGGTAGAAGCAAGAATACAAGCCACCATGTCCACACATGCAACAAAACAACATATACAAAGAACCACTCCCACAGCAAGCTGCAAAACCATAAAACTATTAAATTACTCATATTAAGGGCCAATTTGGTTTAACTTTAAAAAAAATGGATTTTTTCTTTATATTTTTTAAAATGAATTCGATAAAAATGTTTTTCAAAATATTATAAATTTTCTTAAATTTGTTTTTTATAAATTAAAAGACTAATTTTGATATTATATAAGATTAATATACATTATTGAAATTCAAAACTTAGTCAAAATTATAATTTTTTCAAAAAGTCATATTTCAAAAATGATTTTTATGAAAAGCTATTTGAAATAGCTTCAAAATTAAGTGATTTTTTGAAATTTTGATATCCAAAAAAAGTTTCGATAAAATAATGAAATACCTAAAATAATATTTTAAAAATAATTATTCAAATCAAATTTTCATTTGAAGCTTTTATAAAAAGTTTATTTATAAATTTTTTTTTCACAAAATTATATTATATTATAAAAGTCATTTTAAAAAAAAGCCAAAAACAAACTGGCCCTAATTCAGTTTTACATTAATAAGTATGCTTTAACTTATCACTATCGTTTGATTATTACCATTTTGTTTTCTGGAAAATAATATTTTTGTAATGAAGTGTTTACTTACAAGTGGATCCCTGGTCACTGATTTCAGCAAGTTGGCCAAAAGTAACACATGGACACCAAAATGTTTTGCAACCTGCAACAAATTAAACATAACAATGAAAAAGAATATATATATATATATATATATATATATATAATGTTGAGATATTACTTACAGTTTCCGGGATTGGAGCAGCAGTCGAATAGACCGGTGGACCATTCAACTAGAGGTTTAGGCGGAGGAGGAGGTGAACCTTTGGAGGCGTTTGTTAGTTTTCCTTCCACTGGTGAATACATTATTGGAAGAAGAAAAAAAAAATGAATGAGTCAAACCAAATTATTTCACTAAAAAGGGAGTTATGCTTTGTTGATTTGTCATCGTGTGAATCAATTGTGAGTGTGGAATGGTTCAATTTACAAGTCAATTTTTTGGAAGACTTTATAAGCGTGTATGCTAGTGCAACTTGTCCACTATTTCTACTCACGTTAGTCTTTAAAAGAAAAATTAAGACAGTTGTGTTTCTATCTATTTTTTTTTTGTTTGATTGATGAAAGAAATACTATAGGATAAAGAAAATGGAAGAAAGAAAAAGATAAAGAGATTTTTTACAATAATCCTAAGGATAACTATGTACACATTTATACACAACTATACATTTTAATGTATTTTTTAAACTAATTTTTTCCTTTTTTTTTTCTTTTTTATTTTACATATTAAAAATACATTTTACTATTTTAATATTAATTAAGTTAATTACAGGACTAATTAATTTTTAATTTATTTTACTTCATTGTCTTTCTTTTTTTAAATTAGGAGAACCTAAGTCCAAAAAGAAAAACAACTACACAAATACAACATAGAAGTCCCAGCAACATCATTCGAAAGGAACACAATAAGATCAGTATGGCAATCTTTATAAGCCCTCAAACCTAATTTATGATGAAGGCTCTTGTTAGTCATATCATCTGCAGTATGGTTGGCTTCTCTATGCACATGAGGGATTATGACCTCTCACTCCCCATTCAAACATATCTTTATCTAATGAAACAAGTCACTACCTTCCTTTACTATTGTTAAGAATCAGAATTAAAGCCATGGAACTCCATGGAAGAAGCTTAAAGAAAGCTTAAGAAACAAGTAATGTATATAAAGAAGAAGAAGAAATGTAAACTAGTGTATTATTCACTTAATGATTTTACAATGATGATGTGAGCATTTATACAACCAGATGCTGCTACAGGATAACATACAATGATCTAGCTGTATGGAATAACTCTATACTAGTTAGTTAGGGTAGTTACAAAGTTAGTTGGATAACTTGTACAAGAAGCAACTGCATTTGTACTATCTCCTACTTTTGTATCATTTAACACCCTCCCACAAGCTTGACCATGATAGATGTTTATCATTCCAAGCTTGGACACAAATGTTTCAAACTTGGGTGGAGCCAAAGCTTTTGTCAGAAAATCAGCAAGTTATTCTTGTGTGGATATAGGTAAAAACTTCAAAATGTTTTACTGCACCTTCTCTCTAACAAAGTGGCAATCAATCTCTAAATGTTTTGTTCTTTCATGGAATACAGGGTTTGATGCAATATGAATGCCACTTTGAGAATCACAGTATAGCACAGGTTGTTTGGTGCTCTCAATGTTTAGGTCCTGCAGTAGGTATAAGATCCATTGTAATTCACAAGTTGCAGTGGATAAAGCTCGATACTCTGCTTCTGAAGATGACCTGGATATAGTTGGTTGTTTCTTAGCTCTCCAAGAGACAAGTGAATTACCCAGGAAGAAAAGAAAACCAGTGGTAGATCTTCTTGTATCATGACATCCAGCCCATTCTGCATCAACATATCCTCTGATTTGTGTTTCTGAACTTCTAGGAAACATGAGTCCCTTCCCAGGATTTTGCTTCAGGTATCTTATCACTCTGCAAGCAGCCTTGTTGTGAGTGATAGTAGGGGAGTTAAGGAACTGGTTGAGTTGTTGAGTAGCTAGAGTGATATCAGGTCTAGTTGTGTATAAGTATATGAGCTTACCAATGATTCTCCTATATGCTGAGATGTCTTCAAGAGGATGAATGTTGTCTTGGTGTAACTTCAATGAAGGATCAAGGGGAGTTGAGGCTGGTTTTGAACCAAGGCGCCCTAATGATTCAAGAAGATCTAAGCAGTATTTTCTTTGAGAAATGCATATGCCATTTTGGAATGAGCCACTTCTAATCCCAAGAAATATTTAAGTATGCCAAGATCTTTGATTTTGAAGTTGTGATCAAGGATGGATTTGATTCTAGAGAATTCAGTAAGAGAGTTGCCAGTGATGATGATATCATCAACATAGACAAGGAGAGTAGTAAAATCAGATCCATGCTTGAGAGTGAACAATGAGTAATCTGAAGTGGACTGATGATATCCTTGATGTAGTGGAAGGTGAGTCAGCTTCTCATACCACTTCCTACTTGCTTGTTTAAGACCATATAAGGTCTTTTGAAGTTTGCAAACAAGACCTTGGATTATTTTGACATATAAACATCTTCTTGCAAGTCACCATGCAAGAATACATTATTGACATCCATTTGATGGATGTGCTACTGCTTGAGAGATGCAAGGGCTATGAGTGTTCTAACTGTAGTTAGTTTTGCCACAGGGGAGAATGTGTCAAAATAATCCAAACCTTCTATTTGATTGTATCCTTTGGCTATTAACCTGGCCTTGTATCTTTCAATTGAGCCATTAGCTTTATGTTTGACCTTATAGACCCACCTGCTACCTATAGGCTTCACATGGGGTGGTTTGACAACAAGTTGCCAAGTATTATTTGCAGATAAGGCTGCTAACTGTTGAAGCAGTAAAGCGGAAAGCAAAAATATTTATTTTCGGAAGAATTCCCTCCGGGATTTATGTCGTGTCCACAGAGATCGGTTCGAGGGAAAGAATGATGTTCGACAATCTCTCGGATTATAATGGTTTCAAACAAGAAAACAGAAAAGTAAATATTAAAACCTAAAAAGAATCCATTCTTCAGAGAGAAGAAACTTATCAAGCATACATATAATCCACTCGTCACAAACATAAATTTATCGATCATTTTTACTATACTACAATACTCGTCAAAATCATCCAGTATCACTCACAACAGTGTCCATCTCTGGCACACTGAGTTGAGAGAGCAACCGTATTACTCTCTTCGTCACTCTCGCGCATAACGCCTCGAAACACGGAAGACATTAAGTTCCGACACCAAAAAGATTATTCTCTAAATCCATCTCTAGCATCTAGACAATAGATATCCATCCCTAATCAAGATTCATGATGTTTATCTCTAACACAACACAAATCCAAACATAAATGCAAAAAGATCAAGGAAGACATCGATAATGATTTGTAAAGCAGATTTTATACAATATTATGATCAACAAAGATACATATGTTCAGTGTAACTATACAAACACCCAAGATAAAAGAATACATAAAGAAGAAGAGGAATAAACCAAACATCTCGCGAATTGTCAGAGCCGGTTGATGAGAAATCCACTCTGGATCATCCACATGCAAGATTCAATGTTGTTTTCAAGCTATCTCTACTGAAAAATGAAAGTTTGATGCATTGGGAACAAATATTACCCAACCATTCTCTAAAAAATGTGTTTTTGGCCATTTAATGGTGTTTTTGTCCGTCCAGCTTCGCCCGACGGTATTCTGGGTCGCCCGACGGCGAAAGGCGGCTTATTTTGTAAGTTATCCAGCATTGTTCTGGAGCGCTCGGCCCTGCAATGTACCGTCCGGCGCTGCGTCGCCCGACAAAGCAGAGGCGCAGCTGACAGTAGACAGCAAAAATCCAGCACTGTTTTATTCGTAACTTTTGAACCGTAACTCCGTTTTTCGCCTGGTTTGAAGCGCTGGAAAGCTTATTCAATGCTCTATACAACAATGGAAAGATATCATTGATTGAATACCTGCAAAAATAAATGGAAATCAATTAAACTCAATGATATTTACACGATAACGCAATATATACACTATAACGTAAAGTAAACGTATTTACAAACAAAGCGGGGTTTATTCGTACGATATTAACAAAAAGTATCGATAAGTGTAACAAAAATTATATACACAAATAGTTACATTTTGGACTTATCAAACTCTCCCCAACTTACATAATTGTTTGTCCTCAAACAAAAATCAAACAACTCAAAGAAACAGAGTGAAACCCAAAAAATCACGAATCAACAGGTTTTGAAAATCGGACAATTGAATGGTTCAAATGAAAATGGTACACACAAAGTAAATACTTACCACTAAACTACGACGACAACATAGTCACAAAACAAATGCAAAATACAAAAATCATGCCAAACATTCTAAAACAACACAAGTTCAAATGTGAATCACACCTAGCAAAAATAATCATCGGTAGATGAAAAACATAAAATGAGGTACTTATCACTCACACAACAATCATGCAAACAATAGACTAAATTATACAACCATCCAAAAATCATATTGAACATACAAAGGAAAGAATCACAAGGACTTTTCAAGGTTGTAGCATGGTGGGGTAAACAAACAAGGGGCGATTCCTAAAGCTAATCGAAACAAAAACTTGCCTAAACCTAAGGGAGTGATCAACTCACAAAAGTCCAAACACCAAATTCCAATCAACTTCTTGTTTCATCCCAAGTGTTACACAAAACACAATACTTATTTAGCACAATTATTTGAACTCTTTTTGTTTCCTTTTTCAAGGATTTTCTGTTTCTTTCTTTTTCTCTTTTTTCTTTTCTTTTTCATCCTCATAGAAAATAACCAATGAGTAAGCAATCATTCTCTCCCCAACTTGAATTCAATCACATCATCATGTGAATACTTTCTACTTTCTAAGGCAAGGTAAAAATTCATACAACAACACAAAGTTGAGGGTTCAAGAAAAAACAAAATCCATTCAAAAATAAGTGAACTAAATACTCATAGACAAGCATTAAGTGCAAATAAAACATGGATCAAAAAGCTCAAAGGGGTTACGAAAGATCACACGCTCACAAGGTGGATGACTATTTGGCTAGGTAGTTGTGCTCAAAATGAAACAAAATTCCTTGATCCTTTTCATGCTTTCATATAATCAACACAAACAAAAGATTAAGCATAATAAAATCCAGTTAAAACAAGAATGTTGGTACTCCATGCATATATGAACAATAGAAGGCTTCCTCACAAAAAGGGTAGGAACTAAAGTGATTCACATACGAACAAGTATACGAAAGAATGAATGGCATAGAAGTTGTAAAAAGGCTAAGTATCATGAATATGCTAAAGTAGAGAAAACGATAAACACAGACCTTGGACGTGTACAAAACTTAACAAAATCATTACCATACATCCGCAAGTTGAAACGATCAAACTTGAAACATCACCACATTTCCTCAAGCTACTCAAAACAAGCTCATTGACAAACACGAAAACTATTAATATAAACAAATTGAAAAACTGGCAGAAAATTCATTAAACAAGTTATAAAGTGAAGATTTGAGAATTTACGAAAAATCCGAGTACAACTTGTTTAATGAATGTTCACCACGTTACCTAAGCTAAAATGAAAAAGTAATAACGAAACAAAAAAACAACAAAGAAAACATGTTTGTTTTACGTCGTAAGCTCGACGCCTTTACAATGCTTAGCTAGTAACTTCCTTCCTTCATGCCATGGTGATGCCTCACCGCGCAAACCAAAAGCAAGTGTCTTAACGAAACACTTAAACAAACGTTAATCTACAAGTATCAGTATAACAAGTGAAAATATACAATATATATTATATCTACAAAACTCAAAAACAAAGAAATTATCGCAATGCGATTCAATATCAAAACCAATCCCCGGCAACAGCGCCATTTTGTTGAAGCGGTAAAGCGGCAAGCAAAAATATTTATTTTCGGAAGAATTCCCTCCGGGATTTATGTCGTGTCCACAAAGATCGGTTCGAGGGAAAGAATGTTGTTCGACAATCTCTCGCGTTTATGAGTTTGGATTATAATGGTTTCAAACAAGAAAACAGAATAGTAAATATTAAAACATAAAAAGAATCCATTCTTCAGAGAGAAGAAACTTATCAAGCATACATATAATCCACTCGTCACAAACATAAATTTATCGATCATTTTCACTATACTACAATACTCGTCAAAATCATCCAGTATCGCTCGCAACAGTGTCCATCTCTGGCACACTGAGCTGAGAGAGCAACCGTATTACTCTCGTCGTAACTCTCGCGCACGACGCCTCGAAAAATGGAATGCATTAAGTTCCGACACCAAAAAGATTATTCTCTAAATCTATCTCTAGCATCTAGACAATAGATATCCATCTCTAATCAAGATTCATGATGTTTATCTCTAACACAACACAAATCCAAAAATAAATGCAAAAAGATCAAGGAAGACATCGATAATGATTTGTAAAGCAGATTTTATACAATATTATGATCAACAAAGATACATATGTTCAGAGTAACTATACAAACACCCAACACAAAAGAATACATAAAGAAGAAGAGGAATAAACCAAACATCTAGCGGATTGTCAGAGCTGGTTGATGAGAAATCCACTCCGCATCATCCACATGCAAGCTTCAATGTTGTTTTCAAGCTATCTCTACTGGAAAATGAAAGTTTATTGCATTGGGAACAAATATTACCCAACCATTCTCTAAAAATTGTGTTTTTGGCCCTTTAATGGTGTTTCTGTCCGTCCAGTTTCGCCCGGCGGTATTCTGGGTCGCCCGGCGGCGAAAAGCGGCTTATTTTGTAAGTTATCCAGCATTGTTCTGGAGCGCTCGACCCTGCAATGTACTGCCCGACGCTGCGTCGCCCGGCAAAGCAGAGGCGCAACTGATGTAACGCCCCATTTTGTCTTATTTATTTAATCGAGTCGATTTAATTATTTTCTTTTTATATTATTTTATTATTGACTTTTATTTGACAATATATTATTTTTCATCGTTGTTTATGTTTAATCGCATTTTGAGAGCGTTTGGGAGATATTTGAGCTGAGGGGTATTTTGGTCTTTTGCTTGGGTAAGTTTTATGTTTTTATATAAATAGAAAGAAAAGAGAGAAAAGATAGTAAGGAAAAGAAAAAGAAAGAAGAGAAAGAGAAGGTAAGAGAAAGGAGAAGAAAGAAAGAGAGAAGAGGAGAAAGAGGAAAAAAGTGAAGATTCATCCGTTTCAATCGCGATTAATCGGGTAAGGGTGAGAAGTTTCTATTATATCTTGCTTGTGTATGTATATGTGTATGTTTTCTTAGATTGTTTTGGATATGCTCTTATAGTTTTCATTTTAGGTCGAAATGGTAAAAATGGTTAGAAATCGATGTTTTCACGGACGAAAGTCGGAATAAATTGCGTAGTAGAGTCGTGTGATGTTGGGTCGTGTTTTAGCGTGATCGTTTGATTGAATTGAGTTGAATTTGTAACTTTTGCGTTTTTGATATATATCGATGTTTTTATGCAAATTGATGTTGTGATCGAGTAAGAGTGTTTGGATATGTCTGGGAACATTGGTATAGGTTGATATTTAATCGAAAATGGTTGTTGGTGTGTTTTCGAGTGGTTTTGACCGAGTTTGGAATTGGGTTAAATTGATAAAACTATGTGTCAAAATATTTCAACCGTGAAAATGTGTTGGATGGCTTTTTAATGGTGAAAATATTGTAGTACGTCGAATTCTGAGATCGCAGCTTTTTACGGAATCAAAAACGGATGTCCGGAAGTCTAAAAATGGTGTTTTTAAGGCTGAAATCGCAGCAGGTTTAGCGCTCAGTGTGCAGTCTGAGCTCTCAGCGCGGTCTGGGCGAAAATGAAAAATTTAAGAAACTTCAAAAATTCATAACTTTTGATCTGTAAGTCCGTTTTGGTCCCCGTTCGAAGCGTTGGAAAGCTAATGAAATATTATTTCTGTTAAAAATGGTTTGGAGGGTAAAAAATGATTTAATTAATTCGTGTTTTTGAAAAATAGTCGGGTTGTCGGGTTTTTATCGCGTTAAATGCGTGCGGTTGATGTTTTACCGTGTGTTGTGTTATTGTTGTATAACATTGAGCTTTTATGTGGTTTATATGATGTTGATGCATGTTGTTATGATGTGTTGTGGGTAGCCGTTGTGGTGTGAATCCCTTGTGGAAGTAATTGTGATTGTATGATTGTTGTGGTTTATGGTTTGTGATGAAATGCATTACTTAAGTGAAATTCAATGTATGTTGTGTGGTGGCCTTAGGGCAAGTAAATGCATTGTTTGAATTGGTTTCCAATGCATGAATAATGATGATGAGATAATTCATATTGTTGAATTGTGAATGTATGGAATTGATGAGTTGAAATATATGCATGATTATGGATGTGTGTATGTGTGTACATTAAATGTCATGAGTCATTGTATGTCAAGCATCATGATATGCATTGTTGTGACGTCCTGAGTGACGGATTGATTCCAGAGGGAATCTGTTATAACATTGTGCGCCTTAAAAATAAGAGGACCTAAAGCGATTTGATATATCGTGCGCCTTAAAAATAAGAGGACCTAAAGCGATGGTTATAGACGATCGTGTTCCCGTGTGGGGTGTGAGCGATCGGATTGTGCGCCTTATACCGAGAGGACCTAAAGCAATCCATAAACGTCGTGCGCCTTATACCAAGAGGACCTAAAGCGACGGGGAACATTGTAGGCCCGACGGGGTGTTACTTGAGTGATCCTCAGTAACGAGCGATGATTCCAGCAGAGTTCCTGAGTGAACTAGTATTGAGAAATGTTGGAAGTTGGTACCGCATGGCATTTGCATAGAGTCGTTGTGTCGGTCTCTGTGCATTTGCATAAATCATGGATTGATTATGTGTGAGAATTGTGAATGGATGCATTATGTGTGGAAAATCATGATTTGATTGATTATGTGTGGGAATTGTGCATTGATTTGTTATGTGTTGAGATTGTGATAACATTGGTAATTTGATGTGCATATGTGATAAATGCATTGGTTGTGGATAATATGTATTATGCGTAGACATATGCTATGTGATGTGTGATGTGTTTCTAAATGTTATGACTTGGTATGCCTTATGTGCAAATATGTGAGTATATTGGATACTTGATATATGCTATATTGTTGGATTAATAGATATATGTTACGTATATGTGGTATGTTATATGTAATAGTATGTGGTGGTTGTGGTGAGAATAGCTATGCATGTGAATTGTTATGTATTTGCATATTATTATGCAATCTTGATTTTAGTTGTTATATCTCACCCTTCTGCTGTTTTATAATGCTGTATGAGGCATTGCAGATTAGAGTTGCTGGAGGCCTTTTTGTGAAGATTAGCCCTCCGTTCTGTTGTTGGTCTTGGTGTCTGCTCTGATACGTAGCACGGGAGTCGGGGAACGATTATATATATATATATATACATATATATATATATATATATATATATATATACACATTTGTTGAATGTATTTTGTAGTACTTTTGTATATATAGTTGAGGTTCTAAAATGATTTATTTTGTAAAATAAGTCGGTTATGAATCTTCCCGCTTTATTCCATGATTGACCTTTCCCTTTAGATGGAAAAAGTTTCCCGTTAATGATTTTCTCTATTATGTGTTATGTATCAAATAATTGAGCAGGGATTGTGTTTTCTTTCTTTAAGTGTGACATCCCTGTTTCCTGTCGGAAAAATAAATTTTTAATTACTCTGATTTATATTTGTATTACTTATTCGCGAAGGGAATTGGGGTGTTACAACTGACAGTAAACAGCAAAAATCCAGCACTGTTTTATTCGTAACTTTTGAACCGTAACTCTATTTTTTGCCCGGTTTGAAGCGCTGGAAAGCTTATTCAATGCTCTATACAAAAATGGTAAGATATACTTGATTGAATACCTACAAAAATAAATGGAAATCAATTAAACTCAATGATATTTACACGATAACGCAATATATACACTATAACGTAAAGTAAAAGTATTTACAAACAAAGCGGGGTTTATTCACACGATATTAACAAAAAGTATTGATAATGCAACAAAACTTATATACACAAATAGTTACATTTTGCACTTATCACTAACTCAGTAGTCATAGCCTGAACCCAACATTCATGCTGACAAGGTTCTTTGTAAGTCTTTGGCTCAACACATTTTGTAATGGATAAAGCAAAAGATTTATGAACAGAGGACAAATGATCAAAGGAATGATAGGAAGTAATGGGATAAGGAGTACCTAAAGATGATGATTCTTAATGACTTATATAAGAGCTGCATACATAGTCATGTAGATAAGAGTGAGTCTGTTTTTGTCTAGCAGGTCTGGTGGTAGTGGGTTGATTATGAGAAACAGATGGTGTGTTGGTTGATGTGAGGTCAAGTGTAGGTTTTTGTGTTTGATGAGAAGATGGTGTTAGTGATGAGGCAGGGCTAGTATGATTTGTGGAAAATGGATCAGGTTCAGGTGGTATTATACTATGTGTGTCATTTGTGCTAGAGGTGTCAGTTGGTGTATAATAAGTCCAGGTAGGTTTGGATTTAGAGGAGTGGTAGGGTAAAATATGTTCATGGTGGGTGATGTTTCTGGATAGAAAGACTTCATTTGTAGTTATGTCTAGGAGTAAGGTACCTTTCATGCCAGTCTTGTATCCAAGGAAGATACATTTTCTTGCACGAGGGGTAAGTTTTGTTCTGTGAGCTTGCAGTGTAGATACAAAAGCCAGAGAACCAAACACTTTGAGGTCATTCATGCCAGGATATTGGTTGTTCATAATAAAATAAGGAGACTTATTATCTAGGACAGGGGTTGGTAATCTGTTCATGATGAAGGATGCATGTAAGACTGCATATGATCAGTAAGGTTTTGGCAAGTTTGATTGGTACAGCAGAGCACGAGCAATGTTCAAAATTTGTTGGTGTTTTCTCTCAACACGACCATTTTGTTGAGGAGATTCCACACAACAAGTTTGGTGTATAATGCCATGAGTATTGTAAAAGAAGGGTATGTTGAATTCTGGTCCATTGTCAGTTCTATTATCTTTAACTTTATGGTTATGTTGAGTAAGGATGAGGTTAATGAAATTGATGACATTTTGTCTGGCCTCACTTTTATGTTTCATGAGTGTGAGCCAGGTAAATCTACTGCAGTCATCTATTGCAGTCAAGAAATAGGTATGACCATGGATGGAGGGTATGGCAATTGGTCCCCAAATGTCAAAATGGATGAGATCAAAGGGTTGTGAGGCTTTGTGTGTGCTGTTGGAAAAAGGTAATTTTCTTTGTCTTGCAAAATGACACACATCACACACAGATTTTGAATCAACTTTTATAAAAGGAAAAGTAGAATGTAGTGTATTCATACATTGGTCAAATACATGTCCTAGTCGAAAATGCCAAATGGCATGACTTGGTAAAGAAATAGAATTTGAGCTTGAGCTAGAGCTACACATTATCTTATTTTCCATGACTAGGTAATACAAATCATGTACTTTGTCACCAGAACCAATCATCTCCTTGTGCTCCTTTCCTGAATAAGACAATTAAGGCCATTAAATTCAATTGTGCAGTCAAGTGAGTGACACAGTTTTGAGACAGAAATGAGATTTAAGGAAAATGATGGTACATAAAGTACATTAGTCAGGATAAGATCAGTTGAAAACATAATGGTGCCAGCATGTTTGGCAATGGCAAATTGGCCTGTAGGCATTCTAACCTGAATGGGGGGAATTTCAACATAAGAATGAAAACATTGTAGTGAACCACACATGTGGTCACTTGCACCTGAGTCAATAATCCAAGAACCTAAAAAAAAGTTTTGACATGAAAGAGAATGAGACACAACAGAAGAATATGGGATACCTGACTGAGTATTCACTGAGTTGACCTGATTTGAAGAAGAGGGTTGAGAAATAGCTGATTGTTGTAGTAATTGCATTAATTATTCATATTGCTCAGTAGTGATTGAAGTGGAGCAGTCTTGGCATCAAAAGCTTGTGAGTCAGGTTCTACATCAGGTTCATTTGTAGAAGATTGATTGGCATATTTCCTTTGCATATGAGGAGGAAATCCATGCTTGGCATAACAGTTGTCAATGGTGTGGTTTGTTTTGCCACAATGAGTACAAACACGACTATTGCTTTTGCCAAAGGATTTTTGAGCATGTGGTTTTCCCTTGTATCTTTGGGAATCAGTAGCATTAACAAGGAAGGTGGGATCTTCAACAGTATGAAAATTGCCTTGTCTCTCATGTTGGAGAACCATTGAAAAAATCTTGTTCATAGGGGGTAGAGGATCAAGCAAGAGTATTTGAGACTTAACAACATCAAAATGCTTATTTAAACCAGTCAAGAATCTAATAGCATACAGAGTAATGTGATTCTTTCTAGCACTACGCATTGCTTGAAATGAACATTTTACACGACATGAGCAAGTAGGGATTGGAATGTAAACTTCAAGTTCATCCCATAGGATTTTAAGAGCAGAGTAGAATTCAGTAACTAATTTTGAATCTTGCTGCAGGCTATAAATTTCTTGCATTAATTTAGAAATATGTACCAAATCGCCTTGAGAAAATTAAAAATGATAATGCACTTTCTTTTCTTTTGTTTTCAAGCAAAAATAATCTAAAATAAAGCATAAATCCAATCATGCAGACTTGATTCTGTGAATTCCTCTGAAAATGATTCTGTTATGCCCACGTATGATTTCGACAATCCGATCTATCAAGCTGAGGAGGAAAGTGATGAAGACTATGAACTCCCGGAAGAGTTAGCTAGACTGTTGAAATAGGAAGAAAAGACCATTCAGCCTAATCAGGAAGCTCTTGAGGTTATCAATATTGGTTCAGAGGAAAGCAAGAAAGAGATCAAGATCGGTGCAAGTCTGCGGGCTGATGTAAAACAAGAGCTGATAGTCATGCTACGTGAACATGTTGACATCTTTGCTTGGTCATATCAAGATATGCCAGGTTTAGATACCAACATAGTTGTGCATAGACTACCGTTGAAAGAGGATTGTCCACCGGTCAAGCAAAAGCTGCGCAGAACAAAACCAGAAATTACTTTGAAGATCAAGGAAGAGGTACAGAAACAGTTGGATGCAGGTTTTCTGGCAGTAACCAATTATCCCCCTTGGGTGGCCAATATAGTACCGGTGCCGAAGAAAGATGGCAAAGTTAGAATGTGTGTGGATTACAGAGATCTCAACAGGGCGAGCCCTAAAGATGACTTTCCACTCCCTCATATTGATGTGCTGGTTGACAATACCGCTCAGTTTTCAGTGTTCTCATTTATGGATGGATTCTCCGGGTACAATCAGATAAAGATGGCGCCTGAAGACATGGAGAAGACGACATTCATTACCCCGTGGGGTACCTTCTGTTACAAAGTAATGCCTTTTGGGTTAAAGAACACAGGGGCAACTTATCAAAGAGCAATGGTGACGTTATTCCACGATCTAATTCATAAACAGATCGAGTGCTATGTGGATGACATGATTGCTAAATCAAACACAGAAGAGGAACATCTGATCAACTTGAAGAAGCTATTTGAGAGGTTGAGGAAATTCAGGTTGAGACTGAATCCTAACAAGTGTACTTTCGGCTTGCGGTCCGGAAAATTGCTTGGTTTCATTGTCAGTGAAAAAGGAATAGAGGTCGATCCTGCTAAAGTGAAAGGTATACAAGATATGCCTGTACCGAGAACTGAGAAAGAGGTTCGCGGCTTTCTAGGGAGATTGAACTACATTTCAAGATTCATATCTCACCTAACTGCCACCTGCGAACTGATATTCAAAATGCTAAGAAAAGATCAAACGGTCAGGTGGAATGATGATTGTCAAAATGCATTTGATAAAATAAAAAGATATTTGCAGGAACCTCCGATTCTGATACCTCCAGTTCAAGGGAGACCACTGATTATGTACTTGACAGTGCTCGAAGGATCCATGGGTTGTGTTCTCGGTCAACACGACGAGACAGGTAGGAAAGAACACGCTATCTACTACCTGAGCAAGAAGTTTACAGATTGTGAATCGCGTTATTCAATGCTTGAGAAGACATGCTGTGCACTCGCATGGGCCGCCAAGCGATTGAGATAATATATGCTCACACATACAACCCTGTTGATATCAAAATTGGATCCGGTCAAGTATATTTTTGAGAAACCAGCACTTACAGGCAGAGTTGCAAGGTGGCAGATGGTACTGACAGAGTACGATATTCAATTTACTTCGCAAAAGGAAATCAAAGGAAGTATACTGTCAGATTATCTTGCACAACAGCCTCTTGATGATTATCAGCCCATGAGATTTGATTTCCCTGATGAGGACATCATGTTTCTCAAAGCGAAAGACTGCGAGGAACCACTTCTGGAGGAGGGGCCTGACCCTGAATCCAAATGGAGTTTGATGTTTGATGGGGCAGTTAACATGAATGGGTGCGGAGTTGGTGCAGTTCTCATTACGCCAGAAGGTGTTCACATGCCCTTCACTGCCCGAGTAACTTTTGCGTGTACCAACAATGAAGCAGAATACGAAGCTTGCATACTAGGGATTGAGGAAACTATTGATTTACGAATCAAGACCCTCGATATCTTTGGTGATTCAGGACTGGTAATCAATGAAGTAAAGGGAACTTGGCACACACATCAGCAGAATTTGATTCTGTATAGAGATTATACGAGGAGATTGCTGACATTCTTTACAACTGTCAAGTTATACCATGTTCCCAGAGATGAAAATAAGTTTGCAGACGCCTTGGCCACTATATCTTCGATGATCAAAGTGCATGGTTGGAACTTTGTGCCCAGGATTGATGTATCTCGCCTTGATAGACCTGCTTTTGTGTTTGAGGTTGATGCAGTGTCTGACGACAAGCCTTGGTACCATGACATTAAATGCTTCTTGGAAAATCAAGAATACCCGCCTGGGGCATCTTCCAATGACAAGAAGACATTAAGAAGGCTAGCAGGTAGTTTCTTCTTGAACAAAGATGGCGTGCTGTATAAGAGGAATTTTGACACGGTTCTGCTCAGATGCGTGGATAGACACGAGGCAGACTTGCTGATGATTGAAGTGCACGAAGGCTCTTTCGGTACCCATGCCGGAGGACATGCGATGGCTAAGAAATTGTTGAGATTGGGGTATTACTAGTTGACAATGGAGTCAGATTGCTGCAAGTATGCTCGCAAGTGTCATAAATGCCAAATCTATGCCGATAAAGTACACGTTCCTCCCAATCCGTTGAGTATCATGTCCTCTCCGTGGCCATTTGAAATGTGGGGCATTGATATGATCGGGAAAATTGAGCCTACTGCTTCAAATGGCCATCGTTTCTTCTTGGTCGCCATTGATTACTTCACTAAATGGGTTGAAGCAGCGTCTTATGCCAATGTCACTAAGCAAGTGGTTGCTCGTTTCTTGAAACGAGATATCATTTGTCGATATGGAGTTCCCGAAAGAATCATTACTGATAATGGTTCTAATTTGAATAATAAGATGATGGCTGAACTATGCCGGGACTTCAAAATCGAGCATCACAATTCTTCTCCGTACCGCCCGAAGATGAATGGCGCGATCGAAGCGGCCAACAAAAATATCAAGAAGATTGTGCAGAAGATGGTTGTCACGTATAAAGATTGGCATGAGATGTTACCATTGGCTTTGCATGGGTATCGAACATCAGTCTGCACGTCCACTAGGGCAACACCATACTCACTTGTATACGGTATGGAAGCAGTTCTACTGGTAGAAGTGGAGATTCCCTCTCTCCGAGTATTGATGGATGTTAAATTAGATGAAGCTGAATGGGTACGAGCCAGATTTGATCAGCTGAGCCTTATTGAGGAGAAACGACTAGCAGCAGTATGTCATGGCCAGCTATACCAGCGCAGAATGAAGAGGGCATTCGATCAAAAGGTTCGACCTCAAGTTTACAAGGTCGGAGATGTGGTAATCAAGAGAATACTTCCTCCGAGTACAGATCACAGGGGCAAATGGACTCCTAATTATGAAGGTCCATTCTTGGTTAAAATGGTTTTCTCAGGTGGAGCCTTATTGCTGATAACCATGGATGGTGAAGACTTTTCATCCCCTGTTAATTTAGATGCAGTTAAAAAATACTTCGTATAAAGAGACCCGCTGGATAAAAGAAAAACACAATCCAGGCAAAAAAGGGCATCCCGGCGAACCTAAAACAGAATAAAGGTTCGGGCAAAAGTTAGGGATATAATTGAAAAAATTGTACACCCGGTAAGTTGAAAACCCGAAAGGGCAACTTAGGCAAAAATAGGTATCCCGGTGGATTAAAAACCTGAAAAGGCGATCCACGCAAAAGAGGGATTAAAGCGAATGACTGCAGTCTGAATTAATCTGTACGTTTTCTACTCTTCAGCAAACTAGCAAAATTCCAAAGGAGGAATTGGTCCGACCACGAGCTTCCGAAGGCGAAGATAATCAAGAGAGTTGGAATACATACTGGCTATAACAGAATCAGAAATTAGTCGGAATCCAATTTCCGCATTATCATTAGGATAGTTTTCTTTTCTCAATTTTATGGCAATCACCTCTTTCAGGGGTTTGCTTCCGATTGTAAATTCGCCGATTTTGGCATTTATCAATAAAATTGAATATTCAGTCACAAGCTTTTATTTTCATTTTACTGTTTTGTTTGCAACCTTGGATGGTGGATTCAAAAGACCACGCAATATCCTGGGGCATGCACATATATTTTTCTGTTTCAGGTAATGAGTGCGATCGATCCCATCGGCGTGATCATAACCACGGACCGACATTTGCTATGACTTGATACTGTTGTATCTTATTTTTCTCACCGTGTGTTGTGACAACGACGGCCGAAGATTGAATTCTTCTGTGTTGATAACGGTTATCAATGCAGTGAGCACTCCATGTCAACAACGAGTGCAAATCCTCCGGTACCTTGCAGACGATGTGAAGGGTAGTTCAAGACAGAGTGTTCGTCTAAGAGTTTGAAAATGTTTGGTTTTCTATAAAATCCTCTTAAAAGAAGAAATTTCTCGCAGTAACTTTCCTTATGGCGTTTACCAGCAAGTGGTAGTGTTATATTTCCTACAGGTTTCAGCATGTGAAATTTGTCAAAGAATAATTCCCAGCGGAGTTGTTGACTCTCCCGAGCATGGGAATTCCCCAGTAGAGTTTGAAGATATTTGGTTTTCTGTGAAATCCTCTCAAAAGGAATTCCCCAGCAAGGTATAAAGAGATCGACAGAATCTCTCCTTCAGCAAGGTGTCAGCATATGACATTACCCAGCAAGTGGTGTAATTTTCAGCAGTGTTCATTTACAACTCAAAGTCCAATTTATTTTTGGCATGCGTACAGTTTGTTCATGTTATTCCAACAGGTGGAGTGATCATTTGGCGATTTTAAGCTTCCAACGACAGTTTGGTAAGCACCAAAGTCCAACGACAGTTTGGCAAAGCTTCCAACGACAGTTTGGTAAGCACCAAAGTCCAACGACAGTTTGGCAAAGCTTCCAACGACAGTTTGGTAAGCACCGAAGTCCAACGACAGTTTGGAAAAGCTGCAAAAGTCCTCTGAAGATGGTAATTGTGTGATTCCAAAGCCGGTTTGGTAATCCTTGAAGTCCAACGACAGATTGGCAGAAATCCAGCACAAATTGGTGAAAGCCCAACGACGGTTTGGCAGAAGTCCAATGACAGATTGGCAGAAATCCAGCACAACTTGGTGAAAGTCCAACGACAGTTTGGCAGAAAGTCCAACGACAGATTGGCAGAGCAGCTAAAGTCCATCAACAGTATGGCAAGCCAGTAGTCGCCTGGCGTCGTTCAAAAAGACATTGTTGAAAGTCCATCGACAGTATGGCAAGCCAGTAGTCGTCTGGCATCGTTCAAAAGACAGATCTCTCCGACGGCGTTTCATTGAAGATTCAATCCAGCAGTCCCGTTGGGTTTATATCCCTTTTGTTCTTCATTATCCAGAGCAAATTTTTGGTTATATTTGGTATTCAATCGCTATATACCTTGAAAGCCTGAAAGCAATCGTTTTCAGGCATTCAGGTCTACAGCATTTGAATAGGGGCAGCTGTAATACCCCAAAATTTGCTCTCCCTTTTGGCATCCTAGCATAGCATTATCATATATCATATCATATCCATCTCATTAGCATTGCATTGCATATTTAACATAGAAAAAATGAAGCATAGCATCCTTCTTACCATCAAGGCATGTGATCAGGTAAAAGGTGGATAATCAAGGAATCATTCAAGGCACAAAAGGTCAAACAAGTTCATTCAAGGCAAGCCAAGAGGTCTTTCATGTCTCATACTACCTCAATTGATCATCCAAAACCTCAAGGAGGTGAGATTCAATAGGAGATTGAAGCACTACATCTTTCACTATGCAAGAGATCCAAAAAATGAAGGAAAACCCTCAAGAGAGATGGTTCATTGGTTCAAAATCACCCTTAAGTGGCATATCTCATCATCCTTTAAGAGGATACACAGCATACTCTAAGGAATTTGGAATTGGAGACTGCGCATTTTTCTCCTAGGAGGAGGGTACCAAAATTAGGGTTTCCAATTAAATCAGGGTATCTTTGATTTTTTGGGCAAAACTTGATGTCATGATATTCTACATGTTCTTAAGTGTCTGTGTGTGGAAAATTGCATCTCAATTGGTTTTAGAAGTGGTTCAATTGGAAGAAAGATAAAAAATCAGGGAAATTGGGGCTAAGTCAAACAATCAGAGGAAAAAGTCAACTTTTGACTTTTTGAGCCCAAAATCATGAAATTCATGTTATATGTGACCAATGTACAAAATTTGACCAAGAAATTCCAAAAGAATCATGAAAAATTAAGAATTTGAAGAGTTGCCATTTTTGGAAGAATTAGAGTTTCCAAAAATAGTAATTTTAGGCCATTTTCCATCAGAATTGGAACCAAGGCCATTCAAAATTGAGGCATCAAATGAAAATTCCACTCGGCCACAACAATAGATCTTGTTTCAAGCTTCAAATCCATGTGTAGAACATCTCTATTGGATAAAAATTGAGTGAGATATGATTGATCAAATTTAGAGCAAAGTAGGTTCAAAACCAGGTCATGACCAAGGACTTTTAGGTCACGCGCGTGTCATTTTCACAAACACATGGTGGGCCAGATGTATTGATCAATTACTTATGGTTAGAGGCCTCAAATGAAAAATCTTTCAACATGAAAGTTGTTCCTCTATGTGAGATCTTCAAAATTGGTGTTCATGATTTTTTCATTTGATCAAAGGTCAAGAAGTTATGTTGAGTCCAATGTGTTTTGATCATGCTGAAATTCCATGCCATGTTTGCCTTACCAACCAACCTTATGGCCACGCCCTTATGTCAGTTCCAAACTTGTGTGTTATAAGTCATTTTTCAACCTCTTCCAAGCATCATTCCTATTCAATTTTCATACCAAACATGCTCTATTGCATTTCCTCTTTTCAATGAATCCAAGAACTCACCAAACCAATCATGGAGTAGAGAGAAAAACTTCATCTTACCACCCTATATTCCACTGTTGCATTGTTTGCTTTGATGCATGACTTGGTTCAGACATCCATCAAACATTCTTTCCCTTATTTGAACACAACATGAACATCACACACACTGCTACAGCACGTGCCTTGCATGGAAATAGAAAGAGCGAACTTGCTGAGCAAGTTTCTGATGCACAGCCTTGCCATTTCACTTTCTCTTCACTTCCACCATAGCTTACCATAAGTTGTCATCACTATATCCTTGCTCTCCCTAACTAACTTGACTCAGTTAGTTAGGGATGACTCACTTAACTCAATTGTGACTCAGTTAATTCACTCATGATAACCATGGTTAGAGCACATTATAAATAGAAATCACTCTCTCAAATTTCAATTCTAACTTCATTTTCACACATTCACTTTAGAAACTCTCTCTTCTTCTCTCTCAATCTCACCATTGCAACTGATTCTCGAGCTTCACTTTGTTCTTTTTCACTTCCAAACTCTCTCTGATTCTTTCCAAATTTCACAACATTGCAACTTGTTTTGAAGCTTGGTTCCAATTTCTTTCCACTGAATCATCATCAACCACTGCATCTAAGCCTTTATTTGGCTAAGTATAGCTCAAAGAGGAAGCAGGATCTCTGGTTTTCTGAAGAACATCTCAAGGTCTCTAATCTTCAGGTACGAGTTTCCACCATTATAGACCTGATGTGAAGATGTTTTCAGGTTCTTAAAGCTTCTTATAAGCTCAAGAACTTGTCTGGCTAGTTGATAGGCCTTTAGAGGCATAGTTGAAATGTTAGGGCAAATATTTCTCTGTTCGATTCTCTCATTTCATGAACATTTTGGAAATTTTATCACTGGATCCGTGTTCTCCTTTACTTCCTCTTCATTTTGGTATATCATTTGTGGAATTCTGGAAAATTTGAGGTTGCAGATGGTGGTGGTTTGTCGGAAAAGATGACCGAAAGTCATCTCCGGCCGGTGATCTTGAATGCTAGGGTTTTGGTGTGTTTTAATCATGTCCGTTGATTTTTCATCATCGTGTGGCCCTAGTGGTGCCAGCGCATTAAAATAAGCATGCCTGGCACGTGTTTTATATTTTAATCAGAGTGACATGCGTGTGGTGTGGTGCATGGTATGGAGTGTGGTCCTTCACGTGTGTGCCTTGGATTTAATTACTTTGACTTTTGTGTTGACCTGACTTGAATCAATGGTGATGATTGCTTGACTTTTGTTTGACTGAGTGTGCATGGTTGATAGTGTGGATTGCGTTCTGAATGTGGACTGGATCATTGCTATTCGCACCCTATGTTTTTAAAGCCCAAACAATTTGAACTGAATAATTGCTATGCATGCACCCCTCCCTTATTTCCATTTTATTTTATTTTCTTTATTTTTGTAGACGTTTCATTTTTAATTTTTAAAAATACTAAACTACATCATAAAATCCTAGAAAAATTCATGGATATCATTAAGACATTTAGAAATTTTTTGACATTTTTATTTCATGATTTATGACATTTTTACCCCTGTTGCATAATTTCATTTGAATTTCCATTTGTATGCATTCAAATTGTGATACATAAATTTGTATAATTTTGTTCTTGCTCATTATAAATGGTTTTGGCTTGGTTATTTTTGGATTGATTCATTAACACTTTGAAGCATGTTGAACGATTTTTGTTTTATTTTTTAGGTCACTTTATGACATGTTTTGATGCTCATTTTTGTATTACTTTGCATGATGTTTCAATTTGACCTAATTGCATTGTTTGAAGTCATTTTTCTTTGATTTTTTACATGCTATTTTGATGTATGATTCACTTCTGACTTAGGCATTCCAATACCATGCTTGTATAATTTTCATAAGTCCATTTGATTTTTGTTTGATGCATTACATTTGAAGCATAATAACATGTCCTATCATTCTAATTTTAGTGCATGTTTGCATGAATTCTTTTGTGCATATTTGAATGATCATTTGCATATTGCATGAGCTATTCATATGATATTATAGGTCTTTGGTACACATTATAGGTCATCTTTACATGTTCATTTCCCTTTGAACTTTGTGCATCCTTAACATGTATTGTTTTCACTTTCCTTTTGAACTTCCACTTCACTTCTTCTTCTATTACTTCTTGAATGTCTTGATGTTGATTCATGAGTACTTTGGAGATGTTTATAAACCATTTTTCATTTAGTTTCAATTCTGGTTGTTGATTTACATGTTCCATTTATGCATGTTTCCTCCTTTTCTTTCCACCTTTCATCTATTCTTTCTTTTGATAACATGTTTGAATACTATGGATGATGATTGTTGCTTACTTATTTGAACTTGTAGGATGATATTCTCTTGTTTTCAATAGGATGTACATTCTGGTTGTGATATTAGGATTTGATTTTTTTATCTCATTCTTTTGAGCTTTATGGTGCATTAAGTGTTCTTTTACTTCTTATGCATGTTTACATGTTTACTAACCATGTAGGGGCTTTGGTAAGTTGGAATTGAGTGTGGATAAGGAATCCACATTCAAACTTATTTCCCTTCATCTTTTACAATTCAATCTTGTGTTTTGTTAAGTACTTATGTGCTTTCTTTGATTAACTCCTTACTTTCCCTCTTGAGTTACAATTCATCTTCTACTTTAGAAGTGAATTGTTTAGCTCATTTCTTCTTTAGACTTTAGGTTTTGCAACCTCACAAACCTTTAGGATCACTCCCTTAACTAATCAATTAGGATTGAGTCTTAGTTCACATAGATTTTACCTTTCTCTTCCCTTGAGTCTTTCATCTTCTCACCTCAAAGAAAATTCAAAATATCTAATAAAGGTAGGCATTTATTGCATTTAGGCCTTTCATATAAAGAAAAGATTATAAAGGGGTCTTCTCTTATAATCTTAGAATGTGTAGCATATAGCCCATCTTGGGTCAATGTGTTAAACATTTGATCTTGTATGAGGGACTTAAATGCAATACTTGCTGAAGATACAAATAAAAAACACTTCTTCATTTCGTAACCAACAAAAACACTTAATAAACACAAGTATGCTAGTGTGTTTGAACCTTAATAATTGGAACTAAGTGTGAGGGTCTTCTTCACCCTTAGTGTGCTTTCTTACTCATTCCATCTTGGAATGTGAGGATGTACACATTCCAATGATTAAGGTTTAGATACACTATCATATACAAACAAATCCAAAACACTTCCTTCTAAAAGACAAAAAACAAACAATAACGTCTTTCCTTCGGGAATTCTTTCCTCATCTCTTTCATTCATTCCTTAAGGATGCGTCATTTCCGTTCTACCGCAAACAGGTAACGCCTAAGTCTCCCTACAGCGAGCTGCAACACCTAAACTGCTAGAACGTGAACGCTGACGTATTCCACTAAAAAACACAAACAACTTTCCCTTAGGTGAGGGGAACTACGTCGCTCTGATTCTCATGTTCCCGATGAGATACGTAGGCAGTGGGGTAGGGCCCATTCGAGCACTTCTTTTATTTTCCCTACATTTGTTTCTTTTCTCTTTTCATTCCTTTTCCAGTTCTCCTTTCATTCCTTTTCTCAGTATTCTTTTCTATCACACTTTGATCGAGACAAGCAAGCATGGATCCCATCGGGTATGATGGACGCGTGGGGGTGCTAATACCTTCCCTGCGCGTAACCGACTCCCTTACCTTTTCTCTTGGTCGCAAGACCATGCTCTATCCTTCCCTTCAGGTTTATGCAGTGTTTCTTTTCCCTCTCATGGGATAAATACACATTGCTGGCGACGCTGTTTCGGTGCCACTTTCGCGTTTGTACTAGGATGAAAATCCCAGGAGCGACACAATCCATTTGGACGAGTCTGTGGTCAGGACTCACATGACCACTAAGGGTGGCATACAAGGTTTTCCAGCCCAGTTCTTGACAAAGAAAGCCCTATATTTCGCTAGTATCGGGAACGTGACTGCTTTTGAAAGCATCTTTGTTTTACTCACCTACTGATTATTTTTGTTGCCCAACATTAATAACTTCGTCGATATCAACTCCATTAAGGTTTTTCTCATTGGAAACCCTGTGCCAACTTTGGTCGCAGATGCGTATTATTCTGTACACTTAGGAAATTTGTACAGTGGAGGGGAGATCACATGCTGTGTACCTCTGCTTTATAAATGGCTTATCTCCCATTTGCCTAAGTCTGCTGCTTTCTGGGATCACAAGAATGCCTTACGTTGGTCGCAGAAAATCATGTCTCTTACCAACTCTGACATTGATTGATGTAATAGGATTTATGATGGGATCAGGATCATTGACCGTTGTGGAAACTTCCCCAACGTACCCCTTATAGGAACTAAGGGAGGAATCAATTACCATCCAGTTCTCGTTCGTCGTCAATTTGGATACCCGATGAGGCACGTCCCACGGAGTGTTCATCTGGAAGGTCTTTTCTCCAAGGAAGGATAAAATGACAGAGCACTAAAGACAGAAATAGTGCACGCTTGGAAACATGTTCATAAGAAAGGACGGGAGTCTCTAGGAAAACCGGACTGTGTCTCGGTGGAGCCTTATCTCCACTGGGTACAAACTAGAGCTCTCAAGCTAAAGATGCCTTATCCTCGTCACGGAGTTCTTCCACCGAGGGAGTCTGTCATGTACTTCATGACTGAGACTGAAAATCTCCAGGTTACTCTCAACAAAGTTCAACGGGAGAAGAGGTCGTGGAAGAACAAGTACCGCACCCTCAACGTGGAGTGCATCAAAATACAGCAACTACTGAAAGATAAGGACGCTCTAATTGAAATTTTGGAGCAACATGCTGTAGAGAATCAAGATGACCAAAGGAATTTGCTCACTCCTTTCACTTGGCAAATGAATGACAACCCGACAACGGCCCAAGAGCCCCGGTCAAAGAAAAGGAAAATACTAGAGTCAGCACCTGATTTCTCTTCAGAGAGGACTCGGGACCCATTAGCTTAGGTTTCTGTTCCTGCACCTTGTAATCTACTGAATTTCCAGTTCTGTAATCCTTTGAATTCAATAAAAAGGGGTTTCCCCACTGTTTGATATTTGCAATCTAATTATAGAAGTTTATTTTGATTAAACCAAAAAATAATTAATATAATCATTGCATTCATCATTCTCACATCGCGTATTCTTCTTACCTACGAATCCCACGTTTGTGTCTTGTTAAAAGAGTAATAGTGTGGGTTGTTTTTAATCTTATCCACAGGGATTGTTTGATATTTGATGTGTGCCTTTCAATAGTTGCGATATTCTAAGTTAACGGTTTCAAAAGTTTCTCAATTGTTTTTAACATTCACTTGTAGCAAAGATTAATTGGTCACAAAGATTTTGTAAAAGGTTTTATAAAAGCATGTTAAGGTTAGGTATCGCTAATCCTTTCCATGTATAAACAATTAATCAAGCATATGAACTCGGTTTCCGACCAATATAACCGCGTATCCTCCCGACTAAGTTTATGTCTAAAGCGAAGTCGTGAGTACCGTTGTTTAAACCGTTAGATGATGTCTCACGCTAACAATCTAAACAACGATCATTAAGATCAACACAACGCGAATAGCAAATCCCAAATCTATGTCTAGAGTTTGGTTTTTAAGAGATGAAATTGTTAGGTCAAGATTTGTGGAATCTATGTCTAGAGTAAAACAAATCAAACATAAAGCATTAAGAGAAAACAACTTCATCTATATTGATCAAAGACTTTGTTCATATACAATAGATCAAAAGCAATACATAAAAACAGAATCAACTACCTCTAACCTCAACATTAAGTGTTTAGCTACCACTTCTCATGGTAGATTGGATAACAAGTAAAGAGAGGAGATGAGTAAACATCCACGCCGAATAATCGAGAATGGATGCAAAATCAGCTTCTCTAAGTGAAAATACAAGCTCCAATGGTAAAAAGACTGAAAACTATGATTTTGGATCAGAATGAACAAAAGATCCCTAAAACATAAAGTGAAATTCTATTTATACATAGCAGAATTCTGCAGTATTCGCACTGCGAGCAATCCATTCGCACTGCGAATGAGGAAAAATGGCACTTTAAGTGCCTCTGAGACTTAAACCGCCCCAAGAGGAAAAAAATGGGTTCGCACTGCGAACCCTTCATTCGTACTGTGAATCATTCGCTAGCTACATTCGCACTGCGAATAAACTAGCGAGCCAGATTTCTCAAACCCAGAACTTACTGCCTCCCTTCGCCAGTACCTTCGCACTGCGAATAAACTAGCGAGCCAGAATTCACAAACCCAGAACTTACTGCCTCCCTTCGCCAGCACATTCGCACTGCGAACCAACCAGCGAACCTTCGCTGGACCCTCGCCAGGTGTTCGCAGTGCGAACACATGGTAATCTCAAAGTTGGAACTCTCTGCCTCTGCTCGCTGGCGCCTTCGCTGGTCCTTCGCAGTGCGAACCTTCGCTGGGCCTTCGCCAGATTGTTCGTACTGCGAACACCCTGTTGCAGCTAAAAACTCAGTGGAAACTTGCATTGGTTCCATGTGTTCTCAATTTTGCTCCTTTCATGCCTATACCTGCACATTAACACACAAATTACAAGCTCCACACATATATTCCAATGTACGCATTACAACACAATTTATCGCGTAAATTCACAATTAACCGTTAGAAAGAAATGAAAAATTCCAAGTATTTCATACAAATATATAACATGTTTGACATCTAACAAACTCTCCCCAACTAACTCTTTGTTTGTCCTCAAGCAAAGTATGCCTCTCACGAGGATTTGCTCGAGCACGCAATTCATCCAAGACGTGAAAAATGGCTCAACTAAACAATGATCACAACAACGCAACAGTTACACAACTCAAGAACCTACAATGTAAAAGAACTTGACTCTTAAACATCTTTAAATAATGTTTCAAGAAACAACTAACTCATCACACACATGCCATTCTACACTCCTCTTCGAAAAAGGATTGAAGATAAACGTGCATACAAGCACGGGACAATTACACTCAAATGACAAATGATGCAATACTAAGCAATTCATACCATATCTCAATGATCATACAGAAATCAAGGAAGTAAAATATCACTAAGGACTTCTAGGTTGTAGCTTGGTCGGGTAAACAAAAAAGGGACATTTCTAATGGTCATTGAAACGAAATTGCCGATGCAAAAGAGCATTCACTAATCAACATATTCACACATCTCAACTTCATTTCACTAATTTTTCATCACACCTTCACAAACTACCGCACAATTATTGAATCTCTTCTTTTTTTTCATCCAAGCAAGCATTTTCGTATTTGTAACAACATATTCACACTCTTTTCTTTACATGCTTGCTTGAAACAATTTTTTTTTTCAAAATTTGGAGTAACACACCCTTCCTCTTTTTTTTTATTCTCCCCAACTCATTTTCAACTCAACCTAAAGTGAATGCTCCTTTCTTTTTAAGGCAAGGAAACCGAAGTATACAATTTTCAAAGGTTAAAGAAGAAAATGTTAGAAACTCACCAAATTCAATGATGAACCAAACTTGCAAATTATGTACATAAAACAAGTTCATCATTC
The DNA here is from genome assembly GCA_022829125.1 of Lathyrus tuberosus. Lineage (NCBI taxonomy): Eukaryota > Viridiplantae > Streptophyta > Magnoliopsida > Fabales > Fabaceae > Lathyrus > Lathyrus tuberosus. The sequence continues at coordinate 1,708,488 of JALAZF010000057.1, forward strand.
AATTGAGTTCTAAACTATTTAGGCTCAAAGGGTCTACCAAATGCTCTCTCCTCACGGGTGAATTACTATATGGATATAGTTGTGCTCAAATTCAAACAAGTGCCTTGATCACTTCTCATACTTCCACAAAATCACATGGTCACAAGATAAGGCATGAATTAAAAGTAAAGACAACATTCATCACAATCCTTAGCATATAGTAATACTTTGGAGGCTACTCACTTTAATGGTTTTTTATCCTAAAATGACACATGCATTCAAAGGAAGTTGTAACACGAAACAACATTTTCCATCGCACCAAGACACAAAGTCCTAAAACATACAAAATTCTCGAGCTAGGTAACAATGTACCTTGTCGCAACACAATGCTTATGGTACTATCATAGCCCTCACATCTTGGAGGAATCAACCTTTAAAATCAAGAGTCTCCAACCTACTTCCCAAATTCCATCATAAAAGAAGGAACATCAAAATAACACATATGCACAGTTTAAGAGTTGAACATTCGTCAACTGAAGAATTCAATTCTTAATAACACTTAATCAACAAAAAACACACTTAAGTGTTGAGCATTCGTAAACTGAAGAACTCAACACTTAATACTATAATTAAAAACCAACAATTTATTAGTAAAGCGAAACAAATTTTTTTTACTGCAAACCATAATCATTACTAATAATAATCATAAAGTGCCTGGTGTATAAAACACCTACATAATCCAAAAAAATACCACACGAGTACGAGTACATCAATATTAGACTAGTAAAAGCTGAAAAAAACAAAATACAAGAAGCTTCACTTTGATGACCAAAGGAAGTGTACAAGTCTAAGATCCAAAAAAATCAGTCCTCCTCGGACTCAGTCTCGAGCACGTCTGTCCCTGGCTCATCCTCAAGCTCAGTCCCTAGTACATCCGTCCTCTGCCCATCATCATCATCATCAGAAATCACAATATCATCGCGATCTCCCCCCTCCTCGGCATCATCAACAGTAGGCTCAACAACATCCTCTCCCCAACTGAAAATAGGCCTGGCCTCAGGCCATCCAACATGCGCGAGGAACTGCTCCCTCGACATCATAGTGTGCTGCGTAGAAGGGTCACAGATCTGCAATTGGAGAACCTGCAAAGAATCATGAATATCAGTCATGGCACGCTGCTGGGCAGCCATCCAATCCCAATTATATTGGCAGATCTCCTGCTGATAAGGATAGAAGTTGTGAGATCCAGAAGCAGCACCCTCGCTTGTACCGGCCTCAACACCAGTACCAGCCCTAGAAGATTAAGCTCTAACACCTTTCGGTTTGCAAAATTTGTCGACATATCGATCATCGATAGTCGACGTAACAGTAACTTGACGACGCGAAGGCAGAGTCACTCCAGCATCAGCACATAAGGTCATAATCAAACAAGGGAAAGCAAAAGGGGCATTCTTCCTCGAAGCATTCCCACCTAAACCACTCTCAACGATGGCCCTTATTTCATCAGCAATGATCCTTGCGACGTCAATTTCTACGTTAGTAAGGATACTGTGGACAAGGTGAGCCAAACGAATCGGAACTGTGGAGGAATGTGATTTTGGCGTAATGTTGGTCACAACCAAAAGTAAAACAAGTTGAGCCAAAGGCACCATATCCTCACGGTGATACCGAACAGCCATTCCTGAATGATTAAACTTCACATTTTTACCTGGGCGTAGGAGATCACGAGTCATTGCGGCAATATCACGATAATTACTCAGTGTCTCATGATATTTATCCTCGTCGCTAGCACGCAGTGGAAGGGGGTCTCCAAGAACTCGGTTAATAGTTCTTCTGTCAAACCTTACCGTTTTCCCGCCAACAAATGTAGTCCAAGTAAACAGATCGCCCTCATCAGGAAGGGCGTTGGCGTAAAACTGACGAACCATTTCCACATTGTATGAATCAACAGGAGTTATCAGTGTATCCCACTTTTTTGCAGTTAACAGGGCAGCAATGGCACGATAACTTCCCTGCTCATTCAGAACAAACCTCCTCTCCCCAAGGATGGTCCTTGCTTCTAACACCTCATACCTCTGAGCTTGTCTAATTCCTCTGAATCGAGTCTCATCAAAGCGGACCGGTGCTTGTCTTGATGTGGATGCTTTTCTTTTCCTGATCATGGTTTTAGGACCCATCTGCACAAATGACAAACAAATCCACACAAAAACACCAAGACAAATCATTAGAATTAAGGACAGACATGCATCAGAATGAACTATCAGAAAAACAAAAATCTGGGCTGCTCGCTAGATCACTCGCACTGCGAAGCCTGGCGAACGCTCGTCCCAGGTTCGCAGTACGAACAAGCCAGCGAATGCACAAAAATTTTGAAAAATTTTTGCTGACCCAGATTTCACACTTAACCTCATTCTACAGGTATTCTCAACTTAAAATCCCGCAAAAAATTAGACATGCATTGAACAAGCAAACCCAGAATTCAAACCCAAAACTTCCTACACATTCTCATGCATAATTCACAAATAAACTCAATTAATCAGAAAGTTCAGCAAAAAAGGAATTCAAACCTGTTTGGTAATGGAGATTGAGAGACAAAAACTTGAGAGAAATAGACAGAAAATTGCACGTGAGAGGGAAAGAGAATTTGAGAGAGTTTTCCTTTTTTTCTTGGTTTTGGTTGAAAGTGAGAGTGAGAGACTAGGGTTTGGTCCCCCCAAGTCAATCATACTTCAACATGGGTCTTGGGCCTACGTGCAGGCCCACCCATAAAAACCCTCTTTTTTTTTCTGATGTGGCAGCAAAACCACCAAGTTTGGTGCGCTGAAATTCGCAGTGCGAATGTCTGGCGAATGCTCGCCCCAGCTTCGCAGTGCGAATGGCTGGCGAATGCTCGCCCCAGATTCGCAGTGCGAATGAGCCAGCGAACAAGACCGTTTTTTTCAAAATTACAGGTCTGTCTTGCTGCCACACTTCCAAATGTCCAAAATGTTAAAATGACTAAAAACAGCAAATTAAAGCAAAAATACTTACAATGTTGGGGTGCCTCCCAACAAGCGCTTGTTTAACGTCGGCTAAGCTCGACGGTCCATCGCGACCTCACGGATCGCAGAAAGGCACAATTGCGGGATTCCGCTCGAAACCTCCTCCAAGATACACTTTTAATCTCTGGCTGTTAACTGTCCAATTTTCCTTTGACGTTGTGTCCTCAATTACAATTGCTCCATAGGGCTTGATTTCCACAATCTGAAATGGACCGGACCATTTAGATCTTAATTTTCCGGGAAACAATTTTAACCGAGAATTGAACTATAAGACCAGCTGTCCGACCTCAAACTGTTTGATGACAATTTTTCTGTCATGGTAAGACTTTACACGCTCCTTATACAATTTATTGGAATCATACGCCTGAAGGCTTAATTCATCCAACTCGTGTAACTGCACTTTTTTTTTTCGCCGCTAAGAGTTGGATCAAAATTCAAAAATTTTAAGGCCCAAAACGCCTTGTGCTCCAAATCTACCGGCAAGTGACAATTCTTACCATAAACCATTTTAAATGGTGTGAGACCAATCGGAGCCTTGAAAGCGGTCCGATAAGCCCACAACGCATCATCCAGTTTGTTGGCCCAATCCTTTCTCGAGGCCGAAACAGTTTTCTCTAAAATACGCTTTATCTCACGATTGGATACCTCCGCTTGACCGTTAGGTTGAGGATGATATGGTGTAGCAACCTTGTGCTTCACACCATATTGCTCAAGAGCTTTGTCAAGCTGAGTGTTACAGAAGTGAGATCCTCCGTCACTTATTAACACTCGAGGTGTACCAAAACGTGTAAAAATGTTTTTCTTCAAAAATTTCACAACTGTTTTTCCGTCGTCTTTAGCACAAGCTATCGCCTCCACCCACTTAGACACATAATCTACGGCGACCAAAATATATTCATTGGAAAAGGAAGATGGGAATGGATCGACAAAGTCGATCCCCCAACAGTCAAAAACTTCGATTTCCAACATATTCTGTAAAGGCATCTCGTGGCGCCGTGAAATTCCGCCGCTTCTCTGGCACTTGTCACAACTAAGGGCATGCGCATGCACATCTTTGAATAAGGACGGCCAATAAAAGCCCGACTGAAGGACTTTAGTGGCCGTTCTTAACCCATTAAAGTGTCCTCCATACGGAGAGTTATGACAGTGCCACAGAATATTCGTGGCTTCCTCTAATGAGACACACCTTCTGAGGAGGTTGTCGACACCAAGTTTAAATAAATGGGGTTTATCCCATACAAATGACTTGGCATCAGACAAAAATTTCCGTTTTTGGTGGTGCGTTAGACCGTCCGGTATCAATCCGGTGGCTTTGTGGTTAGCCATGTCGGCGAACCACGGTCTAACCTGCACTCTAAACAGTTTTTCATACGGGAACTCCTCTTTTACCTCAAATTCATTTTTGGTCACGTCAACGTTGACCAGGCGGGATAAGTGATCCGCCACCAAATTCTCGGAACCCCTTTTGTCACGAATTTCAAGATCAAATTCCTGTAACAAAAGGATCCACCGAATCAACCTCTGTTTTGAATCAGGCTTGGTGAGCAGATACCTTATAGTTGAATGGTCCGTGTAAACGATGACTCGTGAACCAATCAAATAGGCACGAAATTTCTCCAACGCATACACTATGGCAAGCAACTCTTTCTCAGTTGTTGCATAGTTAATCTGAGCCTCGTTTAAAACTTTGCTCGTATAATGTATAGCGTGGAAAACTTTCATTTTCCTCTGACCCAAAACAGCCCCAACCACATAATCGCTTGCATCGCACATTAATTCAAAATCCAATTTCCAGTTAGGTGCAACGATTATCGGTGAGGTAGTTAAACTTTGTTTCAAAAAATTAAACGCGAAAAGACAATACTCGTCAAAGTCAAAAACCTTACCTTGGACAAGCAAGTTGCTCAACGGCTTTGCGACCTTGGCGAAGTCCTTGATAAACCTTCAGTAAAACCCGGCGTGTCCAAGAAAACTCCTTATACCTTTGACATTCATCGACGGTGGTAATTTCTCGATAACATCCACTTTGGCTTTATCAACTTCAAGGCCTTTTGCAGAAACCTTGTGACCGAGCACAATTCCCTCGTTCACCATGAAGTTGCATTTTTCCCAATTAAGTACCAAATTAGTTTCCACACACCGTTCCAACACCGTATCCAAATTTTTCAAGTACACATCAAACGATTGCCCAAAAACGGAGAAATCATCCATAAAGACCTCAATTGTCTTTTCGATCAAATCCGAGAAGATAGCTTGCATACACCGATGAAAAGTCGCCGGTGCATTACACAATCCAAACGGCATCCTCCTATAAGTGAAGATTCCGAAAGGACATGTGAAAGCAGTTTTTTCATGATCATCCGGGTTCAAAATAATTTGGTTGTAACCCGAATATCCATCCAAAAAACAGTAAAATTGTTGATCGGAAAGCCTTTCGAGCATTTGATCCATAAAAGGTAGAGGAAAATTATCTTTTCTCGTAGCTTTGTTCAACCTACGGTAGTCGATACACATTCTCCACCTGGTTATGGTTTTTGTTGGTATAAGCTCATTTTTCTCATTTCGGACCACTGTTAATCCGCCTTTTTTCGGTACCACATGCACCGGACTAACCCACAGGCTGTCAGAAATAGGATAAATCATTCCGACATCTAACATTTTCACCACTACCTTCCTAACCACTTCTTTCATACTAGGATTTAAGCGGCGTTGAGGTTGAGCAACCAGTTTAAAGTATTCCTCCATGAATATCCTATGCATGCAATACGAAGGGCTTATGCCTTTGAGATCGAACAATGTCCATCCCATTGCATCCTGATTTTTCTCAACACTTGAATTAAGCGGCTTTCCTCCACTTCAGATAAAACACTGCTTATGATCACCAGTTTATTACCACCCTCATCGAGAAAAGCATACTTCAAGGTTGACGGTAACACTTTCAGCTCAAGTTTGGAAGGCTCATCATTAACCACTTTTTTTAGAATTTCCTCTTCATAATCCCAAGGTTGCAATTCTTCCAAAGCTTCAAGCTCTAACAAACACTCTTCAAGAGCTTGCTCTTCTTCAACCGAGAATACTTCCAAGGTATCATCCAAAGCTCTTTGTAATGGATCAATGACATGAATTTGCTTTGTAACTTCAAAACTTGCTTTCTCCGTTGCATCGATTCGGAAACAATCACCTTTATCTTTCTTGTGCTTCATGGCATCATAAAGATTGAAACACACCTCTTCATCTTGGACTCTCACTTTCATGAGACCATCGTCCATGTCAATTGCCATACATGCAGTTTTCATGAAAGGCCTTCCAAGAATCAAAGGTGCATCCTCATCCTCCCCCATTTCAATTACAACAAAGTCGATCGGAAACAAAAATTTGTCCACTTTGACCAACACGTCTTCTGCTACACCGTGAGGACGGGTAGTGGATTTATCGGCGAGTTGCAACGTCATTTGCGTGGACCTCAATTCCATGTGGCCTAGCCGTTTCACAATCGACAATGGTATCAAGTTGATGCTTGAACCCAAATCAATCAACCCATTGCCCACATACATGTTTCCTATCGTAACCGGCAATGTAACTCGTCCCGGATCACATTCTTTTCGCAGGAAAGTCTGTTGAATGATGGCACTACAGCTTGCATCCACCATAATTGTCTCCTGATCTGTATACCTTTTCTTCTTCGTGAGGATATCTTTCATGAATTTCGCATATTTAGGCATATGCTCCAAAGCCTCGGAAAATGGAATATTTATTTGTAATTGCTTGAAGATATCCATAAACCGAGAATAGTGTCGCGCACTATCTTTCTTTGTAGGAGCATGCGGATATGGTAGATGTTGAATCGGAATATTGTTCATCGGCTCCTTTCCCTTCTTAGTTCTCTTCACTCTTTCTTCACTCTCTATTTTTTTCTCATTCTCACTTTTTTCTTTCTCATTTTTTTCTATCTCATTTTCAACTAACACACCCTCAACATTTTTTTCTACTTCAATCTCTTCCCTATCTTTTTCTTTTTCAACTACAACCTCCTCCTCCACTCTCTTTTTACCTACACCCATGTCAATCTCTCTTCCACTTCTTGTGAGAATTACTTTACAATCCTTAGGATTCAGAAGCGTATTTGCCGTAAAGGTCCCTTTTTGTTGGTCGGCCAATTGTTTTGATAATTGCCCGACTTGTGTTTCAAGATTCCTTATGGCGGCATCGGTGTTCTTTTGGTTGGAAATTGCCATTTGTATAAATTGTGTGAGAGTGTCTTCCATCTTTGTATTTCCAACGGGAGCTTGCGGAGGTTGAGTGTAATTTTGGTATTGTTGACGGTTTGATGGTCCGGCTTCTTGCGGTCTCGATTGTTGTTGATAACCTTGGTTAGGCCTTTGTTGGTAACCTTGGTTGGCTTGTTGATACGGAGGTCGGGGTTGGTATCCTTGATTTCCCGCATAGTTTGCTTCCTCCACAACGGGAGGACAATAACCGGTCGGATCGTCACCTCGACATAATTCACACACTAACACTTGCACATTTTTACTTGAAGATTCATGCATCTCTTTGAATTGTTGCGGCAGCTTAGACATTTGCTTAGTTAACAACTCAACCTGTTGTGATAACAATTTGTTCTGCGCAAGGATAGCATCGCTTGTTCCCAATTCCAACACTCCTGGAGTTCGTTGAGACGGTCCACGGTTGTGACTACCTTGATGATCGTTCAAGGCCATCTTATCAATAATAGCTGTGGCTTTCGCTGCGGTTTTGCTTAACAAGGATCCACCGGCGGTGGCATCCAACAAGGTTTTGTGTACAAGTTGCAACCCATTTCTAAATATATGAATTTGTGACAATTCATCAAAACCATGGCCTTTGCACTTTCGTAACATAGATTTGTACCTCTCCCAAGCTTCGTTGAGAGATTCATTGGCTCCTTGTGTGAATACCGCGATGGCGGTCTTTGCTTCCATAAACCGAGTGTGAGGGAAAAATCTCTCCAAAAATTTCTCTTCCAATTGGTTCCAATCCGTCATTATGGCAGTTGACTGATCAAGATACCATTCCTTAGCCTTCCTAATGAGGGAATGCGGGAATAATCTCTTGAACAGAGACTCCTCTTCTGCTTCAGGTGCACCAGCCGCTCCCGCTATTTCATAGAATTTTGTAAGATGGGTGAAAGAATCTTCATGGTCCATACCCGTAAATGGACTTTGATATAACAGTTGGAGAATACCGGTCTTCATCTCAGAATGCCGACCGTTGTGTGCATGGCGAGCGAACTGAGCATTGTGTCTCAGACTATTTGTACATGGCCTAGAAGCAGGTGGTGGCGGTGGTGGTGGATCTGTCTCCATAACTGGAAGTATTTGTGGAACAGGTGGTGGTGTAAAAGTACTTTCCTCTTGTTCTCGCTTCTGTCTCGCTAGCTGCCTCCTTCGTCTAGTCCTGTTGTTGATTCTACGAGCGGTTCTCTCAATCTCAGGATCGAAAAGAAGTTGGTCCGCCGGTAGTTTCCCTCACATAAACTAAGTCTGCACACTAAACAAAACAGATTAATAAGCTCAAGATAAAGTGGTAACAGCTTAAAATAACTCAACTATTGCAATGCTTGCAATATCAATACACAATCCCCGGCAACGACGCCATTTTGTTAGAAGAGTAATAGTGTGGGTTGTTTTTAATCGTATCCACAGGGATTGTTTGATATTTGATGCGTGCCTTTCAATAGTTGCGATATTCTAAGTTAACGGTTTCAAAAGTTTCTCAATTGTTTTTAACATTCACTTGTAGCAAAGATTAATTGGTCACAAAGATTTTGTAAAAGGTTTTATAAAAGCATGTTAAGGTTAGGTTTCGCTAATCCTTTCCATGTATAAACGATTAATCAAGCATATGAACTCGGTTTCCGACCAATATAACCGCGTATCCTCCCGACTAAGTTTATGCCTAAAGTGAAGTCGTGAGTACCGTTGTTTAAACCGTTAGATGATGTCTCACGCTAACAATCTAAACAACGATCATTAAGATCAACACAATGCGAATAGCAAATCCCAAATCTATGTCTAGAGTTTGGTTTTTAAGAGATGAAATTGTTAGGTCAAGATTTGTGGAATCTATGTCTAGAGTAAAACAAATCAAACATAAAGCATTAAGAGAAAACAACTTCATCTATATTGATCAAAGACTTTGTTCATATACAATAGATCAAAAGCAATACATAAAAACAGAATCAACTACCTCTAACCTCAACATTGAGTGTTTAGCTACCACTTCTCATGGTAGATTGGATAACAAGTAAAGAGAGGAGATGAGTAAACATCCACGCCGAATAATCGAGAATGGATGCAAAATCAGCTTCTCCAAGTGAAAATACAAGCTCCAATGGTAAAAAGACTGAAAACTATGATTTTGGATCAGAATGAACAAAAGATCCCTAAAACATAAAGTGAAATTCTATTTATACATAGCAGAATTCTGCTGTATTCGCACTGCGAGCAATCCATTCGCACTGCGAATGAGGAAAATGGCACTTTAAGTGCCTCTGAGACTTAAACCGCCCCAAGCAGAAATCGTGGGTTCGCACTGCGAACCCTTCATTCGCACTGCGAATCATTCGCTAGCTACATTTGCACTGCGAATAAACTAGCGAGCCAGATTTCTCAAACCCAGAACTTACTGCATCCCTTCGCCAGTACCTTCGCACTGCGAATAAACTAGCGAGCCTGAATTCATAAACCCAGAACTTACTGCCTCCCTTCGCCAGCACATTCGAACTGCGAACCAACCAGCAAACCTTCGCTGGACCCTCGCCAGGTGTTCGCAGTGCGAACACATGGTAATCTCAAAGTTGGAACTCTCTGCCTCTGCTCGCTGGCGCCTTCGCTGGTCCTTCGCAGTGCGAACCTTCGCTGGGCCTTCGCGAGATTGTTCGCACTGCGAACACCCTGTTGCAGCTAAAAACTCAGTGGAAACTTGCATTGGTTCCATGTGTTCTCAATTTTGCTCCTTTCATGCCTATACCTGCACATTAACACACAAATTACAAGCTCCACACATATATTCCAATGTACAAATTACAACACAATTTACCGCGTAAATTCACAATTAACCGTTAGAAAGAAATGAAAAATGCCAAGTATTTCATACAAATATATAACATATTTGACATCTAACATGTTTCGGTTCTAGAGTCAAACTGTCTCATTCGTACAATACTCGGGCCAATCGTCAGAAAAAGATGGATGATCTTGAGGAAGAGAACAGAGAGTTGAAAGAAGAGATCGACGCTCTGAGAGAGGATATGAGAAAGCTTTGTAACGACATGCAAGCCATGGCAGAAGCTCAGCTACAAAGAACTGTGATCTTAGAGATCACCTCGGCGCCCATAGTGGGGAAGTATGATCCTAGGTATAAAATGCCGAAAGATCGTCCTTGGGGCATGCCTGTTAACTATATCCCGGAAGGATATGTTCCGCCGATCACTGAAGATCAAGGAATCATAACAGAAGCCGCTGGGCCTGAAGGTTACAAACTTCGGGAAAGCGAAGATGCCAGGGGAATACTGAGGACTCCTGAAGGTTACAAACTTTGGGAAATGCCAAGATTCACCACCGTAGTCACGGTAACAACCCCCTGTGGTGCACACTGTCCCGGAAGGACATATTCCTTCTGGTAAGAAGGAAACTATGTTCGATAGAATGGATGAATTCCAGGAACAGTTCCTGGAAATGCATAAGGAACTGCAAGCCATCCGCGGTCAGGAATTATATGGAAAGGACGCCGCAGACCTCTGCTTGGTCCCCAATGTGAAAGTTCCGCACAAGTTCCAAGTGCCCGACTTTGAAAAATACAAGGGTAACTCTTGCCCTCAGAGTCACTTGGTAATGTATGCTTGATGAATGTTGGCTCAGACAGAGAATCAGGACCTACTGATTCATTACTTCCAAGATAGTTTAACCGGTGCCACACTCAAATGGTACATGGGTTTAAACCGCGCTACGATCAGCACTTTCAGAGATCTTGGTACTGCCTTCGTCCAACAATACAAGTATAATTTGGACATGGCACCCGACAGAGATCAACTCAGATCAATGTCACAAAAGGACAAGGAAACCTTTAAGGAGTACGCTCAGAGATGGCGTGAAATTGCCGCTCAGATTTATCTACCTCTTGAAGAAAAAGAGATGATAAAGATCTTATTAAAGACCTTAAGCTCATTTTACTATGACAGAATGGTTGCCAGTGCGCCCAGTGACTTCACCGAGATGGTGGGCATGGGAGTTCGTCTTGAGGAAACCATCCGAGAAGGACGTTTGGTAAAAGACGCTGGATCATCGAGTAGTACAAAACGATACGGTAGTGCTCTCCCTAAGAAAAAAAAGCAAGATATTGGGAATATCTCTCTCGGAAATCAAAGACGACAGTACCAACCGGTAGCAGCTGTAATTCCTACTATCAGCCCTGCGCCTATTCCTACGTATCAACCTCAGGTTGCACAGAGCCAACCTAATCAGCAAAGGACACAACAGCCTCTTCAGCAGGCTCGTCCTCCATATAATAACAACCGTACAACGCGGCCATCGAGGTTTGATCCTATACCCATGTTGTACGCAGAACTATTTCCGTTATTACTGGCTAAGGGGCACATTCAGACTAAGTCTCCTCTTACAGTGCCAAAAAATCCGCCTTTTTGGTTTAAGGTGGATCAGACATGCCCTTATCATCAAGTAGGTCCAGGGCATAACATAGAGAACTGTCTCAATTTCAAATCTGACGTGCAAAAGCTTGTTAGGAGCGGGCTCTTATCTTTCAAAGATACGAATCCCAATGTTCTCACAAACCCGTTGCCTCAACATGAGAAAGCTGCAGTCAACCTAATTGAGAAAGAATTTAACAACGTCTATCAAATTCATGATGTACTCTTGTTAAGGACCAATCTGGTCAAGATGCATTGTAGAAAGAGTGGATATGGCCATGTGCCACCTCATAATTATCACCAGTATAATATCTGCTCTAAAAGCAATCAAGGATGTTCTGTGGTGCAATCAGCTCTACAGGAACAGATGGATCTCGGATGGATCCAAGAGCACCGAGTTCGTGGAGTTAACATGGTCTATATGAATTCCAACGTCATTTAGAACCACGACATCCGTGCGATGAATGTCAACCTGGTGGCAATGCATTTAAGGCAAAGCCAGTATCATAATCTGTCGCGGCACGATTACAGTTCTTGTCTGACTTGCTCTGTAAATAAACAGGGATGCTTTTTCATACAGGAGGCCCTCCAGCGTCAGATGGATCTTGGATGGATCCACGACTACCATGATAGGAATCCCTATCAGATCAATATGGTTCAGATCTTCGATATTCGCTTGATGAATACCGACTTGGTAGATTTGCATGCTGAGCAGGTCTGACTCGGATTCCTGATATCACATAATTATCACAACTGTAAAGCGGGTTGCGAAAACGATCAGGGATGTGCCCTTGTCCAGGAGGCACTTCAGCACTTGTTAAATCATTGGTGGATGCCAATCTACATGGATGAAGATACTCATCAAATTAGTATCAATAACAGAAACCCCACTCGGCGTCAAAGTCAGGATGTCCGACCCGTGGAAGCTAACCTAGTGCGGTTACATTGTATTCATAGTGGGCGTGGCCAGGTACCACCACACAATTATGAACGTTGTGGAGTCTGTTCGGAAAGTAACCAAGGGTGCTACCTTGTGCGAGCAGCTCTCCAGGGGCAGGTGGATCATGGAGAGATTCGCCCATATCCAGGTTCCGGACCCATCAATTGGTCGCCGAACTACCTTGCCAATCAAATTGAGGACGTTGCCGTCATCTCTGATCATCAGAGGACCAGGAATGTTTTTTCCATTACCCCTCTGCTTGACTAATCAAGAATTCCCAACCGGGAACGGATCAAGATTACTTATGATGGTCAGAAAAACCAGAAGGTTCCCATAGTCATCTATCTGCCGGGACCACTACCGTATGAATCAGCTAAGGCAATCCCTTATAAATAATGTGCAACAACAATTGAAAATGGAAAGGAAATTCCATTACCCTCCGTTGGGAATATTGCAGACATCAGTTGAGTAACACGGAGTGGTAGAATCTTCAACAGAGGAGTTGGAGAGTCCAACAAAGAAAAGGAACTTCAGACAGAAGCTCCCGATCTATCAGTCGGTCAATCCAGTAATCCCGACCTTTCGAAAAACAATGATGAGATGCTGAAGCTCATCCAAAGGAGTGAATACAACATTGTTGATCAGCTATTACAAACTCCTTCAAAGATCTCGGTATTATCACTGTTACTCAGTTCAAAAGCGCACAGGGAGGCTCTACAGAAAGTCTTGGAGCAAGCTTTTGTGGAACAGGATGTAACAATCAGACAGTTCGATAGTATTGTCTCTAACATCACTTCTTGCAATAATTTGGGATTTAGTGATGAGGAATTTCCGGAAGAGGGTCGCCGTCATAACATGGCACTCAATATCACAGTCAACTGCCAGGACGATGCTTTAGCCAGCGTACTGGTAGACACAAGGTCAGCCCTAAATGTTATGCTGAAGTCCACTTTGATGCAATTATCATTCAAAGGCCCTCCGATGAGAACCAACGAGGTCGTCGTCAAAGCGTTCGACGGATCCAGAAAAATGGTTATCGGCGAAGTTGACCTTCCCATAACTATTGGTCCTCACACTTTCCAAGTCACCTTCCAGGTCATGGACATCCGGACAACGTACAGTTGTTTATTAGGAAGACCTTGGATACATCAGGCTAGAGCGGTCACTTCAACCCTCCACCAAAAGCTAAAGTTCATCCAGAACGGCTAACTCATCACAGTCTGTGGGGAACAGGCCTTGCTCGTCAGCAATTTATCATCATCCACTTGTGTGGAACCAGAAGGGATAATCGGAACCCAGTTCCAAGCACTTTCGCTACACAAGGACGATCAACCCAGAGGAGGAACTTCGATTTCCTCATACAAAGATGCTATTAAAGCAGTCGAGAATACCGATACAACAGGATGGGGACAACTTGTCATTCCTACTAGCAATACGACAAAGAAGGGTCTTGGTTTTTCTGCAACCTGTACTCGGACAGCTGCTAACAATGAAAGTCTTCATCCCATTCAAAACTTCTTCCACAGTGGAGGGTTCCTTCACCCAGTGCCTCAGGAAATCCATGCTATCAATAAGGAGGATCCCTCCGACACAGATGAAGAATGGAGGTCCTATCTTAACGAGGACGGTTATATGTCTCAGGAAGAGGTGCCTATGCCATTTTGCTATCCCGTACAGAGTCCAAGATTTATACCACGGTCAGATGTTGAAATGATATACGGAGGTTGTGATCCGGAAGGATGCTGTGCTCCGCCAAATTCATTAGAGGAGGACACTCTGATGAAAGACAACTTTGACAGAATTACTATGGCCCGATGGATGGCCTACCAATGTGGCAGCCTTACCCAGGAGACTTGGGGCCAGAAAGTCATACGAGTAATGAAACTCAGCTGAGCATCATTGAACAGAATACCTGTGTCCCCACCATGTCATGGGATCAACACTCAGGTCATTCAGAAACTACTCAACATGACGATGAATTTGCAATATTTGCAGGACTGGAATTCATCAACTATGCTTTTCCCGAGGTCAACGTCATCGAGAGGGATGACTCCTCCAGTTCCAAAGAAGTGTGGGACACCTTGGGACAACCGAGTGGAAAATACGACTATATGGTCAAGTACACCACTCCCGAAAGCTCTCGTATCAGGCTCGAAGATATCCAGCCAACTGGATGGGGAGATACAGCTGAGAGCACAAATGCTATGCAAAATGCAACAGAGGAATCCTCCTATGACAATTTTGCCTGGGAGACAGATTCCAATGATCCCGCTCCACCAGAAATCAACATTATTTCTAAAGACAAATCAAGGAAGGTGCCAGACTTTGTGATTCACCGAGGAGTTCGCCGCCAATGGGTTGCTGTCGATGTTCCAAGGATTGTTCATAAGTCAAAGTAATTGCTATCTTTAACCTTTCACCCTGCCCAGGTGAAACGGATGTTTTGATAGGGCTCGCTTTCTGTAAATTTCCCTCTTCGCTTTGCCCAAAGTGACAGAGTTTTGTTTTATAGGGCTGTAGTTTCAAGAATCGACTTGTTCATTAATAAAATAATGTCCTTCTGTAATTTCTGCATTAATTGTTGTTTTCTCTTTTTGCTTTTTCTCAGAAAATGGTAATCCTAAAAAATAATTCAATAATAAAAACAAGCAGTAATAAAAAAATACACTGCACACACTTTTGCATTCTCTCTATCTCTTCTAAACACAAATCATACCGTCATGCAGATTGCTTGTTTTAAACCCCGTTGAAATATATGATCCTATGCTTTCTCCCAACTTTGAGTTCCTGGTATTTGGGGCTGAAGAAGAAGTTGACAACGAAATTCCAGAAGAGATCTCCCGATTACTCAGACAAGAGGAAAGGTCCATTGAACCTCACAAAGAGCTGTTGGAAACGGTAAATTTGGGTTCAGAAAAAGAGAGAAAAGAAATCAGGATTGGGGCACTGCTCAGTCCAACTGCCAAAGAGAGTTTGATAAAGCTTCTCAAAGAATTCCCCGATGTATTCGCTTGGTCCTATCAGGACATGCCAGGGTTGGATACCAGCATCGTGGAACATCACTTACCGTTAAGATCGGAATGTCCACCAGTAAAGTAGAGATTGAGACGCACTCACCCGGACATGGCCATCAAAATCAAAGAGGAGGTACAGAAACAGATTGACGCAGGTTTTCTCGCCACATCAGAATATCCTCAATGGTTAGCCAATATCGTACCCGTTCCGAAAAAGAATGGAAAGGTCAGAATGTATGTCGATTACAGGGATCTGAACAAGGCAAGTCCAAAGGACGACTTTCCTTTACCGCACATTGACATGCTGGTTGACAGTACAACAAAGTTCAAAGTTTTCTCCTTCATGGATGGATTCTCGGGCTACAACCAGATTAAAATGGCGCTGAAAGACATGGAGAAAACTTCGTTCATTACCCCATGGGGTACCTTTTGTTACAAGGTAATGTAATTCGGTTTGAAGAACGCCGGGGCAACCTATCAAAGGGCCATGACTACTCTGTTTCATGACATGATACACAAGGAAATCGAGGTATATGTCGATGATATGATTGCAAAATCTAAGACAGAGGAGGAGCATGTGACCCACCTGTCAAAACTATTCGAGCGTCTGAGAAAATACAAACTCCGCTTGAATCCCAACAAGTGCACCTTCGGTGTCTGCTCGGGGAAACTCTTAGGGTTCATCGTCAGCCAGAAAGGAATTGAGGTTGATCCTGACAAGGTCAAGGCCATTCAAGAAATGCCTTCTCCGAAAACTGAAAAACAAGTCAGAGGATTCCTGGGACGTTTGAACTACATCTCCAAATTCATATTCCTCATGACCGCGACATGTGCGCCGATTTTCAAATTACTTAAAAAGAACCAGGACTGCGTTTGGACAGAAGATTGCCAAACCGCCTTCGACAGTATTAAGGAATATCTGTTGAATCCTCCGATTCTATCACCTTCAGTGGAAGGAAGACCACTGATCATCTACCTCACAGTCTTGGAAGAGTCAATGGGGTGTGTACTTGGCTAACAGGACGAAACCAAAAGGAAAGAGTCTGCCATTTACTATCTAAGTAAGAAGTTCACCGACTGTGAAACTCGGTACACGATGCTCGAGAAAACTTGTTGTTCTTTGGCTTGGGCAGCTAAACGTCTGCGCCAGTACATGATTCGTCACACTACTTGGTTGGTCTCTGAGATGGATCCAATCAAGTATGTATTTGAAAAGCCTGCTCTCACGGGAAGGATTGCCCGTTGGCAGATGTTGTTACCAGAATATGATATAGAATACCATGCTCAAACATCCGTTAAAGGAAGTGTTTTAGCCGATCATTTGGCTCATCAACCGATCGACGATCAGGAATCAATCGGGTTCGACTTCCCAGATGAAGATGTCATGTATCTCAAAATGAAAGATTGCGATGAACCGCTACCCAGTGAAGGGCCAGAACCAGGTTCCCAATGGGGACTTATCTTTGACGGAGCAGTTAATCATTATGGAAACGGAATTGGGGCAATCATTGTTACCCCTCAAGGTACCCACATTCCTTTCACTGCTCAACTTACTTTCAAATGTACAAACAACGAGGCCGAATACGAAGCTTGTATTATGGGTCTCGAGGAAGCAATTGATTTAAGGATAAAAAACCTAGACATATATGGCGACTCATCCTTGGTTATCAATAAGATAAAAGGAGATTGGAACACATACCAATTAGGACTGATTCCTTACAAAGATTATGCAAGAAGGTTGTTACCTTTCTTCAACAGAATCGAGTTTCATCACATCCCTCGTGATGAGAATCACATGGCTGACGCCTTAGCCACTCTCTCTTCTATGATTAGTGTATGTCAATGGACTGACCTACCTAAGATCGACATAATGCGCCTTGAAAGGCCCGCTTACATCTTCATGATTGAAGCAGTCATAGATGACAAACCTTGGTACCACGATATCAAATGCTTCCTTCAAAAACAAGAGTGCCCTCCTGGGGCATTCAGAAAGGATAGAAAGACCCTCAGAAGACTAGCAGGTAGTTTCTTCCGGAGCAGTGATACTCTCTATAAGAGAAATTTTGACATGGTCTTGCTCCGATGCGTAGACAGACCAGAAGCAGACATGCTGATGAAAGAAATTCACGAAGGATCCTTTGGCACTCATGCCAATGGACACACAATGGCGAGAAAAATTCTAAAAGCAGGGTACTATTGGTTGACAATGGAATCCGACTGCTACAAGTACATGAGGAGGTGTCACAAGTGTCAGATATACTCCTTTCTCTCTAGTATATGGCATGGAAGAAGTGCTTCCCATAGAAGTAGGGATCCCATCAATCTGGGTATTGATGGAAGCTAAGCTTACAGAAGCTGAATGGAGTCAAAGTCGACACGACGAACTGAATCTGATCGAAGAGAAACGGATAACGACACTATGCCACGGTCAGTTGTATCAGTAGAGAATGAAGAAGGCGTTCGACAAAAAGGTCCGACCTCGCATCTTTAGGAAAGGAGACCTTGTGCTCAAGAAGATACAATCATTTCTCACTAATTCTCAGGGCAAAGGGACTCCGAATTATGACGGCCCCTATGTGGTCACAAAAGCTTTCTCAGGCGGCGCCTTGAGACTTGAAATTATGGACGGAGAGGAATTTTCCTACCCCACAAACGTTGATGTAGTCAAGAAATACTTCGCCTAAAAAGAAAGAAACGTCTCGGTGGATTGAAAACCCGAAAGGGCGGTCCAGGCAAAAGTTAGAGACAAAATTAAAAAAAAATCATCCCGGTGGATTGGAAACATCACAGTACAATCCAGGTAAAAGTTAGGGATAATGGCAAGTAAGTATGTTCAACAGAGGCAAGTCCCTCAGCAGCAGTTACACCATCCATCGAAGGAAAACTCCAGTCAAGGTTGTCTTCGACAGAAGCTCGGGATGTCCGAAATTCAAACTTGGTAGAAGGATAGTGGTCGTTATGTTTCAACGTAGCCCTTTTCCCTGTAAATTACCATTTTCTAACTTTGTAAATACTCTTTGGAATCATGCGTTTGGCTGATTTCCATCTTATCAATAAAATTTGAGCCCTTGTGCTTTTGTTTGTAATTCTCAGTTGTTTTAGCTTTACAGAACGACATTTTAATATGATTAACGATTCTTGTAATAAAACAAAAATGAATTTACTTGTAAAATTTCTTCTGCTTTAACATAAAGATGGCAATTTCTTTTGACTGTTAAACATCAAAAGAACATCAATTGCTTCTCCAGAAGTAAGCGAACTTCAAAGTGCAGAATCAAAGTACTCCTTCTAACCCAGTACGCCTGAATGAAGGGATCAACTGTGTCAGAGACCTTGGTTCGTCTGACACGCCTCGGCCGAGTTCTTATCTCTTAAGCCCGACCAACATAGTTCCCCGCGAGGACTACTTCTCCTAAGCAAAATAGAATTGCTACTTTTTGGACCAAAGGTACTTCTTCGCCCCGCGATGGCCGAGTATCTAGTCATGTTCATCTTTTAGTTTGTATGTCGCGTAAATTTTGTCAGCATATACATACGTACATCATGCATTATTGATTTGCATTCACATTTCATATTGCATCACTATCACTCTAGTCGATCTTATCCCCTGGTGATAAAAAGTCCTCTCAATTGAGTTGTCAAGTTTTTTCCTCGTCAGGAAATGCTGCGTCTGAACAATCTCTCTCCTCCAGTTTATTTCTGAAATGAAGTTGGCTCCTCGACCACTTTGATAACTTGAACCTCTGAAAAACTAGAGAGCCCTCAGTCAACCGATGTCACTCTTCGCTATTGAAGATGATATCCTTGCTTTCCCGGATTAAGGAAAATCCTGAGAGAAAGCCTCATAATCAGAGATTCGGTGGTACAACAGTTTTTCTCCGAAAAAACCACTGATGAAAAGGTCATCGGCACCTCAAATTGGATCGCATCATATGGCATTTCTCCGGGAAGATCCCGAGAAAAGTATGATGTGAGACCCCAAACGAAAGCAATCTTTCAGGAGACTCGTCTTCCCCGGTAAAAACAAATGGCGTCTCCAACAGAGAAGTTTGTGCACCTCTACAACTCAGACGATTGGGCTCCCCAGAAAGTCTGACGTCAAATTTTTCCGTCAAATGGCATCTCCCCAGGAAAATTCGGCGAGAAGTTTGAGTAAAACCGCTACGAATAGCGTCCCTTGTCAAGAAAGTTTATTGACAAAAGAAACTAAGACCAGTTCCTCGGTAGGAAACTGTCGTACCTCGAAAAATACGATCCTCGCGATGGACGCGGAAATAACTGTTCAAAACAGAGTCGCCACCGAACTTTATTTATCCCAAATGGGGGAAAGGAAAATATCGAGAAAACCTTTAAAGGGAGATAAGAACTTGGTCATTGCAACCAAATTACGGGTTCGGGAGTCGATTACGCAAGAGGGAAGGTATTAGCACCCTCTACGTCCGTTGTACTCAACGGGAACCTCTTGATTCGATTCGAGAGATAAGTTAGCTTGGTTTGTTTGGTTTTCTTCTAAGGTAGTATTGCTTTCTAAGGGGAAATGGGTGGTTTTTTTATTATTGTGCTCGGCAAGGATTAGAACCCTTGGGCCTACATATTCCCTCGTGCAATGGGAAAGTCAGAGCATTCGTAGTTTGTAGGACTACGGTTGGTTTGTGTTTTTTAGGTGAACGAGAGTTTAATTCGCATTCTAACTGCTAAACGTTGGCTTGTCTGCTCCTCGGTAGGAAACCAGGATCGAGGGGAAGTTTAAATCAGAAACTGAGACCAGTTCCTTGGCTGAAGACCAGGATCGAGGGGAAGTTTACCTTTTCTAAGCATCATTGCTTAGCGAAAGAAGATGAATGCGTGAATTACCATTCATAGACGCCGTCAAATTTCGGATATTCCGATATTTAATCCTCTTGCACCTCGAATGCCCGAATACCTTCGCCATTCACACCTTCGTGTCCAAGAAGATTAAATAGGGGCATCTGACATACCCCAAATTTTGACCACTAAGATTTTCCATCATTGTGCAAATCATCATCACAATATGGATGTACCTTTATGCCTCATCAATCTCCTCAAGGAATTGTTGAGCATTCACCACAATCAAAATTAGGGTTTCAAGCCCTCTCCGAGTGCTTAGACAAAGGATCAATCAAGGAATGACATGATCTTCAACTTGTCTAACCTCCCAAACAACCACAATGGATCAAGAGGACTCCTACTTCAAGGATTAAGCACAAGGTTGCTCCCTTCTAGATGGATCAAGCTTCAAGATCCCCAGTGCCACCAAATTAGGGTTTGGTCGACCAGGGCCTCCAGATGGAAATTTTCATCTGAGCATGAGCTAGTGCTTCAAAGCATATCCTAATATACTCCATGGAACCTCATGGATCCAATTATCAAGTCAATTTTGCCTCAGGGGATGCATTCATCAAAAATCAGGAATTAGGGTTTCTTGACCTAATTCACACTTAAGTTGACTTTTGAGACAAATCATGAACCAAGACCTCAAGACATGATTTGAGGGTCTCTAATATACCATATTGATCCATTTGGAATAATGGATTGATCCAAGAAGCTTGAGCAACAAGTTTCAATTTCATCTGAACCACAGTTAGGGTTTTGCGAGAAAAGTCAACTGTAGCTTCGACTTTTGACCAGGACATGCTCCCAAACCCTAGGACATGATTCAATATACCCTATAACACCCATGGAACATGTCCATCAAGTTTGATTTAGGTCAAGGACATGATTTCCCAAAGGATCGCACAGTTTGGAATTCATTTGATAAAAAGTCAATTATGCACAAAAGTCAACTTTGACTTTTTGAGATTTTTCACAAAAATAGATTTTTAACCCTAAAATGTTGTTAATGTATGATTTGAATCATCATTCATAAAGAAAAATCAAAGAAAGTGGGATAACTTGTAAAAGGGGTAACCATAAAAACTTAGAAAATTTTCAAGTTATGAAATAAAGTGACCAAGGTACCAACTTTGGAGGATCATAACTCCTAAACCACAAAGCCATTTTTCCCCATCCAAAGCTTGATTTGTAGATCTCATTGCTCTCTACAAAAGCTTCATACTGATCCATGTCCAAATTCCTCATAGATTTTGAGTTATGGAGTGATCAAAATCAAGAAAAATCACTTTGTTCCAACACTTCGTGAAATTTTCATTAAGTCAGAATCTGCCTTACTTTTTTCCAAATGTAGGGGGATTTTTCACTTGGATCCAAAAGGTATCAAAACCAAATATGATCAGACAGTTGTTGTATCATATAAGGACTTTCCAAAATGGCCAAGAACATCACCAAATTCAATTTGAGCTTTGAGATATGGTAGTGGCAAGATGCCTTGCTGAAATCTGCCAAGGCAAGACAGATTTTTGCACTTTTGGTCGATTTGCCAAAATCAGCCAATTCCAAGCCTTGTCATCACTTTGGACACATTTGAGGATTGAATCTAAAGGGGACAATCATTGAGCGAAGCCTCCAAAGTCCTTGGAACAAGAAATAACATGCCAAACCTAGAATTACCCAAAATAGGGACAAGACTCCAATTTTGGATTGGAGCATTCAATGGAAGCACCAAGGTGGCATGGACTGAGCTATTAGCAACTGAATTCAGTCAAGACTTTTCCAAGACCAAGGGGACCAGAATCCTGTGCCCTAACCTCTAGTCAATGGCTAGAGGAGACTTGGATTTTCATTTGCCAACATTGGCTAACCCTACTCAGCAGTTGCCATTCACTATTCCTTGCAAAACAAACTTGCTCTACTATAAATAGAGCTCAATTGTGATCAGTTTAAGTACACCAAAGGCCTACAACACTTTCCTTTCTCAAAATCCACTTCTCACTCTCAAAAATGCCTTTCTTAGCAAGTCACTATCGAGTTTTTCAGTAGAGAGTAATTCTACTCAAACTAATCATACACACACCTCACATACATCATATGTGAGCTGATCAAACACTTAAACAACATCTAGAACACTGATTTCTCAGAATCACCAGTCAATTGCTCAAGGTTTTAGCCAAGTTGCAGTTGAGATGCCATGAAGTGATCCAGCCAATTTCCATCAAGTCCAAGCATTCAAACATACTCCATAGGGTGTAGGGAAGCTGTTCAGATCATCACAACTCATCTGTAACACCTCCAACTCAGAAATCACTATGAGCTTGCTGCCACGACCTAGAGGTAAGCCTAAACTTGGTCATCTCTCAATCTATGCATATTTCCTCGCACAATACTTTTGCCAAATGTTCATAATCATGCATGGAATGTTTCCCCTCAATTAATTACTTTGTTTGAATCGTGTATCAAAATTCTCAGCCTTCATGCAGAAATTAGGGTTCTTGAGGTTTTGTCTTGATTTTTTATTCCATGTTTAATATAAATGAAATTAAATACCATAAACATGATCGTGAGGTTGAGACGAGCAGATTGGTATGTGGATTGCATGATATAATAAAGTATTCAGTTAGATTGGAGAGAAAATGCAAATCTGGGCAAAACCCAGAACACGCGCGTGTTCTTTGGGTGTTCTTGGCGCCCTTTTTGAAAATTCAAATATTTGAATTTTGTGATTTTATTTAATTGATTCAAAAATTAATTTATCTCTGAGTTTTAATGATTTTGAGTTGATTCTTTTTTTAATAATTCACAAAAATGTTAAAATATTTTATTTTCCCAAAAAATCCCAAAAATATTATTTATTTCATATAATTGATTTTTTTTGCAAAGAATTAATGTTTTAATTGTTTTTGACATTTAAAATATTTTTTCCTTATTGATTTTGCGAATTTTAATAATTTCTAATCATTTTGTAGGGCAAAACATGATTTTAGAAACATTAATCCAAAATCATAATTTATTTTCCACATGTTAAACAATTTTGATCATTTTAATTGAATATTTTATTCAATTAAAACACATTTTGAAAACAAATTAGGGTTTTTGATTAATTCAACCCTCATAAATCATTTTCAAAACTCTTTGGGCCTCTTGAGAGAGTGTAAGACCCAAACCCCCTTGTACAAACAATTTTAGGCCTCACTTATTGTATAAGTCCCTCTGTACAAGTAAACGGCGTGATCGTCGCCTTTTAAAAAATCAATTGGGCCTCTCCTCGAGCTATAAGACCCATTCAAAAATGTTGGGCCTCTAATAGAGTGTAAGACCCAATCCCCTTTTAACCAAAAACAACTTTGGGCCTCAGATATTGTATAAGCCCCTTTGCGTTAAAAGAAAATCTCAGCGCGATCGCCATTTCAAACGAAAAATCATCTGGGCCTACCCTCGTGTTATAAGCCCCACTCTTTTTCGTTAAACCTTTTGGGCCTCTTGAGAGAGTGTAAGACCCATCCCTTTGTACAGCAAACAATTTTTGGGCCTCAGTCACTCGTATAAGTCCTTCTGTACAAATTCAACAGTGCGATCACTGATAAAACCTTGGGCCTCTCCTTGAGCTGTAAGCCCCAAATCTTTCTTTTTCAAAGCACTTTCTCCTTTGATTTTGAAATATACTGTTGTTTTCAATCTTTCTTTGTTGATCAACTAACCAAACAGCATGGAAGCTCTACAACTGAGTAAGTGTTTATCAGCATTTATTTACCGCTTTCATATACATATAACTGTATTGTGGGGCTGTTTCGCTGTAAGTCTTCTTTCATAAACTCATATCAACTGTGTAATAATAGTATAGATATTTAGAGTTTCCCCGGCAACAACGTCTAGCATTAAGCCCGTTGATCACTCTTAAATAGTCAAAACTAGATCCCCATAGGATTACCAGACACAGTCTTCCCTCCTCTTGGGGTTAAACAATATGGAGATGTGAAAGGCAGATTCTTTTTTAACCCTTTCTCAGACTGTCACTCGTAGAAGTTGTCAAAGAAACTCTACTCCCCAGAGATGATCTCTTCTCCGTGAATTGCATCCCTTGAGTTTCTTCCAAATTCTCAAACTTTCCTGACTTGATCTATTCTTTGTGAATAGCCTGTCTTAAACTTCTCGGGGTTTGGGGACCCACAGGCATCTTAAAAGCACCCTTAGGAATTGTCAAGAAACTCTACTCCCCAGAGATGATCTCTTCTCCGTGAATTGCATCCCTTGAGTTTCTTCCAAATTCTCGAACTTTCCTGGCTTGATCTATTCTTTGTGAATAGCGTGTCTTGAACTTCTCGGGGTTTGGGGACCCACAGGCTTCCTAAAAGCATCCCCGCCTCCTCTTGGGCGTTGTACAAGGACCCGTCGACTTCTTAGAAGTATTCACATCCTCCTCTTAGGCTTCGTATAAATGATTTCTTCCTCCGGGAATGATAGCCTCCTCTTGGGCTTAGTACAAATTGTCCCTCGGCTTCTTAAAAGTTTCCAGCCTCCTCTTGGGCTTCGTACAAATTGTCCCGACGACCTCCTAAAGGTATAGGAACAGAAATCAGTCATCTTAATAGAACAGTCTTTCCAAGAGTCTACTACTGTTTCTCAAAGCAAAGTACAAAAGATGAAACTCTAGACTTGGACAGTCTAATTTCCTTGAGTCTCAAAGAAATTCTCAAACACCCTTCAAGAATAGGAAGGAACCCTATAGACTCGGACAGTCTCAATACCCTTTGGATTTCCCATTTCCTCAAAGAAAAGGAAATATCCCTGATCCTCGAATCAAAATCCCTGAGTACAACGTTACTCTTATAAGAACTGATTTTCTCTTTGAACCCATATACTGGTCACTCAACTGAAATAGTACCCTCTTTCGCCTCCATCTCGGGCTTTGTACGAGATACAAAAAGGTTCTTATTGAATCAACACTTTAGCCTCCATCTCGAACTTCGTACGAGATACTAAAGCACTCTCTCGTTGAGGATAAAAGACTCTCTTGTTGAGTCAAACACCTTCTAGCCTCCGTCTTGGGCTTTGTACAAGACACAAATCACTCCCTTGTTGAGTATAAAACAACCCTTTTAGCCTCTTTCTCGGGCTTCGTACGAGACACATAAAAACACCCTCTTGTTGGGCCACTAGCCTCCTTTTAGGCTTTGCATAAGAAAACCACTGGTTGATCCAATCAACCTTTTAGCATTAAAGTTGTGCCTCATTCACGGTACACAAACATCAACAACTCCTTCATTTAATCGTTGTAAGCGGTAAGCCTCTAGATCATCTACATCCATGCCACTGTCCTTCTTTTAGCATAAGAAATTCCTAAGGAAAGATGGCATTGCTCTACACTGAGTTAAAGTCTTCTCCTTCAGGTTGGAAATCCCCTATAAAGGAAATTATGGCATTGTCGGATTCACACATCCCGGTTAAAGTAATTCTCCTTTATAAACAATTGTGACAGACAAACCCCTCTTTAGAGATGACAAATTCTCTCTAAAGACCACACCTTTTAGCTTCACATCTTGGGCTTTGAACAAGATACAAACCACCTTCAGCTTCACATCTTGGGCTTTGAACAAGATATAGATCACCTTTCGCTTCACGTCTTGGGCTTTGAACAAGACACCAAAACACCATTTCCTCCCATAGAATAGGAGGAACTACGATCGCTCTGATTTCCCTGTTTCGGAAAAACAGGAATACGTAGGCATAAGATTGAAAGAAAAATCTTAGCGAGCACACTAAACAAAAACCCAAAATCCTGTATATCAGTCAAAACATCCTAGTCCGTATTCCCCGCTAAAAGTTTAAATTCCCTGAAAATAACCTAAGAGAGGCCCCCCCACACATTGATAGCATCCGTAACCTAACAGACCGCTGTTTAAACTCAGTATACAAGCAGGGTTAATTGGAGACATCTATTTCCCTTCCTTAGTCAGCTCACAATAGGATAAAAAATGAATCGACCTGTAGTAACCCCCAAGGAGCGACAGTGCTTAAGAAACACGTCCAGTTTCGCTCACTACAACCACAAGGAATGGAAAGTTGTAGCCCACAAAGATTTCTCATCTTCTAAGGTTCCTTGTCCATAATTGTTCTGCAAGTTTATTCGCATCTAATCCTACAAACCTACATTAAAGAAAATGTTCCAGCATGAAACTCTAACAAGCGAGAGCCATACTGGTTTAGCAGCAGCACAATCTCTCAGCGTGTGCATCATAGTTTTGATTTCCTCCGTTTAATTCTGATAATAAGGATCCCTAATTTTCATCCTGCTCATATGAAGATTGGTGATGAGGCTATCATGATTGACTAGCCAAATAAAATCCATGATCCTTTTCGGGGTCCTAAAGTTCCAAATAAACTTCCACTCTGCATCATGTTCATTGTCACTGTTATTGGAGCTCAAATATGTTACACACTTCTGACAACAAAGCTTTCATCTCTAATTTCTTTCAACTAACACACGTCCTTCCCAGTGCTAGTTCGAGGTGGGAATGGATTAGATTTATTCAGCAATGTATTAAGGAAGTAATCTTTGAAAGCAGACAAGGTTCCACTCTCCATTATCAGTCACTAAATCAGCAACTTTACTAATTTGAGAATTGCTCTGGTTTGAAATTCTTTCATCATTCCCTATAACTCCCGAAGGGATGCAAGAATCAGTCCAGTCATTAGTCATTTCCCTGTTCCCAATATCCCAACTAATGAGAGACTGTGTTATGTTCCAATCTTCCCCAATATTATTCCAAAAACTGAAGTCACTTGGCTTAATAGTTAAATTACAAAAGTTCTCACTACCTCGACCATATTTTCCTCTGAGAACTTGGCACCAAAGACTGTTATATCCACTCAAGAGCTTTCATCCAAATTTTAACAAGCAGGCTCTGTTAGTTTTCTATTAATTAACATACATTAATTCATACTCAATTAAAGATGAAATAGAAAGCGGAAGCGTACCTTTCGGATCCATATAATTTCAATGAGAAGATGATGATTTTTGTTAGTTCTTGTATTGGCTAGAATTTTGGTAAAACAAAGTTGAACAATGTTGATGTCATATGTCTGATGTCATAACATTGGTTCCTAACATTAGTTGTTGCAGGGTTGAAGTTTTATATGCTGATGTTAAACTTGATGTCTTGACATCAGTTGACAGAACATCAGAACACCAGTCTGATGTGTTTTGTTAGGGTTGCATTTGTTTAAGTGTGTTTTGAGAAGATCTGGTGGAGAGATTGCAGGTGAATATCATGGGACAAATATATTCTGTTGCAATCTTATATTGAGCAGATATTGTTACTATTTTCATGCAAAAAGATATGGAGAATAATTAGATTTAATTGAAGATTCGATTGAAGATCTATTTGGTAGCAGAATCTTTTGCAGATTTGTAGCAGCTGATTTGTTGTGATTTGAAGGCCCAAATCCAGTTGGGAAATAGGTTATAAATAGAAGCATTGTAACCTAGTTTTAGGGAGCCAGCCATCATGTAAATTATAAGGGTTGTGTTGGTTGATGAACCACCCGGTTTGTGGGATGGCCATCGTGTGTATCTCAAAGCCTGTAGGTAAGAGATGTATTGTTCTTAGAGGAAGCTGTTAAGCAACTCTAAGCATTGGTCTTAGTCATGAGGGCCATGTCTAGGTATTGTTATAGGAGTGTGTCTTCTAGTTTTGTGTGTTTGGAGAGTTGTTGGAAATCAAGTTGTTGATGCAGTGACGGAGATGTTGACTGCTAGACATCATTGCTATGATTGGAAGTGAGATGGAGTCTCTTACCTAGGGAGAACTTAGGTAGAAGGGTCATTGGGTAGGGATTAAGTGAGTAGATTGTCAACTGGTATTGTTGAGTCTGTTATTTAATACTGCTAATAGCGGACTTCCTTCCTGGCTTTGTATGCCCCCAGATGTAGGTTGTTAGACCGAACTGGGTGAACAAATTCTGTGTGCACTTTTCTTTTCAGCAACTTATTTAACTGTCTATAATTGCCTTGCTGTTTATGTCAGACCAGATGTCTCGACATCATGTAGGACATCTGGGATCTGTTATACCAGAATTTTAATTGGTATCAGAGCAGGCATCCTGTCTGTTTCTGGATGAGATCTAGGGAAAATACTTTCTGGTTCATGAGCAAGGAAGATAGTTTTGCTGAGTTATGGACTTGGTCAGTTCATATAGTTGTTTGTTTGATCCCTTGAAGTGAAGGATGGACTATTCATGATAGGGTATGTATTGGACCTGTCTGTTGTTATCAGGTGTGTAGCTTTGGTGAAGAACTGCTGTTGTGAGTTTGATTTATTTTCAAACCTTTTTGTTGGCACTTGGATTATGGTGATGGTGTGCAAGGATTATTGAGTAGTGCCTGAAGAGTGTTGAGGAGTTGTTGTGTGTTCCGCTGCATGGTATCTGATGTAACCCTGGTTGTTTCTTGTGTCTCTGGTGGTGAGACTTTAGGAAGGTATTTTCTTGGAAAGACTTTAGAGTTTGGTCTCCTCAGCAGAAGAAGAATATATTTCAAAACAGGTATTGAAGACCAATCTGTCCAGAACATTGATTTCTTCCTTCTCAATTTTCTTGATGATGAAAGAAGAGGGTGGAGCCAAAGCAAAAGAGTATCACTGTCAAATCTTTCATGCGGGAGTGAAGATCTTGATAATTTATCTCTTAAGCGTATTTATGGTGACCTAATTAGGAGATCTTCCTGGTTCTGGTGTCCAATGTAGTTCTGGTATATCTGAAGATGAATTCTCTTGTGAAGATACATGTTTCTGATTTTCAAAATCATGAACTAGAGGAAGTTTCATCAAGAAAGAAGTTGAGCTTGATATGTCAATCCTAATGTCTCGACATCGCGCTACACATCAGCAGTTTATGGTAAATGCCGAGCCAAAGTCCTATTAGATTGTAGCTATTTTGAAGGATCACTGAAGCTGTGAAGTTGAACATTTTTTGAGATGTTGTTCATAATGTCATAGCATCTCAACTGGAGTTGGTTGAAGAAAAGGTAGTAATATTGATAGCAGAAGAGAAGGAGATGATCCTTGTTTAAGCTAAAATGTCTGAGGACAATTTTATAGGGAAAATGCATCTAAGAGTTTGTGTGCAGTAGCAGTGTAAATCAGCCTGTGGTCAATTGGTGTATGCATGAGCTCTTTCAATTTTGTGGCTTGAAGGATTGGAAGTAGCAGATTGTCTATGGTATGTTATCACTCTTAAGTTAGACAAGAGGTCTGAACCTTGTGCTTATAAGAAGAAGCTTCTGGAAGAGTGTGTTATGCAAGTTACTGCAGTTTTGTTGGTCTGATCTTGGAAGTTGATCAGATGTTGATATGTTCTCGTGTGTTCGCTGCAAGAGATATGTGTGGATCCTAGTAGATGTTTAATGTGATTTAGACTGATGTCGGAACTGATGTTGGAACATCACTTCAGTTCTTTGCTCAGGGTGGAGTGAAAGATCAAGACTAACCTGGAAGGCTTTTGTGGTATGAATGGTTGTCATAATGGTTGTCATGAAGAAGATTCAGAAGATGCTAGAATCTGAAGAATGGTTAAACTACAGGGATTTAAGATCAATTGCTATTTGTGATATTCACAAGTATTTAATTGATTATCCTTGAAAGACAAGATTAAGGATGTTCTGTCAATTGTTTTAACATCATTTCATCAGAGGGTTGGAGAATCATGGGAGGGGTTCTACATTCGCTCAAAATTCGCCTAGGTGTTGACCTGGGATTATTGCTTAGCATCTGTTCCTAGAAAGTATTGTGAATGACTTGTCCAGATGGTGGTGCTGTTGAAGATGAAGACAGAAGACTATGTAGACATCATAATCTTGTTGGTTACAGTTTGGATCAGTTTATTTCTGATCTAAGTGGTTTGGAGCATGGTGATTGCTCTGGTTGTGAAGGTCGAGGATAAGTGGCAGTTATCTCTGGCTTTCTACTGACGACTCTACTAAGGGAAGTGACTTTCTTTAGTATTGCTATGGGGTAGTCTTGGACTACTTATTTTCTAAAGATTCGGATGTGGTAGGTTTGAAGTCTTTGGAGTTTCTGAGCAGGATGGTGGTTGTCTACTCAAACTTGATTATTGAATCAAGTCTATGAGAGCATGGAAATTTGTTTCTGCAAAGGGAGGAGGTTCTTCTAAGTGGCAGAAGGAAGAGCTGAATTCTACAGTTGGATATCATAATGTTTTGACATCTAGCTTAACATCAGAAGTCTCAGCTGGTGATGTGGCACATCAGCTTAAGATAGAGGTGATCTACAGTAATGGAAGTTATGGATGCTTCAAAAAGATCTATCTCATATAGTTTGCGGGAGCTGTGGTTTGAGAAGATGTTACATGACTAAGAGGCTTGGTGAATCCAAGATGTCTTGCTTTGGAGCAAGTAGTTCATATGACTTGAAGATCTGGTTTCATAGGTGGATCAGGATATCTTGTGGGAGTTCTTAAGAAGATTGAGATCAATCAAAAGGTGGAATTTGGTTGGTTTCATTGTGTGCATTCAAGCAGGATACTTGAAACTGATTGCTCTTGTGCAGAAGAGTATTTAGTTGAAAATGTAAGGAGGTTCTAATTCTCTTGGAGCTTTTGGCAGAAGTTCTAGGTTGAGGATGGAAGTATACCTTTTTTTGGTGGATGAGAGTTTAGTCCTCTCTGGCTTTCTGAAGCTCTCTTTGTTCAAGCTGGTGACGCAGTGTTCAGTTTGGATTACTATGCTGATAGTAAGTTCAGTAGTGGAGCATATCTAGAACCATGGTGTGTGGTATATGTAATGTGTCAAGAATGTCCTAACAGATGTTAGAACATTTTTTGGGTTGGATATCCTTGGTAAAGGATGATTTTGTTCTGGTTCTGGAGTTTGGTGCATACATTATGCCTAAGGAGCGTCTACATAGTCATACGGGAGAATGATGAAGTAGAAGGTCTGCCTTGGATAGAGAATGTAGAGAAGACTGAAGTAGATCAGGTATTGATTGCTTGAAAGTCTGAATGTGTATATTCATCAATTGATCCAAATGTCAAAGATAGATGATTGGATGTGTATCCCTAAAGGCAGAAGAAAAGCCTGTGAAGGGGACATAGCCCTATTGTCAAGTTATGCTAGAGAGTAGTTGATCAGCCTGGCAAGATGTGGAGTTTTGGAGCATGTGAAGATAACAAACCAAGAGGGAATCATGTGAGTATACTAATTTGCAGTCTGAACTCTTTGCTTCAGAGAGGGTGTGCAAGCTCATGGTATTCAGGTGTGTATGTTAACCTGAATAAGCTGCTTTGACTGTGTTTTATTGGGAGCTTCTTGAAGGACTTCTATACGAAATGAGTCCTTTGAATGGTAATGAGAAGCTGATGTCCCCAAAAGATGTTGTTGAATGGTGATGTGGTAACATCATGATTACTGATGGTTATATTTGGAAGATGATTGAGAGTGTACGTGTGGAGTTGGATTCTCAAGCCTTTTTGTCAGAAGAGATGTTTCTGACTATGTGAATTAGAATGTGGAGATTCTGGTCTTGTTTTTAGTAGTTTGTTCTGGCAAAGCATGACTACTAATTTTGAAGACTTCACTAGTATCAACAACTACTGGTGGATGTAATGGTAGAGGGATTGTGATGTGATTTGATCAGAACATTTTTTTTAGAGAGTTGTTCCTTCTTCTGCTACAAGTATCTCTTGAAGAGATTAGATCTCAGTAAAGCAGAGAATTTGTGGAGTCTGTGAGCAGTGTCAAACAAGTCAGGATACTTGGTTATGTTCTCCAAAAGTGAAAGTACAGTATGTGAATGTGCTCAGCAAGTGTGCTCAAATGTTCATCTCCATCTAGAGCATTAGTTAACCATGACAGGGGGAGTACTTATCTATGGATTCTGCAGCAAAGGTGCATATATTGTGAAGCTTGCATGCTGATCAAGCTTGTGGAGATTGGTTGCCTCTTGTGAGGTGATAATGTCAGATAACATGTTATGACATTAGGTTGTTGGATGGCATGTTGGTGTGGACATGAATGGTTCTAGCCATGTGAAGCTAATTGTTTGTATCATGTACGCACATGCTTCTGAAGAGAAGTCTGAAGACAATTTTATGGAGTTTTGGAAAAACTTTGTGAGGGTCTTTGTTGGTGGGAGATGTCACACTTGTCTTGATGTGTGTTATTAAGTAAGAGGAGTGTACTTAGTTCAGTGGAAGGCATTGTGAGTGTGCTTCAGAACTTGTGGATGATTGTGTGAAGCATTCCTGACTGGATGGATGAAGATTGTGTCTGGATTTTCCAAATGCTATGATGTACTGGTTAAGGAGCATCAGTTGTGAAATATAAGGGGAGAACTTCTGTCTGTACTAGTGTGGTACTTGGATTGTTTGAGGATTAAGCATTTTGTGAATGCGTTCAGTAGGTGTGTTGAACAAAGGGTGCGCTCTTGAAGACATGAAGATGAGTCTTATGTTTTCCATTCATTTAAGGTGTTTTTCTTGCAAATGAGCGCTGGTTATCTTAGATAGGGAGAGTTGATCTTTTGTTGAAGAAGTTGTTTATCCAGATTGTAATGTCAGACAAGATGTCGTGACATTGTGTTACTGGTGAAGTTCATGGTGTACTTGACAGTTTAGACCTGGTTCTATAGATTTGTGTGTCAATGGATTGAATCAGAAGTATACATTTACACCAATGTTTGCCAAT
Source organism: Lathyrus tuberosus (assembly GCA_022829125.1). Lineage (NCBI taxonomy): Eukaryota > Viridiplantae > Streptophyta > Magnoliopsida > Fabales > Fabaceae > Lathyrus > Lathyrus tuberosus. The sequence goes on from JALAZF010000057.1 coordinate 1,741,696, forward strand.
TTTTGGCCAAAAGGGGGAGAGAATGTACAGTAGTAGTTGTTGAGTCTGGATTTTGTTCTGAGTATGTTGGTTGGCAAATTCAGAGTTTGCCCAATTGTGGCTAAAAAGGGGGAGAGTTAGCCTAGTTGTTGCCTAGTTGTCTGTTGTGGTTCTAGGCTTGAGGGGGAGTGTGTAGTTTGTGCAGCTATTTTCTTGGTTGCAGTTTTGAGGGGGAGTTGCTGCTGCTAGTTGTGTGCTGATGTTAGTGTTTTTCCGCGGCTGGTATCTCTGGTGTAGGCTGAGATTGTTTTAGCCAAAATTAGCCAAAGGGGGAGATTGTTAGTTCTTGTATTGACTGGAATTTTGGTAAAACAAAGTTGAACAATGTTGATGTCACATGTCTGATGTCATAACATTGGTTCCTAACATTAGTTGTTGCAGGGTTGAAGTTTTATATGCTGATGTTAAACTTGATGTCTTGACATCAGTTGACAGAACATCAGAACATCAGTCTGATGTGTTTTGTTAGGGTTGCATTTGTTTAAGTGTGTTTTGAGAAGATCTGGTGGAGAGATTGCAGGCGAATATCATGGGACAAATATATTCTGTTGCAATCTTATATTGAGCAGATATTGTTACTATTTTCATGCAAAAAGATATGGAGAATAATTAGATTTAATTGAAGATTTAATTGAAGATTCGATTGAAGATCTATTTGGTAGCAGAATCTTTTGCAGATTTGTAGCAGCTGATTTGTTGTGATTTGAAGGCCCAAATCCAGTTGGGAAATAGGTTATAAATAGAAGCATTGTAACCTAGTTTTAGGGAGCCAGCCATCATGTAAATTATAAGGGCTGTGTTGGTTGATGAACCACCCGGTTTGTGGGATGGTCATCGTGTGTATCTCAAAGCCTGTAGGTAAGAGATGTATTGTTCTTAGAGGAAGCTGTTAAGCAACTCTAAGCATTGTTCTTAGTCATGAGGGTCATGTCTAGGTATTGTTATAGGAGTGTGTCTTCTAGTTTTGTGTGTTTGGAGAGTTGTTGGAAATCAAGTTGTTGATGCAGTGACGGAGATGTTGACTGCTAGACATCATTGCTATGATTGGAAGTGAGATGGAGTCTCTTACCTAGGGAGAACTTAGGTAGAAGGGTCATTTGGTAGGGATTAAGTGAGTAGATTGTCAACTGGCATTGTTGAGTATGTTATTTAATACTGCTAATAGTGGACTTCCTTCCTGGCTTGGTATGCCCCTAGATGTAGGTTGTTAGACCAAACTGGGTGAACAAATTCTGTGTGCACTTTTCTTTTCAGCAACTTATTTAACTGTCTATAATTGCCTTGTTGTTTATGTCAGACCAGATGTCTCGACATCTTGTAGGACATCTGGGATCTGTTATACCAGAATTTCAATTTTGATAAAGCAATGACCTTCCAATTGTAGAATCCTTAATACCTTAGTTCCTCTTCCAATGGGATAAAGAGAATAAATTTTCTATGATATTTTCTTGTGTCTACAATTGAGGACCATAAACCTTTATTTATAAGAATCCCATGCCCTTTCATGAAGAGTCATGTTTGTTCAAGTGTAGAATCTCATGCCCTTTATTGAAGGGTCATGATTATTCAAGTTTTCTTATTCCAATTTTACCCATCAAAAAATAGAAATAAGACTTTTGGTATCTACACAATATTTTTCATGGCAATTATATCCATAGTCATAAACCTTATATTAAATAGATCACTTTAATTTGACTAATTAAATAATGGTTCTAACACATTAATTTATTACATGTATGACCCGAAAATAAAATTCTAACAATCTCCCACTGGTCATATATGTAACCCTATAAATGTGTCAGACTTTATGAGCTCAAAATATTTCCATTATAAACATTGGACATATCCTCATCTCGTCCATTAGTTATATTAATATATAGAACTAAAGCGGTTTTCATTATATTAATCACAATTTAACCCATCAATGATCACAAATATAAACACAACTAAATGACATAGATTAATCATAAAATATGCAGCATGAAAATCACATGAAGGTGATCAATACATGTCAATTTTCAACTGGTCCTCCTTACTTTAATGGGATCAATATTATCATACAAAGTGTAATGAACTAAATAACCAAACTTTATTTCTGATCAGAATGTAATACAAATATATGAGTATGTATATATACTATCAACCATAGAACATAAATAACAACAATAACTAATTCCCACTAATGATGATTTTGATAGAGCAACGACCTTCCAATTGTAGGATCCTTAATACCTTAGTTCCTCTTCCAATGGGATAAAGAGAATAAATTTTCTATGATATTTTCTTGTGTCTACAATTAGGGACCATAACCCTTTATTTATAAGAATCCTATGCCCATTCATGAAGAGTCATGTTTGTTCAAGTTTAGAATCGCATGCCCTTTATTGAAGGGTCATGATTATTCAAGTTTTCTTATTCCAATTTTACCTATCAAAAAATAGAAATATGACTTTTGGTATCTACACAATATTTTTCATGACAATTATATCCATAGTCATAAACCTTATATTAAATAGATCACTTTAATTTGAATAATTAAATAATGGTTCTAACACATTAATTTATTACATGTATGACCCAAAAATAAAATTCTAACAGGCTCTATTAGTCACAACTAGGTTCCTTAATTCTAATCCTCATATCATCTTATGACTATTGATGATGCTCTAATTTACTGCATGAATATGTTTCTCACTCTGAGTGTCACCAAATAAAATTCCTCTGTAGAGCTTGAATTTCTTTGAAATTTTCTTTTGGAATGGTAGAGGACATCATAGTATATGTAAGCATAACCTTCATAACAGATTTGGCTAGTGTTACTCTACCTGCAAAGGACAGGTGTTGAACTTTCCAACTGATGAGCTTGGTCTTGATATTCTCCGAAAGATAGGTGAAATCTTAGTGCCAGGAGTTTTACATGTTAAAGGCACACTCAGGTAATTTCCCAGGTCCTTAAAACTTAACATATGTAATAGCTCTTGCTTGATAACAAGAGGAGTATTTTTGGAGAACAACATTATGGTTTTAGCTATGCAAACTCTTTTCCCTGACTCCTGGAAGAACTTGTTGAGGACACATTACACAATGCATGAATCTCCTAGTTTCTTTTCCAAAGAAGAGTAAATCATCAATAAACATCCAACGAGAGATGATTGGACCTCCTCTTCCTGCCTTAATTCCAATCCGGTCTATTTTCTCCACGACTTCATGAAATTATATTCATAAGGGAACATATGTTGGATCGGATGCTTAACCAAGGGTGTTCAACATCTTACACTAGCATTAATACAAAATTGATTAAAAAACGATGATGAATTGGAAAGGTAATAAAGGAACACACAAAATTGTTAACCCAGTTTAGTGAAACCACACCTACGTTTGGGGATCACTTTACCCAATAATGGAAAATCATTATCTTGTATTAGTACAATTAGTCTTATAGGAACAACTACCTCCATGTTGTTCAATGCCTCTTCCTAATCCTAATGAATTTCTATTTAGGTATCCCCCTAAATATGAGAACCCTTCTCACTTTCTTTGACTCACTAATCCTAAGTGATTGTTCCTTCAATAAACAACTTATAGAATGTTGAATTACTACTCAACTAAACAAACCAACATTATGCCTTATGATATGAAAGAGTACGCTGGAGTGTTGTACAAGCAACACAAACAAAAGACTCAAATAAAACCCTAATACTAGGAATATTCAATACTTTCTCGTCTTCTTCAAAATTAGAAATGAGTATCCTTATATAGTAATGCTCATTCTGAGCTTTTTCCAAGGGGCATAAGCAGCTTTGATCTCGTCCAGAAATATAAAAGATTTAGTTGGATTATGTTTCCACAACATCCTCTAACAAAAAGCTATGATTTGTTTTTAAATTCAAAATTAAATCTCCATTTAAATTTTATTTGATCCCGTCGGCCGCTAGAGTGGTGTTATCTGTGAACTTCACTTTGTTCTTCATGGTACGATTGATTTTAACAAACCAATCTTTCCTCCCAGTCAAATGAGTAGAACACCCAGAGTCCAAATATCATTCCTTGTTGCACTGAACTCCTTCTCTCATAGTCACCATAACATTTTATTCTGCATGTAACCAATTTCATCTTGCTTTTGTAGAATTCTCAGAATTGTTGTTGTTGTTGTCCCGCAGCCTGTTGCTGTTATATTCGCCTTTTGTGATCATGACCAATAGCGTATTCTCCTAATCTAACTCTTGTCTTTCAACCTTGACTTCATATCCTTAAGGTTCTTTATTTTTCACATTGCACTCTCTTGCAAAATAATTGAACCTTTAACACTTAAAGCAGTGCTCCTTAGTTTTGTCAAGCCTCTTATTTTCACCTATAAAGTTGCCTTGACCACCATTTTTGTTGCAACTGCTCTCACCCCTTTGACAATTCGAATTCTTGGAACTTTGGGACTCTCTTCCATCAAAATTATGAAAAATTCCCTTTACTATTCATGGGTCATTTTCCTTTCAATCTCTTGTCTTTCTCGTTGAAGCGGGCTTGCAAAGAGATCTATGCCTTTGACTTATCATTATTTCTCTCCTTCATTCTTTTCTCGTGAGCCTAAAAATAGCTTTGCAACTCCTTTTTGCTTATCGTCGCAATATCCTTCGATTCCTCAATCGCTACAATCACGTTGTCAAATCTTGGCGTTAAAGAATGTAAGATTTTTGTGACAACATACTGCTATGTGACTATTTCTCCACATGTCTTCACTTGATTCACCAACTGAGTGATTCTCATTGTAAAATCGTTGATGGTATCCTTTTCCTCCATTTGAATCAATTCAAGTTGACGTTTGTGAGTTTGTAACCTCACCACTTTCGCCTTGTTAGCCCCTGCAAATGCCTTCTCTAAGATTTTCCACCCTTGCTTTGACGATTTGCAATCACCAACTTTCTCAAAGTTTTCACCATCCACATATTGATGGATCAAAAACAGTGCCTTGAAATCTTTCTTCTTCTCTTTCTTAAGTATTTCTCATTGTGCATCTTGATCACTTCAAGAACATCTTGGTAGTCAACCAACACTTTCATTTATTTGCACCATTTTTCGTAATTCTTTGTATCAAGGATGGGTAGGTTTGCAGGGATTCTTTCATTATAGACAGATTCCTGTTTAGGCTCTTGATGCCAAATGTTAGTACTCAAAACCACAAGATTGGTGAATAATGGAGAAAATTAGAGTGTGAAGAGGGAGAGAGGGAGAGAGAGGGAGAGAGAGAGAGAGAGAGAATTGAGAGAGAGAAAGTTTGTTTTGTTAACATTGATGAGGATGCCTCCAAGGCATATATACAAACATAACAAAATGATTGGGACATAAGTTACACAATTACATAACTGAAAAAAATAAAATTTACAAACCTATAACCGTTTACATTAAACTTGTAACCGATTACAACTACTACAAAAATAAATCCTTTCAGTGGTAACTAGTCACGTTAACCGGTTACGCCAACGATACATGTTTTCTTTCTTCAGCTCATAAGTGGTTTTTGTCCAGCAATAACCAGTTACATCCTCGTGTTAACCGGTTACAACAATTGATTTATCAAAAAACTTTTAACAGTAATATATGTGAGATTTTGGGTTTGAAAATCAACATCGTTAGAATCAGAAGAATTGTTCTCAAAATCCAACGAGAATAGAAATAAATAAACAAAACTCGAACTAAAGATAAAAAATAATAAAAATCAAAGGGTGCGTTTGATTTGCAAAATAAGAAGTACTAGACAGAACAGTACTAGACAGTACATAACAGTACAAGACAACTTTTTGTTTTGTACTTTGTTTGATAGTTGATACACTGGACAAATTTTTGTCTATTTTGTTTGATATATCTATGCAACAAATAAATAATTTTTACTATAATATTTTTATTGATATATAAAATATTGATATTTATGAATCAAAATATAAAATAATGAGAAGGAGAAAAAAAATGATGAAGAGAGAAAAAAAATTTACTCTACTTTATTTTATAAGTCTATGCATCATACAAAAATAATATAATTTTATATTAATATTTTTTAATAAATAAAATATTAATATTATATTTATAAATCAAAATCTTAAATAGAGAGATTAAAAATTGTATTTTTATATTTTTTGATCATTTGTGTTTGGGAAAAAAAGTTGTCCAATGGTTTAGCGAGGGACAAAAATTCATGTTTTTGTCGTGTCCTTTGCCATATAAAATAATTTTATCATGTTCCATAATAAGATTGTGTATCAAATAGGGTAAAAAAAAATTGTCATATCCAATCCCTTGTTTTTTAATAAATCAAACGCACCTAAAGATTAAAAAAGAACACAAAAAATAAACACATTAAAAATAAACTGTTGTATGTGTGAGAATTGGGTCGAACTCATGTTGTGTCGAAGGAGAGCTTTCATGTGTTTCGACAGGAGGTAAGCATGAAGTCGAAGCTTGTTCACATGCTGATGCCTGATTATTACATATTGTAGTCGAAGTCTGTTTTAATATGTACTGTCGAATTATTCTGTTGAATTGGGTCTTGTATTAAGGATCCAATTGTTTAGGTTTCTTGGGCTGCAAGTTATCTAGTTAGTCTATAAATAGGCTAGTACACTCAGATTATTGAGTGTGGGAAATTGTCATATTCATTTGTAATCTTTTGTAAACCTAAAAGAGAAAGTGAATAGAAAACAAACATATTTGCCCTAATCATTTTTCTTTCTTTTTCTTTGTTCCGTTAACCCTTGTTTTTGGTTCTTGATCATCAAGAAACCATTTTATACTTTGTTTTCAAGATATCCGATTCACAACAAATTGGTGCGGTGAGCGTGGAGAAGATGTCTTCAACAAAGTATGAGATTGAAAAGTTCACCAGAGTGAACGATTTTGGTCTGTGGCGCTTAAAGATGAAGGCCCTACTGGTTCAGCAGGGTTGTTTGGAAGCGTTGAAGGGAATGGCAGCCATGGATGTTGCGTTGACGAAAAAAGAAAAGACCACCATGATAGAGAAAGTACACAGTGTAACACCCCCAATCTATACCCCCAAATAGATAAAGCGATAAAAAATTCATCAGAGTATAATTAAACATTCATGGCATAGACTGAGGCGTCACATCAATTGAGACAAAACACAATAAACCTGCTCATAAAGATATGCAACAATCAGGTAGCAAATAAGAGAGGAACTTAGTTCCTACTACCCACAATTCAGATACAGAATAAAAGCGGAAAAATATGCAACTGAATCTCATATATATATCACATAAAAAGTTTGTCTGTCATACACAGATTCATACATGTACAATCCAAAAGATATATATACAAATACACATAAATCACAACGATCTCCCCGACTACCCGGTGCTACATATCAGAGCCGACCGACAAAAGAATGAAGACCTAAGCTTCATAAAAAGACCTCCAGCATCTAATCTGCAATGCCTCATAGAGCATTCAAAACAGCAGAAGGGTGAGAGACACAATCATAATATAATTGCATACAATTATACAGTAACACAAAAATACACATGTAAAATATTCTCACCACAACTTACACCAGAATTCAAATACAAAACAACACAATGCATATATCATATATCCATCACCAACGCATATCAATCATGCTCAATGCATTTATCAACAACATATATATATGTATCTCAACTCATCAATTCCATTCACAATTCCACACAAAATCAATCCATTCATGATTTATGAAAATGCACAGAGGCCGACACAACGACTCTATGCAATGCAATGTGGTACCATCCATCCATCATCTCAACACTAGTTCACTCAGGAACTATTAGAATCATCGCTTGTTACATAATGTAACTCCCCGTCGGGAAAACGATGTTCCCCGTCTCTTTCGGTCCTCTTGGTATAAGGCTCACGACGTTTATGGATCGCTTTCAGTCCTCTTTGTATAAGGCTCACGATCCGATCGCTTTCGGTCCTCTTTGTATAAGGCTCACGATCGTCTATAATCATCGCTTTCAGTCCTCTTGGTATAAAGCTCACGATGTTATAGCGGATTCCCTCTGGAATCGATTCATCGCTCACACCCACTAGGGCACACGACATCACAAGAATGCATATCATGATGTTTGGCATACAATGACTCATGACATTCAAATGCACACATATACACATTCATAATCATGCATATATCATCAAATACCACACAATGTATTTTCTTGCCCTTAGGCCACAAACCATCATCACAACATTTCATCACATGCATTTTCATCACACAGCAGCACACAAGTTATACGATATCCATATCAACAGCACATTGCATGATACACATCAATCACACACAATTATAACGGTAAAAGTCGACAAAATGACACTATTCCAAATTCCTGACATAATTAAATCGGCCAACAATCTCAAAACCATTATAATAAGAAAGTACACCTCAATAGCTTTCCAACGATACCAAGAATGTTCAAAACGGATAATCGGAACACAAGTTACGGAAGTATAAAGAAAAGGAATCGGGAAAAGACAACATTCTGCACCCTCTCTGGTCATACGCGTATTGCCCTGAGCCATACGCGTAATGCCCAGCTCACTCGCCCATTCCATACGCGTATTGCCCAACTTGATATGCGTATGGGCAGAGACCAAATCCTCTTCAAAAATCCCACTAAAAGCTCCATACGCGTAATGCCTCGCACGTTACGCGTATTGCCTTGCCAGATACGCGTACCATTACGCAAATCAGCAGATGGCCGAGAAAAATGAACTTCCATATGCGTAATGCCCAAAATTCCCCTTGCCATACGCGTATTGCCAAAACCAATACGCGTATTGCCCTACGTGTTACGCGTATGGGCAGAGAAAAATCCAGAATTTCCTGCAGAATTTTTCTGCTACGGGATCACTCAAAATCAACCCCAAATCTCACCAAAACACCAGAAAATTACCAATAGATTGCACAACAACACCTATCTAACATGTATCAACAACTATGATCATTAAAACATGATTTCAGACACATTTTGAATCAATTCCCAACAATTTCAACATATTAAGGTTTTTGTTCTACATCCAATTTCAACCCAAAAACAACCAAATACATACATACATAATCACACACAAGTATAAGATAATCGAGTTTCGCACCCTTACCCGATTTAATCGTGTTTTCAATAGTCGGTTGATCGATTTCTTAAATCCCAAGTTTTCTCTCTTGTTCTTCTCTTCTTTTTCTTCTTTCTCTTTTTCTTCTTCTCTTTTTCTTTCCTCTCTATTTTTCTCTCTTTCTATTTACTAACTTAAGAAAAATAAAGTGAAATGACCAAATTACCCCTACACTCAAATATCTCGCAAACGTTCCCAAAACGCGATAAAACATAATCACGATGAAAAATAATATATTATCAAATAAAAGTCAAGAATAAAATAATATATTAATAAAAATAATTAAATCGACTCGATTAAATAAATCTAACAAAAACTGAGGCGTTACACACAGCGCGATATTGTTGAGCCTTGGTGATAAGGTTCTTAGGCAGGTATCAAAGGAGACGACGACATCAGGGTTATGGGTGAAGCTTGAAAGCTTGTACATGACCAAATCTTTGGTAAATCGTTTGTATTTGAAGCAGGCCTTGTATTCATTCAAGATGAATGAAGAAAAAGCGTTGACGGAGCAGCTGGATACGTTAAGCAAGCTGATTCTTGATCTTGAGAATATTGATGTTTCAATCAATGATGAAGATCAAGCACTGTTATTGTTGTGTTCATTACCAAAATCGCATGCTTACTTCAAAGAATCCCTCTTGTATGGAAGAGAGTCCCTAACCTTTGAAGAAGTTTAAGCAGCCTTGTATTCGAAGGATTTGAACGAAAGAAAGGAGCAGAAACCATCATCAGTTGGCGAAGGGTTGTTCGTGAAGGGAAGATCTTCAAAGAGAGATGGTAGGTTTGAGAAGAAGAAAGGTAAAACTCAACAGAAGTCTTATGGTGGTGATATGTCTGGTATCAAGCGTTATCATTGTAAGAAGGAAGGTCACACAAGAAAGGTGTGCCCTAAGCGCCTGAATAATCATGGAGGTAAGGACAATGGAAATGCAGCTATTGTGCAAGATGGTTATGAATCATCTGATGTCCTTGTAGTTTCGAGCAGCAACTCTTGCGAAGAGTGGATTATGGATTCTGGATGTACTTGGCACATGACTCCAAACAAGAATGTGTTTGAGGAATTATGTGATCAAGATGGTGGATCAGTGCTGTTGGGGAACAATAAAGCTTGCAAGATTGCAGGTATTGGATCTGTTAGATTCAAGCTCCATGATGAGTCAATAAGGCTATTAATTGGGGTTAGGTATGTACCTGACCTTAAGAGGAATTTAATTTCTCTTGGTGAATTCGACAAGAAGGGATATGTTTTCCAAGGAGAGCAAGGTATCCTGAAAGTCATGAAGGGGTCGAAGGAAGTCTTGAGAGGCGTGAAACCTGTGTATACCCTTGAGATCCACGAAACCTGTGTCGAAGACAGAATTATGGCATATGAGATTGGGCCATGTCAGCGAAAGAAGCCTGGTTGAATTAGGGAAGCAGAACCTGCTAGGTGGTGACACAGTCGAAAAGTTGGAGTTTTGTGAATCTTGTGTACTTGGAAAATCCTGTAGGGCGAAGTTTAACAAAGGCAAGCAAAGGACACATGGATCCCTAGATTATATTCATTCTGATCTTTGGGGGGCTGCAAGGAATCCTTCACACTCAGGTGCAAGGTATTTTCTATCTATCATTGATGACTATTCCAGGAAGTTATGGGTATTCATTCAGAAGACGAAGGATGAAACTTTTGAGAATTTTAAAAGTTGGAAGGTTCTGGTCGAAACTCAAACTGGCAGAAAGGTTAAGAGGTTGAGAACCGACAATGGCCTTGAGTTCTGCAACAAAGCGTTCGACAGTTACTGTGTTGAGTCTGGATTGCAAGGCATAAGACTTGTTGGAATTATTGGAATTATTTCAATTATTGGAACTACAAATTATTGGAATTATAATTTTGTATTTAGGAGTCTGTCCATGTATCTAGGAGTTAAAGAGTCTATGCCTTGTAAAACACATATATGTACCTAGGAAATAGTTTCCTGTAATAACTCTCATGTGTATATATATTCAGATCTCTTGAGTGCTTTTTCACTCAAGCATTTCCCTAATATTCAGTTCTTTTGACATGGTATCAAGAGCAGGTTAACTGCTGCCTCCATTGCAGCACTACCATATTCAGTTTTTTTTTCTTGCTGCCTTCATTGCAGAATCTTTTTTTCTCCTTTCCAGAAATTACCCATCACACCGCTCCACACTGCTCATCCCACCTCATCAGTTTTTTTTACTCTCAGTTATCTGACTTATTGAGATGGAAGGGGAGAATGATAATGGTGGTGTCCAGAATCCTCCGCCACCTCCACCACCTCTTGTTGAAACTTCAAACCTAATGAATGCTAACTCGCTACCAACACTGCATCAAAGTCATCGCCTCAATGGGAGGAACTATTTCAGTTGGGCCCAGTTCATGCGTGCAAATTTGAAAGGTCGTGGAAAATTGAACCACATTGAAGGTGACCCTCTTCCTGCCACTGATCCCGGCTTCACTCTTTGGGACAATGAAGACTCACTCATCATGTCATGGATGTGGAATAGTATGATTCCAGAAATTAGTAGTCAGTATATGTTTCTTCCTACTGCACGAGATATTTGGGAGAATCTGATGCAAACATACTCTAAGAAACAGGATCTCTCTGCCCGCTTTGATCTGAAGAACAAGATCTTCAATACTAAACAAGGAACCATGTCTGTCTCTGAGTATTTTGCCACTATGAAAGGTTATTGGATTGAGTTGGATCAATACCAAACTCTCAAGATGGAAACCGCCAATGACACGGTCGCTTTGAATACTTGTATTGAAACCGATCGGATCTTTGAGTTCTTGGCTGGATTGACCTCTGATTATGACCCTATTCGAGTGCAAATTTTAGGCAAGGACCGCCTTCCTCCACTTGCTGAAGTTTTCTCCATAGTGCGGGGAGAAGAAAGTCGTCGTGACGTCATGCTCGGTAACAAGCCTTCTGAAGGTACTGCCCTTGTTGCCAACACAGCAGGAAAGCAACCATTCAGTAAATCAGGTAGAGATGATCGTTATTGTGACCATTGCAAAAGGACAGGTCATACAAAGGACCGGTGCTTCAAATTACATGGGAAAAATCAAGTTCTCAATCGCTCTGGAGGTTTCAAAGGTATACATCAGAGCCAAGCCCATGCTACCACTATGTCTCCAGCCACAGGAAACTCCAAAACAGTAGAAACTGACTCTCTTCTCAGTACGGATGATTTGAATCGGTTGAAGTCCCTACTTGACTCTCTCAGTAAGCCCTCTGGATCTTGTTCTCTAGTTATGACAGGTAAGGGTTTATGCTCTCGCTCCTTTAGTGTCTATGGTACTATTCCAAAAGATGCTTGGCTTCTTGACTCTGGTGCCACTGACCATATGACACCCGACTCCACACTATTTTCTTCTTATACTCCCTCTACAAGCAATCAATGTATTACAGTTGCTAATGGTTCATATGCCCGCATTGAGGGTTTTGGCAACGTTCAATTGCAACCATTCCTTGAATTGAAAAATGTGTTGCATGTTCCCAAACTCTCTCACAATCTTATATCTGCTCATAAACTTGCCCGTGATCATAATTGTAAAGTAACTCTTTTCTCTTCTTATGGTGTCTTTCAGGATCTTCCAACGGATCGGGTGATTGGGGCATGTAAGGAAAAGGAAGGGTTGTACTACCTCTCTGGAAAAATTGATGGTTCGAAGGTGTTGTCTTCTTGCTTCAAGTCTGAGTCTTCCCAATCTGCCGCACAAATTTGGCTTCTCCACAAACGTCTTGGACACCCCCCATTTTCCTTAATTAAGTCTATGTTTCCAACTTTATTTTTGCATCATTCAGTCGAATCATTTAATTGTGATACTTGTCAATTTGCTAAACATCATCGAGTTTCTTTTCTTCCTAGTTGTAATAAAAGTGCTGAACCTTTTGATCTTATTCATTCTGACGTTTGGGGTCCCGCACCCATTTCTAATGTTTCCGGTGCAAAATGGTTTATTACTTTTATTGATGATTGTACTAGAGTCACTTGGATTTTTTTGATGAAGGACAAATCCGAAGTCCCACAACTGTTTATTAAATTTTATCATATGGTGCACAACCAATTTGGACGAGGCATTAAGAGACTTCGCTCCGATAATGGCACAGAATATACAAATCATGTCTTGTCAAATTTTTCCAGTGAACATGGAATACTCCAAGAATTTACATGTGTCGACACGCCTCAACAAAATGGTGTCGCCGAAAGAAAAAATCGCCACTTACTTGAAGTTACTAGAGCTCTCCTCTTTCAAATGTCTGTACCCAAATCCTATTGGGGGGAAGCAGTATTGACTGCTGCCTACTTGATTAATCGCGTACCATCTCGTCTGTTAGGAAATATCAGTCCTGTTCAGTTTCTGTCTGTTCAATTTCCCTCTGTTCATATTTCAAAACTTGAGCCTCGAGTGTTTGGTTGTGTTACCTTCGTCCATATTCACAAACAGAATCGAAGTAAGTTGGACCCTCGTGCAGTCAGATGTGTCTTTGTTGGTTATGCTCCCGACAAAAGAGGATACAAATGCTACCATCCTCCTAGTCGGAGGCACTTTGTCTCCAAAGATGTCACGTTTCATGAAAATGTGTCTTACTTCACTCGTCCTCAGCTTCAGGGGGAGAATTCTAATGACTTGGAATCTGAGTCTGAGTCTGTGTTTCTAGACCTACTTGAATCTCCCACTCCAAGTCCTAATCCTATACCCACATCTGAGTCTGGTTCGGACACTTCAAGTCCCAGTCCTATACCCTCATCAGGGTCAGAGCCCTTGGCTCCTTCCTTAGAGTCATCCATTTCTGGTTCAGATCCTCCTTCATTGTCTGTCTTGCAAGAACCATCACCTTCAACTCTTCCAGAAAAAACTAAGGCTGGTGAACCAACCTTAGTGTACCAAAGGAGAAGTAAACTAGACCTACTCCAGAAACAGCCTCAATCACCTGAAACAGAGGTAAGTACTGAAATTAACCCACCTGTTACTGAGTTTAAAAGTTCTGAAAATTGTAACACTAATAAACATGAGTTGCCAATTGCTTTAAGGAAAGAGAAAAGATCTTGTGCTAAGTATCCTATTTCCCAATTTGTCTCCACAAAAAACCTTTCCTTGCAGCATCAGAGTTTTATTTCTGCAGTTGACTCTGTGGTTATCCCATCATCTGTTCAAGAGGCATTGAAAGATCAAAATTGGGTCCAAGCTATGAATGAGGAGATGAAAGCCCTTGAAAGAAATAGAACTTGGGATATCGTTGAGAGGCGGGAAGACAAGAAACCGGTTGGCTGCAAATGGATCTATACAGTTAAACACAAGTCAGACGGATCACTTGATCGATACAAAGCTAGACTAGTGGCCAAAGGATACACACAGACTTATGGCATAGATTATGAAGAAACCTTCGCTCCAGTTGAAAAAATGAACACTGTTCGGATTTTATTATCTCTTGCTGCTCACTCTGGATGGGAATTACATCAATTTGATGTCAAAAATGCATTCTTGCATGGAGACTTAGAAGAAGAAGTATACATGGAGATCCCACCTGGATTTAGCCCTACATGTGGATCCAATAAAGTGTGTCGATTAAGGAAAGCCCTATATGGACTAAAACAATCTCCTAGAGCATGGTTTGGACGATTCACAAAAGCAATGGTGTACTTAGGCTACAAGCAAAGCCAAGGAGATCACACTCTTTTTTTCAAGCACTCACAAAAGGGAAAATTAACTATCCTTCTTGTTTATGTTGATGATATTATTATTACAGGAAATGACTTGGCAGAGAGACAATTGTTAAAGGAAAAACTATCGGTAGAATTTGAAATGAAGGACCTTGGACAACTCAAATACTTCTTGGGAATTGAGGTTGCCTACTCAAATCAAGGCATTTTCATATCTCAAAGGAAGTATATACTCGATCTCTTGCAGGAAACTGGGAAATTGGGATGCAAACCTTCAAGTGTTCCTATAGAGCAAAACCACAAGTTGAGCCTTGAAGAAGAGAGTGCCAAAGTTGACAAAATCCAATATCAGAGGTTGGTGGGAAAGTTGATTTACCTGGCACACACTAGACCTGACTTGGCGTATGCTGTCAGTGTGGTGAGCCAATTTATGCATGACCCGAGGATGCGACACTTACAAGCGGTTGATCGCATTCTACAATACCTCAAGTCTACTCCGGGAAGAGGACTATTGTTCAAAGGAGGTGGAAGCTTAACTGTAGAAGCCTACACCGATGCTGACTATGCAGGATCGATAAGTGATAGAAGATCCACTTCGGGTTTTTGCACCCTCTTGTGTGGGAACCTTGTCACATGGAGAAGTAAGAAACAAAATGTAGTGGCTCGATCAAGTGCGGAAGCAGAATTTCGAGCTTTGGCACAGGGAATCTGTGAATTACTCTGGATAAAGATCATTCTAAATGATCTGAAAATACAATGTGAAGGGCCTATGAAGTTGTTTTGTGACAACAAGTCAGCAATTAGTATTGCTCATAATCCTGTTCAGCATGACAGGACCAAACATATAGAGATTGACCGCCATTTCATCAAGGAAAAACTAGATAATGGTTTAATAACTACATCCTATATTCCTTCTGGACATCAAATAGCAGATGTGTTGACAAAGGGCTTGCCACCGGATCGTTTCCATCAATTGACTTGCAAGCTGGGAATGATTGATATCCATTCACCAGCTTGAGGGGGAGTGTTGGAATTATTGGAATTATTTCAATTATTGGAACTACAAATTATTGGAATTATAATTTTGTATTTAGGAGTCTGTCCATGTATCTAGGAGTTAAAGAGTCTATGCCTTGTAAAACACATATATGTACCTAGGAAATAGTTTCCTGTAATAACTCTCATGTGTATATATATTCAGATCTCTTGAGTGCTTTTTCACTCAAGCATTTCCCTAATATTCAGTTCTTTTGACAAGACTGTAGCAGGTACTCCTCAACAAAATGGCTTAGCTGAGAGATTCAATCGAACAATCCTTGAAAGGGTTAGATGCATGTTGGTTAGTGCTGGATTGAAGAAGGTGTTTTGGGCAGAGGCTATTTCGACAGCAGCTTATCTGATAAATAGATGTCCCTCGACTGCCTTGGGAATGAAGACACCTGAAGAAGTTTGGTCGGGTCATCCACCAGATCTCGACAAACTGAGAGTATTTGGTTGTTTAGCCTATGCTCACATTAGGCAAGACAAGGTCGAACCTAGAGCTCTGAGATGCATGTTCCTTGGATATCCTGAGGGAGTCAAGGGTTATAGGCTGTGGTGCCTAGAACTAGGTCACAGAAGATGTATCACAAGTCGTGATGTAGTTTTCAATGAGGTCGAAATGACGTTCAAGAAAACTGGTGATGTTGGTCGAAGTGCAGAAATATCTGAAGAGGAGCTGGAACAGGTAAAGATGCCTGTTGAGGTGGAACATAGTGATGCTGAAGTGCATAGCCCAGATGAAGTCGAAGAAGAAGAGCAAGATGCTGAAGAGGCTGAGGAAACTGTCGATGACTACCTACTGGCAAGAGATAGGTCAAGAAGAGTCATGAAGCCACCACAAAGACTTGGTTATGTAGATCTTATAGCTTTTGCCTTAATCTCTGCAAGTGAGGTACTTGACGAAGAACCTAGAGATTATAAGGAAGCTATAAGGAGTTGAGACAAGACTGAATGGCGAAAAGCCATGAATGACGAGATGAAATCTCTTCATGATAATAACACTTGGGAGCTGATTGAGAAACCTGTAGGAGCAAGGTTAGTCAGTTGTAAGTGGATTTTCAAGGTCAAGGAAGGAATCGAAGGAGTAATGTCGAAGCGCTTTAAGGTAAGGTTGGTTGCTAGGGGACTCACTCAGAAAGAAGGAGTCGACTTCAATGATATGTTCTCGCCTGTTGTAAAGCATAGATCCATTCGAATGCTATTAGCCATGGTGGCAAAGTTCAACTTGGAACTTGAGCAAATGTATGTGAAGACAACCTTCCTGTATGGTGATCTAGATGAAATGATCCTGATGCGTCAACCTGAAGGGTATGCTGAAAAGGATAAAGAAGATTATGTGTGCAAGCTGAATATGTCTTTATATGGCCTGAAACAATCTCCTCGGCAGTGGAATAGGAGATTCGACAAGTTCATGGCACACATTGGTTTCACTAGGAGCCAGTTCGATCACTGTGTTTACTTCATATTTTAACCTGGAAACTCACTTGTTATGTTGTTGCTATATGTGGATGATATCCTCATAGCTAGCAACAGTGTTGAGGATGTAACGAAGGTGAAGGCTGAACTCAGTAAGGAGTTCAAAATGAAGGATCTGGTAGCTGCCGCCGGGATTCTTGGGATTGACATCTGGAGAGGTAGAAAGCAGTCGAAGTTGTGCTTATCTCAAGAGACATACCTACGGAAGCTTCTTGACAAGTTTGGTATGTTGAATTTAAAGCCTGTTGTGACACCTACAAATCCTCAGTTTAAGCTTAGTACTACTCAAAGTCCAAGTACTGAAGCTGAAAGAATCTATATGAGTAGCATTTCATATGCTAGTATAGTGGGTTCTTTGATGTATGCTATGGTTTGTACAAGGCCAGACATAGCGTATGGAGTGAGCCTTGTAAGCAGGTATATGGTCAATCCTGGAAAGGCGCACTGGCATGCTTTAAAGTGGATTCTCATGTACATAAATGGGTCTCTGAGTCGAGTCCTGATTTATGGTGGAGCCTGTGGTGGTGATAGCATAGTCGAAATCGAAGGTTATGTAGACTCTAATTATGCAGGTTGTATGGATTCCAGAAAGTCTATTTTTGGATATGTGTTCACAATGTTTGGCACATCAATCAGTTGGAAAGCGACGCTTCAGAAGGTTGCTGCCTTATCAACCACTGAAGCTGAATATATTTCCCTTACTGAAGCTGTGAAGGAAGCATTGTGGCTTGAAGGTTTTGCAAAAGAGCTGAAACTTCAAGGTCGAAGTATCACTGTTAAATGTGATAGTCAAAGTGCGATACACCTGTCGAAGAATTCAGCCTATCATGAGCGGACTAAGCACATTGATGTGAGGCTGCACTTCGTCAGAGAAATAATCGAGCGTGGTAAAGTCCAGGTGCTGAAGGTTTCGACTGAAGACAATGCTGCTATTATGATCACCAAGACGTTGCCAAGTTGCAAGTTCTTCCACTGTATGCAGTTGATAAAGCTGCATGATGAAAGCTAGTTGATTCCCTTGTTGCTGAGTTAGATCCAAGGTGGAGATTTGTGAGAATTGGGTCGAACTCATGTTGTGTCGAAGGAGAGCTTTCATGTGTTTCGACAGGAGGCAAGCATGAAGTCGAAGCTTGTTCACATGCTGAGGCCTGATTATTACATATTGTAGTCGAAGTTTGTTCTAATATGTACTGTTGAATTATTCTGTCGAATTGGGCCTTGTGTTAAGGATCCAATTGTTTAGGTTTCTTGGGCTGCAAGTTATCTAGTTAGTCTATAAATAGGCTAGTACACTCAGATTATTGAGTGTGGCAAATTGTGATATTCATTTGTAATCTTTTGTAAACCTAAAAGAGAAAGTGAATAGAAAACAGACATATTTGCCCTAATCCTTCTTCTTTCTTTTTCTTTGTTCCGTTAACCCTTGTTTTTTGTTCTTGATCATCAAAAAACCGTTTTATACTTTGTTTTCAAGATATCCGATTCACAACAGTATGTTTAATATATAATAACCACTAGCAAAAATTTTATTTGTGTTACATATGACACTAAACACACTGCAAATTTTTACACCCCATATATTATTGAAAATACGTATAACAAATCACACTTATTTTAGACACTATTATATTCGAGATGAACACAAAGATTATGAGCACACTTGTCTCAATAACAACTACATATACGTATCATATGAATCTTCACTCTCTTCAACGACTCATGCCTAATTCCACAGTTGGAGCAGTAGTTGTAGCAGCATTTGAAGCCATCACTATTCCTCGAGTCCGTTGCTCAACATTTCCATGCCACCCTAACAAGATCAATCAAACACATAAACATAAGAAATCAAAAACAAACAAAAAAAAGTTACAAGTAACCACAAAGATTCATGTTCGTGACATACCAATAACCATGTTGAATCCACGGTGTTCGAGCTCGCGATATTCTTGACACAAGGCGCAAGCCTCGCAGCAACAATGAATGATACAATCTGTACAATCATTTCCTTTCAAACCATATTGTTGTCTCATCTTTGATCGGTAGAAGCAAGAATAAAAACAACCACACCCAATCACACAACAAATCAACGTGTACAATGCCCCACTAGCACCACATGCTGCAAGCAAAACCAAAAAAAAAAAATCATCAACTTGAATCACAATCCCAATTTTGTTTTAAATATATATGTCACTTTACAATTTAAAGAAGTCAAATTAATGCTTTACTAGATCCAACTTCTTCAAAATAAACAATTCATTTTAGATTCTCATTTAAGTCAACTCATCAACTTATCATTATTTATTTTAGTAATATATTGTATAATTGAATTTGTCATAAGAAATAAATGAATGTCTTACAAGTTGATCCCTTGTCAATGATTTCTGCGACTTGGCCAAAAGTAATACATGGACACCAAAATGTTAGGCAACCTGGAACAAATTAACAGAGGTCTATCAAAACACGTCGACACCAATAATAATTAAATATAAATAAATTAATCGAATATAATCACACGTATCAGTGACACAGTTATTGTTTGTACTATAAGTTGGGAGACTTACTTTTTCCGGGGTCAGAGCAGCAATCACAAAGACCGGTGGACCATTCAACTATAGGTTTAGGTGGAGGAGGAGGTGGTGGCTGGTAGTCGGAGGAAGTGGTGCCGGAGTATGTGGATGGGTTGCTGGTGTAGCTGACCGGAAAGCCTGTGGCAGCGCCTGGTTGTGGCTGATTGTAGGATGGCTTTCCTTCCTGTGATGGATACATTTTTAGAAAGTAAGGTGTTGTTTAGTATTGATGTATTGTCAATATGTGAGTGATTGAATTTTCGTCCCATTTATAACCGTGGAATGTTTGTGAGTGTGGAATGGTTCAACCTTGGAGGATTGTATAAGCGCGTCTTCTCGTGCAACTTGTTCGTTACTTCCACTATTATTATTTTTATTAATTTAGTTGATAAGTTTGATAATTTGTTCACATTGAATGAAACTACGATTAATTTATATAGTTAAATTAATTAATTAATTACATTTTTACGTGTGATTTATTTTATGTATATGTACAACTTAGTTCTGTGTTTATATATATTACTATCCAAAATAAAATTGTTTCTTACAATAAGTGAGTAGGGTATTTATAACTTTGTACCTCATGGTGCCACTCTGGATTGAAAGAAAATATCATAATTGCATATAAATATTTTTTTAACCAACATTACATTGCTGTGGTATCTCATTAAAGACAGTCACCTAAATTTTTTGATGTAAAATAGTTATTGATGAATTCAGTGATTACTTCACAAAATTAAAATTAAACAAAGAAGTGATTTTTTTTTTCAGTTTATATATTTTATTTTATATGAAACTAATTTGTCATGTTATATATTAAAAAGTTCCCTTCTAGGTTCTGACCTCAATATTAAAATTATGAATCATGTTCCATAACTATTATATGAAGTTGCTAAATTGTAGGCATTAGCTGTTTAGTTTATTTTTCTTTATCAAAAACATTAAAATGATTAACCTTTAAAATGATGAGATGTTAGTCAGAAACAATGTATTTTTAAAAATAAAAAATTATTATATTATGCCAAAATGAATACAACTATTCATTTCAAAAGCTTTGTAAAATTAGTAAGACAGTAAAAGATAAAAAGCGTGAAAACAAAAAACTTTTTCACAAAAACGAGCTTTACTTTATCACTTTTAGCTTTTATTTAATATGAGTTGACACATATAATTATTACTAGAAAATATACACAGAGTGTATTACTTTATTAAATATAAGCGTTGATAAGATAGCTGTATTGACTGCACGACTTTGGCGTGATGAGAACGCCCGAGTGTAGAATTAACAAAATTAATTAATGGTTTATCTTGCATTCTTGTTCATTGACTTTGGAAGTTGGAACTTAGTACAATATAAAACAAAAACAAAAGACTTTTCATGGGAAGACTCGATTGGGGTATTATCTCACTTATTATTAGCCATCTAAATATATATTATCTTTTTTCTCTTTCATGTATAGATAACTAATAAGATACCCGTGCGGAAGCACGGGTAAAATTATTTTATACGATATAAAATATATTTAAATGTATATTTAGAATGTTATAAAATATATTTATATACGTGTTTAAATTTGAAATTAACTATTAATTATAAAATGAACAATGATTATATAAATTTAATTGTATTAAAATACAAATTAAAAAAATATATATTCTTGAGATGAAAAAAATAAATATTTAATATTTGATAATAAGGATTTTATCTTTCAAATTAAGATAATTATTGATTAAAATAAAATATTTATTGTGTTTATAGTGATCAATGAAATATAAAGTTTATTTGATACAATATAAAATATATTTATATACAGATGTAAATTTGAAATTAGTTATTTGATTGTAAATTGAAAAATAATTATACAATCTCAATTGTATTAAATAATCATGTAAAAAGAAAAAAAAAAGATTCATGAGATGAAGAAAGACAAAAAAGAAAATTTTGATGCGATAATGACCCGTGAAATAAAAAAATTATTTGGTGAGATATAAAATCTATTAGATACAAATGTAAAATTTAAAATGATATACTTAATTGTAAAATAAACAATAATCATATAAATTAAATTGTATCAAATAATTATATAAAACAGAAAAAAATAAGGAATCATAAGATAGAGAAAGAAAAAAAATTAATATTTAAAAATAAAATAATGGTTGATTAAAATAAAATAAATATTATGTTAATAGTGACCCGTGAGATAAAAAAGTTTTTAAATTTATTAAAATTAAAAAATAGATTATTTCTCTTTTTAGTGATAATAAGAAAATAGAGAAAACAAATTAAAATGAAAGTGAGAAAGTGTGGAAAAAAAATGTGAAAGAGATTTGAAATTTAAATAAAGAGAGAGAATGAGTATATGTAATATTTAATTGTGATTTAATTGGTGGATGTTGATATATGAATGCCAGTTGTCATAATGTAATAGAAGTGAGAATGAAAAAAGTAAACATTAGTTGATTACTAAAATGCCATTTTATTAGTATAAATAATTTGTGGTAAAAGGACAATTTTTGGAGTTCATGCAATTGAATTATATTAGATAGATAGGAGACGTTTGGGGTATTATCTCACTTATTATTAGCTATCTAAATATATATTATCTTTTTTCTCTTTCATGTATAGATAACTAGTAAGAAACCCGTGCTCCCGCACGGGTAAAATTATTTTATACGGTATAAAATATATTTAAATGTACATTTGGAATGTTATAAAATGTATTTATATACTTGTCTAAATTTGAAATTAACTATTAATTATAAAATGAACAATTATTATATAAATTCAATTGTATTAAAATACAAATTGAAAAAAAAAAAGATTCTTGAGATGAAAAAAATAAATATTTAATATTTGATAATAAGGATTTTATCTTTCAAATTAAGATAATTATTGATTAAAATAAAATATGTATTGTGTTTATAGTGATCAATAAAATAGAAAGTTTATTTGATACAATATAAAATATATTTATATACAGATGTAAATTTGAAATGAGTTATTTGATTGTAAATTGAAAAATAATTATATAATCTCAATTGTATTAAATAATCATGTAAAAAGGAAAAAAAAAAGATTCATGAGATGAAGAAAGACAAAAAAGAAAATTTTGATACCATAATGACCCGTGAAATAAAAAAATTATTTGGTGAGATATAAAATCTATTAGATACAAATGTACAATTTAAAATGATATACTTAATTGTAAAATAAACAATGATCATATAAATTAAATTGTATCAAATAATTATATAAAACAGAAAAAAAATAAGGAATCATAAGATGGAGAAAGAAAAAAAATTAATATTTAAAAATAAAATAATGGTTGATTAAAATAAAATAAATATTATGTTAATAGTGACCCGTGAGATAAAAAAGTTTTTAAATTTATTAAAATTAAAAAATAGATTATTTCTATTTTTAGTGATAATAAGAAAATAGAGAAAACAAATTAAAATGAAAGTGAGAAAGTGTGGAAAAAAATGTGAAAGAGATTTGAAATTTAAATAAAGAGAGAGAATGAGTATATGTAATATTTAATTGTGATTTAATTGGTGGATGTTGATATATGAATGCCACTTGTCATAATGTAATAGAAGTGAGAATGAAAAAAGTAAACATTAGTTGATTACTAAAATGTCATTTTATTAGTGTAAATAATTTGTGGTAAAAGGACAATTTTGAAAGTTCATGCATTTGAATTATATTAGATAGATAGTAGACGTTTGGGGTATTATCTCACTTATTATTAGCTATCTAAATATATATAATCTTTTTTCTCGTTCATGTATAGATAACTAGTAAGATACCCGTGCTCCCGCACGGGTAAAATTATTTTATACGGTATAAAATATATTTAAATGTACATTTGAAATGTTATAAAATGTATTTATATACGTGTCTAAATTTGAAATTAACTATTAATTATAAAATGAACAATTATTATATAAATTCAATTGTATTAAAATACAAATTGATAAAAAAAATTCTTGAGATGAAAAAAATAAATATTTAATATTTGATAATAAGGATTTTATCTTTCAAATTAAGATAATTATTTATTAAAATAAAATATGTATTGTGTTTATAGTGATCAATGAAATAGAAAGTTTATTTGATACAATATAAAATATATTTATATACAGAAGTAAATTTGAAATGAGTTATTTGATTGTAAATTGAAAAATAATTATACAATCTCAATTGTATTAAATAATCATGTAAAAAGAAAAAAAAAGGATTCATGAGATGAAGAAAGACAAAAAAAAAATTTTGATGCGATAATGACCCGTGAAATAAAAAAATTATTTGGTGAGATATAAAATCTATTAGATACAAATGTAAAATTTAAAATGATATACTTAATTGTAAAATAAATAATGATCATATAAATTAAATTGTACCAAATAATTATATAAAACAGGAAAAAAAAAAAAAAAGGAATCATAAGATGGAGAAAGAAAAAAAATTAATATTTAAAAATAAAATAATGGTTGATTAAAATGAAATAAATATTATGTTAATAGTGACCCGTGAGATAAATAAGTTTTTAAATTTATTAAAATTAAAAAATAGATTATTTCTATTTTTAGTGATAATAAGAAAATAGAGAAAACAAATTAAAATGAAAGTGAGAAAGTGTGGAAAAAAAATGTGAAAGAGATTTGAAATTTGAATGAAGAGAGAAAATGAGTGTATGTAATATTTAATTGTGATTTAATTGGTGGATTTTGATATATGAATGCCACTTGTCATAATGTAATAGAAGTGAGAATGAAAAAAGTAAACATTAGTTGATTACTAAAATGCCCTTTTATTAGTGTAAATAATTTGTGGTAAAAGGACAATTTTGGAAGTTCATGCAATTGAATTATATTAGATAGATAGTAGATTATGTTAATAGTGACCCGTGAGATAAATAAGTTTTTAAATTTATTAAAATTAAAAAATAGATTATTTCTATTTTTAGTGATAATAAGAAAATAGAGAAAACAAATTAAAATGAAAGTGAGAAAGTGTGGAAAAAAAATGTGAAAGAGATTTGAAATTTGAATGAAGAGAGAAAATGAGTGTATGTAATATTTAATTGTGATTTAATTGGTGGATTTTGATATATGAATGCCACTTGTCATAATGTAATAGAAGTGAGAATGAAAAAAGTAAACATTAGTTGATTACTAAAATGCCCTTTTATTAGTGTAAATAATTTGTGGTAAAAGGACAATTTTGGAAGTTCATGCAATTGAATTATATTAGATAGATAGTAGATACTATATTATAGATTTTCATATTCCTTTTCAATGTGTTCATTTTCCATTTTCTGTTATTCAATTCTTGCATTCTGTTACATATATTCAGTCATTATCAACATTGTATCAGAGTTTAATAAGCTCTAATAGCCATTGTTTTTCGCGATTGTGTCTCTCATTTTCTTCCTCTATTTCTTCTCCAATCGCGTTTTCTCCCCCCCCTTTTCTTGTTTCTTTCAATGGCAAACCAGAGCTACGCCGATTTTTCTACCAATTATGCAAATCCGTATTACCTCCATCTGAACGAGAATCCAGCACTCGTTCTCGTTACGCCATTGCTCAATGATAAGAACTACCACACCTGGTCTCGGTCGATGCAGATTGAGCTCATATCCAAGAACAAGGATAAATTCATTGATGGAACCCTAACTATGCCTTCAGTTTCAGATCCATTGTATGCGTCATGGATTCGTTGTAATACCATGGTTCTTGCGTGGATTCAACGTTCGATTTCGGAGTCAATAGCTAAATCAGTCATATGGATTGGCAATGCTGCTGGTGTATGAAAGAACTTACAAATTCGATTTTCTCATGGCGATATTTTCCGCAATTCTGATATTCAAGAGGATCTCTACAAGTTCCACCAAGGTACTCTTGATGTCTCTAACTATTTCACTCAATTGAAAGTCATGTGGGATGAGTTGGAAACCTATCGACCAATTCCTTTCTGTTCTTGTGATATCCCCTGCTCGTGTGGTGCAATTGCATCAGTCAAATTGTATAGAGAGCAAGACTATGCCATAAGATTCCTCAGAGATTAACTAAGAAATTTGCGCATTCAAAGTCGCAAATTATGATGATGAATCCCTTACCTGATATTGACAAAGCCTTCTCCCTTGTTATTCAACAATAAAGAGAGATGGATAGTTCTGTTTCTAGTGTGATTCCTTCTACACATACTAATGAAGAAGTAACTGCTTTACAGACTCAAGCTCATGAAAGAAACTACACTGCCAAAAATGGTAACAACAACTTTCGTGCTAAGAGTTAAAACCACAACGCTCCAAGAGGCCACAACAGAGTCTGTACACATTATGGTAGGACAAATCACACAGTTGAAACCTGTTTCCTCAAGCATGGATTCCCACCAAGTTATAGAGGTAAAAACAAGGCTCAAGGAAATGCAACTGCTTCACCATCAGCTGCAACTGTTAATACTGCCTCAGAAGCTTCTCCTAGGAGTTCAAATTCCCCTTCATTTGGTTTTACTCAGGAGCAGTACAACAATATCTTAGCATTGCTTCAACAATCCAAGCCTACTCCCACTGTGAATTCTGTTTCAACCTCACCTTTTGTCATGCATTCTCACTCCTCTAATGTGAATGTTAAGAACCCTAACCTTTGAATCTTATATACTGGTGCTACTGATCACTTCTCTTTTAATTTTTCATCCTTTATTAACTATAAAAGTATTGTTCCCATTCATGTTAGTCCGCCTGATGGTTCATAGGTCATTGCTTCTATCTCTGGCACAGTTTCCCTTTCTCTTTCTTTAACTCTACAAAATGTGCTTTACATTCCTAGTTTTCATGTAAACCTTATTTCTATTGCCAAATTAGCTGATAGCAATAATTGTTTTGTACAATTTAATGCTAACACTTGCCACATACTACAGAATCATACTAAGGAAATGATTGGTATAGCTAGCTTGCACAGGGGACTCTATGTTCTTGATTTTAAAGCTCATCCTTCTGCCAATATTTTTGTTGCATATAATTCTTGTAATCTGTGGCACTTAAGACTAGGCCATATATCAAACATAGGTTTACAAACTGTGTCCAAAGCTTTTCCTTTCATTACATGTAATAATAATATTGTAACTTGTGACTCTTGTCACTTTTCTAAACAAAAGAAACTTCCCTTTCCTAATAGTGTTTCTCACTCTTCTACTCCCTTTAATATTCTGCATGTTGATTTATTGGGGCCTTTTTCCACCATTTCCACTTTAGGACATAAGTATTTCTTGACTCTTGTTGATGATTATACAAGGCATGCTTGGGTAATATTCCTTAAGACTAAAGATCAAACTAAAACTAGCCTTATTCATTTTATTGCCTACATAGAAAATCAGTTCCACACCACTCGTAAATGCTTAAGATCTGATAATGGGACAAAGTTTCTTGCTTTGTCAGAATTTCTTATGTCCAAAGGTATCATTCACCAAAGGACTTGTGTTGAAACACCCCAACAAAATAGGGTGGTGGAGAGGAAACACCAACATATTCTTAATGTGGCTAGGTCTCTCTTTTTTCATTCTAACATTCCTTTGAATATGTGGAATATTTGCATCCAACATGTTGTTCACATAATCAATAGGTTACCTACACCTCTACTAAATTCCAAATGTCCTTATAAACTTCTGTTTAATCAACCTCCATCCTTGATCCATTTAAAAGTCTTTGGTTGTTTGTCATTTGTTACTTCTTTACAAGCTCATAGGATTAAGTTTGACTCCAGAGCTAGGAAGGTCGTTTTTCTTGGATATAAGGCACAAAAGGCTATATTCTCTATGATCTCCAAAACCATAGCTTTTTCACTTCAAGGAATGTGGTTTTCTTTAAAAACACATTTCCTTTCAAACATAAAACTTCCTATTCTAATATATCCTCAACCCCTGTTCAAAACTTAGATGATCCTCCCACTGACATACAACATCTCTCTCCTAGTCAGCAGCCTAGCACCACTAATATGTCATTTTCTTCTAATATTTCTGCTCCTACCAATGACAGTGATGACAATATTGGTGTTATCTCTCCCTTTATTGTCAACTTTCCTAGTCCTAGATCCACCAACAATAGCCCATCTGATTTGACCTTTCATAATGATTCCAGCCAAGTTGGTCCTAGTTCTTCACAATTTACTGATGTTGACCTTACCAATACCCTTACTCTTTTTTCTAATTTTGAACCTGGTACAATCACTGCACCTGCTCCCTTAAATAACCATAGTCACTCTTTAATTAATGGTCCCTCTTCCTCCGGTATTCAACCTACCACAGAGAATACACATGCCTTACCCATTGATTCTTCTTCTGCTATAACTTCACTAGATGAACCTACTACCCTTTCTTAGAATTCTGCAGAAAATACCATTTTACCCACAAGACATTCCTCTAGAACATCTCATCCTCCTCAATACTTAAAAGATTATCATTGTTACTCCACTACCTCTAACCATTTTTCCAAAGTCTTATATCATTTGTCCTCTGTCCTTACATATGATCACTGTTCACCATCTTATAAATTTTTTTGTTTATCTGTTTCTTCTAACGCTGAACCAAAAAATTTTAATCATGCTATTAAATTTGATTGTTGGAAATATGTTATGGATGTTGAGTTACATGCTCTTGAAGAAAACCAAACATGGAGTGTAGTTGATCTTCCGCCAAGAAAAGTTTCCATTGGGTGCAGGTGAGTTTATAAGATAAAATACAAGGTAGATGGATCCATTGAGAGGTATAAAGCTAGGCTGGTAGTTAAAGGTTACACACAAATGAAAGGTATTGACTATTTCAATACTTTTTCACCTGTAGCCAAAATAACATCAGTAAGAGTCGTATTGTCTGTTGTTGTAATAAAGGGTTGGCACTTAGAACAGTTGGATATTAACAATGCCTTCCTTCATGGTGATTTACATGAAGAGGTATATATGACACTTCCTTCTGGTCTCTCCACATCCAATCCTTCTCAAGTGTGCAAGCTTCAAAAGTCTTTATATGGTCTTAAATAGGCAAGCAGACAATGGTATTCTAAACTCTCATCTTTTTTGGTTTCTTTGGGTTACTCTCAATCCCAGGCTGACCATTCTCTATATGTGAAGTCTCACAAGGACTGTTTTACTGCCATACTTGTCTATGTGGATGACATTGTTATTGCTGGTACTTCCACTCCTGAAATTCAATTTGTTAAAGGTGTTCTTGAGCAGAAATTCAGGATAAAAGATCTTGGTCAGCTTAGATTCTTTTTAGATTTTGAGATTGTTAGATCATCAAAAAGCATTTTCATGAATCAGAGAAAATACACACTTGAATTGTTGGAAGACACAAGATTCTTTGCAGCTAAACCATCATCTGTCCCTTTTGATCCTAATATCAAATTATCTCCCACTGATGGTGAACCTTTAGCATATTCAACCTCTTTATAGGAGATTAATTGGCAGATTAATATATCTGACAAACACTAGGCCTGATATTTCATTTGCAGTGTAACATCTAAGTCAATATGTCTCTAAGCCCCTTGTCTTACACTATCAAGCTGTGTAGCGTGCGATTTTTGTCGGTGACGCGACCACCTTAATCGCCATGGGTTCCTCTGTCACCGCAACGGTAGGGAAGGGGTGCTACTTTCTGATTTCTTATTTATTTCGTGAAGCTGGAAGGGAAAGGGAAGATATCTAAAACTAACCTTGCACGTGAATGTTTAACTGAACAAATGCTAAGAGAGATTCGAGGAGTTCGGGGTCAGGTTATACAATGGGAAGTTGTCAATTACCCATCCTATATGTGGTTATCCATAGGTTGTTAGTTTTTTGTTCTGCTTTTATACTTGATGGTGTTTATCTGTTGATGGGTTGGGGAAAGTTTCTTTTTTGGGTGATATGAGAGAGAGTTTTTGATGATTTTGGTGAGGTACTGGACCTCAGTTTTGATTGGTGTGAAGGCACTGGACCTAGAGTTTTTTATTGGTATGAAGGTACTGGACCTAAAGTTTTTGATTGGTATGCTCGCTAAGATTTCGCAATCTTATGCCTACGTATTCCCGTTTAAAGAAACAGGGAAATCAGAGCAATCGTAGTTCCTCCTATTCTATGGGAGGAAAAAGATGTTTTGGTGTCTTGTTCAAAGCCCAAGATTGAAGCTAAAGGGTTGAGTATTTGTGTCTTGTTCAAAGCCCAAGAGTGAAGCTAAAAGGTTTGACTGAGAGAGAATTTGGCATCTCTAAAGGGGGATATCTCATCTGTTTATCACAACTGTTGGGTGGCTGCTTATAAAGGAGGATTACTTTAATTGGGATATGAGAATCCAGTAATGCCATAATTTCCTTTATAAGGGATTTGCCCTAAAGGAGAAAACTTTAACTCAGTGTAGAGCAATGCCATTTTTCCTTAGGAATTTTTCATGCTAAGAGAGGGACAGTGGCGTGGATGTAAATAATCCAGAGGCTTGCCACTTACAACAATTAGATGAAAGAGGATGTTTTCCAGGATAAGAGATGGACGACAGCTTGGATATTTGGATCAACAAGTGTGCCACTTATAGCAGTTATCTATATTTAAGGTTTGTTTTGATTTCAGTTTTGTGTAGTGATATGCAGAGAAATGGCTTCCTACAGAGAGATTTTGATTTCCTCTGAGGGGATGTTTGACTTGTTTTGTGTGCCTTGATCAAAGCCCAGGGTTGAAGCTAAAAGATTGATTGACTCCACTGGGGAAGTCCTTATACAAAGCCTAAGAGGAGGCTGGAAAAGGCTGACTCAACAAGAGAGTGTTTATCTGTCTTGTACAAAGCCCAAGATTGAGGCTGAAAAGAGACTTAACTCTTTTGGGGATATCATTATACAAAGCCTAAGAGGAGGCTGGGAGAAATTGACTCCGCTGGGGAGTATGGTTTTATCTGTCTTGTACAAATCCCAAGATTGAGGCTGGAAAGAGGTTTGACTCTGTTTAGGGAAATTTATATGGTGTCTTGTACAAAGCCCAAGATTGAGGCTAAAAGGTTGAATTATCAAGCTGAAGATATTTATGGGTATCTTGTACAAAGCCCAAGATTGAGGTTGACTTTACCTGAGGAAAAGAAGGATCATTATACAAAGCCTAAGAGAAGGCTGAGAGATGATTACTCAACAAGAGAGTGTTTTAAGGTTATTGACTCAACAAGAGAGTATCTTTATGTGTCTTGTACAAAGCCCAAGATTGAGGCTAAAAAGGGGTTCACTCAACAAGAGAGTGCTCTTTATCTGTCTTGTACAAAGCCCAAGATTGTGGCTGAACAAGCTGGAGAAATCATTATACAAAGCCTAAGAGGAGGCTAACTTGTGCTAGGGTAAATCATTATACAAAGCCTAAGAGGAGGCTGGCTTCTGCCGAGGATTATTGAGATCCATAGGCAGCTCCAAGTTGGGGGGTCAACTTTTACTGAGGGTTTACAGAAGAGTTGAGGTATCAGATGCCTTGAGGTTCTGATGATAAGCTGACCCTAGATGGGGAAATTTAGGGTGAAAGACTGAGTTGAGGATTTTAAACTCTACTGGAGATGGATCGAATGATCAGGGTTTTTCCCGTATTCGTAGGGAACTTGAGAATATCTTTGAGATCCCATAGGGGATTATACTGTCCAAGTCTACTGGTACGAAAAGTGTATCTTTTTATGATGCCCAATAGGAGGCAGAAAGACTTAAGGGATGAGTATCAACCCTAAATTGTCCAAGGTTTTGACTCTTTTAGAAAGACGGCTCTAACAAAGGATGACTAAGTTCTGTCCTATACCTTTAAGAGGTCTTCAGGGTCCTTGTATTAAGTCCAAGAGAAGGCATAAGAACTTCTAAGAAGCCGGAGGGTCCTTGTACAAAGCCCAAAAGGAGGCGGGGAATGCTTTTAGGAAGCGTGTGGGTCCAAAACCTAAGAAAAGTTCAAGAAAGGTTTCACCGAGAATAAATCCTTTAGTGAACAGTTCTAGGGTTTGAAGAAATTCAAGAGAGGTTTCACCGAGAATAATTCCTCTCTTGGGAATTGCATTTCTTTGACAATTTCTAATAGTGACAATCTGAGAAAAGTTTCACCTAGAATAATGCCTTTCTCTTTGTCCATATTGTTTAAGCCCAAGAGAAGGCAAGACTGTATCTGAAATTCCTATGGGGAACTAGTTTTGACTGTGTTGAAAGAGTGACCACTGACTCTATCTAGTTCTAGACCTAATTGTTGGGGAAAACTCTAATCAGATATACAAGTATATATACAGTTGATATATGACAAGTATTTAAAAGGATATGAAAGAAGGACTTACAGGTGAGCAAGCTTCCAGTAATACAGTTATATATATATATATATATATATATATATATATGAAAGCATGTAAAAAAAGCTGATAAAACTTACAGGCAAGCAAGCTTCCATAGTAACAGCTGTATGGTTAGTTGTTCAAGAAATTAAAGAAAGTTTTGATAACAACTATGAATTTGAACCTAAATCAAAAGGGATATTGTTTTTGAAAAGGTTGTTGGGGCTTATACTCAAGGAGAGGCCCAGATGAAAAACAGTAATCGTACCGTTGTTTTGTAAACTGTACTAGGGCTTATACAATGACTGAGGCCCAAAAAGGTGTTATTTACAAATAGGGTTGGGTCTTACAACTCAAGGAGAGGCCCAAAGTTTTGAAAAAAAAAAGAAATGGGACTTACAATACAAGGGTAGGCCCAGGTGATTTGTTTGAAAACGGCGATCGCGCCGAGGTTTTTGAAAACACAGTGGTTCTTATACAATGACTGAGGCCCAAAGAGGTTTTGGTTAAAAAGGGATTGGGTCTTACACTCTAATATAGGCCCGTGAGTTTATTTAAAAAGAAAGATGGGACTTACAACACAAGGGGAGACCCAGATGATTTTTGTTTAAAAGGACGACGATCGCGCCGAGATTTTTTTAAATCGTATCGGGACTTATATAATGACTAAGGCCCAAAAATGGTTTCCTATACAAAGGGGTTGGGTCTTACACTCTATTAGAGGCCCAAATTTTTTTTGGAAAGATTTGTTAGGGTGATAGTGGTCAAAACCCTAATTTTTGGTTTTTAAATGTATTTTAATTGAATAAAAATTCAATTAAAATAATCAAACATGTGAAAAAAGGTTGTGATCTTGGATTTATATTTGGAAAATCATGTTTCATTCATGGGATGATTTAAAAATCATTTGAATTGTGCAAAACCAAGAGAAAGAAATATTTTTTATGTTTAAAAACAAATAAGAATATTATTCTTTACAAAAATATCAAATATATGAAATAAATAATATTTTTGTGGAATTTTCATTGAATAAAATATTTTAATATTTTTGGGAATTTTCAGAAAAAGAACCAATAAAAAATAATTAAAATTGAGAGAGAAATTAATTTTTGGATTAATTAACAAAAACATGAAAATATGAAAAAAAAGCAAAAAACATGGCAAAGTGATAAAATGGTCTGGGTGGGGTTTGAACCCACAACCTCATACACAAACACACATGCGCGCTACCACTGGGGTGGTGATACATCTGTGTCTCAAAACCACCCCATAAATACATAAGGGGTGCCAAGTTTTCAGGCCTGGCCAAGGCAAGGCAAGACAAGTTTTGGCAATTTACGTGAAGCCTCTAAATTGCTCATTTCTCCATGGATTAGGACAAAATTTAGGTGCATCTGACCCATAATTTCATGAGGAATCCAATGGTGCCCTTGGAATTTTCAGAAAATGTCTCCTCCTCAAAATCCGATAGTGATTTCAAAAGAGGCCTATTTTTGCATGTTCTATGCTATCTCATGATACAGATAAGAATTGCATGACAATTTGGTTCAAACACAACATATATAACATGTATGAGATGTGTATGACAATGGACATCAAAGGAATGCATAATTCAAAGAGTTCAAGTTGTCATGCACTTACCTCTTGGAGCTCCTTGTGCTAACTGTCAAGTTTCTTGTGCCAGAAGTGATCCAATGCTTTGAACCCTCTCAATTAATCCCTTAGAAGCTTTTAGGATGATTAGAACCAGCTGGAATCCTCAGGAACAAGAACAGGCCTTTTCTTGCAAAAGTAGCAAAAGTGACCAATATAGAAACTCTCTCAAATGATGTTCCAGATGAGGGAAACCAAATGGGATAGTTTGAGGATGATATTTGGAGTGTTTTAGGGTCTTGTTTGGTTTTGGAAGTGACTGAATCAAGACATGGCTTGAAAAATGCAGAAAAGTTCAATTTTGAGGTTTTGGAGATGGATTTTCTGATTTTTGTGTTTCAGGTCACAAATGAGTGATTGGACAACTTAGATATGACATATTGGATGTGTTTGGATCATGAGCTGTGGTGGAATTGCTCTCTAAATCAAAAACTCAGAGATGACTTGCAAAAGAAGGCATTTTGGCCTAGAGGATGGGATTTTGAGGAAAACAAGTGTTGTAGTGCTTTGGTGTACTTAAACTGATCACAAATGAGCTCTATTTATAGTGTGTCAAGTTTGTTTTGGCAGCAATAGTGTGTGGAAACTGCATCAGGTCTGTGGCCAATGTGGATCAAATGGAATCTTTAGTGTCCTATAGCCATTGACTTGAGGTTAGAGCACAGGCCTATGGTCTTTTGGTTTTGAGATAAGGCTTGACTCATTCAGTTAAACTTGCCTCAGTTCATGCCACCTTGATGCATCCATTGAATAAATTGAAACAAAATTGGAGTCTTGACACTTTTTAGCTCTTTTTAGGTTTGTTATGGCTAAGTGTAGATTCTTGGACTTTGGAGGCTTGGGGATCAGATCATTCTTCTTTTATTTTATCCTCAGATGTGTCTAAATGGATGACAAGCTGGAGTTGTCCAAATTTTCCAAATTGAGCAAATGCACCAAATCTGCCTTGCTTAGGACAGTTGGAAATAGTGATTTTAAGAGATTCATATCTCCCTGCTCAGGTTGAGTTATGGGAGGCTCTTGTGCTTTTTGGAAAGCCCTCATATGATACAAAACATGTGTGATCATAGTTTGTTCTGAAATTATTTGGATCCAACTGAAAAAAACCTCATGAACATTGATGTTCAAGGCTGGTAACTTAAACAGATTTTCACTACGTGTTGGAAAAAGTGTCATTTTCATGTTTTTATGATTTTGATCAATCCCTAACTCAAAATCCATGAAGAATTGGAGTCTGAGGTAGTTGAAGCTTTTGTAGAGTGTAGCAAGACCTACAAATCCAGCTTTGGATCACCCAAAATGGTTGCTTGGATCTCAAGTTATGATCCTTGGAAGTTGGTACCAAAACCACTTTTGTTCCATAACTTAGAAAATTTTTGGTTTCTTATGGTTGCCCCTTTTGCAAGAAACCTCACTTTTCTTGATTTTTCTTAATGAATGATGATCAAAACCCTAATTTTTCATAAGTTATGGAACAAAAGTGGTTTTGGTACCAAAACCACTTTTCTTGATTTTTCTTGGTCGACCAAAACCCTAATTTGGTGACACTGGCGATCTTGAGGCTTGATCGACTTGGAATGTTGCAACCTTGTGCTTGATTCTTGATGTGGGAGACCTCTTGATCCTTTATAGGTGTTTGAGAGGTTAGACAAGTTAAAGATCATGTCATTCCTTGATTGATCCTTTGTCTAAGTGCTCTGAGAGGGCTCAAAACCCTAATTCTTGATTATGGTGAATTCTCACCCATCTTTGAGGAGATTGATGAGGCATAAAAGTACATACATATTGTGATGATGTCTTACACAATGATGGGAAATCTTGGTGGTCAAAATTTGGGATATGACAGATGCCCCTATTTAATATTCTTGGACCCGAAGGTGTGAATGGCGAAGGTATTCAGACATTCAGAGTACAAGAGGATTAAATATCGGAATACTCGAAATTTTGATGGTGGTTATGAATGGAAATTCGCTCATCCATCTTCTTTTGCTAAGCAATGTTACTTAGAAAAGGCTGAAACTTCCCCTCGATCCTTGTCTTCAGCCAAGGAACTGGTCTTAGTTTCTGAAATAAACTTTCCCTCGATCCTGGTTTTCAGCCACAGAACTGGTCTAAGTTTCTTTTATAAACTTCCCCTCAATCCTGGTCTTTAGCCACGGAACTAGTCTAAGTTTCTTTGAAATAAACTTCCCCTCGATCCTGGTTTTCAGCCACGGAACTGGTCTAAGTTTCTTTTATAAACTTCCCCTCGATCCTGGTCTTCATCCACAGAACTGGTCTCAGTTTCTTTATAAACTTCCCCTCAATCCTGGTCTTCAGCCACGGAACTGGTCTAAGTTTCTTTGTAAACTTCCCCTCGATCCTGGTCTTCAGCCACGGAACTGGTCTCAGTTTCTTTATAAACTTCCCCTCGATCCTGGTCTTCAGCCACGGAACTGGTCTAAGTTTCTTAGAAATAAACTTCCCCTCGATCCTGGTTTTCAGCCACGGAACTGATCTCAGTTTCTTTTGTCAATAAACTTCTTTGACAAGGGACGCTATGTGTAGCGGTCTTCATCAAACTTCTCGCCGAGTTTTACTACCGAGGGAGACGCCATTTGATGGAAAATATTTTGATGTCAGACTTGCTGGGAAACCCATTCGTATGAGCTGTATAGGTGTTCAAACTTCTCTGTTGGAGATGCCATTTGTTGACTCTACTGGGAAAAAATGGGTCTCTTGAGAGACTGCTTTTCTGTTTGGGGATACTACATCATACTTTTCTTCGAAATCTTTTCGGAGAAATGCCATGTGATGTGATCCAATTTGGAGGTGCTGATGACCTCTTTGACAGCAAACTTTTCGGAGATAAACTGAAGTATTGTTGAGATTCTTCAGTTAAGAGGCTTTCTCTGGGGATTTTCCTTAATCCGGGAAAGCGAAAATATCCTCTTCAATGGCGAAGAGTGACGTTTGTTGAATGTCTTCTTGCTTTTCATAGGTTTAAGTTATCAAAGTGGTCGAGGACCGACTCCAATCCAGAAATAAACTGGGAAGAAATTACTCAGACGCTGCATTTCCTAACGAGAAAAGGACTGTCAACTCGATTGAGATGACTTTTATCACTTGGGAATAAGACTAACTAGAGTGATAGTGATGCAATATGAATATGAATGTGAATCAATAATGCATGATGTATGTATGTTTATGCTGACAAAACTGACACGACATACAGACTAGTAGATGGACAGGACTGGATACTCGGCCACTGTTGGGGATGAAAAGTACCATTGGTCCAAGATAGCAATTCTGCCTTGCTTAGGAGAAGTAAGAACTCTGCCGAAAATCGTTGGCCGGTCTTAAGAGGTAAGAACTCTGCCGGAAATGTCAGATGAGAAAATCACATCTGAAGTAGTCGTTCCTTCATTCAGGCGTACTGGTTTAGAAGGAGTACTTTGATTTTGCACTTTGAGGTTCAATCACCTTCAGAGGAGAGATCGATGTTCTTTTGATGTTCAATAGTCAAAAGAATTGCCATCTTTGTTTTAAAAGCAGGAAAATTTTGACAAGTAAATTCATTTTTTGTTTTATTTCAAGAATCGTTGATCATGTTAAAAATGTCATTCTGTAAAGCTAAAATAAATAAGAATTGCAAACAAAAGCACTAGGGCTCAAATTTTATTGATAGGATGGAAATTAGCCAAGCGCATGATCCCATAGATTATTACAAAGTTTAGAAAATGGTAATTTAAGGGAAAAGGGCTACATTGAAACATAACAACCGTTATCCTTCTACCAACTTTGAATTCCGGGCATCTTAAGCTTCTGTTGAAGATGACCCTGACTGGAGTTTTCTTGATGGATGGCATTACTGCTGGGGATTTAACCTTGTCAGACGTAGTTAATTGT
The DNA here is from genome assembly GCA_022829125.1 of Lathyrus tuberosus. Taxonomy (NCBI): domain Eukaryota; kingdom Viridiplantae; phylum Streptophyta; class Magnoliopsida; order Fabales; family Fabaceae; genus Lathyrus; species Lathyrus tuberosus. The sequence continues at coordinate 1,779,484 of JALAZF010000057.1, forward strand.
CATTAATCCCTAACTTTTGCCTGGATTGAACTTTGAGATTTCCAATCCATCGGGATGATTTTTGCTCGTGTCTCTAATTTTTGCCTGGACCGCCCTTTCGGGTTTTCAATCCACCGAGACGTTTTTTTTTAATTATTATTTTTATTTATGTGAAGTATTTCTTGACGTCAACATTTGTGGGGTAGGCAAATTCTTCTCCATCCATGGTTGCGAGTCTCAAGGCACCGCTTGAGAAGGCTTTCGTGACCTCATAGGGGCCGTCATAGTTCGGAGTCCATTTTCCCCGGGAATCAGTGAGAAATGATTGTATCTTCTTGAGCACAAGGTCTCCTTTTCTGAAGACACGGGGTCAAACCTTTTTGTCAAACGCTTTCTTCATTCTTTGTTGATACAACTGACCGTGACATAGAGTCGTTATTTGCTTTTCTTCGATCAGATTCAGTTCGTCTTGTCGACTTTGACACCATTAAGCTTTGGTTAGCTTAGCTTCCATCAATACTTGAATTGATGGGATCTCTACTTCTATGGGAAGCACTGCCTCCATACCATATACAAGAGAGAAAGGGGTTGTCCCTGTTGAAGTGCGGACAAATGTGCTATAACCGTGAAGAGCAAAGGGCAGCATTTCATGCCAGTCTTTGTAGGTTACAACCATCTTTTGAACGATCTTCTTGATGTTCTTATTAGCCCCTTCTACTGCTCCGTTCATCTTAGGTCGGTAGAGAGATGAGTTATGGTGTTTGATCTTGAACTCAACACACAACTCTTTCATTATCTTATTGTTCAAGTTAGATCCATTATCAGTAATGATCTGGCTTGGAACACCATAACGGCAGATGAGATTGTTCTTGATAAATCGGTTTACCACTTGTCGGGTTACATTGGCATATGACGCTGCTTCGACCCACTTGGTGAAGTAGTCAATGGCTACTAGGATGAACCGATGTCCGTTCGAAGCCTTGGGTTCGATCATGGCAATCATGTCGATTCCCCATATAGAAAAAGGCCATGGAGAAGAAAGAACTTTGAGATGCATTGGTGGAACATGGATTTTATCTGCGTATATCTGACATTTGTGACACTTCCTCATTTACTTGTAGCAGTCAGATTCCATTGTCAGCCAATAGTACCCTGCTCTCAGAATTTTTCTCGCCATTGTGTGTCCGTTGGCATAAGTGCCAAAGGATCCTTCGTGAATTTCTTTTATTATCCTATTGGCTTCTGGTCTGTCTACATATCGGAGCAAGACCATGTCAAAGTTTCTCTTATAGAGTGTATCACCGCTCAGAAAGAAGCTGCCAGCCAGTCCCCTGAGAGTCTTTCTGTCTTTTCTGGATGCCCCGGGTGGGTACTCTTGTTTCTGAAGGAAGCATTTGATATCATGATACCAACGTTTGCTATCTATGACTGCTTCAATCGTGAAGATGTAAGCGGGCATATCTAGGCGCATTATGTCAATCTTAGGTATGTCGTTCCATTGACCTACACTAATCATGGAGGAGAGAGTGGCTAATGTATCAGCCATGTGATTCTCTTCACGAGGGATATGATGAAACTCGATTCTGGTGAAGAATGGTAACAACCTTCTCGCGTAATCTTTGTAAGGAATCAGTCCTAATTGGTATGTGTTCCAATCTCCTTTGATCTGATTGATAACCAGGGCTGAGTCTCCATATACATCTAAGTTCTTAATCCTTAAGTCAATCGCTTCTTCGAGACCCATGATACAAGCTTCGTATTCGACCTCGTTGTTTGTACACTTGAATGTCAGTCTGGCAGTGAAAGGAGTATGGGTACCCTGAGGTGTTATGATGATTGCCCCAATTCCATTTCCATAATTATTGATGGTTCCATCAAAGATTAGTCCCTATTGGGAACCGGGTTCTGGCCCTTCACTGGGTAGCGGTTCATCATAATCTTTCTTTTTTAAGTACATGACATCTTCGTCTGGGAAGTCAAATCTGACTGATTCCTGATCGTCAATTAGTTGATGAGCCAAATGATCGGCTAAAATACTCCCTTTGACGGCTTTCTGAGCATGGTACTCGATGTTGTATTCTGATAACAACATCTGTCAACGGGCGATCCTTCCCATAAGAGCAGGCTTTTCAAAGACGTACTTGATCGGATCCATTTTAGAGATTAACCAAGTAGTGTGACAAATCATGTACTGGCGAAGACGTTTAGCTGCCCAAGCCAGAGCACAATAAGTTTTCTCGAGCATAATGTACCGAGTTTCACAGTCGATAAATTTCTTGCTTAAATAATAGATGACAAACTCTTTTCTTTTGGTTTCGTGTTGTTGGCTAAGTACACAATCTATGGAGTCCTCCAAGACTGTTAGGTAGATGACCAGCGGTCTTCCCGCCACTGGAGGGGATAGGATAGGTGGGTTTAACAGATACTCTTTGATACTGTCAAAGGCTTTCTGGCAGTCTTCTGTCCATACGCAATCCTGATTCTTTTTTAGTAATTTGAAGATTGGTGTGCATGTCGCGGTCATGAGGAATATGAATCTGGAAATGTAATTCAGACGTCCTAGGAATCCTCTGACTTGTTTCTCAGCCTTTGGAGAAGGCATTTCTTGAATGGCCTTGACCTTGTCAGGATTAACCTCAATTCCTTTCTGGCTGACGATGAATCCTAATAGCTTTCCTGAGTGAACACCGAACGTGCACTTATTGGGATTCAAGCAGAGTTTGTACTTTCTCATACGCTCAAATAGTTTTGACAAGTGGGTCACATGTTCCTCTTCTGTTTTAGATTTGGCAATCATATCGTCGACATATACTTTAATTTATTTGTGCATCATGTCGTGAAACAGAGTAGTCATGGCCCTTTGATAGGTCGCCCTGGCGTTCTTCAAACCGAACGACATTACCTTGTAACAAAAGGTGCCCCATGGGGTGATAAATGAAGTTTTCTCCATATCTTTCGGCGCCATTTTGAACTGATTATAGCCCGAGAATCCATCCATGAAGGAGAAGACTTTGAACTTTATTGTACTGTCTACCAGCATGTCTATGTGTGGCAAGGGAAAGTCATCCTTTGGACTGGCTTTATTCAGATCCTTGTAGTCTACACACATTCTGACTTTTCCGTCCTTTTTCGAAATTGTTACTATGTTGGCTAGCCATTGAGGATATTCTGAAGTGGCGAGGAAACCCGCGTCAATCTGTTTCTGCACTTCCTCTTTGATTTTGATGGCCATGTCTGGGTGAGTTCGTCTCAGTCTTTGTTTCACTGGCAGACATTCTGATCTTAACGGTAGATGATGTTCCACGATGCTGGTATCCAACCCAGGCATGTCCTGGTAGGACCAAGCAAACACATCGGGGAATTCTTTGAGAAGCCTTATCAAATCTTCTTTGACAGTCGGACTGAGCAGTGCCACAATCTTGACTTCTCTCCTCTCTTCTTCTGAACCCAAGTTGACCGTTTCCAATGGCTCTTGGTGAGGTTCAATGGACCTTTCCTCCTGCCTGAGTAATCGGGAAATCTCTTCTGGAATTTCAGTGTTCTCTTCTTCTTCAGCCTCAAATACCAGGAATTCAAATTTGGGAGAAGGCATTAGATCGTATGTTTCAACGGGGTTTAAAACAAGCAATCTGCATGACAAGATGATCTATTTTTTAGAAGAGATAGAGAGAAATTCAAGAGTGTGTGCAGTGTATTTTCTGAAAAAAATGCTTGTTTTTATTTTGGAGTTTATTTTTTAGGATTACCATTTTCTTGAAAAAGAAAAAAGTGAAAACAACAATAAATGCGGAAATTACAGAATGGCGTTTATTTATGATTTAGTCGATTCTTGAAATTACAACCCTATAAAACAAAACTCTGTCGCTTTGGGCAAAGCAAAGAGGGACATTTACAGAAAGTGAGCCCTATAAAAACATCTGTTTCACCTCGGCGGGGTGAAAGGTTAAAACAAAGACGACAATTACTTAGACTTATGGACGACTTTCGGGACATCGACCGCAACCCATTGGCGACGAACTCCTCGGTGAATCATAAAGTCCGGTACCTTCTTTCTTGGTTTGTCCTCAGAAATGACACTGACCTCAGGAAAAGCATAGTTGATGAACTCTAATCCTAGAATCTTTGCAGATTCATCGTCGTGCTGGATATTTTCAGAATATCCTGAGTAATGATCCCATGATGTGGTGGGGACGCAAGTATTCTTTTCAATGATGCTTAACTGATAAGCGTCGTTGGGCCGACTCTTTTGCCCTAAGTCTTCGGGATATGGCTGCCAGATAGGCAAGTCATCCATTGGGTCATAATAGTCATAGTTAAAGTTGTCTTTCATCAGAGTGTCTTCCTCTAATGAGTTAGGCGGAGCACGACATCCTTCCGAATCACAATCTCTGAATATCATCTTGACGTCTGATCTTCGTATATATCTCAGACTCTGCATGGGAAAGCAAAATGGCATATGCGTTTCTTCCTGAGATATATAACCGTCCTCGTTGAGATAGGACTTCCACTCTTCATCTGTATCGGAGGAGTCACCCTCATTGATAGTGTGTACTTCTTGAGACACTGGGTGGAGAAAGCCACCACTATGGAAGAAGTTCTGAATTAGATGAAAACTTTCATCGTTAGTAGCAGTCTGGGTACAGGTCGAGGAAAAACCAAGACCTTTCTTTGTCTTGTTATCAGTAGGAATGACAAGTTGTTCCTATCCTTTTGCGTTGTTACTCTCGATCACTTTGAGAGCATCTTGGTACGAGGAAATCGACGTTCCTTTCTCTGATCGATTCTTAATGCTCACCGAAAGTGCTTGGAACTGAGTTCCAACAACCTCCTCTGGTTCTACATAGGAAAATGTTGATAAGTTACTCACGATTAAGGCATGCTCTTCGGAAACTGTGACTAGTTGGTCATTCTTGACGAACTTCAGCTTCTGGTGAAGTGTCGAAGTGACTGCCCCAGCTTCATGTATCCAAGGTCTTCCTAACTAACAGTTGTATGCTGCCCGAATGTCCATGACCTGGAAAGTGACTTGGAAAGTGTGAGGACCGATGGTTATGGGAAGATCTAGTTCGCCGATAACTATTTTTCTGGATCCGTCAAAGGCTTTGACGATGACCTCGCTGCCTCTCATCGGAAATCCTTGAAATGATAGTCGCATTAGAGTTGATTTTGGCATAACATTCAAAGCTGATCTCGTGTCTACCAGTACACTGGCTAAAGCATCGTCCTGGCAGTTGACTGTAATGTTAAGCGCCATGTTGTGATTTTTGCCTCCTTCTGGCAATTCTTCATCACTGAATCCTAAGTTGTTGCAGGAAGTGATGTTGGAGATGATGCTGTCAAATTGTCTTACAGTCACATCTTGTTCTACGAATGCTTGTTCCAAGACTCTCTGCAAAGCTTCCCTGTGAACTTCGGAACTAAGTAGGAGAGATAACACAGAGATTCTCGAAGGAGTTTGCAACAGTTGGTCTACAATGTTGTACTCGCTTTTCTGGATGAGCTTCAGCATCTCATCGTTGTTCTTTGAAAGGTCAGGATTACTGGATTGACCGACCGGTTGATTTGGAACTTCTGTTTGAGGTTCCTTCTCTCTGGTGGGCTCTCCAACTCCTCTGTTGAAGATCCGGCCGCTCCGTGTTACTCGACTAATGTCAGCAATGTTCATGACGAAGGGTAATGGAGTTTCCTTTCCATTCTCGATTGTTGTTGCACCGTATTTGTAAGGGATAGCCTTATCGGATTTGTACGACATTGGTCCTGGCAGATAGATAACCACAGGAGCCTTTTGATTTTTCTGACCATCGTAGCCGACCTCAATTGGTTCGAGGTTGAGAATCTTTCTACTGTCAAGATGAACTCTTGATTCATGGAGTAGAGGGATTATGGTACATACGTCTTTGGTCATTTCATGATTAGAGATTATAACAATGTCTTTGCTTTGATCAGGAAGATAGTCTTGCATCATGTTGATCGAACCAGAACTTGGACATGGTCGAATCTCTTTCTGGTCTAACTGATTTTGAAGAGCTGACCACACAAGGTAGCATCCTTGGTTGTTCTCTGAGTAAATCCTACAACGCTCATAGTTCTGTGGTGGCACCCAGCCACGTCTGCTTTGTATGCAGTGCAACCTTACTAGATCTGTTTCCATCGAGCGAACATCCTGACTTTGATGTCTAGTAGGATTCTCGTCAGCCATACTGATCTGTTGTGTAGCTTTATCCAAGTAGATTGGAAGCCACCAGTGGTTCAACAGGTGTTGAAGTGTTCTTTGGAAAAGTGCACATCCTTGGTCGTCTTCACGACACACTTTACAGTCCTGATAATCACGTGAAGCCAAAAAACCGAGTCTGACTTGCTTAGCATGTAATTCTACAATACTGGTATTCATCAATCGAATATCAAAGATTTGAATCATATTAACTTGATGGCTACATCTATCATGGTAATCCTGGATCCATCCGAGATCCATCTGACGTTGAAGGGCCTCTTATACAAAAGAGAATCCCTGATTATTTATTGAGCAGATCGGACAGGAATTGTAATCGTGTCGTGGCAGATCATGATGTTGACTTTGTCTTGAGTGCATTGCCACCAAGTTGACATTCATCGCCAGAATGTTGTGGTTCTGGACATTGTTGGGATTTGCGTGAGTCATATTGACCTCACGGATTCTGTGATCTTGGATCCATCCAAGATCCATTTGTTCTTGTAGAGCTGATTGCACTATGGAACATCCTTGATTATTCTTTGAGCAGACATCACACTGGTGATAATTGTGAGATGGTACATGAGCGTACTCGCTCTGTCTGCAATGCATCCTAACCAGATTGGTTCCTAATAGGAGTACATCGTGAATTTGATAATTGTAGTTAAATTCTTCTTCTATCAAATTTACGGCAGTCTTTTCATGTTGAGGCAACGGGTTCGTCTGAACATTCGGATTAGTATCTTTGAAAGATAGGACCCCATTTCTGACAAGATTCTGTACATCGGACTTGAAGCTGAGATAGTTCTCAATGTTGTGCCCCGATCCTCTTTGATGATAAGGGCAAGTTTGATCCGCTTTAAACCAAAAGGGCAAATTTTTCGGTACTGTAAGAGGAGACCTGGTTTGGACATGCCCCTTGACCAGTAAGAGTGGAAATAATTCTGCATACAACATCGGTATAAGGTCAAACCCTGGTGGTCGTGTCATACGATTGTTATTGTTGTACTATGGACGAGCCTACTGAAGAGGCTGTTGTGTCCTTTGCTGATACTATTGTTGATTTGGTTGGCTTTGAGCAACCTAAGGTTGATACGTTGGAGCCAGTGCAGGGTTAATAACGGGAGTTACCGCTGCTACTGGTTGATACCTTCGCATTTGCTTTTCGAGAGATATATTACCAATATCTTGCTCTTTTTTCTTAGAGAAAGCACTACCGTATCTTTTGATACTGCTTGATGTTTATGTACCTTTAATCAGACGTCCTTCTTAGACTGCTTCTTCAAGGCGTACCCCCATGTTTACCAATTCAGTGAAATCACTGGGCGCACTAGCGACCATCCAGTCGTAATAGAATGAGCTTAAGGTTTTCAAGAAGATCTTCGTCATCTCTTTTTCCTCAAGAGGGAGACAGATTTGGGTGGCAATTTCACGCCATCTCTGAGCATATTCCTTAAAAGTTTCTTTGTCCTTTTGCGACATTGCTCTGAGTTGATCTCTGTCTGGTGCCATGTCCAGGTTATACTTATACTCCTGAACGAAGGCAGCCCCAAGATCTCTGGAAGTGACGATCTTGGTGCGGTTTAAACCCATGTACCATTTGAGTGCGGCACCGGTTAAACTATCTTGGAAGTAATGGATCAGTAGCTGTTGATTCTCTGTTTGAGTTAACATTTTTCGAGCGTACATCACCAAATGACTTTGAGGGCAAGAGTTACCCTTGTATTTCTCAAAGTCAGGCACCTTGAATTTGTGCGGGATTTTCACGTTGGGGACCAAACAGAGGTCTGCGACGTCCTTTCCAAATAAATCCTGACCGCGAATGGCATGCAGTTCCTTCTGCATTTCCAGGAATTATTTCTGGAACTCATTCATTCTTTCATACATGTTTTCGTTCCCACCAGAGATTACTTGTGGAATCTGTCCTTCCGGGACAGTGTGTACTACGGGTTGTGGTACAGTCATTACGGCAGTGACTCTTGGCTCTTCTATGCCCCGAAGTTTGTAACCTTCAGGAGTTGCTACTATCACTCTTGCATCTTCGCTTTCCAGAAGTTTGTAACCTTTAGGCTCAGCGGTTCCTGCTGCAATTTCCAGAGCTTCTGTGACCGGCGGGATATATCCTTCAGGGACAAAGTTGATAGGCATGCCCCAGGGACGATCTTTAGGCATGTTGTATCGAGGATTATACATCTCCACTATGGGCGTAGATGTGATCTCTAAGATCACAGTCCTTTGTTGTTGTCTCTGAGCTGCTGCCAGAGATTGTATGTCACTGTGAAGTTTTTTCAGATCTTCCTTCAGAGCGTCGATTTCTTCTCTCAGCTCTCTGTTCTCTTCCTCGAGATCATCCATTTTCTTTTGTCGATTGGCCCGAGTATTGTACGAGTGAGACAGTTTGGCTTTAGAATCGAGACGTATACGTGAGATTCAAAGGTAAGAAGAATGCGTTACGTGAGAATGATGAATGATATGCAATGATATATTTAATTTGATTTTGTTTTAATAAAAAAGAAACTTCAACAAATGGATTGCAAATACCATACAGTAGGGAGACCTCATTTTATTGAATTTGAAAGATTGCAAAAAGGGAAATACAGTATTTTACAAAGTGCTGTAAAAGAAAATGTCTAAGTTCATGGATCCCGAGTCCTCTCTGAAGAGAGCTCAGATGCTGGTGTAGCGCGGTTTTTGTGGTTTCGAATCACTATCGCTTTGGTACTACAGTTCGATTAATTTTTTATCCTATTGAAGCTGATGAAGGAAGAGAAATAGATGTCTCCAATTAACCCTGCTCGCAAACTGAGGTTAAACAGTCAAAACTGTTGGTTTACAAATGCGGCTTTAGTTCGTGGGTCTCTCTCTGCTTATTTTGTTTAGAACGCAATACCGGGATTGTTCATGGGGAATTTGTTGGGATACTATGCTAGATTGGCTGGAGGTAGGGGACTTTGGGGTTTTTCGATTAGTGTGCTCGCTAAGATTCTTTTTCAATCTTATACCTACGTATTCCCGGGATAGGGAAATCAGAGCGATCGTAGTTCCTCCTATTCTATGGAAGGAAATGGTGTTTTGGTGTCTTGTTCAAAGCCCAAGACATGAAGCTAAAGGTGGTTTGTATCTTGTTCAAAGCCCAAGATGTGAAGCTGAAGGGTCTATTTGTATCTTGTTCAAAGCCCAAGATGTAAAGCTAAAAGGGTGTTGACTTTAGAGAGAATTTGTCATCTCTTAAGGGGGGTATTTGGTCTGTTTGTCACAACTGTTGGGTGACTGATTATAAAGGACAATTACTTTAACTGGGATATGCGAATCCACCAATTCCATAATTTCCTTTATAGGGGATTTTTAACCTGAAGGAGAAGACTTTAACTCAGTTTAGAGCAATGCCATCTTTCCTTAGGAATTTCTCATGCTAAAAGAGGGACAGTGGGGTGGATGTAAATAATCCAGAGGCTTGCCGCTTACAGAAATCAGATGGGGGAAAAAAGAGTTGTTAATGTTTGTATGTTGTGACCAAAGCATGATTTGATGCTAAAAGGTTGATTGAATCAAACGAGGATTTCTTTATACAAAGCCTAAGAGGAGGCTATTGACCCAACAAGATGATGCTTTTGTGTCTCGTACGAAGCCCGAGATAGAGGCTAAAAGGGTTGACTCAACAAGAGAGTGTTTTTATATGTGTCTTGTACGAAGCCCAAGACGGAGGCCTAAAGGGTTTGACTCAACAAGAGAGTCTTTTATACTCACCAAGAGAGTGATTTGTATCTCGTACGAAGCCCGAGATGGAGGCTAAGGGTGATCGACTCAACAAGAGAGTCTTTTTATACTCAACAAGAGAGTGTTTTGTATCTCGTACAAAGCCCGAGATGAAGGCTAAAAATGTTTGACTCAACAAGAGAGTCTTTTATACTCAACAAGAGAGTGATTTGGTATCTCGTACGAAGCCCGAGATGGAGGCAAAAAAGGTTAGCTCCGCTAGGGAGAATTATTATACAAAGCCCAAGAGGAGGCTAGGGTTACTGTTTCAGTTGAGTGACAGGTCCAGTATGTTGGTTAAAAGAGAAAATCAGTTCTTATATGGGTAATATTGTACTCATAGATTTGATCTGAGGTCCGGGATTATTCCCTGTTCTTTAAGGAAATGGGGAATCCAAAGGGTATTGAGACTGCCTAAGTCTACGGGTGTTTTTTCCTATTTTTGAAAGGAACTTGAGAATGTATTCGAGACTCAAGGAGATTACTGTCCAAGTCTAGAGTTTTATCTTTCGTACTATGTTTAAGAGAGATCAAGAGACAGTACATTCACGGTAGAAGGATCTAGACTCTTTGAAAGACTGTTCTATTAAGATGACTAATTTATGTTCCTATACCTTTAAGAGGTTGTCGGGACAATTTGTACGAAGCCCAAGAGGAGGCGAGAAAAACTTTTAAGAAGCCGAAGGGACAATTTGTACGAAGCCCAAGAGGAGGCAATCTTCCCGGAGGAAGAATCATTATATGAAGCCTAAGAAGAGGCTGTGAAAACTTCTAAAAAGCCGAAGGGTCCTTGTACAACGCCCAAGAAGAGGCGGGGATGCTTTTAGGAAGCCTGTGGGTCCTTGCACTAAGCCCAAGAGGAGGCTGATGAACAGTTCCAAAAGGGGTTTTACTTGGAACATTGGCCTTCTGTATATGAACTGTATAAGGGGGAGATTTCTTAGATCTAGTTATCTAAAACTGTTGTAAAAGAAAATTCTCATGGTTTAGGTTATGTTGAAATATCCGGGAGAACGTCGGATGTAAGGAGACGAGGTTTTGTCTAGTTCTAGACGTAGTTGCCGGGGAAACTCTAAATATCTATACTAGTATTACACAGTCGATATAAGTTTATGAAAGAAGACTTACAGTGAAACAGCCCCACAATACAGTTATATACATATGAAAACGGTAAATGAAAGCGGGTAAACACTTACTCGGTTGTAGAGCTTCCATGTTGTATTGTTAGTTGTTCAACAAAGATATTGAAAATAACAGTATGTTACAAAATCAAAGGAGAAAGTGCTTGTTGAAAGGAAAATTGGGGCTTATAGGTCAAGGAGAGGCCCAGGGTTTTATCAGTGATTGCACTGTCGTTTTGTAAATTGTACATGGACTTATACAAGTGACTGAGGCCCAAGAAAGGTTTTCTATACAAGGGGATGGGTCTTACACTCTCTCAAGATGCCCAAAACTGATTGAAAGTGAACAAAGATAGGTCTTATAGCTCAAGGAGAAGCCCAAATGGTTTGTTTTAAACGAACGATCGCGCCGGGATTTTTTGAAAATGCAGCGGGTCTTATACAATGACTGAGGCCCAAAAATGGTTTTGGTTTTCAAAGGGGGTTGGGTCTTACACTCTAATAGAGGCCCAAAGTTTGAAAATGTTTTGTGAGGGTGAAAATCAAAGAAACCCTAATTTTGCTTTTCTTTAAAAGTAAATATTTAAAGAAAAATCAAATAAAAATGATAAAAATGCAAAATAAGTTTGAATAAACCATTTGTGATTTTTGTTTAAGGTTTGAAAAATGAGGTATTAATCACAAGATGAATTAAAACTCATTTGTTTTTTTTTTCAAAGTAAATATTTACTTTTAAATGTTTTAAAAAACAATTAAAAAGGAATTTATTCACAAAAATACTAATTATATTAAATAAGTAATATAAATCTGATTTTTTTGTGGAATAAAGTATTTCAATATTTTTGTGATTTTTTGCAAAAAGAAACAATAAAAAATAATTAAAATTAAAGGAGTTATTAATTTTCCAATTAATTAATAAAACATGAAAATATTGGAAAAAATAGCAAAAATGTGAGAAAACACAAAATGGTCTGGGTGGGTTTTGAACCCACGACCTCAAGGTTATAGGGCACACGCCTTACCACTTGGGTGATGATACATGCGTTGATTGAAACAAACCAACAAATACACAAGGCTTGCCTTGTTTCCTAGGCCTGGCCAAGGCAAGGCAAGGCAAGTTTTGGCTCAGAAACGTGAAGGCCATAACTTTCTCATTTCTCCATGGATTGAGACAAAATTTAGGTCTAACCTGCCTAGAATTTCACAAGGAATCCAATGGTGGTGGTAGTTTTTCAAGATCATGTCCCCATTATAAAACCCGATAGTGGTTTTGAAATAGGCCTCCAATTGCATTTTCTGTGCTATCTCATGATACAGGCAAGAATTGCATGGAAATTTGGTGCAAACACAACACATATAACATGTAAAAGATGTGCATGATCAGTGGACCTCAAAGCAATGCATATTTTGGAAAGTTCAAGTCATGATGCTTACCTCTTTTTGAGCTTTTGGAGTTTTTTGTGCAATCTGCCAAGTTTCTTGTTCCAGAAATGGTTTGATTCTTTGGACACTCTCAAATGATCTTTTAGAAGCTTTTAGGATGGTTGGAATCAGCTGGAAACCTCAGGGATGAGTTTGAGCTCTTTCTTGCAAAAAGGGCAAAAGTGGCCAAAATAGCAACTCCCTCAAATGGTGTTCCAGATGGGGGGAACCATTTGGGACAGTTCAAGGATGATATTTGGAGTGTGTTTGAGGTTTTATCTAGTTTGGAAAGTGACTGATTCAAGACATGGCTTGAAAAATGCACAAAAAGGCCTATTTTGAGGTTTTGAGAGGTGACTTTGAGATTTAAGGATTACATGTCACTTGTGTGAGTTTGGACAGCTTAGATATGACATATTGGATGTGTTTGGATCATAAGCTATGGTGGAATTTCTCTCTAAATCAAAAACTCAGAGTTACCTTGCTAAAGAAGGTATTTTTGCCTAGAGAAAGAGATTTTGAGGAAAGCATCTGTTTGATGGCTTTGGTGTACTCAAACTGAGCATAAATGAGCTCTATTTATAGTAGAGCAAGTTTGTTTTGGGATCAATAGTGAATGGCAACTGCAGCAGAGGTTTGGCTAATGTTGATCAATAGGAATCCAAGTCTCCTCTAACCATTGACTAGAGGTTAGAGCACTGAGTTGTGGTTCCCTAGTTGTTGGATCATTTTTTACTGAATTCAGTTGCAAATGTGTCAGTCCATTCCACCTTGGTGCATCCATTAAATGCTCCAATCTAAAATTGGAGTCTTGTCCCTCTTTTAGGGATTTCTAGGTTTGGCATGCTACTTCTTGTTCCAAAGACTTTGGAGGCTTGGGTCAGTGTTTGTTCCCTTTAGATTTGATCCTCAGATGTGTCCTAAGTGATGACAAGGCTTGGAATTATCTGATTTTGCCAAATCGAGCAAAAGTTCAAAATTCTGCCTAGCCTTGACAGTTTTCAGCAAGGCGTATTGCCATTATCATATCTCATGGCTCAAGTGGAATTTGATGGAGTTCTTGGCCATTATGGAAATCCCTCATATGATAAAATAACTGTTTGATCATAATTAGTTTTGATACTTTTTGGATCCAAGTGAAAAATGCCCCTACATTTGGAAAAAAGTGAAGGCAGATTCTGACTTAGTGAAAATTTCACTAAGTGTTGGAAAAAGTGGCATTTCATGTTTTCAGCCACTTTGATCATTCCATAACTCAAAATCCATAATGAATTGGAATGAGGTGTAGTTGAAGCTTTTGTAGAGGGCCATGAGGGATACAAATCCAGCTTTGGATGGGAAAAAATTGCCTTATGGTTTAGGAGTTATGATCCTCCAAAGTTGCTACCCTAGCCACTTTGTTCCATAACTTAGAAAATTTTCTAAGTTTTTTTTATGGTTACCCCTTTTACACGTTATCCCACTTTTCTTGATTTTTCTTGATGAATGGTAATCCAAATCACACATTAACATCATTTTAGGGTCAAAGAACCATATTTGTGAAAAATCTCAAAAAGTCAAACTTAACTTTTGTGCACAGTTGACTTTTTGTCAAATGAATTCTAAACTGTGCGATCCTCTATGAAATCAAGTCCTTGACCTAAATCAAACTTGATGGATTGATTTGATAGGTATTATAGGTTGTATTGAATCATGTCCTAGGGTTTGGGAGCATGTCCTGGTCAAAAGTCAAAGGCACAGTTGACTTTTCCCGCGAAACCCTAATTGTGATTCAGATGAAATTGAAACTTGTTGCTCAAGCTTCTTGGATCAATCCATTGTTGCAAATGGATCAATGTGATGTATTTGAGACCCTCAAATCCCCTCTTGAGGTCTTGGCTCATGTTTTGTCCCAAAAGTCAACTTATGGGTGAATTAGGTCAAGAAACCCTAATTCCTGATTTTTTATGAATGCGTCCCCTAAAGCCAAACAGACTTGATGATTGGGTTCATGGTGTCCCTTGGAGCATCATAGGTTATGCTTTGAAGCATTGGCTCATGCCCAGAGGAAAATCTCCATCTAGAGGCCCTAGTCGACCAAAACCCTAATTTGGTGACACTGTCGATCGTGAGGCTTGATCCACTCAGAATGCTGCAACCTTGTGCTTGATTCTTGAAGTGGGAGTCCTCTTGATCCATTGTAGATGTTTGAGAGGTTAGGCAAGTTGAAGATCATGTCATTCCTTGATTGATCCTTTGTCTAGGGTTCAAAGAGGGCTTGAAACCCTAATTATTGTTTGTAGTGAGTGCTCACCCATCTTTGGGGAGACTGATGGTTCATCTATATTGTGATGATGATTTGCACAATGATGGGAAATCTTAGTGGTCAAAATTTGGGGTATGACAGATGCCCATATTTAATCTTCTTGGACCCGAAGGTGTGAATGGCGAAGGTATTCGGGCATTCGGGGTGCAAGAGGATTAAATATCGGAATACCCGAAATTTTGATGGCGGTTATGAATGGCAGTTCGCGAATCCTTTCTCTTTTACTAAGCAATGATGCTTAGAAAAGGTAAACTTCCCCTCGATCCTGGTTTCCTACCAAGGAACTGGTCTCAGTTTTCTAAATAAGCTTCCCCTCGATCCTAGTTTCCTACCAAGGAACTGGTCTAAGTTTCTTTCGTCAATAAACTTTATTGACGAGGGACGCTATGTGTAGCAGTTTTCCTCAAACTTCTCGCCGAATTTTCCTGGGGAGATGCCATTTGATGGGAAAAACTTTTGATGTCAGACTTGCTGGGGAACCCATCTGTATAAATTGTAGAGGTGTACAAACTTCTCTGTTTGGAGGCGCCATTTGTCGAATCTACTGGGGAAAACGAGCCTCTTTGAGAGACTGTTTCTTGCTTGGGGATATTTCATCATACTTTTCTCAGAGATCTTCTCGGAGAAATGCCATATGACGTGATCCAATTTTGAGGTGCCGATGACTTTGTTGACATTGACATTCTGGAGAGAAGGACCAATGTGTTTCCGAAAGTCTTTAGTAGAGGGGCTTTCTCTAGGGATTTTCCTTAATCCGGGAAAGCGAAGACATCATCTTCAATGGCGAAGAATGATGCTGGCTGAGGGTTCTCTGGTTTTTCAGAGGTTCAAGTTATCAAAGTGGTCGAGGACTGACTTCATCCTAGAAATAAACTGGAGGAGAGAGGTAGCGCAGACGCAACATTTCCTGACAAGGAAAGAACCGACAACTCGATTGAAAGGACTGTTATCACTAGGGGATAAGACCGACGAGAGTGATAGTGATGCAATATGATTATGCATGTGAATCAATAATGTATGGTGTATGTCTGTATATGCTGACAAAACTGACGCGACATACAGACTAGTAGATGAACACGACTGGATACTCGGCCACAGTGGGGGATGAAAAGTATCACTAGTTCAAAAGTAGCAATTCTGCCTTGCTTAGGAGAGGTAGTCCTCGTGGGGGAACAACCGTTGATCGGGCTTAGGAGATGAGAACTCGGCCGAAAATGTCAGATGGAATATTCGCATCTGACATAACTGATCCTTCGTTCAGGCGCACTGGTTTAGAAGGAGTACTTTGATTATGCACTTTGAAGCTCGAACACCTTTGCCATCTTTATTTTAAAAGCAGAAAAAGTTTGACAAGTAAATTCATTTTTGTTTTATTTCAAGAATCGTTAATCATGTTAAAATGTCATTCTGTAAAGCTAAAAAAAATAAGAATTGCAAACAAAAGTACAAGGGCTCAAATTTTATTGATAGGATGGAAATCAGCCAAAGACGTGATTCCATAGAGTATTTACAAAGTTAGAAAATGGTAATTTAAGGGAAGAGGGGCTACATTGAAACATAACGACCACTATCCTTCTACCAACTTTGAATTCGGGACATCCTGAGCTTCTGTCGAAGATGACCTTGACTGGAGTTTTCTGATGGATGGCATAACTACTGCTGAGGGACTTGCCCCTTTGTTGGACATAGTTACTTGCCATTATCCTTAACTTTTGCCTGGATTGTACTTTGAGATTTCCAATCCACCAGGATGATTTTTTGATTATGTCTCTAATTTTTGCCTGGACCGCCCTTTCGGGTTTTCAATCCACCGAGACTTTTTTTTTATTTAGGCGAAGTATTTCTTGACTACGTCAACATTTGTGGGGTAGGCAAATTCCTCTCCGTCCATGGTTGCGAGTCTCAAGGTGCCGCCTGAGAAAGCTTTCTTGACCACATAGGGGCCGTCATAATTCAGAGTCCATTTGCCCCGGGAATCAGTGAGAAATGATTGTATCTTATTGAGCATAAGGTCTCCTTTCCTGAAGACGCGAGGTCGAACCTTTTTGTCGAACGCCTTCTTCATCCTTTGCTGATACAACTAACCATGGCATAGTGCCGTGATTCGCTTTTCTTCGATCAGGTTCAGTTCGTCGTGTCGACTTTGACACCATTTAGCTTCTGTTAGCTTAGCTTCCATCAATACCCGGATTGATGGGATCTCTACTTCGATGGGGAGCACTGCTTCCATGCCATATACTAGAGAGAAATGGGTTGCCCCTGTTGAAGTGCGGATAGATGTGCGATAACCGTGAAGAGCAAAGGGCAGTATCTCGTGCCAGTCTTTGTAGTTTACAACCATCTTTTGAACAATCTTCCTGATGTTTTTGTTAGCCGCTTCTACCGCGCCGTTCATCTTGGGCCGGTAGGGAGATGAGTTATGGTGTTCGATTTTGAACTCTGCGCACAACTCTTTCATCATCTTATTGTTCAAGTTAGATCCATTATCAGTAATGATCTGGCTAGGAACACCATAACGGCAGATGATATTGTTTTTGATAAATCAGACCACCACTTGTCGGGTTACATTAGCGTATGACGCTGCTTCGACCCATTTGGTGAAGTAATCAATGGCTACTAGGATGAACCGATGTCCGTTTGAAGCTTTGGGCTCAATCATGCCGATCATGACGATTCCCCATATGGAAAAAGGCCATGGGGAAGAAAGAACTTTGAGATGTGTAAGCGGTACATGGATTTTGTCGGAGTATATCTGACACTTGTGACACTTCCTCATGTACTTGTAGCAATCGGATTCCATTGTCAACCAATAGTACCCTGCTCTTAGAATTTTTCTCGCCATTGTATGCCCATTGGCATGAGTGCCAAAGGACCCTTTGTGAATTTCCTCTATCAGCATGTCTGCTTCTAGTCTGTCTACTCATCGGAGCAAGACCATGTCAAAGTTTCTCTTATAGAGTGTATCACCGCTTAGGAAGAAGCTACCAGCCAGCCTTCTGAGGGTTTTTCTATCTTTTCTGGATGCCCCAGGTGGGTACTCTTGTTTCTTAAGGAAGCATTTGATATCATGATACCAAGGTTTGTCGTCTATGACTGCTTCAATCGTGAAGACGTAAGTGGGCCGTTCAAGGCGCATTATGTCAATCTTAGGTAAGTCATTCCATTAACCTACACTAATCATGGAAGAGAGGGTGGCTAAGGCATCAGCCATGCGATTCTCCTCACGAGGGATATGATGAAACTCGACTCTGTTGAAGAAGGGTAACTACCTTCTTGCGTAATCTTTGTACGAAATCAATCCTGATTAGTATATGTTCAAATCTCCTTTGATCTGATTGATAACCAAAGCGGAGTTGCCATATACATCTAAGTTCTTAATCCTCAAATCAATCGCTTATCGAGACCCATGATACAAGCTTCGTATTCGGCCTCGTTGTTTGTGCACTTGAATGTGAGTCTGGCGGTGAAAGGAATCTGGGTACCCTGAGGTGTTATGATGATTGCCCCAATTCCGTTTTCGTAATGGTTGACAGCTCCGTCAAAGATTAGTCCCCATTGGGAACCTGGCTCTGGCCCTTCACTGGGTAATGGTTCATCGCAATCTTTCATTTTTAGATACATAACATCTTCTTCTGGGAAGTCAAATCCGACTGATTCCTGATCATCAATCGGTTGATGAGCCAAATGATCGGCTAAAACACTTCCTTTAACGGGTTTCTGAGCGTGGTACTCTATGTCATATTCTAATAGCAACATCTGCCAACGGGCAATCCTCCCCGTGAGAGCAGGTTTTTCAAATACATACTTGATTGGATCCATTTCGGAGACCAGCCAAGTAGTGTGACGAATCATGTACTGGCGAAGACGTTTGGCTGCCCAAGCCAAAATGCAGCAAGTTTTCTCAAGCATAGTGTACCGAGTCTCGCAGTCGGTGAATTTCTTGCTCAAATAGTAGATGGCAACCTCTTTCCTTTTGGTTTCATCTTGTTGGCCAAGCACACAACCCATTGAGTCCTCTAGGACTGTTAAATAGATGATCAGTGGTCTTCCTTCCACTGGAGGTGATAGAATCGGTGGGTTCGACAGGTATTCCTTGATACTGTCGAAGCCTGTTTGGCAGTCTTCTGTCCAAACGCAGTCCTGATTCTTTTTGAGTAATTTGAAAATCAGCGCACATGTCGCGGTCATGAGGAATATGAATCTGGAAATATAGTTCAAACGTCCCAGGAATCCCCTGACTTGTTTTTCAGTCTTTGGAGAAGGCATTTCTTGAATGGCCTTGACCTTGTCGGGATCAACCTCAATTCCTTTCTGGCTGACGATGAATCCTAAAAGTTTCCCTGAACGGACACAGAAGGTGCACTTGTTTGGATTCAAGCGGAGTTTGTACTTTCTCAACCGCTCGAATAACTTTGATAGGTGGGTCACATGCTCCTCCTCTGTTTTAGATTTGGCAATCATGTCATCGACATATACCTAGATTTCTTTATGTATCATGTTATGAAACAGAGTAGTCATGGCCCTCTGATAGGTTGCCCTGGCGTTCTTCAAACCGAACGGCATTACCTTGTAATAAAAGGTCCCCCATGGGGTAATGAACGAAGTTTTCTCCATGTCTTTCAGCGTCATTTTTATCTGATTATAGCCCGAGAATCCATCCATGAAGGAGAAGACTTTGAACTTTGCTGTACTATCTACCAGCATGTCAATGTGTGGTAAAGGAAAGCCATCATTTGGACTAGCCTTGTTTAGATCCCTATAATCTACACACATTTGGACCTTGTCGTCCTTTTTTGGAACTGGTACGATGTTGGCTAACCATTAAGGATATTCAGACGTAGCGAGGAAACCCGCATCAATCTATTTCTGTACCTCCTCTTTGATTTTGATGGCCATGTCTGGGTGAGTCCGTCTCAACCTCTGTTTTACTGGCGGACATTCCAATTTCAACGGTAAGTGATGTTCCACGATGCTGGTATCCAACCCTGGCATGTCCTGATAGGACCAAGCAAACACATCAGGAAACTCTCTGAGAAGCTTTGTCAAACTCTCCTTGGTAGTTGGACTGAGCAGTGCCCCAATCCTGATTTCTTTTCTCTCTTTTTCTGAACCCAAGTTGACCGTTTCCAACGGCTCTTTGTGAGGCTCAATGGACTTTTCCTCTTGTCTGAGTAATCGGGAGATCTCTTCTGGAATTTCATTGTCAACTTCTTCTTCAGCCCCAAATACCGGGAATCCAAAGTTGGGAGAAGGCATTGGATCGTATGTTTCAACGGGGTTTAAAACAAGCAATATGTATGACGTGATGATTTGTGTTTAGAAGAGATAGAGAGAATGCAAAAGAGTGTGCAGTGTATTTCTTTTACTGCTTGTTTTTATTATTGAGTTGTTTTTTAGGATTACCATTTTCTGAAAAGCGAAAAGAGAAAATAGAATTTAATGCGGAAATTACAGAACGACGTTATTTTATTAATGAACGAGTCGATTCTTGAAACTACAGCCCTATAAAACAAAACTCTGTCGCTTTGGGCGAAGCGAAGAGGGAAATTTACAGAAAGTGAGCCCTATCAAAACATCCATTTCACCTGGGCAGGGTGAAAGGTTAAAGTAAAGATGGCAATTACTTAGACTTATGAACAATCTTTGGAACATCGACAGCGACCCATTGGCGGTGAACTCCTCGGTGAATCACAAAGTCTGGTACCTTCCTTGATTTGTCTTCAGAAATGACGCTGATTTCTAACGGAGCAGGATCATTGGAATCTCTCTCCCCGGCAGAGTTGTCGTAGGAGGATTCCTCAGTTGTATTTTGCATAGTATTTGTACTCTCAGTTGTATCTCCCCATCCAGTTGGCAGGATGTCTTCGAGCCTGATACGAGAGCTTTCAGGAGCGGTGTACTTGACCGTGAAGTCGTATTTTCCACTCAGTTGTCCCAAGGTGTCCCACATTTCTTTGGAACTGGAGGAGTCATCCCTCTCGATGACGTTGACCTCGGGAAAAGCATAGTTGATGAATTCTAGTCCAGCAAACGTTGTGAATTCATCGTTGTGCTGGGTAAGTTCGGAATGACCTGAGTGTTAATCCTATGACATGGCGGGGACACAGGTATTCTGTTCAATGATGCTCAGCTGATTTTCATTGTTCGGCTGATTTTCTTGTCCCAGGTCTCCTGGGTACGGTTGCCAAATAAGGAGACCATCCATTGGGCCATAATAGTCGTGGTCAAAGTTGTCTTTCATCAGAGTGTCTTCCTCTAATGAGTTTGGTGGAGCACGGAATCCTTCCAGATGACAAACTCCATATATCATTTCGACATCTGACCTCAGTATAAATCTCGGACTCTGTGCGGGATAACAAAAGGGAGTCTGTGTTTTGCCCTGAGACGTATAACCGTCCTTGTTGAGATATGACTTCCATTCTTTCTCCGTATCGGAGGAATCTCCCTCGTTGATAGTATGCACTTCTTGAGTCACTGGTTGAAGGAAGCCTCCACTGTGGAAGAAGTTCTGGATGGGATGAAGACTTTCATCGTTAGCAGCTGTCTGGATGCAGGTTGCAGAAAAACCAAGACCCTTCTTTGTTTTGTTATCAGTAGGAATGACAAGCTGTCCCCATCCTTTTGCATTGTTATTTTCGATCACTTCGAGAGCATCTCTGTATGGGGAAATTAAGGTTCCTTTCTCTGATTGATTCTTATTGCTCACCGACAGTGCTTGGAACTGAGTCCCAACAACCTCCTCGGGTTCTACACAAGTAAATAACGACAAGTTGCTCACGAGCAAGGCTTGTTCTCCATAAACCGTGACGAGTTGGCCGTTCTGGACGAACTTTAGCTTTTGGTGGAGGGTCGAAGTGACCGCCCCAGCCTGATGTATCTAAGGTCTTCCTAATAAATAACTGTATGTTGCCCGGATGTCCATGACCTGGAAAGTGACTTGGAAAGTGTATGGACCAATAGTTATGGGAAGGTTGACTTCGCCGATATCCATTTTTCTGGATCCGTCAAATGCTTTGACGACGACCTCTCTGGTTCTCATCGGAGCTCCTTTGAATGATAATTGCATCAAAGTGGACTTCGGCATAACATTCAGGGCTGTCCCTGTGTCTACCAGTACGTTGGCTAAAGCATCGTCCTGGCAGTTGACTGTAATGTTGAGCGCCATGTTATGACGGCGACCTTCTTCAGGTAATTCCTCATCACTAAATCCCAAGTTATTGCAGAAAGTGATGTTAGAGACAATGCTATCGAACTGTCTGATTGTTACATCCTGTTACACAAAGGCTTGCTCCGAGACTTTCTGTAGAGCCTCCTGTCGCTCCCGAAAAGATTCGCATCCAACGGTACAAATCCGAGAGTGGCGCAAAAGACACAGAGTCGCCAGCAATGTGTATTTATCCCAAGAGAGGGAAAGGAAACACTGCATAAACCTAAAAGAAGGGAAAGAACATGGTCTCACGACCAAGAGAACGGGTACGGGAGTCGGTTACACGAAGGGAAGGTGTTAGCACCCAACATGTCCATCGTACTCGACGGGATCCACACTTGTTGTCTGCATCAAAGGGTGTCGTCGTCTGGAACTCCACTGCTACTGGATCGGCAAAGAAACGAGAACGGAAAGAACGGAGAAACAAAGAAGAAAAGAAAAAGAAGTGACTCGATAGGACGGTATCGTTGTCCTAGGCCTACGTACTCCCTCAGTGCAATGGGAAAGTCAGAGTCAACGTAGTTCGGACGGGAACTAGGGGAAGGTTGCTCGCCAAGACAATCGCTGTCTTGTGCCTACGTATCCTCAATCGGACGAGAGAGAGGAATCAGAGCTGACGTAGTTCGTGGGTACGACCACGGATGGGTAAGTGTTTTTTACGTGAGCGACGAGCTCTTTTCTGAAAATGAAGTTTGAAACCCAACAATCCCGAAGGATAAAAATATTTTAATTTGTTTGGTGTTTTTTAGACAGAAGTGTCTTTTAAGTTATTTCGTAACTTGCATTGAACCCAAGTCTTGAATATAGGAACGAATACTTCGCGCATCGTCCCCAACAGGACGTACACTAGGTATCCTAGAAGAATAAGAGGAAGCCCCTCAATCCCCACTTCCCACATAGAAGGATCAAGCGCAATACACGTTAACTTTTATTACGTGTCTTGAAGAAGTTTTGAGATGAGAAGAGAGACGACACAAAGGAAACTCTAAAGGGAAACTAAGAGTCCTAATGTTATCATGCATGGATGTCCTATGGTTAGTGAGGTTTAGGAGAGATGACTACCTAACCTAATGCTAATCCTACTCCAAGCTTAATCAAAAATTAAGTTGGACTAGGTATCTCTAAAGGGAAAGGAATCCAAGACTTAAACAAGTCTTGAGATTCAAGGGAAGAGAAAGAGTGAAAGAGATGAAGAAGAAAGAGAAGGATAAGATGAGAAGCAAGATGGGGCAGCAAGTACATCATATCATAAATGTCCAACTCAAGTCAATCAACATGTTTCAAAGATCAATTCAAAACACTTCAAGTACACAAGTAAAAGCACACAAGAAAGGATGCAAGCAAACTTGAATTAAGTGCACAATTAAACACACATGGATCTCATATCAAAGTGAAATGAAAGAGACAGGAGGGAAATGAAACAAGACCAGAACTCACATCATATCATCATTAATAATTCACATATGCAAAAGAGGTTCACCTTATGCAATATGATGCACCAAAGAAGTTACAAAGAAAAAGGAATGATATGTATCACATAATTCAAACCATGAAGATAAAGTGAGATGAAAACCAAGCAATGAACTCAAGGGGCAGTAGAATACACATTAATATCACGCCAAGATCAAACTCAAGTCACACAAGATTAATCATCAAGCAACACATTCAAAGCATGTACCAAAATTGAGAAAGACATCCACAAAGCTCAAGTCAAAATAACAACACTTTGTAAAATCAAGAACAAATAGAAAAAAGAGTGAAAAGAGATGATTCCAAAGCCACAAGTAAGCTCAAACAATACATGATCATACCATAAAAACATCTTAAGCATCACTCCATCACAAGTAAGCAAATGCATCCAAACTAGATCAAGTACCAAAGTATACTTCAACCAAACTTGCATCACAAACAACACTCAACCAAAAATAGAAAAGTGGATTAATAAAATCCCAAAAAATATCCAAATAGAAGCTAACTCAGTCAAGTAGCATGTACAAAAATATCAAACCAAAATCCACAAACCAAGTATCTCAAACAATTGGACATAGGTCACATAAGAACAATGATTCAACGTGCAAGAGAAAGGGACCAAAATGCAATATGGAAAAGTTTTAAAAATGAAATAAAAATGTTTTTATGCAATTTAATATGTCATCTAACAGATGCAAAAATAATGGACCAAAAATGTATTATAGATGAGGAGAAATAAATTTCACAAGTTGGTGTGTGCAAGTGAAACAAATAAGAAAAGAAAATAAAGCAATTAATTAAAACAGATGCCAAAATAAAAATAAAATGAGAAAATAAAATATGGAAAAAATTGATAAAACTAAAAATAAGTTCCATGATTTTTTGTATGATTTTTAGATGCTTAAAAGTAATTTTGGAAATTAAAAATGCAAAGCAAATAACAAAAGAAAAATAAAAGAAAATGAAAGATGCAGGGGGTGTAAATAGTAAAGAAAATGCGTTGCAAAATGATAGAGGCCCAAGGGGGGGGGGGGGGTGCGAAAATCAAAGGCTCAAGGAAAGAGAGCCCAAGGGCGAAGTCAATGGAGCACATGCACTCAGTCAAACTCCAGAATTAAATCCAGCCAACCAAATGATCCAACGCCTTCCCACGAGTCAACACGATGAAGAGGTAATCAAGATCAGCGGATGTGATCTCCCAGGCACACCATAGCCACGTGGACACGCTACCACATAAACAGACCGGTACACCATGGACCAGCCACATGCCTAGCACGTGACTCATTAATGTGCTGTCCAAACTCCAGCCGTGTGATAAAAAATTAAACATAAGCAAATGGCCGTGATGTGAAGTTGCACGGTAGTACGCCCGGAGCAGCAAACATACGATTATTAAATTTAAAACATAAAACAAATGACAGGTGGCGCAGTGAGGGACGCATGATCAAGGAACGGACGGTCTAGATTCCTTCTTCTCCATGAATACCTTCGCCGGAGCCGGCCACCCTCTCCGGTGAGCTGCTGTGCACTTTTTTTCCAGAAAATACAAATAGGTACACTATTTTGACCAGAAAAACGCAAGGATCTCAAATATGCAATTATTTTTCACAAATAACCAACCAATAATGCAAATCGAAGAGAAACAAGTTTAGATCTAAAACTTTAAATCCACATATCTCACAAACCACACGTCCAAACTTCAAATAAAATAGCTCAGAATAATCAGTGCACATCATAGATCATTTTGCATATAAAAAATTCAAGTTCTGTGAGTATGAAAAATTCACCAACCTGAACCTTGAAGAACACGAAATACACCAAGAAATCCTTCCAAATGTTGCAGATCAATTCCTTTTGATCTCTATTTGCAAAATAAATGCAAATAGAGGCTTGAATCTGGCTAGATCTTGAAGTTTGAAGATGATCCCTCTTGAATGGCACTTGAAGAAATCTTCAGTATGAGCTCAAAACAACGGTGGATTCGTGCTCTATTCTCTTCACTGATCAAGAATGTGAAGAGAAAACTCAGAGAAGCTCCAAGAAGAATGAGATTCAATGAGAGGAAGTGTGAGAGCAAAAAACCACAAGTGTGCAAATGAGAGCTTCTACCCTAGCTGTGAGGGCATGGGTAAGCATATATACCCTTCATTAGTTCACTGATTAGGATTAGGAAGTGATTAGAACTCTTGTTAATGAGATTTGAGTGAAATTGCAAAAATGCATTTTACACCACCACCACTAATTTGCACGTGAGAGATCCCTTCCACCAGCATTATTCACCTCCAATTTACTCCTGTACCACTTCTGGATTGATTTTGGGCCTTGCACTTTCTTGGTTTGCAAGCTTTGAATTAATTTGGCATTTTTGCACTTTGTGAGAATAATGAGAAATATGGCATGGCATGAATTGATTCAAAGGCCACAAATGATCTTCTTGACTTGTATTTTGATATTATAATGTGACATGAAGCAATTGGGAACATTACAAGTCCATTTGTGCAAAAATGCAAAAGGTGGAAAATTTGACATATAAGGAAACCATGAAAAGCACCTTGCATTGTTTTGGCCATAACTAGATTTCCACAGATGATATGGGAATGCTCTAGTACTTTTTGGAAATGGGAGAGAAAGATATTCAACTTTCATGTTGGAGGAAAATTCATTTGGAGCTTCCTTGATGATGAAAAGTCAAGTTGAATGTGGAAGAAAAATTGCCAAAAATGGAAAGTTTCAATTATAGGTCACTTTCCAAATTTAGTAACTTTTGCACAAACTCTTGATTCTTGATGATTGTCATGAATTTTGACAATTGAAGTCCATATGAGGATGTGAGACCTTGAAAACCATGAAAAGAACCTCAAAATTCCACAGTTGACTTTCTCCTTTATAGTTGACTTTTGCTTAGTTCACAAACAACTGATCCACCGAACAGTCTTCATCATGAATTAATAACCAAATCCTCATCCATGAACACTTGTGAGCATAAAGAACACCACATGAGCATGCTTGAACACACCAAGCCTTCCAAGAAGTCCTCTTGATCTTAGAAACCCTAATTGGCCCCCCTGATCAGGAGGGAAGGAATCACTTGAAATTCTTTGCCAATCTTGATCTCATGAAGATACAATGAGCTCCATGAACCACCTTGAGGCTTGAGACTTGAGAATATGGACCAAGTACCTTGATCCCATGCTAATAACCAATGCTATGCAGAATGCAAATGCAAGAAATGAAAAGAAACATAAGCCAGTTAGCTAAAAACAAACAAGGCAAATTTTGGGGTGTTACAGCTGCCCCTATTCGATCAACTTGATCCTGAAGGTATGATAATGACGGCTATCATACGTTCCAAGGATTCACAGAGATTGAATACCAAAAGAAACCTGAAATTTGCAATCCTCAAAGGAGGGACGACTCCACTGGGGAACAAACAATAAATGTCGCACTGTCACAACACGTACGAGTGTTGGAAACCAAAACTATATTGAAAAGTCTTGAAATAAACACAAATGAGTGTTAACTATGCTGGGGATAAACACGGACGAGTGTCAAGGAATCCAGGATATCAAATATGGACGGGTATTGAGAAGATACACGGACGGGTGCAAAAAGGTTCAATACGGACGGGTACTGAAAAGGTACACGGACGGGTGCCAAATGTCAATGCGGACGGGCATTGAAACAAAAGTTCAAACATGGACGGGTGCCAAATGTCAATGCGGACGGGCATTGAAACAAAAGCTCAAACACGGACGGGTGCTGAAAGAACACGGACGAGTACCAAATGTCAATGCGGACGGGCATTGAAACAAAAGTTCAAACACGGACGGGTGCCAAATGTCAATGCGGACGGGCATTGAAACAAAAGTTCAAACACGGACGAGTGCCAAATGTCAATGCTGACGGGCATTGAAACAAAAGTTCAAACACGGACGGGTACTGAAAGAACACGGACGAGTACCAAATGTCAATGCGGACGGGCATTGAAACAAAAGTTCAAACACGGACGGGTGCTGAAAGAACACGGACGAGTGCCAAATGTCAATGCGGACGGGCATTGAAACAAAAGTTCAAACACGGACGGGTGCCAAATGTCAATGCGGACGGGCATTGAAACAAAAGCTCAAACATGGACGGGTGCCAAATGTCAATGCGGACGGGCATTGAAACAAAAGCTCAAACACAGACGGGTGCTGAAAGAACACGGACGAGTGCCAAATGTCAATGCAGACGGGCATTGAAACAAAAGTTCAAACACGGACGGGTGTAAAGAAATTCAATACGGACAGGTACTGAAAAGGGTTTAAACACGGACGGGTGCTGAAGGAACACGGACGGGTGCCAAAATTCAATGTGGACGGGCATTGAAAAGGTACACGGACGGGTGCAAAAGATTCAAGGCGACCTCTCTGGGGATTGAAATGCAACACGGACGGGTGTCGGAAGTTCAATACGGACGGGTATCAAAAAGAGTACACGGACGGGTGTAAAAGGTTTCAATACGGACGGGTACTGAAAAGGGTACACGGACGGGTGTAAAAGGTTTCAATACGGACGGGTACTGAAAAGGGTACACGGACGGGTGTAAAAGGTTTCAATACGGACGGGTACTGAAAAGGGTACACAGACGGGTGTAAAAGGTTTCAATACGGACGGGTACTGAAAAGGGTATAAAGCAACTTTATCGGGAACTAAACTTGCTGGGGGAATGGAAAGCAACACGAACGAGTGTCATCAAAAGGTCAATACGGACGGTTATTGAAATCAAAGGTTCAAACACGGACGGGTGCTGAAGGAAACACAGACGAGTGCCAAATGTCAATGCGGACGGGCCTTGAAACAAAAGGGTCAAACACGGACGGGTGCTGAAAGAAACACGGACGAGTGTCTGACGGTAAAATTTCGAGGGAATAAACCAAAGGACCACCTGGACGAAGGGGTACAAATAAAATCAAGGATAAACAATCCTGGCAAAACACCCTGCCGGGGACTGTCAAATATTGCTTAACCCAACACCTGTGGAGTAAAGATATCTTCCTGAAATCCGGCTTTCCTGACGAAGGAAAACTCAAACCTGGCTTATGCTTCGGATGCATATGTTTGAATTTTGCCGTAATGCTCCACACGAAGTGGAAATTCTACGCATTTGGGAGGATGCCATGCAAACAAATGCTTATGCAATGCAAAAGAGACGTCCCAGCAAAATAAATGTTGAAGACCAGAAGTAACTCCGCTAGGGATGGCAAACTAAATTGCCACTGAAACAAAAGAAAACTTGTTGAGGAAGACTTCTCCCTGCTAGGGAAGATCACAATCACCAATTCTGCCGGAGATGGACGAAACTCCGAGAGGATACCCACTCTGTTGGGGAATATCAAGATCAACAACTCTGCTGGAGATGGACGAAGCTCCGAGAGAATACCCACTCAGCTGGGGAGGGAGATGAATACTGAAGATGGAAATTCCTCCGCTGGGGATGACCAAACACTTAAGAACCTGGCTTCAACGCCAGCCAAAAACGATTGGCCTTAAGACCTGCTGGGGATACCACTCACCACCAGACTCTGCTTGTGGAAATGAGCTTAATCTGCTGCTAGGGAAGTAACTTTACCCTCACCCTGCTGGGTATTAGATCAAACCATTATCGTCGAGACTATACTTTCTGACCAACTGAGGAAAGTAGACACCAGGACCCTGTGGGGATAATAACATCTTCGTCCACAAACTTCCTGCGGGATGTATGACAACACCCACCTTAAAGCAATCATCTTCTGAGTACTTGCTGGGGATACCAATCCAAACACGACTTCGGTTGGGTATACAATCCTTTGTACTCTGCCGATAAGGACGATCCTCAACGACTCTGCTTTGGAGAGAAAGTAATTGTCAACATCCACCCTGCTAGGGGATAACACATGCTTCCTAACTAGCTGGGGAAAAAACAATTGCCCCATGCTCCGTGGGGAGACATCACTTGCTGAAGAAAGATGAGCCAAATCACAACTCTGGCCGGGGAAAAACCTCTTATATCCTGTTAAGGAGGACGATCCTTAACGACTCCACTTAGGGAATTACTTCTTTATACTCTGGCTGAGGAAGACGACCCTCGATACTCTGATGGGGAAGAGTAATAAACTGCTGAGGACGATCAGACTTCTAAGTTAGGGAGAGCTCTACTCTACTGGGGAAAACAGCAAGCTGCTGAGGACGATCAGACTTCAAAAATGGAGAGAGCAACTCTACTGGGGAGGTACCAATGAAGATTGGACTTTGAATTACTTGAGATGACCAGATCTAACTGTTGAGGAAGAGAACACTCTGACTCCTCATCGTATTCTTGACGATATTCTATCGTCTTACCTTGCTGAGAGTGAGGATTCCATCTGTACTGCTAGAGATAAGAAACCTTCATAAAAGCCCTTTTGAACATAGGACAATTCCGTGCTTGAGGAAGAATAACAATTCCCACACCTTGCTGGGAAAAAGATACCCTCTGGCTCTTTGCTGGAGGGAAAAGACTCCAAAAATCCCTCACTGGGAATAACTCAGTGCTGATTGTCAAGAGCGAAACACAGTTCTTTTAACTCTCCACCTTGCCCTAGACCACAGGGTCTACTTGAAGCAATCATCTTAAGAGGATTTTACAGAAAACCTGGCGTTCAACAATGCCCCAGGGTCTTCAAACTCTTAGAGATGTATCCGGTCTGGACATAACTATCCCAGTTTGAAGAAATTTTCTCAACATGAATGCCCCATGGTTGATTGTACTCTGAAAAGACCTTCTCAACTTGAATGCCCCAGCTTGGCCACATTTTGAAGTGATTTCCCGGTGTGATTGTCCCAGATTGGTTACATCTCAGCACAAATGGCCGGGAACGCCTTTTTCCCACATCATCTTTCAGCAACATGTCTTCTGGTGTCTCGGGCACCTCAACTTGGCCAGTTTAAGCTTCTCGATTGATGTTCATCGTGTAAACTCCTTTGATGTCAAACACATGCAAGCAGAAGATGTTTATTATGAGAATGACAATCCTAATGCAACACTCGTGTTGATCTCGAAGTTTTATTGAAAAGCGTCGCCAAGCCTTGTGAACAAATCACTAGCTGGGATGCGACATGGATTTTTGAAGGGAAACAATACGCACATGCAATACCAACAAAAATATTACTAGCATAACTCATAGGAGTCAGGAACGCTATCTCGCTGAAGTACACCTTCAGGCTAACCCTGCTTCAATTAGGACTTTTTAAGGGTTGTAACGTGGCCTGGTTCACGGTTTTGAGAAAAAAGGATTTATGGCTCAAAGTTTATCAGTGCCCACCCACTCTTCGTGATATTCTCCAGTCCTATGTTCAGCTAATTTGACACAAGCACTCGCCTCTCAAAAGGTTTTATGATCCTTAAAGAACCCATGCAATTGATGGTTCGAGACCTGATGAGGTTTTGGAGCAACAGTCACCCCTTTCGTCTTTTGTGTCTGTAGTCACACGACTTTGTTATGCTCAAGGATTTTTCTTTTTGTCGTCCTTTTCGCTTTTATTCTTTTTCATTCTTTTGTTTTCCCTGATTTTGCCTGGACTGATTCTTTTTTTTTTTTTCGATTCTGAAGTCCAGCGGGATGCCCTAATTTTTGCCTAAGTCACTTGTTTTCAAGTTTCGACTTAGCGGGCTCTCTTTCTTTTATTCTCTTTTTTTTTTTTTTTGAACAATTCGTGAGACACTGGTTGTCTTACTTACTTGAAAGGGCTGTGACTGCCTCACTCTTTGATTGTCGGTGGATAACCATTGTGGTTCTACACCTCTTAACCTCTTGGTAGTGGAATGGAAGGTAATGGATCCTCGGATGTACACTCCTTTTGGAAGTTGAACACTTGGTCAAACTAACTGACGCCTACCCTGCCCCTGGGTTAAAATTGAGGGTTTTTTGTCTTCAGAAAGAGCTCCTGCTACTAGGCTCAAAAGGGGTTGACAAAGGTCTATCTCCTTATCTCTCCAGTGTTTGTGAATTGGAAACAATGCCTGTACATCCTTAACAGGGTTTTATCCAAAAGCGTACCATTAGAAACATGCGTTCTTATTTCGTCATCCTCCCTCAAGAGTTCTAGACAAGAAAGGTTGGTATCGCAGTGCATATAAACATGATATGTTTGCATAAAAGTAAAAAACTTCAAGAACAACACATCATTGCATTAAAATCAACATTCAACACATAAACAAATTTTTACATGCAGACAATGTTTAAACAAAACAAATGGAAGCTACATATGAAAATGCAGTAAAGGGAGCTGATGATTGCCATTGAGTAGACTTGACTCCGTCTGGACTGGTTTCTTCTGGTGATGTCCTTTGAAGCCTTCAAGCAGATGAGATGTCGACATGCACAATCAAGTCTCCTTCTGGAAATGATATGTACCTTTCGTCAATCAATTGTTGCATTTTGGCTTGGAAGGCTTTGCAATCTTCGGTTGAGTGTCCCATAGATCCTCCATGATATCCACATTGCACATAGGGATTGTACCCCGGAGGGTATGGTTCTGGAACAGGCTTCAAAGTCTTGGGCTCCACCAATGAATTTTGAACCAGGTGTGGCAAAAGTTGACTGTACGACATGGGAACTGGATGAAGATGAGCATTCCTTCTTTCCAAGTTATTGCGAGGCCTATGCTGATTCTAACGCCGATAGTTCTGTTGTTGATTCTGATTTGCGTATTCATCTGGCTCAGGCGCTTTCCCCCCCATACTTAATCGAGGAGTAGGCAGCAGTTGCGGACGTGGGGATTCTAAGACCAAAGACTGCAAGAAATGCCCCTGACTTGATGTAGCTTTGGGAGAGGCAACAGGGATATCCACCTCTTTTTCAACAACTAGAGTAGGACCACCATGTATGCTTACGCCGCTCGGCGCGAATTCAATTTCCCTCGAATCGACCAGATCCTGAACGGCATGCTGAAAGGCCTTACAATTCTCCACATTATGCCCTGGCGCACCAGAGTAGAAGTCACAATGGGCTCTTGCATTGTAGCCTGGTGGGGGATTACTAGTGAGAGGAGCCAAAGTCCTTTTCTGTACCAGTTGCAACTGAAGGAGATGCCGCAATAATTGAGAATATGGCACTGGTGGAGTCTCAAGATGCCTATTCTGCTTAGGCCTTGGCTGATTCTGGCGAGGGGCCTGATTTGGCCGTTGAGATACAGCCGGGACGGTTACAGTGGCAACCTGCTTACTCTTTGGGAGGGATTCCTTAAACAACAGAGGATAGACAATTCCGGCCGCAGCTTCAGGCATGAGGGTATTATCTTTGCTTAGCACACCTCTCACGACCTCCATAACCAAACTCATCTGAGTCTTCAGTTGGTTGACCTCTTCCTTCAGCACTTTCTGGTCTTGAACCAAAGTTTGCATCTTCCCCATAAACTGCCCCATCTGGCCTCGCATTTTCCTCAACTCAGCTTGAATTTGTTCCATGATCAACTCTCGAGTGGCCTGAGGAGTTAAGTCTACAATCCCAAAGAAAACCAGATCAGATCAAGAATAACCAGCCTCGAACACCTGTTATGCACATGAAATGATTATGCAAATGCAAATGCCATGTTCAGGTACTTCCAAGGAATCATTCTGTTTTAATTCAAGACTTTTCAGAATAACCACGCGGAATAAATGGAAATGGTCAACAGTGAGCCTCAACAATGATATCCTTGGAAATACGAGAACATGTGTGCAAGAATGATGATGCAGATGCAACAGACATGGGATCAAGGTATCCACACAAACTGGCTGCGCTGTGCTGGCTGACTAGGCTCAAAGGTCTGCTCTGAAGAGAAATACCAGAATACCAGAATACCGGATGATCAGAATACCAGAATACCAGGCTAATAAGTCCACACTGACAGGAAATCCAGAATACTGGGTATGTTGAAGGTCAAGGTTACCTGCAAACCTGTAAACAACCCACCCCCCTCACATGTGGGTACTAGGGTGTTCAATATCCCGGGCTCTCAGGTCGAGAAATGATGATACGTTCACCATTTCTGGTTTGGCATCATCATCAATCGAGGAGGCCTCAACTAATTCTCCAAAAATGAAAGATCATCAGCTTCAGAGGTTTGAGAAGCAATAACACATTCAGCCCGAAGGATACAATGCTACCGCCAATCAAAGAGGTCGTCCGCTGATTCTCTTTCAAAAAGAAGGATCCTATGGCAAGTTCCCAGCATTGGGTCCTCGGATCGAGAGTGTGCAATGGGTTTGCCACAGAAAGTGGGCTGCCACTGTCACATCCCGGGAGGAGTGCCGCAACTGAGTCCTCGGGAATGGTCATCAGAGTCGACAATTCCTCCAGAGAATAACTACTGGCCTGTATCAACATACAGTAGCAGAAAACTCTGGATAGAACCTCATCTGATTGTAGGGATTGTGATCACCCGCACGTGGCCAACACCACGGGAGCGTCACGCCTGCCCACGCTAAAACCTAGGTGTATGCTCGAGCCTGGGTATTGGGCTCATCTCTCAGAACATCCCAACTCGCCAAACAGAAAAACACAGCCAGCACAGCACAGTAATATCCAGTATGACAGTAATAAAATGCAATGCAATGCAATAAAAAGCTGTAAATACAGTAAAGCAAATAAGACAGTAAATACAGTAATATACAACAAAGCAAAGCACCACAGAAACACCCAAAGAAAACACACAGACAAGCGCTAGGATCGACTCACTAAAGGGGATGGACCAGCAAGAGGTCAACCAGAGTCCCCAGCAGAGTCGC
Organism: Lathyrus tuberosus; assembly: GCA_022829125.1. Classification (NCBI taxonomy): domain Eukaryota; kingdom Viridiplantae; phylum Streptophyta; class Magnoliopsida; order Fabales; family Fabaceae; genus Lathyrus; species Lathyrus tuberosus. Next base: position 1,813,720 of record JALAZF010000057.1, read on the forward strand.
CAGCTGTCGCTCCTGAAAAGATTCGCATCCAACGGTACAAACGCGAGAGTGGCGCAAAAGACACAGAGTCGCCAGCAATGTGTATTTATCCCAAGAGGGGGAAAGGAAACACTGCATAAACCTGAAAGAAGGGAAAGAACATGGTCTCACGACCAAGAGAACGGGTACGGGAGTCGGTTACACGAAGGGAAGGTGTTAACACCCAACACGTCCATCGTACTCGACGGGATCCACACTTGTTGTCTGCATCAAAGGGTGTCGTCGTCTGGAACTCCACTGCTACTGGATCGGCAAAGAAACGAGAACGGAAAGAACGGAGAAACAAAGAAGAAAAGAAAAAGAAGTGACTCGATAGGACGGTATCGTTGTCCTAGGCCTACGTACTCCCTCAGTGCAATGGGAAAGTCAGAGTCAACGTAGTTCGGACGGGAACTAGGGGAAGGTTGCTCGCCAAGACAATCGCTGTCTTGTGCCTACGTATCCTCAATCGGACGAGAGAGAGGAATCAGAGCTGACGTAGTTCGTGGGTACGACCACGGATGGGTAAGTGTTTTTTACGTGAGTGACGAGCTCTTTTCTGAAAATGAAGTTTGAAACCCAACAATCCCGAAGGATAAAAAGATTTGAATTTGTTTGGTGTTTTTTAGACAGAAGTGTCTTTTAAGTTATTTCGTAACTTGCATTGAACCCAAGTCTTGAATATAGGAACGAATACTTCGCGCATCGTCCCCAACAGGACGTACACTAGGTATCCTAGAAGAATGAGAGGAAGCCCCTCAATCCCCACTTCCCACATAGAAGGCTCAAGCGCAATACACGTTAACTTTTATTACGTGTCTTGAAGAAGTTTTGAGATGAGAAGAGAGACGACACAAAGGAAACTCTAAAGGGAAACTAAGAGTCCTAATGTTATCATGCATGGATGTCCTATGGTTAGTAAGGTTTAGGAGAGACGACTACCTAACCTAATGCTAATCCTACTCCAAGCTTAATCAAAAATTAAGTTGGACTAGGTAGCTCTAAAGGGAAAGGAATCCAAGACTTAAACAAGTCTTGAGATTCAAGGGAAGAGAAAGAGTGAAAGAGATGAAAAAGAAAGAGAAGGATAAGATGAGAAGCAAGATAGGGCAGCAAGTACATCATATCATAAATGTCCAACTCAAGTCAATCAACATGTTTCAAAGATCAATGCAAAACACTTCAAGTACACAAGTAAAAGCACACAAGAAAGGATGCAAGCAAACTTGAATTAAGTGCACAATTAAACACACATGGATCTCATATCAAAGTGAAATGAAAGAGACAAGATGGAAATGAAACAAGACCAGAACTCACATCATATCATCATTAATAATTCACATATGCAAAAGAGGTTCACCTTATGCAATATGATGCACCAAAGAAGTTACAAAGCAAAAGGAATGATATGCATCACATAATTCAAACCATGAAGATAAAATGAGATGAAAACCAAGCAATGAACTCAAGGGGCAGTAGAATACACATTAATTCACGCAAGGATCTCAAATATGCAATTATTTTTCACAAATAACCAACCAATAATGCAAATCGAAGAGAAACAAGTTTAGATCTAAAACTTTAAATCCACATATCTCACAAACCACACGTCCAAACTTCAAATAAAATAGCTCAGAATAATCAGTGCACATCATAGATCATTTTGCATATCAAAAATTCAAGTTCTGTGAGTATGAAAAATTCATCAACCTGAACCTTGACGAACACGAAATACACCAAGAAATCCTTCCAAATGTTGCAGATAAACTCCTTTTGATCTCTATTTGCAAAATAAAAGCAAATAGAGGCTTGAATCTGACTAGATCTTGAAGTTTGAAGATGATCCCTCTTGAATGGCACTTGAAGAAATCTTCAGCATGAGCTCAAAACAACGGTGGATTCGTGCTCTATTCTCTTCATTGATCAAGAATATGAAGAGAAAACTCAGAGAAGCTCCAAGAAGAATGAGATTCAATGAGAGGAAGTGTGAGAGAAAAAAACCACAAGTGTGCAAATGAGAGCTTCTACCCTAGCTGTGAGGGTATGAGTAAGCATTTATACCCTTCATTAGTTCACTGATTAGGATTAGGAAGTGATTAGAACTCTTGTTAATGAGATTTGAGTGAAATTGCAAAAATGCATTTTACACCACCACCACTAATTTGCACGTGAGAGATCCCTTCCACCAGCATTATTCACCTCCAATTTACTCCTGTACCACTTCTGGATTGATTTTGGGCCTTGCACTTTCTTGGTTTGCAAGCTTTGAATTAATTTGGCATTTTTGCACTTTGTGAGAATAATGAGAAATATGGCATGGCATGAATTGATTCAAAGGCCACAAATGATCTTCTTGACTTGTATTTTGATATTATAATGTGACATGAAGCAATTGGGAACATTACAAGTCCATTTGTGCAAAAATGCAAAAGGTGGAAAATTTGACATATAAGGAAACCATGAAAAGCACCTTGCATTGTTTTGGCCATAACTAGAGTTCCACAATTGATATGGGAATGATCTAGTACTTTTTGGAAATGGGAGAGAAAGATCTTCAACTTTCATGTTGGAGGAAAATTCATTTGGAGCTTCCTTGATGATGAAAAGTCAAGTTGAATGTGAAAGAAAAATTGCCAAAAATGGAAAGTTTCAATTATAGGTCACTTTCCAAATTTAGTAACTTTTGCACAAACTCTTGATTCTTGATGATTGGCATGAATTTTGACAATTGAAGTCCATATGAGGATGTGAGACCTTGAAAAGCATGAAAAGAACCTCAAAATTCCACAGTTGACTTTCTCCTTTACAGTTGACTTTTGCTTAGTTCACAAACAACTGATCCACCGAACAGTCTTCATCAAGAATTAATAACCAAATCCTTATCCATGAACACTTGTGAGCATAAAGAACACCACATGAGCATGCTTGAACACACCAAGCCTTCCAAGAAGTCCTCTTGATCTTAAAAACCCTAATTGGCCCCCCTGATCAGGAGGGAAGGAATCACTTGAAATTCTTTGCCAATCTTGATCTCATGAAGATACAATGAGCTCCATGAACCACCTTGAAGCTTGAGACTTGAGAATATGGACCAAGTACCTTGATCCCATGCTAAGAGCCAATGCTATGCACAATGCAAATGCAAGAAATGAAAAGAAACATAAGCCAGTTAGCTAAAAACAAACAAGGCAAATTTTGGGGTTTTACACCTCCCTGTGTGCTTCTGAACTAAGTAACAGTGATAATACCGAGATCTTTGAAGGAGTTTGTAACAGCTGATCAACAATGTTGTACTCACTCCTTTGGATGAGCTTTAGCATCTCATCGTTATTTTCCGAAAGGTCGGGATTACTGGATTGACCGACTGGTGGATCGGGAACTTCTGTTTGAGGTTCCTTTTCTTTGCTGGGTTCTCCAACTCCTCTGTTGAAGATTCTACCACTCCGTGTTACTCGATTGATGTCTGCAATATTCACGACGGAGGGTAACGGAATTTCCTTTCCATTCTCAATTGTTGTTGCACCGTATTTATAAGGGATAGCCTTAGTTGATTCATACGGTAGCGGTCCCGGTAGATAGATGACTATGGGAGCCTTCTAATTTTTCTGACCATCGTAAGTAATTTCGATCCGTTCCCGGTTGGGAACTCTCGATTCTTCAAGTAGAGGGATAATGGTACAAACATCCCTAGCCCACTGATGATTAGAGATTATGACAACGTCTTCAATTTGATCAGCGAAGTAGTTGACTGATCCAGAACTTGACCATGGTTGAACCTCTTTGCGGTCCAACTGACTTTGAAGGGCTGCTCACACGAGGTAGCATCCTTGATTATCCACTGAGCAAACTCCACACCGCTCATAGTTATGTAGTGGCACCTGGCCACGTCCACTTTGAATACAGTGTAACCTTACTAGATCTGCTTCCATCGACCGAACATCCTGACTTTGATATCTAGTAGGATTCCCGTTAGTGATACTGATTTGCTGGGTGTCTTCATCCATATATATTGGAAGCCACCAGTGGTTCAACAAGTGCTGAAGTGTTTCCTAGACAAGGGCATAACCCTGATCGTCTTTGCAACCTGCTTTACAGCCCTGATAATCATGTGATACCAGGAACCCGAGCTGGACCTGTTTAGCATGTAACTCCACCAGGCTGGTATTCATCAAGCGAATATCGAATATTTGAATCATGTTGATTTGATAATGATTCCTATCATGGTAGTCTTGAATCCATCCAAGATCCATCTGACGTTGGAGGGCCTCTTGTACAAAAGCGCATCCCTGTTTGTTTACTGAGCAAGTCAGGCAGGAATTATAATCGTGACGTGGCAGATTATGATACTGGCTTTGCCTTGAGTGTATTGCCACTAAGTTGACATTCATCGCACGGATATCGTGGTTTTGAATGATGTTGGAATTTGTATAAACCATGTTAACTCCACGAACTCGGTGCTCTTGGATCCATCCGAGATCCATCTGTTCCTGTAGATCTGATTGCACCACAGAACATCCTTGATTGCTTTTAGAGCAGATATCACACTGGTGATAATTATGAGGTGGCCCATGGCCATATCGACTCTATCTACAATGCATCTTGACCAAGTTGGCCTTCAATAAGAGTACATCGTGAATTTGATAGTTGTTGTTAGACTCCCCCTCTATCAAATTGACTGTAGCCTTCTCGTGTTGAGGCAGCGGGTTCGTGAGAACATTCAGATTCGTATCTTTGAAAGATAAGACCCCACTCCTAACAAGCTTTTGCACGTCGGATTTGAAACTGAGATAGCTTTCTATGTTATGCCCTGGTCCTCCTTGATGGTAAGGGAAAGTATGATCCACCTTAAACCAAAAAGGAGGATTTTTCGGTACTGTAAGAGGAGACTTAGTCTGGACATGCCCCTTGGCTAACAGTAATGGAAATAGTTCTGCGTACGATACGGGTATAGGATCAAATCTTGGTCGCCGCGTTGTACGGTTGTTGTTGTATTGAGGACGAGCCTGCTGAAGAGGCTATTGTGTCCTTTGCTGAAATTGCTGTTGATTCAGTTGGCTCTGCGCAACCTGAGGTTGATACGTAGGAATAGGTGCAGGGTTGATAGCAGGAGTTACAACTGCTACTGGTTGGTACCATCGCCTTTGCTTTCTGAGAGAGATATTCCCGATATCTTGCTCATTTTTCTTAGGGAGAGCACTACTGTATCGTTTTGTACTACTTGATGATCCAACGTCTTTTACTAAACGTCCTTCCCGGATGGCCTCCTCAAGACAAACTCCCATGCCCACCATCTCAGTGAAGTCACTGGGCGCATTGGCGACCATTCTGTCGTAGTAAAATGAGCTCAAGGTTTTTAAGAAAATCTTTGTCATCTCTTTTTCCTCAAGAGGTGGACAAATTTGAGTGGAAATTTCACGCCATCTCTGAGCGTATTCCTTAAAGGTTTCCTTGTCCTTTTGTGACATTGATCTTACTTGATCTCTGTCTGGTGCCATGTCTAAATTGTATTTATATTGTTGGACGAAGGCAGTGCCAAGATCTCTGAAAATGCTAATCGTAGTGCGGTTTAAACCCATGTACTATTTTAATGCGGCACCGGTTAAACTATCTTGAAAGTAGTGAGTCAGTAGATCCTAGTTCTCTGTCTGAGCTTACATTCGCCGAGCGTACATCACCAGATGACTCTGAGGGCAAGAATTACCCTTGTATTTTTCAAACTTGGGCACCTGGAATTTGTGCGGGACTTTCACATTGGGGACCAAACAAAGGTCTGCGGCGTCTTTTCCAAATAAATCCTGACCGCGAATAGCTTGCAGTTCCTTCTGCATTTCCAAGAACTGCTCTTGGAATTCATCCATTCTATCGAACATACTTTCCTTTCTACCAGAAGGTATCTGTGGAATCTGTCCTTCCGAGACAGTGTGCACCACAGGGGGTGGTACCGTTACTACGGCAGTGAATCTTGGCATTTCCCGAAGTTTGTAACCTTCAGGAGTCCTCATTATGCCTCTGGCATTCTCACTTTCCCGAAGTTTGTAACCTTCAGGCCCAACGGCTTCTGCTATGATTCCCTGATCTTCAGTGATCGACGGAACATATCCTTCCGGGATATAGTTAACAGGCATGCCCCAGGGACGATCTTTCGGCATTTGATACCAAGGATCATACTTTTCCACTATGAGCGTTGAGGTGATCTCTGAGATCACAGTTCTTTGTAGCTGAGCTTCTGCCATGGCTTGCATGTCGTTACAAAGTTTTCTCATATCCTCTCTCAGAGCGTCGATCTCTTTTTTCAACTCTCAGTTCTCTTCCTCGAGATCATCCATCTTTTTCTGACGATTGGCCCGAGTATTGTACGAATGAGACAGTTTGACTCTAGAACCGAGACACAAACGTGAGATTCGTAGGTAAGAAGAATACGTGACGTGAGAATGATGAATGCAATGATTATATTCATTGTTTTTTTGGTTTAATCAAAATAAACTTCGACAATTAGATTGCAAATATCAAACAGTGGGGACACCCCCATTTTATTGAATTCAAAGGATTGCGGAAATGGAAATACAGTAAATTACAAGGTGCGAAAACAGAAACCTAAGCTAATGGGTCCCGAGCCCTCTCTGAGGAGAACTCGGGTGCTGATTCTAGTACTTTCCTTTTCTTGGACCGGGGCTCTTAGGCCGTTGTCGGGTTGTCATTCCTTTGCCAAGTGAAAGGAGCGAGCAAATTCCTTTGGTCATCCTGATTTTATACAGTATGTTGCTCCAAAACCTCAATTAGAGCATCCTTATCCTTCAGCAGTTGCTGTATTTTGGTACACTCCACATTGAGAATGCGGTATTTGTTCTTCCAAGACCTCCTCTCCAGTTGAACTTCGTTGAGAGTAACCTGAAGTTTTTCCGTTTCAGTCATGAAGTACATGATAGATTCCCTTGGCGGAAGAACTTTGTGATGAGGATAAGGCATCTTTAGCTTGAGAGCTCTAGTTTGTACCCAGTGGAGATAAGGCTCCACCGAGACACAATCCAGTTTTTCTAGAGACTCCCGTCCTTTCTTATGAACATGTTTCCAAGCGTGCACTATTTCCATCTTTAGTGCCCTGTCATTTTCTCCTTCCTTGAAGAAAATACCTTCCAGATGAGCATTACGCTGGACATGCCTCATCGGGTATCCAAATTGACGACGAACTAAAACTGGATGATAATTGATTCCTCCCTTAGTTCCTATGAGGGGTACGTTGGGGAAGTTTCCACAACGGTCAATGATCCTGATCCCATCATAGATTCGATTGTACCAATCGATGTCAGAGTTGGTAAGAGACATGATTTTCTGCGACCAACGTAAGGCACTCATATGGTCCCAAAAAGCGGCAGACTTAGGCAAATGGGAGATAAACCATTTATATAGCAGGGGTGCACAACACTTGATCATTCCTCCGCTGTATAAATTCCTTAAGTGTACAGAATGATACGTATCTGCGAGCAAGGTTGGTACGGTGTTTCCAATGAGAAAAACCTTAATGGCATTGATATTGACGAAGTTATCAATGTTGGGAAACAAAAATAACCCGTAGGTGAGCAAAACAAAGATGCTCTCGAAAGCAGTCATGTTCCCTATTGTTGTACCCCAAAATTTGTCTGCCTTATTTTCTAACATTTAAATTATTTTTTAACTTTGATTTTATAAGTTTTTTTTTTGGTTCAATTTTTACTAACATTTAAACAGTAATTTTTATTCAAAAATAGGTAACAGTTTACTTTAAATTGTTTAAATAACAAATAGTTGTTTGACCTTTATATGCTTTCAAGTGCATTTTTGTTTCGAATAAATGAATTGGCACAATTGGAAAGGAGATAAGGCTTGCAAGTATGAGGTCGCGGGTTCGAATCTCACATGTTATATTTTGAATTTGTTTCTGTTATTTGTTACTAACTTTCTTTCCATTTTAAGTTATTTTCAAAAAAATCACAAAAATTGTATTTTTTTTATTATTTGTTTTTAATTTTAAGGCATTTTTGAAAAATAATTATTTATTTGATTTTATGTACTTTTTACCAAAAAGGAGTGCAAAAATCATAATAGATACAAAAAAATATCTCCTTTCTTGTGTACTTATTTCCTATTGGTCAGTTTATGTCATTTTTGTGTCATACTTAGTCTACTTGGTGACCAAGTAAAAATCAGACACTATATAATTTTATTCAGATGTTATTTGATCAATATGAATTAAGGCTGATTATATTTTTCTTTTTAAACTTTTTAACCTAATTTTCTAGATCTATAAATACAGGTTATTTTACACATAATAGGGGAAAGAAAAAAAGACGCAGCCGTTATCAAATTATCAAGGAAAAAGGTTACTTTTCTCCTTATCATGTAAATCATATTACTGTGGATAGATGCCTCTTATTATTTTCTAAATGCATATATCATACTTCTTTTGCTAAATCATCATCATGCCGCACTATTCATACAGGTTATTGTTTTGATATGCCGCCGTCAATATTACTAACAAGTGATATGTGCCGCACTGTTACTATCACTAATTCATATGCCGCACTATTCATATAAGACATACCATGCGTTGAATTTCACTGGAAGCATTAATGTTTTAATTTTCATCATTTACTAAAATATATATATACATGTTTCAACGTTATTTCAATTCTGTTACAATACTGTTCGAATTATCAAAGTATTAATGTTACTATTATTTCAACTTTATATTATTTCAACTTTATTTCAATTCTGTTATAATATATATATATATATATATATATATATATATATATATATATATATATATATATATATATATATTGAGCCACTACTTTATTTTAGTTTTGATTATATTGTTCGGATCAAATTATGTCGATACGCTATTTGTATATTAGTGTGCATGATGCGTGACTTTTGTTTTGATTCAATCTAGTTGCGATGATCGCATTTTCGCGTTAGCAAAATTGTTGATATTTTTTTAGCACGTTAAATTTACTTTTTCTATGCATTTTCTATCTCTAAAAATTTTTAGAGTCTTACGATTTGGATCCGGTTGCGATAACCGCGTTTTCGCGATAGCAATATTGTTGAGGTTTTTATCAAATTTAAATTTTTTTTCTTTGAGTTGCTTTTTGTTATATTTAGATCTATACGATTTGGATCCGGTTGCGATGACTTCTTACGCGGTAGCAATTTCCTTTTTTGTTTGTTACTTCTTTTTTTATTAGATTTTTCGGATCGAATTGTGTCGATACGCTATATGTATATTTATGTACGTGATGCGTGACATTCATGTGTAATTTGATCCGGTAACGATGATCGCATTTCTTGCATTAGCAACATTATTGTTTAAGACGTTTAAAATTTTAATTTTTCAATGCATTTTTATTTTATAATTTTAGATCCGCGCACTCTTAATCCCTATTGCGATGATCGCATCTTTTGCGTTAGCGATATTCTCTTATTAATTCTCGAATAATTTTGATTTCATTTTTCTTAATTCTTGATGTGAATCTTGTTTCAATTTTAATCTTAATCTTGTTTGAATTTAGATTTAAGTATTGTTATCTTTTTTTTATTATTAATCTGGTTATTAAGTTTGGATTAAAACTTTTGCTAATTACTGTTGAATTATCGCGTGTTTGAATTGTATATTTATCGCTCATTTTATCCCCATTGGCAAAATGTATCCCAATTCCCATGATGTGTAAAATAATTTTGTTGCTTTCCTTTATTTCGCTCATATCTTGCTACAATATTAAAACCTCTTTTTTCAAAAATATCAAACAATTCTCGATTCAATAATCGAGCCCTTTTTTTTAAACCCTGTAAGTCGACTGCTTTTTAGCATCGCTATCGACCTAATGCACACACATGCACCTCTAGGGTAACCTCTCTTCGTTTGCCTTATGAAATAATGGTCATGTCCCTCGAACGTAGGGATACTTTAGCAAAAAACGCTTACAAATAATATCATCATAGTCCCTTCGATATAAAGATCATAGTCCCTCGATGACCCTTCGAGTTGCCTACGAAAAGATGATCTTGTCCCTCGATGACCCTACGGAAAAATGATGGTAGTCCCTTCGAATTGCTAAGGTATCCTTACATGTTGCCTTCTATGACCATTCGATGACCCTTCGCCGTCCCTTCATATCCAATAGATAGGACTACCTACCCACTAATGGTATGGATAATACTATCTCTCAAGGAAGAGGATAAGTACAAGAAAGACCTTATAAATTAAGGGTAAGTAACTTTTAAATGCTTGCTCACAACTAAAAAAAACAAATACTTTTCACACCTCACACTTTCAAAAATATTTTCAAAAACAAACACTTTGTATACATTCTTACACGAATTATTACAAAGTCAACTTTTACAAAATATTTTCTGAACACACACCACATTTCCAAAAAAGCAAGTTAAAGTGAGCAAGCAATTAAGAGCCCGTAGATAACTGCGGATGAAAAGGGGTGCTAACACCTTCCCTTTTCATAACTTACCCCCCGAACTCAAAATCTTTTCAAAAAGGTCTTTCCTGTTCTTTTCACCTTTCCGAAATAAATTGGATAAAAGAAAAGTCGGTGGCGACTCTTGCTAACCGCAACATGTTTTGCGAAAACAAAATTAAAAAGTCAGTTCTCCACCGTATTACACCTATACTAACAAAGTACAGAGCCTTCTTTACCAGAAACTTAGCTGGTAAACCTGGGATTCCTCCCTTGGTGGTCAGGTGAGTCCTGACTTCTGATTCGTCCAAATAAATTGCTTTTTCAATGGCCTGATCCTTTGGAATTTCTTCCAGTCCAGAAAAAGGAGCTTGATCAGTGATATGCAGATCAGTCAGGTGAGAATACTCCTCCAGCATTGGTGTGAGCTGGTAATCCGAGAATGTGAAACAGTGATAGACCGGATCGTAAAATTGAACGAGTGCCTCCAGGATTCCCTCAATTACATGGACCCTTAATAGAGGTAGCAGACCTCCGTACTTGGCTCTGAAAGTGTCAGGGTTAGTGATCATCCTTGCTAATCCTCTCAAATCCCCTAGTTTTGGAACCTTGAAGGTATACTTGTGAGTTTTTCGTCTACCGAAATCCATGGGCGCAATCTCATTTCTATGATATTTGCAATCATTGTCTTAGTTTAATTTGAAAAAGAGAGACTAGAAGAGAATTTTGTTTTTGCTTAATGTTTTTTTAAAAATGAATGGATGAATGCAGCACACAAAAACATAGAAAAAACATGGGGTCAAAGGGTCGGTGTCATGAAGTCAAGGCTCTACCCATCCCAAAGGTTTATACTAGTGATTTTTGTACCTGTCTCTCAAAATCATTGATTCTTGTCGAGATAACATCAGCGGGCCAGGAACCGTGCTAGGTGATGTATTTCGAAGAATCTCAGAAGAGGGTAGTATCGCGTGATAACTATTTCCGATAGCTTCCGCACTACTGAAAGAGGTTTTTCCTAGGTGAATACTCAATCTTTCCACATGCGGCATCACACGCATTCCCATTGGCAGAAAAATAAACACATATATCAATTAGGAAAAGTAGTATATATATTTGTCCTAATGTCCTAGACTTTTTAAGAGCTATGAATCCTATGATCCTAACAGAAAATGGCTCCCCGACGGAGGCGCCATTCTGTGGTACCTTCCCAACTTAAAGGTTTTTTTACCTAAGATCCTAGTAAGGGCCGATCCTAGCAATAATGACATTCCCCGATGGAACCGTCATTCGGTGATACCTTGTGAACCCAAGGATTCGTCCTAAGAGAAGGTATCAACTAGAGATGTAAGAGAGACAAGATTCCTTTGTTTGGCCCCACGATGGGCGCCATTTTTTTTGTGGAAAATGGGGACGACAAGATCTTACCAAGTCGCTCCCACTGTGGTCGCCATTTTTCTGTAGCGCGGTTTTTGTGGTTTCGAATCACAATCGCGTTGGTACTACAGTTCGATTCATTTTTTATCCCATTGAAGCTGATGAAGGAAGGGAAATAGATGTCTCTAATTAACCCTGCTTGTAAACTGAGGTAAATAGTCAAAACTGTTGGTTTACAGATGCGGCTTTAGTTTGTGGGTCTCTCTCTGCTTATTTTGTTTAGAACGAAATACCGGGATTGTTCATGGGGAATTTGTTGGGATACTGTGCTAGATTGGCTGGAGGTAGGGGACTTTGGGGTTTTTCGATTAGTGTGCTCGCTAAGATTCTTTTTCAATCTTATGCCTACGTATTCCCGGGATAGGGAAATCAGAGCGATTGTAGTTCCTCCTATTCTATGGGAGGAAATGGTGTTTTGGTGTCTTGTTCAAAGCCCAAGACATGAAGCTAAAGGTGGTTTGTATCTTGTTCAAAGCCCAAGATGTGAAGCTGAAGGGTCTATTTGTATCTTGTTCGAAGCCCAAGATGTGAAGCTAAAAGGGTGTTGACTTTAGAGAGAATTTTTCATCTCTAAAGGGGGGTATTTGGTCTGTTTGTCACAACTGTTGGGTGACTGATTATAAAGGATAATTACTTTAATTGGGATATGCGAATCTAGCAATGCCATAATTTCCTTTATAGGGGATTTTTAACCTGAAGGAGAAGACTTTAACTCAGTTTAGAGCAATGCCATCTTTCCTTAGGAATTTCTCATGCTAAAAGAGGGACAGTGGGTGGATGTAAATAATCCAGAGGCTTGCCGCTTACAGCAATTAGATGGGGGAAAAAGGAGTTGTTGATGTTTGTATGCTGTGACCAAAGCATGATTTGATGCTAAAAGGTTGATTGAATCAAACGGGGATTTCTTTATACAAAGCCTAAGAGGAGGCTATTGACCCAACAAGAGGATGCTTTTGTGTCTCGTACGAAGCCCGAGATAGAGGCTAAAAGGGTTGACTCAACAAGAGAGTGTTTTTATATGTGTCTTGTACGAAGCCCAAGACGGAAGCTAAAAGGGTTTGACTCAACAAGAGAGTCTTTTATACTCACCAAGAGAGTGACTTGTATCTCGTACGAAGCCCGAGATGGAGGCTAAGGGTGATCGACTCAACAAGAGAGTCTTTTTATACTCAACAAGAGAGTGTTTTGTATCTCGTACAAAGCCCGAGATGAAGGCTAAAAATGTTTGATCAACAAGAGAGTCTTTTATACTCAACAAGAGAGTAATTTGGTATCTCGTACGAAGCTCAAGATGGAGGCTAAAAAGGTTAGCTCCGCTGGGGAGAATCATTGTATAAAGCCCAAGAGGAGGCTAGGGTTACTGTTTCAGTTGAGTGACAGGTCCAGTATGTTGGTTAAAAGAGAAAATCAGTTTTTATATGGGTAATGTTGTTCTCATGGATTTGATCTGAGGACCGGGATTATTCCCAATTCTTTAAGGAGACGGGGAATCCAAAGGGTATTGAGACTGCCCAAGTCTACGGGTGTTTTTTCCTATTTTTGAAAGGAACTTGAGAATGTCTTCGAGACTCAAGGAGATTAGACTGTCCAAGTCTAGAGTTTTATCTTTCATACTATGCTTAAGAGAGATCAAGAGACAGTACATTCGCGCTAGAAAGATCTAGACTCTTTGAAAGACTGTTCTATTAAGATGACTAATTTCTGTTCCTATACCTTTAAGAGGTCGTCGGGACAATTTGTACGAAGCCCAAGAGGAGGCGAGAAAAACTTTTAAGAAGCCGAAGGGACAATTTGTACGAAGCCCAAGAAGAGGCAATCTTCTCGGAGGAAGAATCATTATACGAAGCCTAAGAGAAGGCTGTGAAAACTTCTAAGAAGCCGACGGGTCCTTGTACAACGCCCAAGAGGAGGCGGAGATGCTTTTAGGAAGCCTGTGGGTCCTTGCACTAAGCCCAAGAGGAGGCTGATGAACAGTTCCAGAAGGGGTTTCACTTGGAACATTGGCCTTCTGTATATGAACTGTTCAAGGGGGAGATTTCTTAGATCTAGTTATCTAAAACTGTTCTAAAAGAAAATTCTCATGGTTTAGGTTATGTTGAAATATCCGGGAGAACGTCAGATGTAAGGAGACGAGGTTTTGTCTAGTTCTAGACGTAGTTGTCAGGGAAACTCTAAATATCTATACTAGTATTACACAACCGATATGATTTTATGAAAGAAGACTTACAGTGAAACAACCCTACAATACAATTATATACATATGAAAGCGGTAAATGAAAGCGGTTAAACACTTACTCGGTTGTAGAGCTTCCATGCTGTATTGTTAGTTGTTTAACAAAGAGATTGAAAATAACAGTATGTTACAAAATCAAAGGAGAAAGTGCTTGTTGAAAGGAAAATTAGGGCTTATAGCTCAAGGAGAGGCCCAGGATTTTATCAGTGATCGCACTGTCGTTTTGTACATTGTACAGGGACTTATACAAGTGACTGAGGCCCAAGAAAGGTTTTCTGTACAAGGGGATGGGTCTTACACTCTCTCAAGAGGCCCAAAAATGATTGAAAGTGAACAAAGATGGGTCTTATAGCTCAAGGAGAAGCCCAAATGGTTTGTTTTAAACGGACGATCGCGCCGGGATTTTTTGAAAATGCAACGGGTCTTATACAATGTCTGGGGCCCAAAAATGGTTTTGGTTTTCAAAGGGGGTTGGGTCTTACACTCTAATAGAGGCCCAAAGTTTGAAAATGTTTTGTGAGGGTAAAAATCAAAGAAACCCTAATTTTGCTTTTCTTTAAAAGTAAATATTTAAAGAAAAATCAAATAAAAATGATAAAAATGCCAAATAAGTTTGAATAAACCATTTGTGATTTTTGTTTAAGGTTTGAAAAATGATGGATTAATCACAAGATGAATTAAAACTCATTTGGTTTTTTTTCAAAGTAAATATTCACTTTTAAATGTTTTAAAAAACAATTAAAAACGAATTTATTCACAAAAATACTAATTATATTAAATAAGTAATATAAATCTGTTTTTTTGTGGAATAAAATATTTTAATATTTTTGTGATTTTTTGCAAAAAGAAACAATAAAAAACAATTAAAATTAAAGGAGTTATTAATTTTCCAATTAATTAATAAAACATGAAAATATTTGAAAAAATAGCAAAAATGTGAGAAAACACAAAATGGTATGGGTGGGGTTTGAACCCACGACCTCAAGGTTATAGGGCGCGCGCCTTACCACTGGGGTGGTGATACATCCGTTGCTTGAAACAAACCAACAAATACACAATGCTTGCCTTGTTTCCTAGGCCTGGCCAAGGCAAGGCAAGGCAAGGCAAGTTTTGGCTCAGAAACGTGAAGGCCATAACTTTCTCATTTCTCCATGGATTGAGACAAAATTTAGGTCTATCCTGCCTAGAATTTCACAAGGAATCCAATGGTGGTGGTAGTTTTTCAAGATTATGTCCCCATTTTAAAACCTGATAGTGGTTTTGAAATAGGCCTCCAATTGCATTTTCTGTGCTATCTCATGACACAGGCAAGAATTGCATGGAAATTTGGTGCAAACACAACACATATAACATGTACAAGATGTGCATGATTAGTGGACCTCAAAGCAATGCATATTTTGGAAAGTTCAAGTCATGATGCTTACCTCTTTTTGAGCTTTTGGAGTTTTTTGTGCAATCTGCCAAGTTTCTTGTTCCAGAAATGTTTTGATGCTTTGGACACTCTCAAATGATCTTTTAGAAGCTTTTAGGATGGTTGGAATTAGATGGAAACCTCAGGGATGAGTTTGAGCTCTTTCTTGCAAAAGGGGCAAAAGTGGCCAAAATAGCAACTCCCTTAAATGGTGTTCCAGATGAGGGGAACCATTTGGGACAGTTCAAGGATGATATTTGGAGTGTGTTTGAGGTTTTATCTGGTTTGGAAAGTGACTGATTCAAGACATGGCTTGAAAAATGCAGAAAAAGGCCTATTTTGAGGTTTTGAGAGGTGACTTTGAGATTTAAGGATTACAGGTCACTTGTGTGAGTTTGGACAGCTTAGATATGACATATTGGATGTGTTTGGATCATAAGTTGTGGTGGAATTGCTCTCTAACTCAAAAACTCAGAGTTACCTTGCTAAAGAAGGTATTTTTGCCTAGAGAAAGAGATTTTGAGGAAAACATCTGTTTGATGGCTTTGGTGTACTCAAACTGAGCACAAATGAGCTCTATTTATAGTAGAGCAAGTTTGTTTTGGGATCAATAGTGAATGGCAACTGCAGCAGAGGTTTGGCCAATGTTGATCAATAGGAATCCAAGTCTCCTCTAGCCATTGACTATAGGTTAGAGCACAGAGGTGTGGTTCCCTAGTTGTTAGATCATTCTTGACTGAATTCAGTTGCAAATGTGTCAGTCCATGCCACCTTGGTGCATCCATTAAATGTTCCAATCCAAAATTGGAGTCTTGTCCCTCTTTTAGGGATTTATAGGTTTGGCATGCTACTTCTTGTTCCAAAGACTTTGGAGGCTTGGGTCAGTGTTTGTTCCCTTTAGATTTGATCCTCAGATGTGTCCAAAGTGATGACAAGGCTTGGAATTATCTGATTTTGCCAAATCGAGCAAAAGTGCAAAATTCTGCCTAGCCTTGGCAGTTTTCAGCCAGGCATATTGCCAATGTCATATCTCATGGCTCAAGTGGAATTTGATGGAGTTCTTGGCCATTTTGGAAAGCCCTCATATGATACAATAACTGTTTAATCATATTTGGTTTTGATACTTTTTGGATCCAAGTGAAAAATGTCCCTACATTTAGAAAAAAGTGAAGGCAGATTCTGACTTAGTGAAAATTTCACTAAGTGTTGGAAAAAGTGACATTCATGTTTTCAGCCACTTTGATCATTCCATAACTCAAAATCCATAATGAATTGGAATAAGGTGTAGTTGAAGCTTTTGTAGAGGGCCATGAGGGCTACAAATCCAGGTTTGGATGGGAAAAAATGGCCTTATGGTTTAGGAGTTATGATCCTCCAAAGTTGGTACCCTAGCCACTTTGTTCCATAACTTAGAAAATTTTCTAAGTTTTTTTATGGTTACCCCTTTTACAAGTTATCCCACTTTTCTTGATTTTTCTTGATGAATGATTATCCAAATCACACATTAACATCATTTTAGGGTCAAAGAACCATATTTGTGAAAAATCTCAAAAAGTCAAAGTTGACTTTTGTGCGCAGTTGACTTTTTGTCAGATGAATTCCAAACTGTGTGATCCTCTATGAAATCATGTCCTTGACCTAAATCAAACTTGATGGATTGATTTCATAAGTAGTATAGGGTGTATTGAATCATGTCCTAGGATTTGGGAGTATGCCCTGGTCAAAAGTCAAAGGCACAGTTGAGTTTTCCCGAGAAACCCTAATTGTGGTTCAGATGAAATTGAAACTTGTTGCTCAAGCTTCTTGGATCAATCCATTGTTTCAAATGGATCAATGTGATGTATTTGAGACCCTCAAATCCCCTCTTGAGGTCTTGGCTCATGTTTTATCCCAAAAGTCAACTTAGGGGTGAATTAGGTCAAGAAACCCTAATTCCTGATTTTTTATGAATGCATCCCCTAAAGCCAAACTGACTTAATGATTGGGTTCATGGTGTCCCTTGGAGCATCATAGGTTATGCTTTGAAGCATTGGCTCATGCCCAGAGGAAAATCTCCATCTGGAGGCCCTGGTCGACCAAAACCCTAATTTGGTGACACTGTCGATCGTGAGGCTTGATCCACTCAGAATGCTGCAACCTTGTGCTTGATTCTTGAAGTGGGAGTCCTCTTAATCCATTGTGGATGTTTGAGAGGTTATACAAGTTGAAGATCATGTCATTCCTTGATTGATCCTTTGTCTAGTGCTCAAAGAGGGCTTGAAACCCTAATTATTGTTTGTAGTGAGTGCTCACCCATCTTTGGGGAGACTGATGGTTCATCCATATTGTGATGATGATTTGCACAATGATGGGAAATATTAGTGGTCAAAATTTGGGGTATGACAGCTGGTTCTGGTATTTTCCTTTTCTTTGACCGGGGCTCTTGAGCCGTTGTCGGGTCATTAGTCTTTTGCCAAGTGAAAGAAGCGAGCAAATTTCTTCGATCTTCTTGATTTTCTACAACATGTTGCTCTAATATCTTAATCAAAGCATCCTTCTCTTTTAACAGTTGCTAAATTTTGGTACACTCCACATTCAGAATACGATACTTGTTCTTCCAAGATTTCTTTTCCCGTTGAACTTTGTTGAGAGCGACCTGAAGCTTTTCCGCATCAGTCATAAAATAAAGGACAGATTCCTTTAGCGGAAGAACTTCTTGACAAGGGCAAGGCATCCTTAGCTTGAAGGCTCTAGTTTGTACCCAGTAGAGATAAGGTTCCACAGAGACACAATATGGTTTTCCTAGAGACTCTCTTCCTTTCTTGTGAACATGTTTCCAGGCATGCACTATTTCTGTCTTTAGTGCCCTGTCATTTTCTCCTTCCTTGAAGAAAAGACCTTCCAGATGAACATTACGCGGGAT
Organism: Lathyrus tuberosus; assembly: GCA_022829125.1. Lineage (NCBI taxonomy): Eukaryota > Viridiplantae > Streptophyta > Magnoliopsida > Fabales > Fabaceae > Lathyrus > Lathyrus tuberosus. The sequence continues at coordinate 1,832,169 of JALAZF010000057.1, forward strand.
ATGTCTCATCGGGTATCCGAGTTGACGGCGAACTAAAATTGGATGATAGTTGATTCCTCCTTTAGTTCCTATGAGGGGTACATTTGGGAGCATGGAAGCATGGCTCTACCCATCCCCAAATGTTGTACTATGGTAAATTTTTGTACCTGTTCCCAAAATCATTGACCCCCTAGGGATGGAAACAGCAAGCTGGTTCACCCGAGCGAGCTGTAGCATCCTAGGGTAATCTTAATTGAGTGTAGTATCGCGTGTCAACTATTTCCGATAGCTATCGCACTACAAAATAGCCACATGGTTACTGTCTTTTAAATCCTCAGTTTCATGGATACCACAATCGGACAATCTGCTTTCAAAACCGAAGTCGTTAGGCATTGAATCCGCAAAGGGTATCTCCACTGATTTGATGGTCTACCGGGACAGCTTATTCGGGATTCACTCCCTGTAAGACCGCCCATCTATGCATCACCTATCTTAGGTATCACTCATACTTTCCATATGCGACATCACTCGCATTCCCATTAGCGGAAAAATAAACACGGATATCAAGCAGGAAAAGCGATATATATAGTATGATTCCTAAAACTAACATCCTAGACCTCTTAGGAATTCTAGTCTTAGTCCTAGTTTGGCTCCCTAGCAGAGTCGCCATTTTTACTGTAGCGTGCGATTTTTGTCGGTGATGCAACCACCTTAATCGTCATGGGTTCCTCCCTCACTGCAATGGTAGGGAAGGGGTGCTACTTTCTGATTTCTTAGTTATCCCATGAAGCTGGAAGGGAAAGGGAAGATATCTAAAACTAACCTTGCACGCAAATGTTTAACTGAACAAACGCTAAGAGAGATTCGGGGAGTTCGGGGTCAGGTTATACAATGAGAAGTTCTCAATTACCCATCCTATATGTGGTTATCCACAAATTATTAGTTTTAGGTTCTGCTTTTATACTTGATGGTGTTTATCTGTTGATGGGTTGGGGAAAGTTTCTTCTTCGGGTGATATGAGAGAGAGTTTTTGATGATTTTGGTGAGGTACTGGACCTCAGTTTTGATTGGTTTGAAGGTACTTGACCAAGAGTTTTTGATTGGTATGAAGGTACTAGACCTAAAGTTTTTGATTGGTATGCTCGCTAAGATTTCACAATCTTATGCCTACGTATTCCCGTTTAAAGAAACAGGGAAATCAAAGCAATCGTAGTTCCTCCTATTCTATGGGAGGAAAAAGATGTTTTGGTGTCTTGTTCAAAGCCCAAGATTGAAGCTAAAAGGTTATTTTGTGACTTGTTCAAAGCCCAAGATGGAAGCTAAAAGTTTGAGTATTTGTGTCTTGTTCAAAGCCCAAGATTGAAGCTAAAAGTTTGACTGAGAGAGAATTGGTCATCTCTAAAGGGAGACATCTTTGTCTGTTTATCATAATTGTTGGGTGACTGTTTATAAAGGAGAATTAGTTTAACTGGGATATATGAATCCAGCAATGCCATAATTTCCTTTATAGGGGATTTGTCCCGAAGGAGAAAACTTTAACTCAGTGTAGAGCAATGCCATCTTTTCTTAGGAATTTCGCATACTAAGAGAGGGACAGTGGCGTGGATGTAAGTAATCCAGAGGCTTGCCATTTACAACAATTAGATGAAAGAAAGGGAGTTTTAATTTTTCTGTTTTTGACATGTGATAAACAGAGAAATGACTTCCTACAGAGGGATTTTGATTTTTGTGTGCCTGATCAAAGCCCAAGGTTGAAGCTAAGAGGTTGATTGACTCCACTAGGGAAGTCCTTATACAAAGCCTAAGAGGAGGCTGGGAATGACTGACTCAACAAGAGAGTGTTTATATATGTCTTGTACAACGCCCAAGATTGAGGCTAAAAGAGACTGACTCTTTTGGGAGTATCATTATATAAAGCCTAAGAGGAGGCTAAAAGTTACTTTACGGACTCAGCTGAGGATTTTTTAGGTATCTTGTACAAAGCCCAAGATTGAGGCTGAAATGAGTTTGACTCTGCTTAGGATATTATTTCTCATAGCCTAAAAAAAGGCTGGGAGGAATTGACTCCGCTGGGGAAGATATTTGTTCCCAGCTTAAAGAGAAGGTTATGAAGATTTATGTCTTGTACAAAGCCCAAGATTGCGGCTAAAAGGATTTGACTCAACAAGAGAGTGTTTTTATCTGTCCTGTACAAAGCCTAGGATTATGGCTGAACAAGCTGGAGAAATCATTATACAAAGCCTAAGAGGAGGCTAACTTTGTTAGGGGAAATCTTTATGCCAAGCCAAAAGGGAGGCTGGAAAAGATTGTCTCAACAAGAGAATGGTTTTTATCTGTCTCGTACAAAGCCTGAGATTGAGGCTAAAAAAGGATTTACTCAACAAGAGAGTACTTAAAAATGATTGACTCAACAAGAGAGTCTAAAAAGGTGATTGACTCAGAAAGAGAGTCTAAAAAAGTGATTGACTCAACAAGAGAGTCTGAAAAAGTGATTGACTCAACAAGAGAGTCTGAAAAGGTTAGTTCCGCTTGGGGGAATTATTGTACAAAGCCCAAGAGGAGGCTGGAATGCAGAGGGAAGGATCATTATACAAAGCCTAAGAGGAGGCTATCTTATGTTGGGGATTCTTGAGATCCTGAGGCAAGTCCAAATGGGGAATCAACTCCTGTTGAGGGTTACAGAAGAGTTGATAGATCAGAAACCTTGAGGTTCTGATTTGGGATAGTGTTATACTGATGATAAACTGACCCTGGTTGGGGAATTTTTAGGAGAGAAACTAGGTTTTAGAACCCACAAGTTTCAACTCGGCTGGAGATTAATCCAGAATCCGGGGTTTCTCCTATATTTTGTAGGGAACTTGAGAATGTCTTTGAGACTCAAGGGGATTTAGACTGTCCAAGTCTATTGGTATTTATCTTTGTATTACGCCCAAGACGAGGCTGACTCTTTTAAGGGATGAGTATCAACCCTAAAATTGGTCTGAGGGTTTTGACTCTTTTTAGAAAGACAACTCTAATGAAGGATGACTAAGTTCTGTCCTATACCTTTAAGATGTCTTCCGGGTCCTTGTATTAAGCCCAAGAGAAGGCATGAGAACTTCTAAGAAGCCGAAGGATCCTTGTACAAAGCCCAAGAGGTGGCGGGGATGCTTTTAGGAAGCCTGTGGGACCAAACCAAAGAAAATTTAAAGAGATGTCATTCACCGAGAATGAATCATTTCTGAACAGTTCTGGGGTTTGAAGAAATTCAAGAGATGTCATTCACCGAGAATGAATCATTTTTGGGGAATAGAATTTCTTTGACAATTTCTAATAGTGACAGCCTAAGAAAAGGTTCACCGAGAATACTGCATTTCTCTTTGTTCCATATTGTTTAAGCCTAAGAGAAGGCAAGACTGTATCTGGAAATCCTATGGGGATCTAGTTTTGACCGTATTAAAGAGTGACCAACTGGCTTTACCTAGTTCTAAACCTAGTTTCCGGGGAAAACTCTAAATAACTATACTAGTATATATACAGTTGATATATGACAAGTATGTAAAAGGGTATGAAAGAAGACTTACAGTTGAGCAGCTTCCTACAATACAGTTATATATATATATGGAAGAGAATAAATGAAAGCTATTAAAACTTACAGGTGAGCAAGCTTCCATGCTGTATTGTTAGTTGTTTAAAGAAATTAAAGAAAATTTTGATAACAACTGTATATTAGAACCTAAATCAAAAGGGAAGTTGTTTTTTTGAAAAGATTGTTGGGGCTTATACTCGAGGAGAAGCCCAAGATTTAACAGTGATTGCACTGTCGTTTCGAAGATTGTACTGTGATTTAAACAATGATTGAGGCCCAAAGAGATTTTCTGTACAAAAGGGTTGGGTCTTACACTCTATTAGAGGCCCAAGGTATTTTTAAAAGAGATGGGGCTTACAACTCAAGGAGAGGCCCAAGTGATTTGATTTTAAACTGGCGATCGTGCCGAAGTTCTTAAAAAATGTGTTGGAACTTATACAATATCTGAGGCCCAAAAAGGTTTTGGTTAAAAGGGGATTGGGTCTTACACTCTATTAGAGGCCCAAATATTTATTTTTGTACAAGTGGTGGGGCTTACAACTCAAGGAGAGGCCCATGTGATTTCTGTTTGAAAATGGCGATCGCGCCGAGATTTTTCATCGGGTCGAGACTTATACAATATCTGAGGCCAAAAAATGGTTTATGTACAACAAGGGTTGGGTCTTACACTCTATTAGAGGCCCATGAGTGTTTGAAATTTTAAAATCGGGAGAAAACTCTAATTTTAAATAAAAATGTTATTTTTCAAAGGAAATTAAATGAAAAAAATGATATTAAATACCAAATATATTCAAAAATAAGTTGTACACCTTGAAAAATATTTTGAAAAACTATGTTTAATTACATGAGAGTTTGAAATTCAATTGGTTTTGAAAGATCAAAGTAGGGATTCCATTTAAAAATGTTTAAAAACAAATAAAATGAAATTAATTACAAAAATTCTAACTATATTAAAAAAATAATATAAATTGGATTTTTTTGTAAAATAAAATAATTTAACATTTTAGTGAATTTTGAGAAAAAGAATCAATTCAAAAACATAAATATTCAGAGAGAAATTAATTTTTGAATCAACTAACAAAAATAACAAAATATTCAAATATTTGAAAATTTGAAAAAGGGCGCCAAGAACACCAAGTTCTTGCCCGCGTGCCCTGTTTTTGCAGATTTTCATTTTCTCACTTTTCTCCATGATTTCTCAATGGTTTTGCACGATTCAAGTACCAATCTTGCTCGCTTTTGAACAAGGATCACAACCATATAGTTTAAATGCATTTATTTTGAGTATTGAGTGAGAAATCAGAAGAAAACTTCAAGAACCCAAATTTCAGCATAAACACAATGAAATTCCATACACGATTTATTCAGGGCAATTGATTGAGGGTTATCACTCCATACATGATTATGAACATGTGGCAAAATTATTGTGCAGTAAAATATGAATGTATCATGGAGTTTGAAGAGCTCATGCTTACCTCTTGCAGCTGGTGATCGAGTTTGGTGATGGAGGTGTTGTAAGTTGGTTCCAATGATCTGGACAGCTTTCTTAGGTGCCAAGGAGTATGTATGAATGCTTGGAGTGGTTTAAAATGAACTGGAACTTGAGATGGTACCCCAACTGCAACTCTGCTAAAAGCTTGAGCAGTTGGCCGGTGATTTTGTGAAATTGATGTTCCAGATGTTATGTAAGAGTTTGGATCACTTCTATATGTTATATGTGAGGTGTGTGAACCATTGGTTTGGTTGGAATCACTCTAAAATGCAAAACCCGATAATGACTTGCAAGAGAAGGTGTTTTGGGAGTGAAAGTGGTGATTCTGAGAAAGGCATCTGTTTAGGGCCTTTGGTGTACTTAATCTAAGCTCAAATGAGCTCTATTTATAGTAGAGCAAATTTGTTTTGGCATCAATAGTGTTTGGCAGCTTGGATCAGATTGTGTTGAATGCCTTAATTCTTTAATCAAGGGTCTCCTCTAGCCATTGACTTATGCCAACCTTTGCAGGCTTAGGTCCTCTGTTGTATGAGCTTATCTTGACTCATTTGGTTGATCATAGACTGATACATGCGAGCTATATGCATCCATTAAATGTCTCAAAACAAAATTGGAGCCTTGAGGCATCTTTAGCGTTTTAGGTTTGGCATGGCTACTTGTGGAATCTTGGACTTGGGAGGCTTATGGATCAGTGTTTGTTCCTTGGTTGTTCCACCTTGAGGTGTGCAGATGGATAACCATGTTTATTTTTGCACAATTTGATCAATTCGAGCCCTAATGCACAAATCTGCCTTGCCAAGACAGTTTGCAGCAAGGCATGTTGCAGCTGTCATAACCTCTAGCTCAGGTGGAGTTTGATGGAGTTCTTGGACATTTTGGAAAGCTGACATATCCTAAATCAACATGATGTCCAACTTTGGTTTTGATCCAACTTGAATTACAATGAAAAATGCCTTTACATTTTGGAAAAAATATGGCAGATTCTGACTTAGTGAAAATTTCACTAAGTGTTGGAAAAATGTCATTTTCATGTTTTTAGCCATTTTGATCACTCCATAACTAAAAATCCATGAGGAATTGGAACTTGATGTAGTTGAGGCTTTTGTAGAGTGTAGAAAGTCCTACAAATCCAGCTTTGGATCACCCAAAGTGGTTGCTTGGATATCAAGTTATGATCCTAGGAAGTTGGTACCCTAGCCACTTTGTTCCATAACTTAGAAAAATTCTAAGTTTTTTTATGGTTACCCCTTTTACAAGTTAACTCACTATTCTTGATTTTTCTTGATGAATGATGATTCAAATCACATATTAACATTGTTTTAGGGTTAAGGAACCTTGGTTGACCAAAAAATCAAAAAGTCAAACTTTGACTTTTGGTACAATTGACTTTTTCATCAGATGAAATTTTGACTTCGCGATCCTTTTGTGGAATCAACCCTTGGGCTCAATTAAACTTCATGGATGGCCTCCAATGGTATTTAGGTATGTCTTGGACCTCTCCCCAAGGTTTGAGATCAAGGGTAGGCCAACAATCAAGGGTAGGGTTGACTTTTTCCATCAGAAACCCTAATTTGTGATAAGATGGGTTTGAGTTCTTGTGGCTTATGATTTGAGCTCGTTGAGTCAATCAAATCTTGTAAACATGTTAATGTGATGTATTTGAGGTCTTTGAAGTTCATCTTGAAGCTTCAAGCCATGCCTTACTTCACAAGTTAACTAAAGGGTTGAATTAGGTCAAAACCCTAATTCCTGATTTTTTGATAGATGGACCCTCAAGGTGATTTTTCCATTATGGATGGGCACTTGAGATTCCTTTGAGCTTAATGGACCAAAAATTAAGGAATTGGCTTATGCCCAGATGGAGATTTTCATCTGGAGGCCTCAGTCGACCAAAACCCTAATTTGGTGACACTGGCGATTTTGAGGCTTGATCCACTTGGAATGCTGCAACCTTGTGCCTGATTCTTGATGTGGGAGTCCTCTTGATCCTTTGTGGATGTTTGAGAGGTTAGACAAGTTGAAGATCATGTCATTTCTTGATTGATCCTTTGTCTAAGTTCTCTGAGAGGGCTCAAAACCCTAATTCTTGATTGTAATGAATGCTCACCCATCTTTGGGGAGACTGATGAGGCATGATGGTTCATCCATATTGTGATGATGATTTGCACAATAATGGGAAATCTTGGTGGTCAAAATTTGGGGTATGACACCTCTGAGGGGATGTTTGACTTATTTTGTGTGCCTTGATCAAAGCCCAAGGTTGAAGCTAAAAGATTGATTGACTCCACTGGGGAAGTCCTTATACAAAGCCTAAGAGGAGGCAGGAAAAGGCTGACTCAACAAGAGAGTGTTTATCTTTCTTGTACAAAGCCCAAGATTGAGGCTGAAAAGAGACTTGACACTTTTGGGGGATATCATTATACAAAGCCTAAGAGGAGGCTGGGAGAAATTGACTCCGCTGAGGAGTATGGTTTTATCTGTTTTGTACAAAGCCCAAGATTGAGGCTGGAAAGAGGTTTGACTCTGTTTAAGGAAATTTATATGGTGTCTTGTACAAAGCCCAAGATTGAGGCTAAAAGGTCGAATTATTCAGCTGAAGATATTTATGGGTATCTTGTACAAAGCCCAAGATTGAGGCTGACTTTAGCTGAGGAAAAGAAGGATCATTATACAAAGCCTAAGAGGAGGCTGAGAGATGATTACTCAATAAGAGTGTTTTAAGGTTATTAACTCAACAAGAGAGTATCTTTATGTGTCTTGTACATAGCCCAAGATTGAGGCTAAAAAGGGGTTGACTCAATAAGAGAGTTCTTTTTATCCGTCTTGTACAAAGCCCAAGATTGTGGCTGAACAAGCCGGAGAAATCATTATACAAAGCCTAAGAGGAGGCTAACTTCTGCTAGGGAAAATCATTATACAAAGCCTAAGAGGAGGCAGGCTTCTTCCGAGAATTATTGAGATCCAGAGGCAGGTCCAAGTTGGGGGGTCAACCCTTGCTGAGGGTTTACAGAAGAGTTGAGGTATCAGATGCCTTGAGGTTCTGATGATAAGCTGGCCCTAGATGGGGAAATTTAGGGTGAAAGACTGAGTTGAGGATTTTAAAATCTACTGGAGATGGATCGAATGATCAGGGTTTTTCTCGTATTCGTAGGGAACTTGAGAATATCTTTGAGATCCCATAGGGGATTAAACTGTCCAAGTCTACTGGTATGGAAAGTGTATCTTTGTATGATGCCCAAGAGGAGGCAGAAAGACTTAAGGGATAAATATCAATCCTAAATTGTCCAAGGTTTTGACTTTTTTAGAAAGATAGCTCTAACAAAGGATGACTAAGTTCTGTCCTATACCTTTAAGAGGTCTTCAGGGTCCTTGTATTAAGCCCAAGAGAAGGCATAAGAACTTCAAAGAAGCCGGAGGGTCCTTGTACAAAGCCCAAGAGGAGGCGGGGAATGCTTTTAGGAAGCCTGTGGGTCCCAAACCTAAGAAAAGTTCAAGAAAGGTTTCACCGAGAATAATTCCTTTAGTGAACAATTATAGGGTTTGAAGAAATTCAAGAGAGGTTTCACCGAGAATAATTCCTTTCTAGGGAATTGAATTTCTTTGAAAATTTCTAATAGTGACAGTTTGAGAAAAGTTTCACAGAGAATAATGACTTTCTCTTTGTTCCAGATTGTTTAAGCCCAAGAGAAGGCAAACCTGTATTTGGAATTCCTATGGGGACCTAGTTTTGACTGTGTTGAAAGAGTGACCACTGGCTCTATCTAGTTCTAGACCTAATTGCCGGGGAAAACTCTAAGCAGATATACAAGTATATATACAATTGATATATGACAAGTATTTAAAAGGATATGAAAAAAGGACTTACAGGTGAGCAAGCTTCTAGTAATACAGTTATATATATATGAAAGCAGGTAAAGAAAGCTGATAAGACTTACAGGCGAGCAAGCTTCCATAGTAACAGCTGTATGGTTAGTTGTTCAAGAAATTAAAGAAAGTTTTGATAAAAGCTATGAATTTGAACCTAAATCAAAAGGGAGATTGTTTTTGAAAAGGTTGTTGGGGCTTATACTCAAGAAGAGGCCCAGATGAAAACAGTAATCGTACTGTTATTTTGTAAATTGTACTGGGGTTTATACAATGACTGAGGCCCAAAAAGGTGTTATTTACAAAAAGGGTTGGATCTTACAACTCTAGGATAGGCCCAAACTTTTGAAAAAAGAAAAGAAATGGGACTTACAACACAAGGGTAGGCCCAGGTGATTTGTTTGAAAACGGCGATCGCGCCGAGATTTTTGAAAATACAATGGGTCTTATACAATGACTGAGGCCCAAAGAGGTTTTGGTTAAAAAGGGATTGGGTCTTACACTCTAATAGAGGCCCATGAGTTTATTTAAAAAGAAAGATGGGACTTACAACACAAGGGGAGGCCTAGATGATTTTTGTTTAAAAGGGCGACGATCACACCGAGATTTTTTTAAAATCGTATCGGGACTTATACAATGACTGAGGCCCAAAAATGGTTTCCTATACAAAGGGGTTGGATCTTACACTCTATTAGAGGCCCAAAGATTTTTTGGAAAGATTTGTTAGGGTGATAGTGGTCAAAATCCTAATTTTTGGTTTTTAAATGTATTTTAATTGAATAAAAATTCAATTAAAATAATCAAACATGTGAAAAAAGGTTGTGATCTTCGATTTATATTTGGAAATCATGTTTCATTCATGGGATGATTTAAAAATCATTTGAATTATGCAAACCCAATAGAAAGAAATATTTTTTATGTTTAAAAACAAATAAGAATATTATTCTTTACAAAAATATCAAATATATGAAATAAATAATATTTTTGTGAAATTTTCATGGAATAAAATATTTTAATATTTTTGGGAATTTTCAAAAAAAAGAACCAATAAAAAATAATTAAAATTGAGAGAGAAATTAATTTTTGGATTAATTAACAAAAACATGAAAATATGAAAAATAGCAAAAAACATGGCAAAGTGATAAAATGGTCGGGGTGGGGTTTGAACCCACGACCTCATCCACAAACACACATGCGCGCTACCACTGGGGTGGTGATACATCCGTGTATCAAAACTACCCCATAAATACATAAGGGGTGCCAAGTTTTCTGGCCTGGCCAAGGCAATGCAAGACAAGTTTTGGCAATTTAAGTGAAGCCTCTAACTTTCTCATTTCTCCATGGATTGGGACAAAATTTAGGTGCATCTGACCCTGAATTTCATGACGAATCCAATGGTGCCCTTGGAATTTTCAGAAAATGTCTCCTCCTCAAAATCCGATAGTGATTTCAAAAGAGGCATATTTCTGCATGTTTTATGCTATCTCATGATACAAGCAAGAATTGCATGACAGTTTGGTTCAAACAGAACATATATAACATGTATGAGATGTGTATGATTAGTGGACATCAAAGGAATGCATAATTCAAAGAGTTCAAGTTGTCATGCACTTACCTCTTGGAGCTCCTTGTGCTAACTGTCAAGTTTCTTGTGCCAGAAGTGATCCAATGCTTTGAACACTCTCAATTGATCCCTTAGAAGCTTTTAGGATGATTAGAACCAGGTGGAATCCTCAGGAACAAGAACAGACCTTTTCTTGCAAAAGTGGCAAAAGTGACTAATATAGCAACTCTCTCAAATGGTGTTTCAGATGAGGGAAACCAATTGGGATAGTTTGAGGATGATATTTGGAGTGTGTTTGTGGCCTTGTTTGGTTTTGGAAGTGACTGAATCAAGACATGGCTTGAAAAATGCAAAAAAGCCCAATTTTGAGGTTTTGAAGATGGATTTTCTGCTTTTTGTGTTTCAGGTCACAAGTGAGTGTTTGTATAGCTTAGATATGACATATTGGATGTGTTTGGATCATGAGATGTGGTGGAATTGCTCTCTAACTCAAAAACTCAGAGATGACTTGTAAAAGAAGGAATTTTGGCCTAGAGAAAGGGATTTTGAGGAAAGCAAGTGTTGTAGTGCTTTGGTGTACTCAAATTGATCACAAATGAGCTCTATTTATAGTGTGTTAAGTTTGTTTTAGCAGCAATAGTGTGTGGCAACTGCAGCAGGTCTATGGCCAATATGGATTAAATGGAATCTTTAGTCTCCTCTAGCCATTGACTTGAGGTTAGAGCACATGCCTATGGTCTTTTGGTTCTGAGATAAGGCTTGACTCATTTAGTTAAACTTGCCTCAGTTCATGCCACCTTGATGCATCCATTGAATGCATTGAAACAAAATTGGAGTCTTGGCACTTTTTAGCTCTTTTTAGGTTTGTTATGGCTAAGTGTAGATTCTTGGACTTTGGAGGCTTGGGGATCAGATCATTTTCCTTTTGTTTTATCCTCTGATGTGTCCAAATGGATGACAAGGCTTGGAGTTGTCCAAATTTTCCAAATCGAGCAAATGCACCAAACCTGCCTTGCTTAGGACAGTTGGAAATGGTGATTTTGAGAGATTCATATCTCCCTGCTTAGGTTGAGTTGTGGGAGGCTCTTGTGCTTTTTGGAAAGCCCTCATCTGATACAAACCATATGTGATCATAGTTTATCCTAAAACTATTTGGATCCAACTGAAAAAACCTCATGAACATTGATGTTCAAGGCTGGTAACTTAGGCAGATTTTCACTAAGTGTTGGAAAAAGTGTCATTTTCATGTTTTTGTGATTTTGATCAATCCCTAACTCAAAATCCATGAAGAATTGGAGTCTGAGGAAGTTGAAGCTTTTGTAGAGTGTAGCAAGACCTACAAATCCAGCTTTGGATCACCCAAAATGGTTGCTTGGATCTCAAGTTATGATCCTTGGAAGTTGGTACCAAAACCACTTTTGTTCCATAACTTAGAAAATTTTTGGTTTCTTATGGTTGCCCCTTTTGCAAGAAACCTCACTTTTCTTGATTTTTCTTAATGAATGATGATCAAAACCATACATTAACATTATTTTTGACCTAGGGGAACCATATTTGTGAAAAATTCCAAAAAGTCAAACTTGGTTTTATGCACAGTTGACTTTTTATCGGATGAAATCCAAACTGTGTGATCCTTTGTGAAATCAAATCCTTGACCTAAATCAAACCTAATGGATGGATTCCATAGGTGTTATAGGGTGTATTGAATCATGTCCCAAGGTTTGGGAGCATGTCTTGCTCAAAAGTCAAAGGTACAATTGACTTTTCCTTCAAAACCCTAATTGTGGTCCAGATGAAATTGAAACTTGTGAATTAAGCTTCTTGGATCAATCCATTATTGAAAATGGATCAATGTGGTGTATTTAAGGCCCTTAAAATCATGTCTTGAGGTCCTGGCTCATGCTTTGTCCCAAAAGTCAACTTAGGGGTGAATTAGGTTAAGAAACCCTAATTCTTGATTTTTGGTAAATGCATCCCCTGAGGTTAAATTGATTTGATGATTGGGTCCATGAGGTCCCTTGGAGTATCTAGGATTATGTTTTGAAGCATTGGCTCATGCCCAGAGGAAAAATTCCATCTAGAGGCCTTGGTCGACCAAAACCCTAATTTGGTGACACTGGCGATCTTGAGGCTTGATCCACTTGGAATGTTGCAACCTTGTGCTTGATTCTTGATGTGGGAGATCTCTTGATCCTTTATAGGTGTTTGAGAGGTTAGACAAGTTAAAGATCATGTCATTCCTTGATTGATCCTTTGTCTAAGTGCTCTGAGAGGGCTCAAAGCCCTAATTCTTGATTATGGTGAATGCTCACCCATCTTTGAGGAGATTGATGAGGCATGAAAGTACATCCATATTGTGATGATGTCTTACACAATGATGGGAAATCTTGGTGGTCAAAATTTGGGGTATGACAGGCTGCTACAAAGGTTTTAAGATTCCTCAAATCTTCCCGTGCTAAAGGCATTTTATTTTCAGCTTCTAGTTCTTTAAAACTCCATGCTTTTGTGGATTCTGATTGGGCAAGGTGTCCTACTACTAGGAAATCTATTACTGGCTTTTGTGTTATCCTTGGATCATGACTTCTTTTTTGAAAATCTAAGAAGCAAAACACAGTTTCAAGATCCTCCACTGAAGCTAAATATAGAGTTTTAGCTTCTCTTACACGTGAATTGCAATAACTGCAATATATCTTCAATGATTTCATGATTACATTTTCTCAACCTGCATCAGTGTATTGTGACAGCAAGTCGGCTATGTATTTTGTGCATAACCCTGCTTTTCATGAAATGAGCAAGCATATAGAGTTGGATTGTCATGTGGTTTGAGAGAAAATCGTTTCCAAACTCATTCATTTGCTTCCTGTCTCCACTACTGCCCAGTTAGTTGATATTTTCACAAAACCTATGCACTCTCCAGCCTTTTTATCTATCATGACCAAGTTGGGACTCTGCAGCCTCCACAATCCAACTTGAGGGGAGATATTAGCTTATATATGTAAATATATATTATCTTTTTTCTCTTTTATGTATATAGATAATATATATTATAGAGTGCTTAGTTGGCAGGTGCTTACTGGCTTCTCATTTCATGTATATATATAGCTATTACACTGTATTGTACTACTGAGTTAAATGTAATAGATAAGCTTTTCATCTTCTTCCTTTTCAATGCGTTCGTTTTCCATTTTGTGTTATTCAATTATTGCATTCTGTTACACATATTCAGCCATTATCAACACTTATACATTATTAAAATAAATCAAAACTAATATTCATTCAAATTAGGGTTAAATAAGTTTTAGGTCCCTACAAATAACCCAACTTTGAAGTTTGGTCCCTAAAAAAATTTCCTTCAAACTTTTGTCCTCCTAAAGTTTTTCGTCCCTAACTCTAGTCCCTCCCATTAGTTTCCACTAACGGAGGATGATCTGGCGTGCCATGTGTAACCATTCGTTTGCATACGTGTTGTAATTATGCCACGTTGTATATTCTGATAAAAATAGAAGCTTAAAAGTCATTGTTTCGAAAATAGAAAAAGTGGAAATCGAATGTTTGTGTTTCATTTCATTGTCAAAGTGCTTGTGCCCTAGCAGAAGAAGTAACTCGTTCGTCAACTCGCAACTCTCTGAAGTGGTCACAAAGGAGTCGTACTTAGTTTCATAGCAGTGGTCCCAGGTAAGTGAATTTGTCTGCCATTGTTTGGTTTGTTCCATAGTTTAATGAGAAGTATGCGATAGTGGTCCCATGTTTGTTCTATTGTGTTCGTTCTGTTGATTGCAATAGTGGTCCCATGTTTGTGTTGTTTAATATATGTTTGCAATGGTGGTCCCCTGATTTCTATATATGTTTTTGGTTGTTATTGTTAGTAAACGTTGTGGGTAGTAATATTAGGTTTAGTTTAGTTTTGTCCAGAAATGGTAAAAATTAAAGTTATGTTAAATTTTGTGCACATGGTTATGGATAAGTTCTCTGTTGTTTTTTACATAAAGGGGTCTTTTGTAAAAGACACAAACCTAAAATACGAAGGTGGGAAAGTGTATGCGTTTAAGGGTTAGGATCCTGATTTTTGGAGTTTCTTTGAGGCTTGTGACTTAGTTAAGGAGCTGGTACTTGAGTTTGATCACACATTTGTTAAGATGTGGTGGAAGCACGAGGAAGGATCATTTGAAAAGGACTTAAAACTATTTAAGGATGACGGACATGCATTTGAGTTGGCCTTGTCTGCCATGGAATATCAGTGTCAGGTTGAAATTTACTGTGAACATAAGGTTAAAGGAGAAGACACAGCTATGGAAAGGATTAGAGAGAAAGGAAATGGAGTTAAAGGTGAGGAGAACGCTGACAACATGAGTGAATCAAGTGAAGAGTCTGATGAAGATTCTGTGGAAGACGTGCATTTTGAAGATAGTGAGGAGGAGAGAATGAGTGGGTTTGAGGAAGGCCTTGATGAGGTGTTTCTTAATAGGGCTGATGGGGAACATAAAAAAGAAGATGGTGCTAGTGTAGAAGTCAACACTCAGCAAGAGAAAAATGTATTTATAACTGAGGAGATAGGAAAGGAACATGTTATTGAGGATGAATACTTGACTGATGAGCTAGATAGTGGTGGGGATGATGATAGTGGTGATGAAAGGCCTTGTATTTTTAGGTATAGTGAGGAAGATTCATTGTGCAAGGATTATGTGTCACTGATTTTGGTATACTATTGTTTTGATATAATTGTCACTGTTATAGGTCACTTAATTATAGGTCACTGAATTACAGGTCATTTTTGGAATACTACTCTTTTGGAATAATTGTAACTGTTATGGCAAAACAATACTAGACATAAGTACAAACCAACATTTCATATTGATCAAATATTCATAACAAAACTACTATAGATATCATTAACACAACATTACATGTTGAGCAATTTTGCCATACTTAAACATAACAGAACATTGTTACATTTTGAAGAGTTGCTCAAAACATGTAATACCCCGTATTAATAAAGTGCTCAATTGGGTGTCAGATGAGTATCTATGCGCTCTATCTTTAATAAATCGGATTAGTGGAATGCTCTAAATACTTTAAGTGTTATCAATTGGGATCAATAGAGCAACCGATGAACTCAGAAGAGATCAATTATTTTAGTTTAAGAGAGAATTTTAAGGTAACTCTAATAATTGATCAATTGGTGTTAGACGATAAAATATCAACTGGAGATATTTTACTTTATTGGATAATATTATATAATAATAGTATTATATATATATATATATATATATATATATTTGTAAAGAGAAAGAGAAAGTTAGAAAAGGAGAAGAAAGAAAAGGAAATAAGAGAAAGGAAGAGAAGAAGAGAAAAAGTGGAGAAAGATGAACAAGAGAAGTTTATGGATCATCATCAATTCATCATCTTCTTCAAACTCCTCTTCAATCATCAAGGTGGGTTCTAGTTAGAACTTTAGTTTTATAGTTTTTGGAAAAATGTTTGATTTAGGTTAGAAATGTGGAATCAATGGATTTAACGGTTAAAAATTGATATAAACTGTGTTGAATGATCACACTATGCATATGAACATTTGTTGATACTTGTTATGCTGTTTGGAACTGATTTGAGATGAAAATGGTGATTTTTGGGAAGGACTGTCGAAGGGTTTATTTTTCTGCATATCGCAGTGCACGCTTAGCGCGGGTCTGCGCGCTTAGCGCGGTCTGGAGAATTTGCAACCTCTCCAAGCAGTGGGGAGTGCGCTTAGCGCGACCTGGAGTAAAAATAAAATTGTTTTTCTAAAATCCAAATTTTTTGATCCGTAACTCGGATCGAGACGTCCTTGGTATCGTTAGAAAGCCACGACGACCCTCTACCCAATAAAAAGCGAAAATATTGAGTATGATGTGGGATTAATTAATTAGTGGCAATTAAATGAAATTAATGTTTATGTGATATGTTGAAATCCATATCTTTTGGATCGTGAATCCGATCGAGGCATAATTATAGCTGATGTAAAGCTGTGAAAATATCCTACAGGATAAAAGTGAAAGTATTGATTTTGGTACCCGATTAAATGAATCGGAGGGAACCCGAAAGTGATGTTTTATGTGATGTGTGATTATATGTATTTACTTGTAATATTTATGTTATGCCATATCTATCTAATATTGTTGCTAAAATGAATGAGAGAATATGCATGTTAAAATGAATTAGGAAGAGTGAGGAAACTTTACCCCAAAACAAATGGTATAGTTAAGATTGTTATAATTCTAGGTGGTGAATAGAATTATGATAAACTCTGGACGGCGACGCTCGTGCATTCATTGACGAGTTCTGGCTTAGAGTAGGCAACTTAATAACAACGCTCGTTCATGAGAGGCCGAGGCGTGTGTCCATTACCGAACGATATAGAAAGAATAAGACACTAGTATGGAACATGTGTAATTGTTATGTTTTAATGTTAAAGGCATGAGAGGCCTAAAGGCTAGTGTGGCCTAGTGATTGTCGAATACAATCACGTTTATGTATATGATCACGTAATCGTAACCATTTTCTTTTGAGTTTCCCTTGAGAGGCCTTCATTAGTCTCGAGCTCCTCTGAAGTGCAGGCAGAATTACTTGGCAGTTTGATTCCCAATGTTATAGTACGAATGGAACCTACGGCTAGAGACTTGTGATGGTAGGAGATAATGCGTCCCTTAATTCCGAGTAACTACAAGGATCTAGGACTCGGGTCGACTTCTAGACGTAGAAGCGAACGGGCAAGAGGGATACCTTGGTACGGTTATCGATTAGTGATATTTTGAGTTGATGAACTCATGACATGTTTCCATATAGTGTGAGATTGTGAGTTTGTGTACTCAAGGTCATTTCCCTTCCCTTTGACTTGAGTTAGGATTGGTAGAACCTTGTAAAGCCGAGAGAATCTATAAGATAGGGAACTCACTGAGATTTGATGTATCTTACCCCACTATAGTTGCTATATTTCAGGTGTGGTTGCAGGTTGATTTACAAGTGGAGCGATGCTTGGATGTTTCAAGAGAAGCTTAGTTGAACTTATTCTGCTGTGTATTATTTTCTTGTATACAATTGAGGATATTGTATATTTATCTTAGTTTTTATTATTTTGGCTAGTTTCCATATCTTGCACCATAGATTGTATTATGTTTTTAGAATGGTCAAGTATGTGAATTAAGCCATTAGGCACTTATGATGGTGTCAGTACCAAATAAAATGCTTTAAGTGTATTATTCTAGATAAATATTATACAGGGCATTACAAAACAAGACAACATTTCATCTCATTAACACAACATTACATTCTCATAACCAATTTGTTCATAACTAAACAACAATACATATCATTCACTCAATTCAACATACAACAATTACACGTAATCACAAAATACATGTTGACCAATACTGAAATTATAACACAAATAGTCTTCAAATTTCTATAGAATTCCACTGCCTTGAGCTTCATCTTCAACCTGTTGTTCTTCTTCATTGAATTTTCATAAAGCTCCTTAAAGGTTTCCACCATTTGCGTTTCCCTCTCATCCTTGCTCCATTCAACATCCACCCCTTGAACATCTTCCATCCCTCCTGCAATTTCATCATCCCAAAGAAACATATTGCTAGTACCATTATTCTTCCAAAAAGGACATCTCCAAAATAATCTACCTTGATTATTTTCCCTCTTGCACATGTAGGAAATCAAAGTTCCCTTGCATCCACACTTTTTCCCTTCACTGTTGGTAAAACTCTTGGAGTGATGTGAGACTACCTTGCTGAGCCTGGATGACGTAGACATGACGAAGAAGAAGGACAATTATGAAGGAGACGCGATCAGAGAAGAAGAAGCTGAAGCGAAAATGCACATGAAGATGATAGAGAGATTATGGAGATTGGGGATATTAGAGATTAGATAGTGGATGACGAGGGAGGAGAATAAATATAACATAAAAACATTTTTGATTGGGCAATACAATAAAACACAGTTGGCAACGAATGGTTACACATGTGGCACGCCACATCATCCTCCGTTAGTGAAAACTAACGGGAGAGACTAGAGTTAAAAACTGAAAACATTTGGAGGACCGACTAGTAGAGAAATAACATTAGACTGATTGATATAACACCTATTTTAATAAAAAAAGATATAAAATTTATATACAATGGCAATTTTGTAATTAAAATAAAAATTTTAATTTTAATGTTAATCATTAATACCCCATTTTAAAAAAACCTAGTGTCTAATGTATGTTATTTTTATTACAAATAAATGTTTTAATGTAAGATACATGTTTTTAAGAAAAATAAGTGTAAAATAATAAAATGATAATATATATATATATATATATATATATATATATATAAATTCATACTTGTTTTTCGAAATATTAAATGTGATACTAAAATTTAAATTCGTACCTGATTTGATTTGGAAATATGATATACACAGTAAATAAATAATTAAAATTTCCACTAAAATTTAGAAAAGTACGTTTGTAAAACCTACGCTTGTAAAAATATTAGGATTTCACGACCATTGCATCTTTTATCTCAATTCTTCTATCAATCAACCTCTCAAAAAATGTTCAGAATAAAATTTTTTCTCAAAATCAGTTTTGAATAATCACAAACGTAATCCCTTTATTTTAGGTTTTAATCAATTTTACTGTCAAATTAGAATTTGTGTTCCCTTTCGTTTGCCACGCGTCGACGTGGCAAGATCCTCGTGCTATGTCTTTTAACTTATAATTCTTTTTCTTAAACCCTCACTCTAATTTAGTTAGTTTTGTTTAATTATTGTTCTTGGAAAATAAAATTTCATATCAATTTGATTCAAAGTTATAACTCTGTTATTTGATATTTACTTTGTTATTTGATATTGATTTTTAGGTATTGTTTGTTGTGATTAGTTTTTAATCAATGATAACATATTTTAATTTTGAGTTTTACTAATTTGAAGTCTATTTGTCATGTATTGGGATAATTATTTAATTTTGATCTGTTTTTGTTATGCAGCTTCATTTCGTTCATCATATATCTAACGTCTGTAGTATTCTAACGAAACTGAAAAAACGAATTGTCAATTTGAACCAACACACGAGGTACGACGATATATGATATTTAGTAATTTCTTTTCTTTATTAGGTCAAATACAATTACTTTTTAATCCTTTCTTTTTTTTTTTTTAGAAAAAAGTTGTATAGATAAAAAGTTTAATAAATCTTTGAGCTTTTTTCCTCAATAGTTTTATAGGATCCAAAAGAACAAAATTATGGAAGTGAAATTTTTTTACCACTGTCCCAAAATATTCCCTACACCCCAATTTAAATAAATTATCCAAACTACTCTATGACTTAGTATGCAAACTAAAAAACTTAAATTTTAAAATTTTCTCAACATTTTATATTTTACAAATTTTAAATATGTTAGAATAAAAATAGAATAGAAGTAAATTAAAATTGTGAGGTTTGATGAATTAAATTTAATTGTCATTTTCGATAATTAATTATAATTTTCACATTTATTTTATATATAGTTATGGACTCTATCTTCAAAGAAAAATATAGGAGAGTGAAACATTGGACTTGTATACTATTAAATATACTAATGATTAATTTCATATTTTTATTAGCTATTTATATTTGACCTTATTTATTGCCTCATTGAAAATTGAATTAACTAAAAATCAAAACAATAATGATAATAATAAAAATTAAATAAATGCTATTATATTTTCTTATTTAATATTTTTTAAATAAAAAAAAAATTATAATTTAATAATTTGAGTATAATATAACAAAAAAATATCACGTAATTTATGGCATAATCCTTTTTATATTATTTTTAAATTGTGACAGCTAACTCAAGTTTTGAATATTTAAGTTATTATACTATTTTACACATTAACTCAAGTTTTGTCATATATATATATATATATATATATATATATATATATATATATATATATATATATATATATATATATAATACCCCATAATTTTTGTGAACTTGTTGGGTAATATTATGATGATCAAATGGGTTCCGGGGGTACTCAGAGCAATTATTGGATAAAGTAATTAGAGTAAACCGACGAACTCGGAATTTGATTAGATTAATATTATTTAACTTGGAGTTTTATTAATTGGTGTATTTGAGATAATTTGGATAATTAGTAGTATTACCAATTAATATTTCCTTTGTATATTTTCTTTTCCTTTGCCTTATTTGAAAGAAGATAGAAAACTTGGAGAAGGAAAAGGAAAGGAAGGAAAGGGAAGGGAAAAGAAGAGAAAAATTCCTCAAGAGCTCTAGGACTTGAATCATCAACCAATCTTCATCTTTTCATCTCAGCTTCAACCTCCCCATCTTGTAATCCAGGTGGGTTCTAGTTAGATACTTTAGAGTAGAGTTTTATTGAGTTTAGAGTTAGTTTGGACATTGGTAGGAATGAGAAATATTGCACTAAAATCATGTTTTAATGCTCCTTATACTTAATACTTGTTACATATGTGTTGTTGTGTATAAAATTGGTAATTTTTCTGGTGTTTATAAGTGAATTGGAAGAGAAATGGATCAAATTTTGCAAACCCATTATGCAGGAAATTTTCTGGTTTTTACGCTGCCCATACGCGTATCACCCAAGGCAATACGCGTATTGGTCAATTGAAAGGAGCTTGTGTGTTCTCGAAGATTGATTTACGGTCGGGTTATCATCAGATTCGTGTGAAGAGTTCAGATGTACCAAAGACTGCGTTTAGAACCCGTTACGGTCATTATGAATTTTTGGTGATGCCTTTCGGTGTGACAAATGCGCCGGCAGTTTTCATAGACTATATGAATCGGATATTCCAACCTTACTTGGACCAATTTGTGGTGATTTTCATTGACGACATTCTTATTTATTCTCGTGATCCTCAAGAGCACGGAGAACACCTAAGAATTGTTTTATCCATCTTACAAGAGAAGCAACTTTTTGCAAAGTTAAGTAAGTGTGAGTTTTGGATGTCTGAGGTTAATTTTCTTGGTCATGTCATATCCCAGGGAGGTGTAGTAGTCGATCCATCAAAAGTTGAAGCAGTGATTAATTGGGAGAGACCGAAGAATGCTTCTAAAGTTAGAAGTTTCTTGGGATTGACAGGGTACTACAGAAGGTTTATCAAGGGTTTTTCGCAGTTGGCTTTACCATTAACAAGACTTACTCGGAAGGATTATTCGTATGAGTCGGATTCGGCTTGTGAAAGAAGTTTTAGAAGTTTGAAGGAGAGATTGACTACAGCTCCTGTTTTGGTTATTCCTGATTCTAGCAAGCCGTATGAGGTATATTGTGATGCGTCGAAGAAGGGATTAGGCGGGGTGTTAATGCAAGATGGACATGTGGTGGCTTATGCTTCACGACAGTTGAAAGTACATGAAGAGAATTACCCAACGCACGATTTAGAATTGACGGCAGTTGCTTTTACTTTGAAAGTGTGGCGTCACTATTTGTATGGTGTACGTTTTGAGATGTTTAGCGATCATAAGAGCTTAAAGTACTTATTTGATCAGAAAGAGTTGAACATGCGTCAGAGGAGATGGATGGAATATTTGAAGGATTATGACTTAGAGTTAAAATACCATTCGGGTAAAGCAAATAAGGTGGCGGATGCATTGAGTAGGAAGGTGTTGCATAATGCCGAGTTGATGATGTTCGAGTATACCTTAATGGAAAAGTTTAGAGATCTAAACCTTCAATTGAACTGGACTCCAAATTGTGTAGTCATGGGAAATTTGAACGTCTCTTCTACTCTTAGGGAAGAAATCCAGGAAGAGCAAGGGTTAGACGAGAAGTTGCAGGAAGTGTTATTACAACCGAGTTTTATCCAAGCTACCGACGGAACTATTTTGTTTAACCAAAGGATTTGTGTTCCGGATAGCACGGAGTTAAAATGAAGGATTTTGGAGGAAGCGCATAAGGGTGCTTTTACTATATATCCGGGGTCTTCAAAGATGTATCAAGATTTAAAGAGGGACTATTGGTGGGCCGGGATGAAAAAGGATAATGCGGTGTATGTGTCGGAATGTGCAGTGTGCCAACAAGTGAAAATTGAACACCAAAGACCGGGTGGCTTGTTGCTACCTTTAGAAATTCCGACGTGGAAATGGGATAGTATTTCGATGGACTTCGCAGTGGGATTACCCCGTGCGCAGGGTGGTTATGATTCGATTTGGGTAATTGTGGATCGGTTAACGAAATCAACTCATTTCTTAGCTGTGAAGACTACCTACAAGGCGAGTCATCTTGCAAGGTTGTTCATTTCAGAAATAGTGAGATTGCATGGTATTCCTACTAGTATCGTTTCGGATAGAGATCCAAAGTTTACTTCCAGATTTTGGAGAGCTTTTCAACAATCTATGGGGACGAGGTTATGTTTGAGTACGTCGAATCATCCGCAAACGGACGTTCAGACGAAACGGACAATACAAACTATGGAGGATATGTTAAGAGCTTGTGTACTTGAAAGTGGAGGGAATTGGATAGAACTTTTACTGTTGATCGAATTCTCTTATAATAACAGTTACCATGCAAGTATTGGTATGGCACCTTATGAGGCGTTATATGGTAGGAAGTGTAGAACGCCATTGCGTTGGGCGGAGGTTGGCGACGATAGAATTTTGGGACCCGAGATTATTCACGAGACCACTGAAAAGATTAGAATGATTCGTGGAAAAGTTAAACAAGCCCAAGATCGTCAGAAAAACTATGCGGACAACCGTAGGAGACCTTTAGAGTTTGATGAGGGTGATCATGTATTTTTGAAGGTTACTCCGAGATTGAGATTGAAAAGACCATTTAAATCACGGAAATTAAGTCCAAGATACGTAGGACCGTATCAAATCTTAGAAAGAATTGGAGAAGTAGCTTACAGATTAGCCTTACCGCCTTCTCTGTCAGAAATGCACGACGTTTTTCATGTGTCTCAGCTTCGGAAATTTGTCCCAGATCCTCTTCAGCTAATTTTACCAGATACAATTGACATAGAAGCTGATTTGACGTTTGAGCCTCAACCGAGTCGTGTCACGGGAAGAGAAACTAAAGTATTAAGAAATAAAGAGATTCCTCTTGTTAAGGTTCAGTGGGATGAGACGCATCCAGGCGATGCAACTTGGGAATTAGAATCGGAAATGCGGGAGGTCTACCCTCATCTGTTCAGGTAATCTTTTAAATTCGAGGGTGAATTTCTATTTAAGGGGGGGAGGATGTAATACCCCATAATTTTTGTGAACTTGTTGGGTAATATTATGATGATCAAATGGGTTCCGGGGGTACTCTGAGCAATTATTGGATAAAGTAATTAGAGTAAACCGACGAACTCGGAATTTGATTAGATTAATATTATTTAACTTGGAGTTTTATTAATTGGTGTATTTGAGATAATTTGGATAATTAGTAGTATTACCAATTAATATTTCCTTTGTATATTTTCTTTTCCTTTGCCTTATTTGAAAGATAGAAAACTTGGAGAAGGAAAAGGAAAGGAAGGAAAGGGAAGGGAAAAGAAGAGAAAAATTCCTCAAGAGCTCTAGGACTTGAATCATCAACCAATCTTCATCTTTTCATCTCAGCTTCAACCTCCTCATCTTGTAATCCAGGTGGGTTCTAGTTAGATACTTTAGAGTAGAGTTTTATTGAGTTTAGAGTTAGTTTGGACATTGGTAGGAATGAGAAATATTGCACTAAAATCATGTTTTAATGCTCCTTATACTTAATACTTGTTACATATGTGCTGTTGTGTATCAAATTGGTAATTTTTCTGGTGTTTAGAAGTGAATTGGAAGAGAAATGGATCAAATTTCGCAAACCCATTATGCAGGAAATTTTCTGGTTTTCACGCTGCCCATACGCGTATCACCCAAGGCAATACGCGTATTGGTCAAGGCAATACGCGTATGGCTGCGCAGAAATGGGGGCAATACGCGTATGGGGTTCCATTTTCTCGGCCATCTGTCCATTTGCGTATTGGTACGCGTAGGGTTTTGGGCATTACGCGTATGAGGTAAAGTAGTACGCGTATGGGGGTTTTAAAAGGAATTTTTGGGGAAAAATAGTCTCTGCCCATACGCATATGACCTTTGGTAATACGCATATGGCTGGACGAGCCAGCTTGGCAATACGCGTATGGCTTAGGGCAATACGCGTACGGCCAGGAGGGTGCATAATTGTGTTTTTCGCGATACCATTTCTCGTTGTGTCCATAACTTTTGACTCGGTTATCCGTCTTTAATATTCTTGATATCGTTGGAAAGCTAATAAAGTGTACTTTCTTATGAAAATGGTTTTAAGATGGTTGGCCGATTTAATTATGTCGGGATTTTTTGAAAAGTGCTGTTTTGTCGACTTTTATCGTTTAATGGTGGGTAATTGTTGTTGAATATGTATGCATGTTAAAATACGGAATAGGTAGAGTGAGGAACATTACTATAAGCAATGTCAGAAAAATATAGAATGAATAAACACTAGTATGGAACATGCGTGTTAACCGTTTGGTTGTGATAAGGCATAATGGCCTTGTGATTGTCGAATCCAATCACGTTTGTGTGTGATTACGTAATCGTAACCGGTTATTTTTGCGAGTGCGTTTCATGGGTCTCGAGCTCCTCTGAAACATGTGCACAACTACTTGGCAGGTTTGATTCCTGTGTGCAGTACGAATGGCGCTCTGAGAGCGTATGCTTGTGACGGTTAATGGCCCGTGTGAAGTGACGGTTCATAACGGTTAATGGCCCGT
Organism: Lathyrus tuberosus; assembly: GCA_022829125.1. Classification (NCBI taxonomy): domain Eukaryota; kingdom Viridiplantae; phylum Streptophyta; class Magnoliopsida; order Fabales; family Fabaceae; genus Lathyrus; species Lathyrus tuberosus. Next base: position 1,857,397 of record JALAZF010000057.1, read on the forward strand.
AGAACCCGAATCCATTCGTATGTCAAGTAGGTTACCAGGATCCATGACTTGGGTCGACTTCTAGACGTAGAAGCGGACGGGAACAGGGGATACCTTGGTGTGGTTACCGATTAGTGATATTGTGAGTTGATGAACTCATGGCATGTTTCCATATAGTGTGTGTGTACTCAAAGTCACTTCCCTTCCCTTTTGACTTGAGTTAGGTCTATTAGAACCTTGTAGAGCCGAGAGGATTTTAAGATAGGGAACTCACTGAGATTTGATGTATCTCACCCCACTGCTGTTGTTTACATCACAGGTACTGCAGGTTCCGCGAAGGGTAAGGATAAGGCCGTGTGATTATCCTTACTTATCTGATGGCTTTGCTTCCGTTGTGGAGTTTTTTGAGATCATTAGTGATCTAGTTCTTAGTATTTGTCTTCGGAACATCTTGTAGATATACTATGCCGTAGTTTTTTGGTATTAGGTTTTGGGCATGTATATGTATAATGTGTTTACTAGGAACTTATTGTGTATTTCAGTACCAAAGGTGGAATTCATGTATAATATATGATTTGATGCATGTATGTATATATGGGCTTTACAATATATATATATATATATATATATATATATATATATATATATATATATATATATATATATTGATAAATTAATATTTATATTTGTTTCAACAATTTAGATATCTGCATCGCTGATGTATCTCCAATTCCTCTAGCGAGAAATTTGGTTTCTTTGATCCTTTTAGGATATTTAATAACAAATCTGGCGGTCATAGTGATGAAGCTATGCAAGCATTCATACAAAATAAGATGTATAATCAGCCTAAACATGTTTTTTAAGACCACGTTTGAATGTGTAAGTGCATATTACTTATTAGATTGTCAAATTGTCTGCATGTTATATTTTTGTTTATATGTGCTTCTAACAAAACTGTTTTTAAAATCACAGCAATCACTTACAATTATTTGTAATTTGTCCAGATGATAATATTATTTATTGGTTTTGTTCACTTGGAAATCAACTAAGCAAGTCTTTTAAGGACACATTTCTAAGTAAAATGTCTCTTTCAAAATTTATTTTTGTTTAGCTTTATATGTTTACTAAACATAATTGGATTTTTGTTATATATATATATATATATATATGTGTGTGTGTGTGTGTGTGTGTGTTTTATTTATTTATTTAATTTGTAGGCACACAAACAAGACAATAGTTGGGCTTGGAGTTATTATGTAATTAAAAATATGTTTGACATTATCTAGACGAGCATATTTCAAGGATTACATGAGGTACTAACAAAAAATTTCAATACTTAATATGTAAATCACATCACTTCATGTTTTAACACGTTCTCATTTAATTTGTTGTATTGTTTGCATTTGTAGATATATGATGAATCATCATCATATGACAAGGATGTTATTGATAATATTCGACAACTTTGGGTTCAATTCTTTTTGCAAATAGTTGAAGATCAACATCAACTTGAAGAGAAAAAAATAGAGAATTCGTTAAAAGATGGCGTTTTATAAGAACTAGTGGGATAACCGTGCGTCCGCACGGATTCCGCTGCGGACCTTTGAAATTGGACCAATATATTTTGACAGGGAAAAATTTAAATTCACAATTTTTAAAGGATTGTGTTAATAAAAAAATGTAATATCAAATATTGATAAGTAACAAAAGAATAGTGGATTGCGGAATTGTCACCAGTTAGATTATGAAATTCAAATAATAAATAGAAAATATTTAAATTTAATTTAAAAAAAAAAAACATAAAGTAGTAAAAGATAAAAATATAAGTGAATCTAAGATAAATATTTAAATGAAAGACATATTTTTAAAATAAAAAAAATTGTATCAAATTTCCAATTTTTAAAAGAAAGACATCAATAATATATATTTCAATTATTCATATATTATCTTTAAAAAAATTGTATGTTAAATTAAAAATAATTTCAAAAAAACAATATTAGATATCAATGCGTTTACACCGATTTTGCCCCGGTCGTCACTGCGTTTACACGGTACTCATGTACTCCCCGTGCCTTCACAATAATTTTGGCCTGGGAACCCGTGCATTACCACAGTACTGTGTGTTACCCGTGAGTTCACACGATACTGATGTGTTACCCGAGTATTTGGTAAGGTTACCCGTGCGTTCACACGGTATTGGTTAAGAGAAAATTATAGTATTCATTACGAAAATTATTAATTATTTATAAAAGAAAGTGAAATTTTTAAAGAAATAAATACTTAAAAGTTCTTGAAAAGTTTTGCCCTGTTCGAATTCATGGACTTTTATAAGATTGACATGCATATATCGTTAAGAGTTGGGTTCTAAAAATTTGTACTTATCATATACTACAAACTTAACAGACTTAACAAACTGAAGAGACTTGTTTAAGTGTTATCTAATATTCGTAATGAATTAGAACAAAACTTCTAATACTTTAATTTATAGTAGAAAATTTAGTAATGACAAATAAAAAAAGATTTAAATTTAATTGTAAAAAAGGAAAAAAAAAGTGGTGAAAGATAAATATTTAAATGAAGTCTCTAATATTCCTTGGAGAACAATGCAATGGTGGTCTTTGCTTCCATGAACTAATTGTGGGGAAATAACATGTTCAATAAAACTCCTCAAGTAAGTTCCAATTAACCATTACTTGTATCAGATGATCTAAATAACACTCTTTGGCATTTGCAATCGGTGAATGTGGAAACAATATCATGAACATCTCTTCTTCAGATTTGGTATCTCTGAGAGTTTCAGATAGCTCATAATACTTCGTGAGATGTATGTAAGAGTCTTCATGATCAATTCATGTAAAAGGGTTGTCATAAAGAATTTTAAGCAAACTATTTTTCATCTTATTTTGATAAATATTCCTTTGCAATATGGCGATCCGAACCATACATTTTGGGTTGTTGTGGCACGACATGCCACCGCCATTGTTTTTTCCATTATTTCCATTTTTCAATGTTATTGTTTTCAATGTTGTTTCCATTGGCATTACCTTTGTTGTTATTATTGTTTCACTATGCCAAACAAGACATTAGACAACGCTTTTTTAGGCCTTAGACAACGCTTAAAAGCGCTGCCTAAGGTAGTGCTGTCGTAGGTAAAGACAACACTTTTGATTTCTGCAAAAGCACTCTCTAAATTATACATTAGACAACGCTTTTTCCTTAAAAAGCGCTCTCTAAAGTGGGCCTTTAGACAGCGCTTTGGCAGAAGCGCAGTCTAATGTATACGTATAAAATTTTAATGAATTTTTTATATACCTTTAGAAAGCGCTTTTTCAGGAAAAAGCGCTGTCTAAAGGCCCCCTTTAGAGAGCGCTTTTTAAAGCACTGTCTAATGTATGCCTATAATTTTAGTTATCAATTTTTCTATACCTTTAGAGGGCGTTTTTTAGGAAAAGCGCTTTCTTTTGTGAACTATAGACAGTGCTTTTTCTAGAAAGTGGTGTCTTTTATCTACGTATAATTTTAATGATTTTTTAAAAAAAATCCCATTTTAACCATTTTTTTATGCAGAAACCTGTATAATTCAAGCCATTTCAATAAACCTGTATATTTCACATTTCCATTAACAATTTCTATTATGGTTCATTAACCATTTCCACTAATCCCATAAATCACATAAACCACATAAACCATTTCCATTATAATTCAAGTTATTTACATTAACCATTCACAAAACTATACAATTACAATCCAAAAATACATTAAGGGCATAAACCATTCACAAAACTATACAATCCCATAAAATAAACCATTCACAAAACTATACATTCACATAATCCCATAATCCTATACCTTATATAGGATTCTCTTCAGGTTCGATTGGGATTTGATTCTCAGTTTCTTTTTCGATTTCTCCTTCGATTTGAAATAAATTCCAGGTTTACCTTTGAATTAGTTATGTTCCTCTTCTTTTCACCTCTCGAATCTCATCTCTCTGTTCTCTGTTTTGGATTTGTTAACTTGATTTGGGTTATTTGAATACGGTGATGGTGGTAGCGAAGTGATTGTTGGTGATTCAATGGTGTTAAGGGCGGATTGAAGGAGTTGTCGCGGTGGACAAGAGGTGGTGTGTGGTGGTTTTGTTAAGGGTATCGACTTGGGTTAAAGAAGGTCGAAGGTGTAGTTAGTTGAAGGTTTGAATAAGATGAAGGTTTGGAACATGGTTGGAGAAGATTTGCAGAAGGTGGTTGGGTCATAAGGTTTTGGCAAATGATTTTAGGTTGTTGTGGGGGTGTGATTTGGGGATTGTAAAGAGAAAGAGTTTCTGGGTTTTGATTGTTGAAGGTGATTGAAGTTGTGTTTGATGTTGATGGTAAGTGGTATTGTGAAAAATCAGTTCCGATCGGGTACCCTGTGGCTATTACACTGGCATGGTTTTGTAGATGAAAAACAAAGTGATGCGTGAGGTTTTTTTTAGAATCAGCCGCCCCCCTCCTCTCGTTTTTTTTTTACCTCTCTCTTTAAATTTTTATTTTTGAATCTTGTCTGTTGTGCTGGGTTGTCATTTTCACCCGCAGGTCTGAGGTAGCAGGTTGTTGGTTGTTTCACGGTTTTGATAGCAGGGTTCTGTGGGTTATGTTAGTGCAAAGTCATTTTCATTACAGCATGTGGTGCGCTTGGTGGAGGATGTACGATTTGTGGGGCATGGTTGGAGATACGGTTTAGGAGTGCAGAGTGTGGGTTTGAGTGGAGGAAATTGAAGATTGTTGTGTAGTATTATTTTTAGATTTTTCATTGTTGTAATAAAAATGTAATGGGTCTTGACTATTTTTGTTGATTTTTGTAACAATGTGTAATGGACTTTACAAAGATATTGTTGTTTTATTTGCTAATGAATAATTGAAATAAATAAATGAATGGTATTAAAAATGGTTTTTTTGAAATGGATGTCATAAATTGAAAATGGATATAAAAGGTGGATAATGGATATATATATAAAAAAAAGTGGGTTAAAAATGATTAGAAGGAAGTGGATTTTTATAGAAATGGATTTTTTACGGATATAGATATTGAATGGATAGTTGTGAAATTGATAATTGAAATGAATAAAAATAAGGGTAATTGAAAATGAAGATGGTTTAGAAATTGGAAAGTAAAAATAATAATGGTTAAGAAAAAATGGACGATGATTAAGAATTGCCCCTAAGGAACCATGAATCAATATCAACCTTGACGGACTTCACCGTGAATTATAACTAAAATTAAATAGATCTTGATGAAGCACTTGACCTATCATGACCTGATAACCTGAACCATACACCAATTGACTTGCACTAGCACAAAACCTGGTTGAGGCCTCAAACACACATTACTTGAATCACACACCCTGACCTGATCATGAAACACACTTTGCCTGACCATTAAACCTCAATCACTACAACAACCAGAGACAACACATTTTTTTGATTTTCTGAATAATGGTTAGTGGATGGATGTACAGATGAAAGTAATATACAAGTAGGACAAATTTGGGGTATGGCACTTTGTTTGTAGAGTTTTAATATGTGTTGGCCAAAAGAGATATACCATAATATAATTATGAACCAAGATCATTTCAAGACATTGCAAGATTGCAAAACTACAACAAGTTATATCAGTACAGTGAGGGTGCTTAAATTTCAGAGAAAAATGGTCATCACACAATGCCATACTAATCCACATCAGTTTCAAATAAGATGCTGGAATTACACATACAGATTCACATACTAATAATATCAAAACACTTGCAGATTCACAAGTTCATTTCAGCCACAAACAACATTGTACGTTGAGAACATTATCACATTCCAGCATAGGCCCGACCGATTTCATAAACACTACCTAAAAACATTGTTTTTTTGACTCAAATTACATAGATGGGTATACTCAATCATGACCAGCAGATTTCATCACTTGTTGTAGTAGAGACTGAAGCACGAATTTGAATTTTCCCCATCACCCATTTCATACATTGCTTGCAACATCCACATTTGCTGAAAATATCTTTTGCACACTTCTATCACCATTGCAACTACTTTTTATTTTCTTCGTCTGTTGATAAATATAAATTATTATTTGAATACAAATAATTACACAATCTAATTATAAAAACATATAATACCTTCGAAATTTGGCTTAAATAATCAGTTATCGACACCAACTCCAACTCAACATTTCGCTCAGATGACGCGTTTTCTGTACTCTGCAAATTAAACAATAACAACTGTTATGTTTAAAAAAAACAAGACATTGACTCTAACAATCAGATCACAAGTTATCGAACTTACCGAACAATTCCTTGCATTATGAGTTGTACTATTGCATTTTGAACAGTGCCTGACAGCTTTTGTGTCATTCTTTCTTTTCTTCGGAGCACCTTTACTCTTCACCGTTATTGGATCACCTACAGCTGACCTTTGTTTCCCAATTTGATCGTCATTACTGCAATATTTTTTGTGTAACATCATGATGTCCTCCATTATTTCCCCGTAAACACCACTCTTTTTTGAAGCCTCTTTGCAGAAAGCATTAAAAAGAGAACAATATGCACCTAAACGAGCAACCTCAATCGAATTTGAATCAACTGTACCATTATCAACCATGTTCAAATATTCAATTTTGGCATCCTTTGTCCAGCGCGACAAAACCATACTACTAGGAATTTTTTCAACATGTTCTTCCTTCATGACATAAAGAATATGAGAACATGGAAGCCCACGAGAATCAAATAACTTACAAGAACATTGAAATGTTGTACCTTCATAAATAACTCGTCTTTCATAGTTTTCCTGACAATATTTTGTCAATATGTACATCTTAACATCACCGCGTCTTACATAGCTCTTAACGATCAACGCACCAGCCTTCATAATTTCATCTTTAACTTCTTTGAAAATATTGGCTGTATAAATTTTAGCGGCTTCGCTCTCAATCAAACGCAAGTGCGTTGTCAACACCGGTTCTGAAAATTTCGATTTAAAATCGGCTACCAGTTCATTGTTTCTATAGTGTCTAAGAGCCTCATCAAAATTGTGCATAAATTCAAAAATGCAGCCTTTCTTCCTTACGTAACTCTTGATTATTGCATTAACCGCTTCACATTGAGATGTTGTTCTTATACATCCAAAAAACTTGTCACGTAAATACGCAGTCGCCCACAGTGACTTGTTCTCATAGGTCTTGGTTACCCATGGATTTCCTTCAAGTTCATTTTTTTAATTAGCTCTGACCAAAATTCTTCAAATTGATCCTTTGAAAAATTTGAGTACATTGCTTTTTTAAAGCCTTCCAAAAATTCTGAGTTCTTTACATTTTCACCTGCATTCTTATTCAAATGCCAAACACATAACCGATGGGTTGCATCGGGAAATATCTGTTTTATAGCCTCCCGCATAGTACCATCTCCATCTGTTACCACTGCTTGTGGGTATTTGTCATCCATGCACTCTAAAAAACAACTCAACAACCACTTAAAGGTATCCGTTGTTTCATCCGATACCAACGCAACACCAAAAATGACTGTCTGAGAGTGGTGGTTACACCCTGAAAATATAACCAGTGGGTAGTTGTATTTGTTCTTCTTGTAAGTTGTGTCGAACGCAACCACATCGCCAAAACAAAAATAGTCGGATCTACTGCTCCCATCAGCCCAAAAAAGAGACCTCAGTCGTCCATCACCGTTGACGGCATATTTTGCATATAGCATGGGATCAGTAGATGACTTTACATTTAGATAATTTAAAGATGCGGCAACGTCACCATCTTTAATAGTATCACGCATTTTTTTATCAAAATAATTGTACAGATCTTTCTTTGTAAATCCAACTTCAGCGTATCCACCCTTCTCAGCAACCATGTACCCCATTATATGACAAGTTCTAACTCCATGTGACTGAAGACCATCAATCTGAGCTCTATACGATAACCGGGGTGTAAGTGCATAAACCTATATGGGGTTAATTCATGGTTATGAACCTCTTCGAAAAATGACACTACATATATACCTTTTTTGACTTTGTAGTGCACACGAAGCCTAGCTAAGCAATTAGTGCGGGTCGTACGTCTCTCCTCTCTTTTCCTATCTAACCTACGAAAGTGTTTATCCTCTCTTAAACCATGCCTGTTGCATACAAACTGCCTCATTACTATTATTTTAGGCTTAATACCCTTTTTGGTCCTCTAACTATAGGGGTGGGTCCAATTAGCTCCTCTTTCTTTTAAAAGTTCCAAATTGGTCCCATACGTTTTTAAATAGGTCCACGTTTGTCCTTGCCGTTAGAAAAGTTAAAATTTCACTTAAAATGTTGATGACATGGCATGGATGTGCTGATGTGTATGTTTCTGAACGGGGATGTGGCACAGTTTATATTATTACATTTAATAATTAAATATTTTATTGATATTTGATTTTCACAAACTTTAATATAAAATATTTGGGCCTAAAGTCCATATTTTTGTAATAGCAACCCATTAGTCAAGCTTTCTTGGTAATGTGTGAACAAGTTGTTTATAAACACTAATGCTTATTACTGCAATTTCGATGTGGGACTCAAACAAAGTAAAGTACCTGCAAGTCATGTGGTAGAAACTTCATGAAAGCATGCGTGAAAAGACTTCAAGGTAATTAATTAACCTGTTTATTTCATTAATGAACTAATTGAATGATTATCTGTTTGTGTTGCAGGATTTCAAGTGTGTCATTCTTTGGGAGGTGGCACTGGTTCTGGTATGGGAATATTTGTTGAACGATCATCTTTTGTTAGGGCAACCAAAGTAGATAATGGAGTGAGTATAAGCCTTGGCATTTGCCTATTTTTTCCTTTCAAGAAGCTCTGCAATATATTTGTTAGGGAGAAGGTACTTAGGATTCGGTTTGTGAAAGTTATTCATTGCTCTTGTGACTGTGGATGAGGTAGTTGTATGTGGAAGATTTATGGTTATAAGTGTAGGTGGAGTGAGCAAGGATGTAGTATATTTTTTGGAGTGATTAATGGAGGATATGGAGGAGGGATGGTTGGATGGGGTTGTGTAAGTATTAGTGGATGACAAAATATGGATAGATTCTTATTATAAATCGATGATGGCGAAGATGAACTCATGGAGGTAGATTCGCAAAGAGTGGAGATGAACGTAAAAATTGACTCATGGAAGACAACATGTCTTGAAAGGTATAATTTTTTGGTTGGAATATGATAGCATCGATAAAAATGATGTTGGGTAGAGGGACCTAGATATACCTTATGTTTATAGTAAGGATATAACCAAAGAAAACTTCCAAAGACACAGGTTATGATAATTTGGTTTGGAGCCAAAGAGGATTTTATGAGGACATTTGTTTTGACTTTGTGGAGTTGGTACGCGATTGATTAGGTAGACTGCCATCTCAAAATCATAACACAAAAATATGAGACAATATTTGAATAAATTTATCAGTGATATTGAATTCTATTATCATATGAAATTCCTAAAGTGTTATTCTCAGAGGTAAAAAAGAGATATACTGCAGTGGAAGCTCTCAACTCATGGTCCCAAGAAATGTTAACAACATCATCTTCTATTCATGAAATGGTTCTCTATAGCATATGCTATTTACGGTTTTGATTACATAACGTAACATACTAACTAATATAAAACCATAAACCTATTTTCAAGATAAATCAGACATCGAGCCAACGAGACGAAACTCGAATTAAGTTTCAGCATTGTTTTAAAAACATTATATGATATATATTATCATCCATTTAAGCGATAACTTTTTCCGCGAAAAGCAACTCCATCACCCTGATTATGCTGCTGAGTGGAAGAAGAAGCAGAAGATGAAGCATTGCCACTTATTTCATGAGAAGTGCTTCTTCTTGTTTTAGTTCCACCAAGATGATTGCTTCTTCCTCTAAACACAATTCCAGCTGAAGGATTAGATTGCACTGGTGAATTCATTTGAGTACCTTCTCCCCAATAAATTATGTCATTCATATTGCTTAAAAGTGAATGGTGTTTGCATTGAAGTCCCACATTGAATGTGTAGTAATAATTTCAAGTGTTTATAAAGCACTTTTAACACTATAATAATAAAACTTAATAATTGGGCTAGTGCTTTAAAGAAGTTGGGCGTAAGCCCAATTATTTTATATTCAAGTGTGTGAAAATTAATTATTAAATGTAATAATAAAAAATCATTCTACCACCTCAGCTGCCACGTCTTGTCTGTCGCCACCTCAGCTGCCACGCCCCTAATTTCTAACGTCGTTTATCAATATTTGACGGAAAGGACTTGTTTGATTCTGTTTGACAACGTAAAGGACCAAATTGGAACTTTTAATAGAAAGAGGACCAAAATGGACCCAAGGGTATAGGTAAGGGACTAAAAAGGGTATTAAGCCATTATTTTACTACCTTCAGGCCCTCTACTCCTAATATCACTTTTCCTAATGGCAAAATTTTTGCATTTACCATACTTATAATAAAAATCATAAGCGTCATTAACAGAATCGAATTCCATAGCACGAATATCATCAGAAGTCATGGAATTAATTCTCACCCTTTCATCTAATTCTGTCGCATCAACTTCAACGACATTATCGGCATCGTCGACATCATCATCTGAGCTTTAATAACTGTCACCCTCATCATCATTTAATTCAACATCAGAAATATCAGCATCAATGGAATGAACTTCATTGGAATCAACCTCAAATGACTCGTCTGAGTTTTCCATCGTGAACCTGAATTAAAACAACTTTTAACACATCAAAACTCAACATCAATCACAATACCTAATTCCATAATTAAAATCAAATGTAACTCAGAAAATTGAAAATCGAAATCATTAAATTTGAAACACATATACAGAAAACAAAATCAGACATAAACCCTAATTCCCAAATTGAAATCAAATGTAATACACCAATTCGATATCATTAAATCTTAGTAACTAATATCAATTAAATATAACAGTGAATGGCGTATTTACCTTAACAATTCTGTTCTCAAGAAGAACACAATCAAACCCTTGTGAACAATGGCGGAACGCGATTTGCAGATTATGGGTGGTATGAGCCGAGCACGAACTGAGCACAAGCAAACAATGGCGGAATGAGTACGACGCCTTTGTGAACTAAACCCTAAACAATGGCGGCATGTTGCTGAGCATGAATTGAGAGTTGAAAATCGCAGAAGAGAAAATGGAAAGATGAAAAATAGAAAGATGAAGTTTATATGATTTTGGCACTTTTATTTGATTTTCAATTTAACAACTACAATAATAATTTTGTCATTTTTAATATGATAAGGACTTAATTGCAATATTAATAATATTAGATTACATAGTAAGTTGTATGTACAATATTCCTACGCGACACTTATTAAATTAGGGCAAATTAGAGTTTATTTCTGATTGGTCAAATTAATGACTTTACCAAAGAAGTCATTTTTGTGACTTTACCATAGAATTTGCCTTGTGAAATTAGCTCTCTTAAACTAGATAGCCGAAGATCTCTACCTAATTCATAGGTTTCTTCTACATTGCAAATGTCGTCCGCTATTTGATCATAATCTCAATTGCCCCTTACATCTTTATTTAAAAGTAGGCCTAGCTCATTGGGGTCTACCACATAAGCATCTTCCAAGTAGTCATGAATAACATATCTATCATGTGGAATTAAGACGTCTCTCACCCATGACAATCTTTAAAGTGTGGCATCCTCTAAAAGTTTAGCATTTGCAAAAAAAATCTCGTATAATGTCCAAGTGAATTTCTTCTTGAGGATTTGCCAAGACACCCCACATTTACTAATGAGTTCTTTTACAAATCCAGAAAATTCTTCTGGATCTTCTAGGTGAACTTTATTCCAGAGATTAACGGTATACTTTTCAATTGTGCGTATAATTCTTCATGCACATGGTTTTTGAACCTATGGCGATCATATGGTACACGATATGGTCGTGTTTTTTTGCCTTGTTCCTGCCAATGGTAGATTTTTTTGGGGCCATACGCATCTATAGTTTGGGAACGACACTGGAAAAACTTAGATGTGTGTGTGTGTGAAGATTGATGAACTTTGGATGATATAAGTGTTCCTTTTGTGTTTCTTATGCCTTTGATAAACATTTGTCTTTCGGGAAATGTAGAAAAGGTGTTGAAAGTGTTTACTTAAGACTGAACTTATGTTTGAGCTTAGTTCCCAAAGCCTGCAATTATACTTTAACTAAGCCAACTTCTATTTTGCAAAGATAAAATTTATGATTTTTAATTTTTTTGAAACAGTAGGTTTGTCACTTAGCGAAACCAGATTTTTCTTAATGAGACCGGGTGCTTTGATAATTCTGCGAAACCAAAGTTTTCTTAGTGTGCTCTTGGAAAAGTTCTATACGTGAAGACTCTGAAGACTATCATAAAATATGGTTTTTTTTATTCAAATCTTTTTCTAAAAAGAAATTTAAAAAGATTTAATAAATATTGGGTTGCCTACCAACAAGAATTTATTTAAGGGGACAACTTCGTTATCCATCACAAAAAATTGAGTAGTCTATCTTCAACCAATCCACTAATGCCATATTATTTTATTATACTTAATTATTTATTTAATGATTTAAATTTTGTAGATTTTTAATGCAATGTAGTCTAATTTACTTTATGAATAATTCTATCCAACTTTTTGAAATGGATAGATAAGAATTCACATTTATTTAATGTCATTAACTTGCCATTATGGTGTCATGTGATTTCAAACACATTAAAGCATGCATTTTTTTCGTCTTTGACCCTTACCTTCATGTCTCTTTTTTCAATGTCTACCAACATCCTAGCACTCTTTATAAATGGTATGCTCAATATGAAAGGGGTGTCAAGGTTGGGTTCAATGCCCATTAATTTAAAGTCCACTGGGAATATGAGTTTTTCTATTTTACCAAGATGTCTCTAACTACTCCTAAAGGTTTCAAAAGTGACTTGTCTACCATTTGTAATGACATCATTTTTGGTTCTAACTTAAAACCACTTATTTTTGTGCCATTAATAAGGGTATCCTATTTACAATGCCAACTAAGTCAATGAGTGCATTTCCAAACTTTATGTCACCTATGGTGATAGGTAATGTGATTTCCCCTGGATCTCCTTCCTTTTCAAGTAGAGATTATGGAATGACAATGTTGCATCTTTCTTATTTCTTTTGTACTTATGTATTCTTTTGATTAGCCATAGACAATTGCATAAAAAGATTCAATGTGTCCTCATGTTTTGGCAGTTTATCTTGTTGAGAAAGAGTTTGAGTATAGTTTTGATATGATTGTCAGTTGGACGCACCAACTTCGGATTTCCACCCTTGGTTGAAGTTATTTCCTCTTTAAAAGTTGTTATTTTGGTATTGCTCGGACTTTAGTTTTCGACAAATTAACTTCTTCGGCTAGTGGACAAAATCAATTCGAAAGATCATTTCTATACAACGCATAATATTCAATTTTCCTTTTCTTGGGTAGCTCATCATTTTCTTTAAGTTGTTGAGGTATATTGGATCATTTCTTTTCAAGCTCATTTACTATCTCAGTTAAAAACAATTTTTGTGCTAAAATCGCGTCATTATTATTTAGCTCCATGGTTTCATTCTTTCTTTGAACTAGATGATCATTTAGTGCCATACTTTCTATTATTATGACCGCGTCTTTGACACTTTTTAACATTAACGAACCACCAATGATAGCATCTAACAACATATTTGGTTGTTGTTGCAATCTATGTATTAATATTTATATCTATGCATGTGAGGTTGTTAAAACCATGATTTATACATCTTCCGAGCTTAGATTTGTATCACTCCCCGACTTCACATAAAGTCTCTAATATTCCTTGGAGAACAATGCAATGGTGGTCTTTGCTTCCATGAACTAATTGTGGGGAAATAACATGTTCAATAAAACTCCTCAAGTAAGTTCCAATTAACCATTACTTGTATCAAATGATCTAAATAACACTCTTTGGCATTTGCAATCGGTGAATGTGGAAACAATATCATGAACATCTCTTCTTCTTCAGATTTGGTATCTCTGAGAGTTTCAGATAGCTCATAATACTTCGTGAGATGTATGTAAGAGTCTTCATGATCAATTCATGTAAAAGGGTTGTCATAAAGAATTTTAAGCAAACTATTTTTCGTCTTATTTTGATAAATATTCCTTTACAATATGGCGATCCGAACCATACATTTTGGGTTGTTGTGGCACGACATGCCACCGCCATTGTTTTTTCCATTATTTCCATTTTTCAATGTTATTGTTTTCAATGTTGTTTCCATTGGCATTACCTTTGTTGTTATTATTGTTTCACTATGCCAAACAAGACATTAGACATCGCTTTTTTAGGCCTTAGACAGCGCTTAAAAGCGCTGCCTAAGGTAGCGCTGTCATAGGTAAAGACAACGCTTTTGATTTCTGCAAAAGCGCTCTCTAAAGTATACATTAGGCAGCGCTTTTTCCTTAAAAAGCGCTCTCTAAAGTGGGCCTTTAGACAGCGCTTTGGCAAAAGCCCAGTCTAATGTATACGTATAAAATTTTAATGAATTTTTTTATATACATTTAGAAAGCGCTTTTCAGGAAAAAATACTGTCTAAAGGCCCCCTTTAGAGAGCGCTTTTTAAAGCGCTGTCTAACGTATGCCTATAATTTTAGTTATCAATTTTTCTATACCTATAGAGGGCGTTTTTTAGGAAAAACGCTTTTTTTTGTGAACTATAGACAGTGCTTTTTCTAGAAAGCGTTGTCTTTACTCTACGTATAATTTTAATGATTTTTTTTAAAAATCCCATTTTAACCATTTTTTTTATGCAGAAACCTGTATAATTCAAGCCATTTCAATAAACCTGTATATTTCACATTTCCATTAACAATTTCTAGTATGGTTCATTAACCATTTCCACTAATCCCATAAATCACATAAACCAAATAAACCATTTCCATTATAATTCAAGTTATTTACATTAACTATTCACAAAACTATACAATTACAATCCAAAAACACATAAAGCGCACAAACCATTCACAAAACTATACAATCCCATAAAATAAACCATTCACAAAACTATACATTCACATAATCCCATAATCCTATACCTTATATAGGATTCTTTTTTCAATAAGGTATTCGCACAATTCCTCCTTAATTTCTTGCAATTTATCCTTCGTGTAATGAGAACACGCGTATTCATCAAAGTACTACATAACAAAACAAAATATGCATGATTTAGTTCAAAATAATAAATTATATGACATATCCGATAAACATTAGAATAAATCCTAAGTTATAAATCCATGCATACCGTAATAGGAACCTCTAATCGATCCATTTGACGGATTTCTCTCATAAACCTCAAAACGAAATACCCGCAGTCTATGCCATTACGCTGACGAGGGCACTACACATAGACAAACAAATAAGAATTAATATATAGTTGTTTTGTGTTATCAAGTAACATCACTAATAAGCAACATTGTGAAAATTAATATGCCTCCACTTTGACCCATGTAACGTTGGTTGCTTTAGCCCGTGCTACTCGAGATTCTCTTTGTGCTCGGTATACTTCTCTTGTAGGATTAATGGCAACCAACAAGCAGTGTCCACTGTAAAATATAACAAAAGTTTAGATGGATAATTCCTACGGAAAAGATACAAATTAAAGATTAGAATGAAATTAGAATGAAAATCTTAGTACCTTTTTCACTAACGTCTATTTCTTTTCTTGGTTGGAATATGTTCTACCCGTCTCTTAACAACACGGACGGTTGGATTGATCCAAATACCCTCATTATGATCATTTCTTGTATATTATTCATTCGCTATAATATTTTCATCTTGATTATTTCTAGTAAATGTTTCAATATCAACATCAATATCACCTTGATATCCAATGTTTTCATTAATTACTTTGTTAGATAAAAGCACTATAGACCATTTTGTACTTGTCGGATCAGTGACATAGAACACTTGTTCAGCTTGAGAGACTAGAATAAAAGGCTCATCTTTGTACCCCACCCTATTAAGATCCACTTGCAAAAATCCTGACTTATCCATTCGTACGCCATTATTATTTTCAACCCACTTGCAACGAAATATAGGAATCTGAAACTTCTCATAATCAAACACCCAAATGCGCTCGATAACCCCAAAATATGACAGATTTGCAAATTTAGGGTTTAAATCTTTCATACTTGAAATGTGCATTGCTTCAGCTACCACGGTGACACCACTATTTTGCATAGTACTTTTATCATCTTGTTCTTTGGTATAAAATGTGTATCCATTAATTGCATATGCGCTATAAGAAAACACAACCAAACTTGGACCATATGCTAAACATCTCAACCTTTCTGTTATTGAAGCGGGATCTAAATAATACTTTGAATAAATATGATCCTTAAACCAAGGTATGAAACTTCGATTGTGCTCTCGTACTATTTTTCTTCCCCTCTAGATCATGTCCAACTCATCCGTAAGTGGATTTGGCAACCATAATTCACTTAGTGTACCACCCTTTCTAACCTAGTGAGTAAACCTTTTCCTTCAATCTAAAGTTACTTAGCCAAGAAGTCTCTGAACCATATTACCTCGCTTTGCGAGGTATGTGTCTTGCGTAGCGGGTATCTTTCTTCCTTATGAAGTAACTTTGCTTCGATGTTTTCTTTGAACCGCCGTAGCTTGCTTGACGAGACCCTGTGTTTTGCATGACGAGAAGATCCTTAAGTTTTGACCTATTTTTTATTTACATAAGTTAATAAGTGTTTATGTAAAACAAATAAATTTGACACTTATCAATGATCTATATGAAGGTTACACAAACGCCACTAATTAGGCAGACTACTATTCCTATCATTAAGAGAAAAAAAATTTGTACTACAAGTTTTTAATGAACCTAGGAGGAAGATCCAAATGGTTTGTCCATGGTTTGGCAATGAAGAAGAATTTGGGATTTTGCAACTTGCATAATCGTTTAAAAGTCAATAATGATGGAGTGTTGACAAAACTCCATATATTCTAGTAAATATATATTTCATTTGAGAGGATGCTTAGCTCTTCTCGTCCGGTAACTCGTTTACTAGCATTTTTAAGCTTGTCTCTCTGCTTATTATTATTTTTTTTAGAACCAGATAAAATAGTTTCAAATTCGTCGTCTTCATCATTAATTCCCTCCTTTCTAAGAACTTCAGCTTCCACCATATCAGTCCAAGTGGATATTATCTAGAACTATCAATTTATTATAGGGTTTTAAAAAGTAGGCCCTTTAAATCAAAGACCCAAAAAATTAAAGTAGAGTTCGAAGACCCTAATTTTTCACTTAAACTTTTTTATTAAAAATAATATGTTTTAAAAAAACCATTTTAACAAAAAAAATCATTTTTTTTCATTTTCAAAAAAAATTAAAATATAGTTTTTTTTGGATTTTTTAAAATCACTACTTACATATATTTTAAATTGAATTTTTTTTTTTTTTTAATTTTTCAGTATTTTTTATTAAAAAAAATAATTAAAAAATAGTTTTTTTAACAAAATATTTTTGAAATTAATTTTTAAAAACAATATTTTTAATAAAAAGTATCTTCACATTATTTTAAGAAAATATGTTGTTTCAAATAAATGTTTCAAAAAAAAATCTTAAATGTTTAAGGGGGTTTAAAAATACTCATATAATAGGGGACCTAAGAATGAGAGACCATGTAGGGTGCCTAATTATTAGTGTTTCAATGACTTTACTCCTCAATATACTAGTAGTAGATTTGATGCGTCATTATGATCCAAATGACCATCATTACTAACATGATTGTCCCCCTAGGTGTGTGCAACGTCAACGTCAGTGATTACTTGCTCAAGATAATGGTTATTCTCATAGTGCACAACTTCAATGTGCACCACTATTGTTTGGAACACTTGAGTTCACACTAATTGTTTTCAGTATGACCATTCTTTTCCTCTTCTCCCATAATTCTTTTTGTGAGCATAATTAATTGTCATTATGATTTTCAACTCTCACCACAATATGTTTATTATGCTTAGATTCTTTACGGTTTTCAATATTGCCTCTTGTTCTTGAGCGAATTTAGACTTTTTGCATTCGCCAATAGCATGGCCCATATATTTACAAAAGTTACAAAAGTTTGGTTGTTTTTCACACTCAATACCAACATAGAAAGAAAAACATGTTCTTTCAACCAATATTTTATCATGAAGCGTATTTGATATATTGATATCCACCTAAACGTTAACTA
The DNA here is from genome assembly GCA_022829125.1 of Lathyrus tuberosus. NCBI lineage: Eukaryota > Viridiplantae > Streptophyta > Magnoliopsida > Fabales > Fabaceae > Lathyrus > Lathyrus tuberosus. Next base: position 1,875,658 of record JALAZF010000057.1, read on the forward strand.
ACCCGTAAGTTTACCATGATCTCTTCCACCTTTAACAATTTGCTTCCTTTTGGCCATATCATATGGCCATGCAAATTGTTTTTGCATTGTTCAAAATCAACAATATATTCCTCCTTAAGAATAGAGATCGCTATTTAATCTCCCATGATTGTGGGTTTAGGTAGCTAACTCGTTGAAATGGCGGATACTAGATTTTTTTTAGGGTTTGGGCAAAAGAAAGTTTCCTAATCACGTTATCGGTAGGTTGAATATTACAAGTTATGATTCATTGGGTTGAGAAGTGTTGAGAATCAAGTGTGAGGAAGAAGCCCCACATTGATTAGAAAAGAGAATATTGAACACTATATAAGTGAGAGAACCCACACACCAATCACCTTAAGGTTTTAGGTGAGTATGTGGTGTGTCTCTCACAAAGGTGTATCCCAAATAAGAAATGCTCCCTCGTTGACCCCCTCGATTGTTCCGCTAACAATGATATCATGAGCCTTTGGTTACGGTGATACAAGTGTATGTGGAAGAGAGAGCTTCCACATGAGGGGGAGCATTGTGTATAAACTCACACTTGAGGGGGAGTGTTGAGAATCAAGTGTGAGGAAGAAGTCCTACATTGATTAGAAAATGGAAGATTGAACACTATATAAGTGAGAGAACCCACACACCAATCACCTTAAGGTTTTAGGTGAGTATGTGGTGTGTCTCTCACAAAGGTGTGTCCCAAATAAGAAATGTCCCCTCGTTGACCCCCTCGATTGTTCCGCTAACAAGAAGTAGGTGGGGCTAGAGACGACCAAGGTATAACATGGTGCCCCATGGAGGCCATGAGCGACAGTTAGAGGAAATCGACCCCAAAAATTGGGTGCAGTGCAAACATGATATCTCTTTGCTCATATCCTTGTTTCGACGATTCACATGCTGAAAATGTAGAACTATGTCTCACAAACCTTATCTTCAAGAATTAGCTGAATTCAATGCCTAACGAATTAGAAATTGCTACTTTTCTAAACTTGATTTGAGAAAAACAAGAATAGAGTTTCTCACTTCTTTTTTTTTCAAAACCATATTTTTTTAAAATATCTCCAAAGATTAATGAATCATTATGGCACCTAAATTATAAACTATGTTTTTACGAATTGAGATTATAGTATTTATCATAAAGTATTTTCGATTGGTCAAATATTTCTATTAGATAATGATTTTTTATCGGTAGACGAAGTGATAATAATTACTATAAATATATACACAAAAATTATGAGTTCTCAAGTTCAATCATGAATATTGATGTTCATCCTAACAATTTTGACTTTTACTAGTTAGGATATGACCCAAGGATTTTCAAATATGATATTTAATAATTTTTAATAAAATTGTTGATTTATAAGTATCAGCAACTTATTTACATACATTAGTGCATTATGATAAAATATAAAGAAATGCGGGACCAACATCTCATGTTCATCTAAGCAACACAAGTTGAGCTATGACAAATTAATAAATTTTTAAAATTTTAAGAATAATTAACCCTACATTATGAGTAGTCTAGTCTTCTTTTTGTTGTTGAAAATTTAAGTGAATTTGGAAATGTTTACGTTTTTGGTTCTACATAGGTTGGAAAGGGAACGTGCAAATGGGTTCCCGCGGTGTCACGGCGGCTCCTGCGGTGCATGGTGGCATGAGTCGTTAGCCCAATATATTAGGTTTGTGTCATGTTCTTGGTTTGTTGTGGTGACCAAAATGAAAACCCATGTGTTTATATACTCAAGATAGTGTGATTTTTCTTAATTTGTAATGATGCATGTTTTATGTTTTATGGTGAGAGTTGTTTTTTTCGTAGTGAATGAAAATGAAATATAAGTGTCGTTTGCAATCAAAAGAATATGATTATTATTATAAATAATTCAAATATTTGCTATGTGTTGTTGTTATATTATTGGTCGCATGTATTTGTAATTGTATCCACTACAGATTTATGATTTACTATGTACCAAATAAAATGTTTTGATGTGTATTAAATTTAATAAGATGTATCAAACTTTTTTTATTATAATTCACTTTAAAAAAAATATTTATATTAAAATATATGTTGCTTTACAATAATAAAATATTATTAATAATATTTTTCTATTATATTTTTAAGTATTTAATATTATCTTTATTTTTCAATTCTTTCAATTTATTTTATTAATATCATCATTAATAAAAAATAATAATTTTGTAAAACCTCTCTTAAGTTTTTTCGTACAAAATTAACTGCATTTTTTAATATGTATTAAAAATTTAAAATGAGTAATTATAAATTACGAATGTTGTAATTTATAAAAATGAATTGATTATATCTACTAGTTTTTAATGATAGAATTTTGAATACAAATGTAACATTTAAGGGGCTAGTGTCATTATTTTAATTAGTCAAGACTTAAATGGGTCTAATTAATATAATATTATATTTGTGACTAAAAGCATAAATGTCATGAAATGTCAGGTTATTTGTGTAGATACAGTAAGTCGATATCTAATTTGATGAGGGACCAAATTAAAATATTGAAAACTAAGAAATAATCTAGGTTTATTTAAATGGGTTATGGTCCCATTTGTAGAATACAAACAATAAAAATAAAGTTTATCAGGTTTTCTCTCTTCATCCTCATCAGAGGAGATTCAAGGAACCCTAAGGAAATTTTTTTACTGTTCTACCATCTTTTGAAAATATAAATACCATAATACCCCCTTTTGAAAAAAAAAATACCAGCATACCCTGTTTCTTTAGGGTGCTCGCCATATGGGTTCACGAGCATGTAAACAAAATTGCACCAAGAAGGTGCTCGCCAACTAAGATGGCGAGCACGTGAAGGACCTATTTTTTTTCTTTTTTTAATTTTTTTATAATTTGTATGTATTAATTAATTAATTTAATTATTTAAAATAACATATATTAATTAAATAATAAGAATTTTTTTAATGCAACCTATTATTTCAAAAAAATTACCAAAAATGCCTTAATTTCAAAAAATTTACTAAAGTGGCTGATTTTGAAAAGAGCCTTAAAGGGTGGCGCCATATGGAATGACGCCTCAGTTAGAGACAATTAGTCAAACCATATGGCACCTCAGGCCATGGTTTGATGCCCTAAAAAATCCCTGAGGAGGAGCCAAATGGAATGGCGCCTCAGGTGATTTTGTTTTTTTTTTTAATATTTATGTTTAATTTATTAAAAATTATATTATTTAATAGGTTATGATGTGCCTATAAATAAGGGGTCACCTTCACTTGTTTTTGCACAATAATTGTCACCCAAACCCTAATTTCCTCCCTTCCCTCACCAATATTTCAAAGTCTCCCTTACTCAACACTATGTCTTCATCCTCAAATAGCCGGCTGTCGCCGTCATCAGCAGCGGAGGAGGAAAAGTGGCCAGAGCTTCCACTAATGAAACAAAATGCCCTAGTTATATACTCAGCTGTCAAGCCTCCGTTGGAGATGCTACTCTGGAACACCCAGACGTTGGAGCATTTGCACAGGGAACTTCACCACTAGCTACCAGAAGAATTTCAGGCAAGTGAAAAGATCAGGAAGATAGAGAGGCAGGTTGAGGAGCCTGGTCCAAATGGAGTAACCTGCAGTTAGAGAAAAGTGGTGAACAATGCCGCTGTCCTCACAATGATGATGTCAAAACAGGAAATTAAGTTGATGGTAGTAATTGCCTAGATAAGCTGATTTTATGTGTTGTGTTGTTTGGGTATTGTTATTGTTATTGTTATTGTTATTTTATAATTTGGTATTAGGTTTCGTTAAGAGTTGTTTCGTTTAGGTTTCGTTTGGGTTTGTTATGTCATTGTATTGAGTTAACTATGCCGCCGTGCTAGGACCTGACACATTTGGACACTTAGTATGATTGTAGCCTGGCTGGCGGCACAAACTACACAACCTCACCATTTTTTCGATTATATCCATCTCCGTTTGAATCCGGTAGGGCGACCTTTTTTATTTCTTCGCATCAAGTCGTTATGCCACACAATTTCGCCTTCGTAGGTAGGTCAGTAGTCCTCCTTTGCGACCACTTGAAAGCTTGTACGGTACACATTGCATAGAGTACTGACTGGGTGAAGAACATGGAGATAGTTGGTTGGGTCCAGTCGGACCTTGGAACAGGCTGCTATGACATGGGAGCAAGGCATACGAAATGCCTGAAACTTTCCACAGTCACACCAACTCCTATCCAGTTCCACTCGATAATATCCCATAGGCCTTCCTTCGTTGTGATCAATAGACTCTGCAACACTGAAGTGTCCTGCAAATCGGTCGAAGACCGTGACGACGTGTATGTTAGCCTTTGCAGCCTCGTCCTTCATGAATGTCATGGAATAGTCACTAAACAGCTGCCCAGATTGTATGACTGAACCCCACTTAGTACGTCTGGTATCAAAAAGCACATCAAGCCTAAAATAAGTTGACCTCACAAGAGCGGTTATCGGCAGGTTCCGGATGCCTTTGAATACTGAGTTCATAGACTCAACGAGGTTTGTTGTCATATGGCCCCATCGCCGCCCATTGTCATACGCCCTTGTCCACTTCTCCAGTGGAATGTTATCAATCCAAGTCAATGCTTCTGGGTTTGTTTGTCTGATCTCGTTTCGGTAGTATCTGGACATAGGCTCTGTTAATGCATATCCCACGTTAGTAACCAGCTTCTTTAGGCCCTTGTCTTTGAACGCCCGCAGGACATTTTGCCCGATGTGTCTAATGTAATACACATGGCTCGATGGAGGATCCTGCCAGCCGTTATCAGGATTGTTGTAAGCACTATCGATTGAGGGATGCCTATCGGAGATCAGACATACGTCAGGTTGGGGAGCAACATATTGTCGGAGATTTTTTAAGAAAAAACTCCAACCTCCAGCAGTCTCTCCTTCAACTAGAGCGAATGCGATAGGGAAAATATTGTTGTTCCTATCCTGTGCCACGGCCATTAGTAGTGTGCCCTTATATTTGTCGTATAACCATGTTCCATCTATTTGAATTATAGGTTTACAAAACGTAAATCCTTTGATGCATGGTTCAAAAGCCCAGAAGAGTATGTGGAAAATGCCATTTCCACTTACACAATTCACGTCAGGCGTATATGTCGGCAACGTCTCCAACAAGACAACAGTACCTGGAGCATAGTGTTTTAGGGCGACGAGGTATCTTGGGAGTTCTTTGTAAGAGTCCTCCCAATTTCCAAAAATCCTTTCAACCGCCTTCGTCCTAGCAATCCACGCCTTCTTGTACAAGGGAGTATAGTTGTATCTTTGCACCATATGACCTATGATTGTACTAACTTTCACATAAGGGTTGTCGCTCACGATTGATAGAATTTCGTTTAAGATCATCTGAGAGCCGAGTTTGCGATGATCCTGACTTGGATTGGTTAGTATGCAAGTGTGCTCCGGACCCATTGACCCTTTTTTCCAGGAATCGCTTCACTTCTGAAAAGATGTCGTTAGTCTAAAGGGGCATATAGTATTGTTTAATTGCTTGGACACAATCTTCTTTTGTAAGAAAATTGTCTCTAACTTTTAGTACTTCACCCGTCTGTTTGTATGGGTCGTAAAAAATATTTGTTGATGGTTGATCCTCGCCTAAGCTTAGTGTTGTCATGTGTTGAGGTGGGCAATAAACATGATTGTCTGGCAGTTGGTCTGCCTCGTCGTCGTTTATCATTTCGTCAACAACATCCTCTGCTTCTTCTTCCTCCTCGTCAACGACGTCCAACTCAGCTTGTTCGTTGTCGGAATCGTTAAAAACCTGCGATACCTCGAGTTGTTGAGACAATGGTTGATTTTGTAACGTAATATATAACTCAACCTCATTGAAACCAGAATGCTCATGGCTGAGAAACATATTACGCACATCATCATCACCCCGTATTTTCATCTGAAAAAATTTGCACACCTCATGCCCCTATAAAAAGATAGGGTTTTTATATATAATTTTCGCAACTAGACCGCACTGCAATTTCTTCTCTAACCGCGCTTTCAAATGACAGAAATTTGTTCTTTTATCAATTAAAAACCTAGTAACTTCTGTATCCCTAAAATTGAAACCACTCATTGGACAATCAAATATCTCACCAAGGATATGTGCAGTTATCAAGTATTGTGGTCTTTGAGCCATAACTGAATTTGTGTTAGGAAGAAATGGGTTACAAACTTTAAAGTTTGGAAGAAATAGTTTGCAGAATAGAAATGGTTTGAATGTATGTGATGATATGATGTATATTTGATGTGTATTAATAGGCAGAAAAGATGATACAAGAAACGTGTATTTGTAGTCTAATTGCTTCAGAAAAACCTTGCCAAAGAACCATGTGCTGCTCTGCATGCCTAGACTAGCTTTGACATGACCACACAACACTGCATGGCTACACTAGCCTTGACATGACCACACAACTCTCCATGGCCAAACTATTGACAAGATCACACTCTACATGCCTACACTCTGCATGCCTACACTCTGCTTCTACTGTTCGTACGCATGCCTCTGCACAAAATTAAAAAAATAACTTTTTTTTTATTTCAGATTTTAAAAAAAATAAAAATAAAAAAACAAAATGCCCTGAAGCGCCATTCCATTTGGCTCCTCCTCAGGAATTTTGTTAGGGCAAACCCCTATGGCCTGAGGCGCCATATGGTTTGGCTAATTTCCTCTAACTAAGGCGCCATTCCATATGGCGCCACCCTTTAAACCTTTTCCCAAACCCAGCTACTTTAGTAAATTTTCTGAAAATTGGGTTTTTTTGGTAAATTTTTTGAAATAATAGGATATATTAAAAAAATTCAAATAATAATATAATAATAAAAAAATTATTATTTTTTTGAGAAAATTAATTAAAGAAAATTATATATTAATTAAATAATAATAAAATAAAAGAAAAGGAGATGAAGAAAAAGAAAAAATATGAAAGAAATGGAAGTGGGCTCCACCACACAAGCAAAAGGGTGGCGCTCACCATCATCCTTGTGGCGCCTGCCACGTGAGTTTTTGAAAGAGTGTGGCTCCTGCCACACTCAAAAGAAGGAAAGGGTGGCGAGTGCCGCCTCAGCATAACCTAGTGCACCACTTAATTAATATATGTTATTTTAAATAATTAAATTAATTAATTAAAACATTTAAATTATTAATATAATATAAAACGAAAAAAAAAGTCCTTCACGTGCTTGCCATCTCAGTTGGCGAGCACCTTGTTTGTGCAATTTTGTACACATGCTCGTGAACCCATATGGCGAGCACCCTAATGAAACAGCGCATACTGGTATTTGTTTTTCAAAAGGGGGTATTACGGTATTTATATTTTCAAAAGAGGGTAGAACAGTAAAAAAGTCCCCTAAGGAACTCTACAAATCGGAAGATCACATACCCGAAGCCTTCAACGATTTCAATGGAAAATTCAGGTACGCTTCTGCCTTCATTCTCTAATTGAATTCTGGTATGGGCTTAAGGGTTTAGAGTTTTGTTGTTGATTTCTATATCTGTAGAAATTATAAGGTTATGAACAAATCTAACAAGTGGTATCAGAGCTACTCATATTTGATTCAATTTGTTTTTAGATTATTTAGGATCCTTTAATCTTCCAATTGTATAAATCAATATATGTTGTGTTTATGAGGATTTTTTATATATTAGGTTTCTAAAATTGAAATCATTTTGATCTTTCAATTTGTGTAAAATATATCTTTTGGTAATGATAATCATTATTATAATTATCATAAATTTGTGTTTATGCCATGGATTAATTTGTAGTTATAATATTTTTTTTTTCGTCAATAATTGTAATATTTGTTCAGTTATTGAAATTATATAAATTTCATGACGGCAATATCAATGAGTTTAGTGCAATATCGTTACGGCGATATTTTTCAATATATGTTGGATATATATATTTTTTTTGCATAGATTTATTCATGTTCAATATCTGTACAAATATATTAAGATACATATCCTTTAGTGTCACCATTCCTTGGATGATTGCTTTTATATATGTTACGATTTACATGTTCCGTTAAATTGCCATAAGTAAAGCATTCTACATAGATATAGTTATTCATGTTCAGGCCATTAGCAGTTATGGAATAATATATGTTAGTGGTTGAAAAGGTGCATATTCTTTTAATGTACATTATAATTAAAGGATATTATAATGAAGTTAGTGTAGCGAGCGGTTTTGGACGCGGTTCTTAAGCGCTGTCGCTCTTTTGGATGGTTTACTACAAGTCGATTCATTTTTTATCCTATTGAAGCTGATGAAGGGAGGGAAATAGATGTCTCTAATTAACCCTGCTTGCATACTGAGTTTAAACAGCAATCTGTTAGGTTACAGATGCGATCAATGTAGGGGCCTCTCTTATGTTATTTTGACAGAATGACAGGATGTTAGGACTGATGCTTTTCGATTGATATGTGAAAGTATGGGATTTAGGGTTTTTGTTTAGTGTGCTCGCTAAGATTTTTCTTTCCATCTTATGCCTACGTATTCCCGTTTTCTGAAACAGGGAAATCAGAGCGTTCGTAGTTCCTCCTATTCTATGGGAGGAAAATGGTGTTTTGGTATCTTGTTCAAAGCCCAAGACGTGAAGCTAAAGGTGATTTGTATTTTGTTCAAAGCCCAAGATGTGAAGCTGAAGGGTCTATTTGTATCTTGTTCAAAGCCCAAGATATGAAGCTAAAGTTGGTTGGTATCTTGTTCAAAGCCCAAGATATGAAGCTGAAAGGTCCTGACTTTAGAGAGAATTTATCATCTCTAAAGAAGGGTTTGTCTGTTTATAAAGGAGAATTACTTTAACTGGGATATGTGAATCCAGCAATGCCATAATTTCCTTTATAGGGGATTTTTAACCTGAAGGAGAAGACTTTAACTCTGTGTAGAGCAATGCCATCTTTCCTTAGGAATTTCTCATGCTAAAAGAGGGACAGTAGCGTGGATGTAGATGATCTAGAGGCTTGCCGCTTACAGTAATTTAGATGAAGGGAAAGGAGTTATTGATGCTTGTATACTGTGAACGAGGCATAGCTTTGATGCTAAAAGGTTGATTGATTCAACCAGGGTTTCCTTATACAAAGCCTAAGAGGAGGCTATTGGCCCAACAAGAGGGTGCTTTTATGTGTCTCGTACAAAGCCCGAGAGAGAGAGGCTAAAAAGGGGTTGACTCAACAAGAGAGTGCTTTTGTATATGTCTTGTACGAAGCCCAAGACAGAAGCTAAAAGTTGTATGACTCAACAAGAGAGTTTTTTATACTCAACAAGAGAGTGTTTTGTATCTCGTACGAAGCCCGAGATGGAGGCGAAAGGTGTTTAGCTCAATAAGAACCTTTTTGTATCTCGTACAAAGCCCGAGGTGGAGGCTGAAAGATGTTTGACTCAACGAAGCCCGAGATGGAGGCTAAAAGGTTTGCTCCGCTGGGGAGAATCATTGTACAAAGCCCAAGAGGATGTTATCATAACTGTTTCAGTTGAGTGACAGATCCAATATATTGATTTAAAGAGAAAATCAGTTCATATATGAGTAATGCCTGTCCTCAGGGATTTGATTCGAGGATCAGGGTTATTTCCCGTTCTTTAAGGAAATGGGAAATCCAAAGGGTATTGAGACTGTCCGAGTCTACGGGTTTTCTTCCTATTTTTTGAAAGGGGACTTGAGAATGTCTTTGAGACTCAAGGAAATTAGACTGTTCAAGTCTAGAGTTTCATCTTTTGTACTATGTTTTAAGAAACAGTAGTAGGGTTTAGACTCTTTGAAAGATTGTTCTATGAAGATGACTAATTTCTGTTCCTATACCTCTACGAGGTCGTCGGGACAATTTGTACGAAGCCCAAGAGGAGGTTATCATTCCCGGAGGAAGAAATCATTTATACGAAGCCTAAGAGAAGGCTGTGAATACTTCTAAGAAGCCGACGGGTCCTTGTACTAAGCCCAAGAGGAGGAGGGGATGCTTTTAGGAAGCCTGTGGGTCCTTGTACAATGCCCAAGAGGAGGCCGATGCTTTTAAGAAGCCCGTGGGTCCCCAAACCCCGAGAAATTCAAGACAGACTATTCACAAGGAATAGATCAAGCCAAGAAAGTTCGAGAATTGGAAGAAACTCAAGAGATGCCATTCACGGAGAATACATTCATCTCTGGGGAGGTAGAGTCTCTTGACAATTCCTAAGGAGGACAGCCGAAGAGAAGACTGTATCTGGTGCTCCTATGGGGGATCTAGTATTGTCTATTTCTATGAATAATCAAAACGGCTTTTACCTAGTTCTAGACGTAGTTGCCGGGGAAACTCTAAATATCTAAACTACTATTACACAGTTGATATGAGTTTATGAAAGGAGACTTACAGTGAGCAGCCCCACAATACAGTTATATGTATATGAAAGCAGTAAATGAAAGCGTATAAACACTTACTCGGTTGTAGAGCTTCCATGTTGTTTGGTTAGTTGTTCAACAAAGAAAGATAAAAAACAACAGTATATTCAAAATCAAAGGAGAAAGTGCTTTGAATAGAGAAAGATTTGGGGCTTACAGCTCAAGGAGAGGCCCAGGGTTTTATCAGTGATTGCACTGTTAAATTTGTACAGAGGGACTTATACAAGTGACTGAGGCCCAAGAAAGGTTTTCTGTACAAAGGGATGGGTCTTACACTCTCTCAAGAGGCCCAAAAAGTTTAAAGAAAAAAAGTGGGGTTTATAACACGAGGGTATGCCCAGATGACTTTTCGTTTGAAATGGCGATCGCGCCGAGGTTTTCTTTTAACGCAAAGGGGCTTATACAACGTCTGAGGCCAAAAATTGTTTTGGTTAAAAGGGGATTGGGTCTTACACTCTAACAGAGGCCCAAAAGTTTTGAATGGGTCTTATAGCTCAAGGAGAGGCCCAGATGACTTTTTGAAAAGGGCGACGATCGCGCCGTTTATTTAAAAATGTACAGAGGGACTTATACAACGAATGAGGCCCAAAAAGTTTCTGTACAAGGGGGTTGGGTCTTACACTCTAATAGAGGCTCAAAAGTGTTTGAAAATGATTTGTGAGGGTTGAATTAATCAAAAACCCTAATTTATTTCCAAAATGTATTTTAATTGAATAAAAATTCAATTAAAATGATCAAAAATTGTTTAACATATGGGAAACAAATTATGATCTTGGATTAATGCTTCAAAAATCAAGTATTGACCTACAAAATAATTAGAAGTCATTAATCTTTGTTAAATCAAGAAGGAAAAAATATTTTAAATGTTAAAAACAATTAAAACATTAATTCTTTGCAAAAATATCAATTATATAAAATAAATAATATTTTTGGGATTTTTTGGGAAAATAAAATATTTCAACATTTTTGTGAATTATTAAAAAAAGAATCAACTCAAAATCATTAAAACTCGGAGAGAAATTAATTTTTGAATCAATTAAATAAAATCACAAAATTCAAATATTTGAATTTGTGAAAATGGCGCCAAGAACAGGCCCAAGAAAATGCGCGTTTTTCTGCCTTGCCCAGATTTGCGTTTTCTATCCAATCTCACTGAATACTTGATTATACCATGCAATCCACATATCAATCTACTTGTCTCAACCTCACGATCATGTATATGGCATTTAATTTCATTTAAATTAAACATGGAATGAAAAATCAAGAAAAAACCTCAAGAACCCTAATTTCTGCATGAAGGCTGGGATTTTTGATACACGATTCAAACAAAGCAATTAATAGAGGGGAAACATTCCATGCACGATTATGAACATTTGGCAAAAGTATTGTGCGAGGAAATATGCATAGATTGAGAGATGACCAAGTTTAGGCATACCTCTAGGTCGTGACAGCAAGTTCAAAGTGATTTCTGAGTTGGAGGTGTTACAGATGAGTTGTGATGATCTGAACAGCTTCCCTACACCCTATGGAGTGTGTTTGAATGCTTGGACTTGATTGAAAATGGTTGGATCACTTCATGGCATCTCAACTGCAACTTGGTTAAAACCTTGAGCAATTGACTGGTGATTATGAGAAATCAGTGTTCCAGTTGTTGTTTAAGTGTTTGATCAGCTCACATATGATGTATGCGAGGTGTGTGTGTGATTGGTTTGAGTGGAATTGCTCTCTACCTCAAAATTCGATGGTGACTTGCCTTAGAAGGAAAAATTGGAGTGAAAGAAGAGATTTTGAGGAAAGCATCTGTTTGATGGCTTTGGTGTACTCAAACTGATCACAATTGAGCTCTATTTATAGTAGAGCAAGTTTGTTTTGCAAGGAATAGTGAATGGCAACTGCTGAGTAGGGTTGGCCAATGTTGAGCAATTAGAATCCAAGTCTCCTCTAGCCATTGACTAGAGGTTAGGGCACAGGCTGCTGGTTCCCTTGGTCTTGGATAAGTCTTGACTGAATTCAGTTGCTAATAGCTCAGTCCATGCCACCTTGGTGCTTCCATTGAATGCTCCAATCCAAAATTGGAGTCTTGTCCCTATTTTAGGCAATTCTAGGTTTGGCATGCTATTTCTTGTTCCAAGGACTTTGTAGGCTTGGCTCAGTGATTGTCCCCTTTAGATTCAATCCTCAGATGTGTCCAAAGTGATGACAAGGCTTAGAATTGGCTGATTTTGGCAAATCGACCAAAAGTGCAAAAATCTGCCTTCCTTGGCAGATTTCAGCAAGGCATCTTGCCACTACCATATCTCATGGCTCAAGTTGAATTTGGTGATGTTATTGGTCATTTTGGAAAACCCTTATATGATACAACAACTGTTTGATCATATTTGGTTTTGATACTTTTTGGATCCAAGTGAAAAATCCCCCTACATTTGGAAAAAAGTTAGGCAGATTCTGACTTAGTGAAATTTTCACTAAGTGTTGGAACAAAGTGACTTTTCTTGATTTTGATCACTCCATAACTCAAAATCCATGAGGAATTTGGACACAGGTCAGTAGGAAGTTTTTGTAGAGGGCAATGAGACCTACAAATCAAGCTTTGGATGGGGGAAAATGGCCTTGTGGTTTAGGAGTTATGATCCTCCAAAGTTGGTACCTTTGCCACTTTATTTCATAACTTAGAAAAATTTCTAAGTTTTTCATGGTTACCCCTTTTACAAGTTATCCCATTTCCTTTGATTTTTCTTGATGAATGATGATTCAAATCATACATTAACATCATTTTAGGGTTAAAAATCCAATTTTGTGAAAAATCTCAAAAAGTCAAAGTTGACTTTTTGTGCACAGTTGACTTTTTAGCAGATGAATTCCAAACTGTGCAATTCTTCAGGAAATCATGTCCTTGACCTAAATCAAACTTGATGGACCTGTTACATAAGTGTTATAGGGTGTATTGAATCATGTCCTAGGGTTTGGGAGCATGTCCTGGTCAAAAGTCAAAGTTACAGTTGACTTTTCTCGCGAAACCCTAATTGTGGTTCAGATGAAATTGAGACTTGTTGCTCAAGCTTCCTGGATCAATCCATTGTTGCAAATGGATCAATGTAGTATATTAGAGACTCTCAAATCCTCTCTTGAGGTCTTGGTTCATGATTTGTCCCAAAAGTCAACTTAGGGGTGAATTAGGTCAAGAAACCCTAATTCCTGATTTTTGTTGAATGCATCCCCTGAGGAAAAATTGACTTGATGGTTGGGTCCATGAGGTTCCATGGAGTATATTAGGTTATGTTTTGGATCCTTGGATCATGCCCAGAGGAAAATTTCCATCTGGAGGCCCTGGTCGAGCAAAACCCTAATTTGGTGACATTGTCGATCTTGAGGCTTGATCCACCTAGAAGGGAGCAGCCCTGTGCTTAATCCTTGAAGTGGGAGTCCTCTTGATCCCTTGTGGATGTTTGAGAGGCTAGACAAGTTGAAGATCAAGTCATTCCTTGATTGATCCTTTGTCTAAGAGCTCTGAAAGGGCTTGAAACCCTAAATCTGATTGTAGTGGATGCTCACCCATCTTTGGGGAGACTAATGAAGTATGATGGTTCATCCATATTGTGATGATGATTTGCACAATGATGGGAAATCTCAGTGGTCAAAATTTAGGGTATGACAGATGCCCCTATTTAATCTTCTTGAACCTGAAGGTGTGAATGACGAAGGTATTCGGGCATTCGGGGTGCAAGAGGATTAAATATCGGAATATCCGAAATTTTGATGGTGGTTATGAATGGCAGCTTACACATTCATCTTCTTTTGCCAAGCAATGATGCTCAGAAAAGGTAGAAACTTCCCCTCGATCCTGGTCTTCAGTCAAGGAGCTGGTCTCAGTTTTCTTTTGAAATAAACCTCCCCTCGATCCTGGGTTTCTACCTAGGAACTGGTCTTAGTTTCTGATATAAACTTCCCTTCGATCCTGGTTTCCTACCAAGGAACTGGTCTTAGTTTCTGATATAAACTTCCCCTCGATCCTGGTTTCCTACCAAGGAACTGGTCTCAGTTTCTTTTGTAAACTTCCCCTTGATCCTGGTTTCCTACCAAGGAACTAGTCTAAGTTTCTTTTGTCAATAAACTTTATTGACAAGGGACGCTATTCGTAGCGGTTTTCCTCAAACTTCTCGCCGAATTTTCCTGGGGAGATGCCATTTGACGGAAAAATTGATGTCAGACTTGCTGGGGAAATCCCTTTGTCTGAGTTACAGAGGTGTACAAACTTCTCCGGTGGAGATGCCATTTGTCGACTCTATCGGGGAAAGCGAGTCTCTTGAGAGACTGCTTTCACTTGGGTATTACATCATACTTTTCTCGGGATCTTCTCGGAGAAATGCCATATGATGTGATCCAATTTTGAGGTGCTGATGACCTTTTCATCAGTGGTTTTTTCGAAGAAAAACTGTTGTACCGCCGAATCTCTGATTACGAGGCTTTCTCTAGGGATTTTCCTTAATCCGGGAAAGCAAGGATATCATCTTCAATGGCGAAGAGTGACATTTTTCGAAGACTCTCTGGTCTTTCAGAGGTTCAAATTATCAAAGTGGTCGAGTGCCGACTCTAATCCAGAGAGACACTAGAGGAGAGATTGTTCAGACACAACATTTCCTGACGAGGCAATAACTGACAACTCGATCGAGAGGACGGTTATCACGACTGGATAAGACCGACTCGAGTGATAGCAATGCAATATGAATATGAATGTAAATCAGTAATGCATGATGTATGTATGTATATGCTGACACAACTGACGCAACATACAGACTGATGGATGAACACGACTGGATACTCAGCCATCGCGGGGCGAAGAAGTATCGTTGGTTCAGAATAGCAATTCTACCTTGCTTAGGAGAAATAGCCCCTGTTGGGAGCTATGTTGGTCGGGCTTAGGAGATAAGAACTCGGCCGAGAGTATCAGATGGAACATGGTCTCTGACACAGTTGATCCTTCGTTCAGGTGCACTGGTTTAGAAGGAGTACTTTGATTCTGCACTTTGATGCTCGCTTGCTTCTGGAGAAGCGATTGATGTTCTTTTTATGTTCAACAGTCAAAAGAAATGCCATCTTTATTAAAAAAGCAGAAAAAGTTTAAACAAGTAAATTCATTTTGTTTCATTTCAAGAATCGTTAATCAAGTTAAAAACGTCATTCTGTAAAGCTAAAACAAATAAGAATTATAAACAAAAGCACAAGGGCTCAAATTTTATTGATAGGATGGAGATCAGCCAAACGCGTGATTCCAAAGAGTATTTACAAAGTTAGAAAATGGTAATTTACAAGGAAAAGGGCTACGTTGAAACATAACGACCACTATCCTTTTACCAACTTTGAATTCAGGGCATCCCGAGCTTCCGTCGAAGATGAGCTTGACTGGAGTTTTCCTCCGATGGATGATGTAACTGCTGCTGAGGGACTTGCCTCTGTTGGACATAGTTACTTGCCATTATCCCTAATTTTTACCTGGACTGTACTTTGATATTTCCAATCCACCGGGATGATTTTTGATCATGTCTCTAACTTTTTCCTGGACCGCCCTTTCGGGTTTTCAATCCACCGAGACGTTTTTTTTTTTTAGTTTAGACGAAGTATTTCTTGACTACATCAACATTCGTGGGGTAGGCAAATTCCTCTCCGTCCATGGTTGCAAGTATTAAGGCACCGCCTGACAAAGCTTTCTTGACCATATAGGGGCCATCGTAGTTCGGAGTCTATTTGCCCCGAGAATCACTGAGAAAAGATTGTATCTTCTTGAGCACGAGGTCTCCTTTCCTGAAGATGCGAGGTCGGACCTTTTTGTCTAACGCTTTCTTCATTCTTCGTTGATATAATTAACTGTGGCATAGAGCCGTGATTCGCTTCTCTTCGATCAAGTTCAGTTCGTCGTGTCGACTTTGACACCATTCAGCTTCTGAAAGCTTAGCTTCCATCAATACCCGGATTGATGGGATCTCTACTTCGATGGGGAGCACTGCCTCCATGCCATACACTAGAGAGAAAGGGGTTGCCCCTGTTGAAGTGCGGACAGATGTGCGATAACCATGAAGAGCAAAGGGTAGCATCTTGTGCCAATATTTGTAGGTTACGACCATCTTTTGAACGATCTTCTTGATGTTCTTGTTAGCCGCTTCTACCACTCCGTTCATCTTGGGTCGGTAGGGAGATGAGTTATGATGTTCGATCTTGAACTCAACGCACAACTCTTTCATCATCTTATTGTTCAAGTTAGATCCATTATCTGTAATGATCTGGCTCGGAACACCATAACGGCAGATGATATTGTTTTTGATAAATCGGACCACCACTTGTCGGGTTACATTAGCGTACGACGCTGCTTCGACCCACTTGGTGAAGTATTCAATGGCGACTAGAATGAACCGATGTCCGTTCGAAGCCTTGGGCTCAATCACGCCGATCATGTCGATTCCCCATATGGAAAAAGGCCATGGGGAAGAGAGAACTTTGAGATGCGATGGCGGTACATGGATTTTGTCGGAGTATATCTGACACTTGTGACACCTTCTCATGTACTTGAAGCAGTCGGATTCCATGGTCAACCAGTAGTACCCTGCTCTTAGAATTTTTCTCGCTATTGTGTGTCCATTGGCATGGGTGCCAAAGGATCCTTCGTGAATTTCTTTTATTAGCATGTCTGCTTCTGGTCTGTCTACGCATCGGAGCAAGACCATGTCAAAATTCCTCTTATAGAGTGTATCACCGCTCAGGAAGAAGCTTCCTGCCAGCCTTCTGAGGGTTTTCCTATCTTTCTTGGATGCCCCAGGTGGGTACTCTTGTTTCTGAAGGAAGCATTTGATATCGTGATACCAAGGTTTATCATTTATGACTGCTTCAATCACGAAGACGTAGGCGGGACGTTCAAGGCGCATTATGTCAATCTTAGGTAGGTCATTCCACTGACCTACACTAATCATGGAAGAAAGAGTGGCTAACGCATCAGCCATGTGATTCTCCTTACAAGGGACGTGATGAAACTCAATTCTGTTGAAGAAAGGCAACAACCTTCTTGCATAGTCTTTGTAAGGAATCAATCCTGATTGGTATGTGTTCCAATCTCCTTTGATCTGATTGACGACCAAAGCTGAATCGCCGTATACGTCCAAGTTCTTGATCCTCAAATCAATCGCTTCTTCGAGAGCCATAATACAAGCTTCGTATTCGGCCTCGTTATTTGTAGACTTGAACGTAAGTCTGGCAGTGAAAGGAATGTGGGTACCCTGAGGGGTAACAATGATTTCCCCAATTCCATTTCCATAATGATTAACTGCTCCGTCAAAGATAAGTCCCCATTGGGAATCTGGTTTTGGCCCTTCACTGGGCAGCGGTTCATTGCAATCTTTCATTTTTAGATACATGACGTCTTTGTCTGGGAAGTAAAACCCGATTGATTCTTGATTGTCAATCGGTTGATGAGCCAAATGATCAGCTAAAATACTTCCTTTAACGGCTTTCTGAGCGTGATACTCTATGTCATATTCTGATAATAACATATGCCAACGGGCAATCCTTCCCGTGAGAGCAGGCTTTTCAAAGACGTACTTGATTGGATCCATCTCGGAGACCAACCAAGTAGTGTGACGAATCATGTACTGGCGAAGACGTTTGGCTACCCAAGCCAAAGCGCAACAAGTTTTCTCAAGTATCGTGTATCGAGTCTCGCAGTCGGTGAACTTCTTGCTCAGATAGTAAATGGCAGACTCTTTCCTTTTGGTTTCGTCTTGTTGGCCAAGTACACGTCCCATTGCGTCCTCTAGGACCGTGAGGTAAATGATCAGTGGTCTTCCTTCCACTGGTGGTGATAGGATCGGCGGATTCAACAGATATTCCTTGATACTGTCGAAGGTGGTTTGGCAATCTTCTGTCCAAACGCAATCCTGGTCCTTTTTGAGTAATTTGAAAATCGGCGCACACGTGGCGGTCATAAGGAATATGAATCTGGAGATGTAGTTCAAACGTCCCAAGAATCCTCTGACTTGTTTTTCAGTTTTCGGAGAAGGCATTTCTCGAATGGCCTTGACCTTGTCAGGATCAACCTCAATTCCTTTCTGGCTGACGATGAACCCTAAGAGTTTCCCTGAACGGACACCGAAGGTGCACTTGTTGGGATTCAAGCGGAGTTTGTACTTTCTCAAACGCTCAAATAGTTTCGACAGGTGGGTTACATGCTCCTCTTCTGTCTTAGATTTTGCAATCATATCATCGACATATACCTCGATTTCTTTGTGTATCATGTCATGAAACAGAGTAATCATGGCCCTTTGATAGGTTGCCCCGGCGTTCTTCAAACCGAACGGCATTACCTTGTAACAAAAGGTACCCCATAGGGTAATGAACGAAGTTTTCTCCATGTCTTTCGGTGCCATTTAGATCTGATTATAGCCCGAGAATCCATCCATGAAGGAGAAAACTTTGAACTTTGTTGTACTGTCACTAGCATGTCAATGTGTGGTAAGGGAAAGTCATCCTTTGGATTAGCCTTGTTCAGATCCCTGTAGTCGATACACATTCTGACTTTTCTGTCCTTTTTGGGTACAGGTACGATGTTGGCTAACCAATGGGGATATTCTGATGTACCGAGGAAACCCACGTCGATCTGTTTCTATACTTCCTCCTTGATTTTGATGGCCATGTCCGGGTGAGTCCGTCTCAACCTTTGTTTTACTGGCGGACATTCCAATCTCAATGGTAAGTGATGTTCCACGATGCTGGTATCCAACCCTAGCATGTCCTGGTAGGACCAAGCAAACACATCGGGAAATTCTCTAAGAAGCTTTGTCAAACTCTCTTTAGCAGCTGGACTGAGCAGTGTCCCAATCTTGATTTCTTTTCTCTCTTTTCCGGAACCCACGTTGATCGTTTCCAACGGCTCTTTGTAAGGTTCAATGGACCTTTCCTCTTGTCTGAGTAGTCGGGAGATCTCTTCTGGAATTTCATTGTCAACTTCTTCTTCAGCCCCAAATATCGGGAACTCAAAATTGGGATAAGGCATCGGATCGTATGTTTAAACGGGGTGTAAAACAAGCAATCTGCATGACGTGATGATTCGTGTTTAGAAGAGATAGAGAGAATGCAAGTGTGTGCAGTGTATTTCTTTTACTGCTTGTTTTTATTATTGATTTGTTTTTTAGGATTACCATTTTCTGAAAAATGAAAAGAGAAAACAGCAAATAATGCGGAAATTACAGAACGACGTTATTTTATTTATGAACAAGTCGATTCTTGAAACTACAACCCTATAAAATAAAACTCTGTCACTTTGGGCGAAGCGAAGAGGGAAAATTTACAGAAAGGGAGCCCTATCAAAACATCTGTTTCACCTGGGCAGGGTGAAAGGTTAAAACAAAGATGGCAATTACTTTGACTTATGGACAATCTTCGAAACATTGACGAAGACCCATTGGCGGTGAACTCCTCGGTGAATCACAAAGTATGGCACCTTCCTTGATTTGTCTTCAGAAATAACGCTGATTTCTGGTGGAGCAGGATCATTGGAATCTGTCTCCCAGGCAGAGTTGTCGTAGGAGGATTCCTCTGTTGCATTTTGCAGAGTATTTGTGCTCTCAGGTAAATTTCCCCATCCAGTTGGCTGGATGTCTTCGAACCTTATACGAGAGCTTTCGGGAGCGGTGTACTTGACCATATAGTCGTATTTTCCACTCGGTTGTCCCAAGGTGTCCCACACCTCTTTGGAACTAGAGGGGTCATCTCTCTCGATGACGTTGACCTCGGGGAAAGCGTAGTTGATGAATTCTAGTCCTGCAAACGTTGCGAATTCATCGTCATGTTGAGTAGTTTCCGAATGACCTGGGTGTTGATCCCATGACATGGTGGGGACACATGTATTCTATTCAATGATGCTCAGCTGATTTTCATTATTCGGCTGACTCTCTTGCCCTACGTCTCCTGGGTAAGGTTGCCACATTGGCAGACCATCCATCGGGCCATAGTAGTTATGGTCAAAGCTGTCCTTCATCGGAGTGTCTTCCTCTAATGAATTTGGTGGAGCACGGCATCCTTCCGGATCACAATCTCCATATATCATTTCAACGTCCGACCTGGGTATAAATCTCGGACTCTGTGCAGGAAAGCAAAATGGCATAGGCACCTCTTCCTGAGACATGTAACCGTCCTTGTTGAGATAAGACTTCCATTCTTCCTCCGTATCGGAGGAATCCTCCTCATTGATAGCATGGACTGCTTGAGGCACTGGGTGAAGGAAACCTCCACTGTGGAAGAAGTTCTGAATGGGATGAAGACCTTCATTGCTGGCAGTTGTGTGGGTGCAGGTTGCAGAAAAACTAAGACCCTTTTTTGTTCTATTGTCAGCAGGGATGACAAGTTGTCCCCATCCTGTTGTATTGGTACTCTCGACCGCTTTGATAGCATCTTTATATGAGGAAATCGATGTTCCTCCTTCGAATTGATTGTCCTTGCTCACCGACAGTGCTTGGAACTGCGTTCCAATAACCTCCTCGGGCTCTACACCAGTAGACGATGATAAGTTACTCACGAGCAAGGCCTGCTCACCACAGACCGTGACGAGTTGGTTGTTTTGGACGAACTTTAGCTTTTGGTGGAGGGTCGAGGTGACCGCTCCAGCCTGATGTATCCAAGGTCTTCCTAATAAACAACTGTATGTTGCCTGGATGTCCATGACCTGGAAAGTGACTTGGAAAGCGTGAGGACCATTAATTATGGGAAGGTCGACTTCGCCAATAACCGCTTTTCTGGATCCGTCAAATGCTTTGACGATGACCTCGCTGATTCTCATTGGAGGGCCTTTGAATGATAATTGCATCAAAGTGGACTTCGGTATAACATTCAGGGCTGACCCTGCGTCTACCAGTACGCTGGCCAACGCATCGTCCTGGCAATTAACTGTGATATTGAGCGCCATGTTGTGACGGCGACCCTCTTCAGGCAATTCCCCATCACTAAATCCCAAATTATTGCAGGAAGTGATGTTAGAGACGATGCTATTGAACTGTCTGACTGTTACATCCTGTTCCACGAAGGCTTGCTCCAAGACCTTCTGCAGAGCCTCCCTGTGCGCTTCTGAACTGAGTAACAGTGATAATACTGAGATCTTTGAATGAGTCTGTAACAACTAATCAACAATGTTATATTCACTCCTCTGGATAAGCTTCAGCATCTCATCATCATTTTTCGAAAGGTCGGGATTACTGGATTGACCGACCGGCGGATTGGGAACTTCTGCCTGAGGTTCCTTTTCTTTGTTAGCTTCTCCAACTCCTCTGTTGAAGATTCTACCACTCCGTGTTACACAACTGATGTCTGTAATATTCACGACAGAGGGTAATGGAATTTCCTTTCCATTCTCGACTATTGTTGCACCATATTTGTAAGGGATAACCTTAGTTGATTCATATGGTAGTGGTCCCGACAGATAGATGACTATGGGAACCTTCTGGTTTTTCTGACCATCGTAAGTAATCTCGATCCGTTCCCGGTTGGGAACTTTGGATTCGTCAAGTAGAGGGATGATGGCAAAAACATCCCTGGTCCTCTGATGACCAGAGATTACGACAACGTCCTTAATTTGATCGGCAAGGTAGTTCGGCGTCCAGTTGATGGGTCCAGAACCCGGATATGGACGAATCTCTCCCCGATCCACCTGACCTTGAAGAGCTGCTCTCAGAGGGTAGCATCCTTGGTTACTTTCCGAACAGACTCTGCAACGGTCATAGTTGTGTGGTGTCACCTGGCCACGCCCACTTTGAATACAATGTAACCTCTCTAGGTTAGCTTCCACAGATCGGACATCCTGATTCTGACGCCGAGTAGGATTCCTGTTACTGATACTAATTTGCTGAGTATCTTCATCCATATATATTGGCATCCACCAGTGATTTAACAAGTGCTGAAGTGCCTCCTGGACAAGGGTACAACCTCGATCATTTTCGCAACCTGCTTTACAGCTCTGGTAATCATGTGATATTAGGAATCCGAGTCGGACCTGCTCTGCATGTAACTCTACCAGGTTGGTATTCATCACACGAATATCAAAGATCTGAACCATGTTGATCTGATAAGGGTTCCTATCATGGTAGTCTTGGATCCATCCAAGATCCATCTGACGCTGAAGGGCCTCTTGTATGAAAGAGCATCCCTGTTTGTTTACCGAGCAAGTTAGACAAGAACTGTAATCGTGTCGTGGGAGATTAAGGTACTGGCTTTGCCTTGAGTGCATTGCCACCAAATTAACATTCATCGCACGGATGTCGTGGTTTTGAATGACGCTGGAATTCGTATAGACCATGTTAACTCCACGAACTCGGTGCTCTTGGATCAATCCGAGATCCATCTGTTCCTGTAGAGCTGATTGCACTACCGAACATCCTCTATTGCTTTTAGAGAAGATATCACATTGATGATAATTATGAGATGGCACATGGCCATGTCCACTCTGTTTACAATGCATCTTGACCAGATTGGTCCTCAGTAAGAGTACATCGTGAATTTGATAGACGTTGTTAGATTCTCCCTCTATCAGGTTGACTGCAGCTTTCTCGTGTTGAGGCAACGGGTTCGTAAGAACATTTGGATTCGTATCTTTGAAAGATAAGAGTCCTCTCCTAACAAGCTTTTGCATGTCGGATTTGAAATTGAGACAATTCTCTATGTTATGCCCTGATCCTCCTTGATGATAAGGGCATGTTTGATCCACCTTAAACCAAAAAGGCGGATTTTCCGGTACTGTAAGAGGAGACTTAGTCTGGATGTGCCCCTTGGCTAGTAGTAACGGAAATAGTTCTGCGTACGATACGGGTATAGGATCAAATCCTTGTGGCTGCGTTGTACGGTTGTTATTGTATTGAGGACGAGCCTGCTGAAGAGGCTGTTGTGTCCTTTGCTGATTAGGTTGGTTCTGCGCAACCCGAGGCTGATACGTAGGAACAGGCGTGGGATTGATAGCAGGAGTTACCGCTGCTACTGGTTGATAACGTCGCCTTTGCTTTCTGAGAGAGATATTTCCAATATCTTGCTCTTTTTTCTTAGGGAGAGCATTACCGTATCGTTTTGTACTACTTGATGATCCATCATCTTTTGCTAGACGTCCTTCTCGGACGGCTTCCTCAAGACGAACTCCCATACCGACCATCTCGGTGAAGTCACTGGGCGCACTAACGACCATTCTGTCGTAGTAAAATGAGCTTAAGGTCTTTAAGAAGATTTTTGTCATCTCTTTTTCCTCCAGAGGTGGACAAATTTGAGCGGCAATCTCACGCCATCTCTGGGCGTACTCCTTAAAGGTTTCTTTGTCCTTCTATGACATCGATCTGAGTTGATCTCTGTCCGGTACCATGTCCAAATTGTACTTGTATTGTTGGACGAAGGCAGTGCCAATATCTCTAAATGTGTCGATCGTGGCACAGTTTAAACCCATGTACCATTTTAAGGCGGCACCGGTTAAACTATCCTGAAAGTAGTGAATCAATAAGTCCTGATTCTCTGTCTGAGTTGACATTCGTCGAGCGTACATCACCAAGTGACTCTGAGGGCAAGAGTTACCCTTGTATTTTTCAAAGTCAGACATTTGGAACTTGTGCGGAACTTTCACATTGGGGACCAAACAAAGGTTTGCGGCGTCCTTTCCAAATAGATCCTGACCGCGAATGGTTTGCAGTTCCTTCTGCATTTCCAAGAATTGTTTCTGGAATTCATCCATTCGGTCAAACATAGTTTCCTTTCTACCAGAAGGTATCGGTGGAACCTGTCCTTCCGGGACAGTGTGCACCACAGGAGGTGGTACCGTAACTACGGCAGTGAATCTTGGCGTTTCCCGAAGTTTGTAACCTTCAGGAGTCTTCAATATGCCTCTGGCATCTTCGCTTTCCCGAAGTTTGTAACCTTCAGGACCAGCGGCATCTGTTGCGATTCCCTGATCTTCAGCGATCGGCGGAACATATCCTTCTGGGATATAGTTAGCAGGCATGCCCCAGGGACGATCTTTTGGCATTTGATACCTAGGATCAAACTTCTCCACTATGGGCGTTGAGGTGATCTCTGAGATCATAATTCTTTGTAGCTGAGCTTCTGCCATGGCTTGCATGTCGTTACGAAGCTTTCTCATATCCTCTCTCAGAGCGTCGATCTCTTCTTTCAACTCTATGTTCTCTTCCTCAAGATCATCCATCTTTTTCTGACGATTGGCCCGAGTATTGTACGAATGAGACAGTTTGACACTAGAACCGAGACACAAACGTGAGATTCGTAGGTAAGAAGAATATGTGACGTGAGAATGATGGATGCAATGATTATATTAATTGTTTTTTTTTTGTTTAATCAAAATAAACTTCGAAAATTAGATTGCAAATATCAAACAGTGGGGAAATCCCGTTTTATTGAATTCAAAGGATTACGGAAATTGAAATACAGTAGATTACAAGGTGCGGAAACAGAAACCTAAGCTAATGGGTCCCGAGAGAACTCGGGTGCTGATTCTGGTATTTTCCTTTTCTTGGACCGGGGCTCTTGAGCCGTTGTCGGGTCGTCATTCCTTTGCCAGATGAAAGGAGTGAGCACATTCCTTTGGTCATCTTGGTTCTATACATCATGCTGCTCCAAAATTTCAATCAAAGCATCCTTATCTTTCAATAATTGCTGTATTTTGATACATTCCACGTTGAGAATGCGGTATTTGTTTTTCCAAGACCTCCTTTCCCGTTGAACTTTATTGAGAGTAACTTGGAGCTTTTCAGTTTCCATCATGAAGTACATGACAGATTCCCTCGGCGGAAGAACTCCGTGACGAGGATAAGGCATCTTTAGCTTGAGAGCTCTAGTTTGTACCCAGTGAAGATAAGGCTCCACTGAGACACAATCCGATTTTCCTAGAGACTCTCGTCCTTTCTTATGAACGTGTTTCCAAGCGTGCACTATTTCCATCTTTAGTGCTCTGTCATTTTCCCCTTCCTTGAAGAAAAGACCTTCTAGATGAGCATTTCGGGGGACGTGCCTCATCGGGTATCCAAATTGACGACGAACCAATACCGGAGGATAGTTGATTCCTCCTTTAGTTCATATGAGGGGTACGTTGGGGAAGTTTCCACAACGATCAATGATCCTGATCCCATCATAAATCCTATTGCACCAATCTATGTCAGAGTTGGTGAAAGACATGATCTTCTGCGACCAACGTAAGGCACTCTTATAATCCCAAAAAGCAGCATTTGTAAAGAAAAGGCACACAACATGTGAACTCCCCTCTGCTGTACAAATTCCCTAAGTATACAGAATGATAGGCGTCTGCGAGCAAAGTCGGCACAGGGTTTCCAATGAGAAAAACCTTAATGGCGTTGATATCGACGAAGTTATTAATGTTGGGCAACAGAAATAATCCGTAGGTGAGTAAAACAAAGATGCTTTCGAAAGCAACCCCGTTCCCTATACTAGCGAAGTACAGAGCTTTCTTTGTTAAGAACTGGGCTGGCAAACCTTGTATGCCACCCCTAGTGGTCATGTGAGTCTTGACTTTCGACTCATCCAAATGACTTGCTCTTGCAATGGTATGATCCTTTGGAATTTCTTCCAGTCCAGAAAATGGAGCTCGATCAGTGATGTGTAAATCAATCAGATGAAAATATTCCTCCAGTGTTGGTGCCAGCTGGTAATCCGGGAATGTGAAACAGTGATAAACTGGATCGTAGAACTGAATGAGCGCATCCATGATTCCCCCAATCATATGGACCCTTAACAGAGGTAGCAGACCTCCGTACTTGGCTCTGAAAGCCTCTTGGTTTGTGATCATTCTCGCCAAACCTCTCAAATCCTCTAGTTTCGGAACCTTGAAGGTGTACTTATGAGTTCTCCTTCTACCGAAATCCATTAGCGCAATCTTTTTCTCTGACATTTGCAATCATAGTCTTAGTTTAATTTGAAATAGAGAGACTAGAAGAGAAATTTTTTTGAATGTTTTAATGTTTTTTAAATGAATGCATGAATGCAGCACATAAAAACATAGAAAAAACATGGGTTCAAAGGGTCGTTGTCATGGAGTCAAGGCTCTACCCATCCCAAAGGTTTACTAGTGATTTTGTACCTGTCTCTCATCATCATCAACTCTTGTCAAGAAAACACCAGCGGGCCGGGAACCGTGCTAGGTGGGGTTTTTTGAAGAGTCCTCAGAAGAGGGTGGCATCGCATGACAACTATTTCCGATAGCCTCTGCGCCACTAAAGGGGTTTTTCCTAGGTGTATACTCAATCTTTCCACATGCGGCATCACACGCATTCCCATTAGCAGAAAAATAAACACATATATCAATTAGGAAAAGCAGTATATATATTTGCCCTAATATCCATGACTTTTAAAGATATGAAACCTATGTTCCTGACAGAAAATGGCTCCCCGGCGGAAGCACCATTCTGTGGTTTCTACACAAGAGATGAAAAGAGAGAAAGACCCCAAGGTGGGCGCCACTTTTCTGTAGCGAGCGATTTTGGACGCGGTTCTTAAGCGTTGTCGCTCTTTTGGATGGTTTACTACATGTCGATTCATTTTTTATCCTATTGAAGCTGCTGAAGGAAGGGAAATAGATGTCTCCAATTAACCCTGCTTGCATACTGAGTTTAAACAGCAGTCTGTTAGGTTACAGATGCGATCAATGTGGGGGGGCCTCTCTTATGTTATTTTGATAGAATGACAGGATGTTAGGACTGATGATTTTCGATTGATATATGAAAGTATGGGATTTAGGGTTTTTGTTTAGTATGCTCGCTAAGATTTTTCTTTCAATCTTATGCCTACGTATTCCCGTTTTCCGAAACAGGGAAATCTGAGCGTTCGTAGTTCCTCCTATTCTATGGGAGGAAAATGGTGTTTTGGTGTCTTGTTCAAAGCCCAAGACGTGAAGCTAAAGGTGATTTGTATTTTGTTCAAAGCCCAAGATGTGAAGCTGAAGGGTCTATTTGTATCTTGTTCAAAGCCCAAGATATGAAGCTAAAGTTGGTTGGTATCTTGTTCAAAGCCCAAGATATGAAGCTGAAAGGTCCTGACTTTAGAGAGAATTTGTCATCTCTAAAGAAGGGTTTGTCTGTTTATAAAGGAGAATTACTTTAACTGGGATATGTGAATCCAGCAATGCCATAATTTCCTTTATAGGGGATTTTTAACCTGAAGGAGAAGACTTTAACTCTGTGTAGAGCAATGCCATCTTTCCTTAGGAATTTCTCATGCTAAAAGAGGGACAGTAGCGTGGATGTAGATGATCCAAAGGCTTGCCGCTTACAGCAGTTTAGATGAAGGGAAAGGAGTTGTTGATGTTTGTATACTGTGAACGAGGCACAACTTTGATGCTAAAAGGTTGATTGATTCAACCAGGGTTTCCTTATACAAAGCCTAAGAGAAGGCTATTGGCCCAACAAGAGGGTGCTTTTATGTGTCTCGTACAAAGCCCGAGAGAGAGGCTAAAAAGGGGTTGACTCAACAAGATAGTGCTTTTGTATGTGTCTTGTACGAAGCCCATGACAGAAGCTAAAAGTTGTTTGACTCAACAAGAGAGTCTTTTATACTCAACAAGGGAGTGTTTTGTATCTCGTACGAAGCCCGAGATGGAGGCGAAAAGTGTTTAGCTCAATAAGAATCTTTTTGTATCTCGTACAAAGCCCGAGGTGGAGGCTGAAAGATGTTTGACTCAACAAGAGAGTCTTTTTGTATCTCGTACGAAGCCCGAGATGGATGCTAAAAGGTTTGCTCCGCTGGGGAGAATCATTGTACAAAGCCCAAGAGGAGGCTATCATAACTGTTTCAGTTGAGTGACAGATCCAATATACTGATTTAAAGAGAAAAACAGTTCTTATATGAGTAATGCCTGTCCTCAAGGATTTGATTCGAGGATCAGGGTTATTTCCCGTTCTTTAAGGAAATGGGAAATCCAAAGGGTATTGAGACTGTCCGAGTTTACGGGTTTTCTTCCTATTTTTTGAAAAGGGGCTTGAGAATGTCTTTGAGACTCAAGGAAATTAGACTGTCCAAGTCTAGAGTTTCATCTTTTGTATTATGTTTTAAGAAACAGTAGTAGGGTTTAGACTCTTTGAAAGACTGTTCTATGAAGATGACTAATTTCTGTTCCTATACCTCTAGGAGGTCGTCGGGACAATTTGTACGAAGCCCAAGAGGAGGCTGGAAACTTTTAAGAAATCAGGAGGTCCTTGTACGAAGCCCAAGAGGAGGCTATCATTCCCGGAGGAAGAAATCATTTATACGAAGCCTAAGAAGAGGCTGTGAATACTTCTAAGAAGCCGACGGGTCCTTGTACTAAGCCCAAGAGGAGGCGGGGATGCTTTTAGGAAGCCTGTGGATCCTTGTACAATGCCCAAGAGGAGGCCGATGCTTTTAAGAAGCCCGTGGGTCCCCAAACCACGAGAAATTCAAGACAGGCTATTCACAAGGAATAGATCAAGCCAGGAAAGTTCGAGAATTTGGAAGAAACTTAAGAGATGTCATTCACGGAGAATACATTCATCTCTGGGGAGGTAGAGTCTCTTGACAATTCCTAAGGAGGACAGCCGAAGAGAAGACTGTATCTGGTGCTCCTATGGGGGATCTAGTATTGTCTATTTCTACGAATAATCAAAACGGCTTTTACCTAGTTTTAGACGTAGTTTCTGGGGAAACTCTAAATATCTATACTACTATTACACAGTTGATATAAGTTTATGAAAGGAGACTTACAGTGAGCAGCCCCACAATACAGTTATATGTATATGAAAGCAGTAAATGAAAGCGTATAAACACTTACTCGGTTGTAGAGCTTCCATGATGTTTGGTTAGTTGTTCAACAAAGAAAGATAAAAAACAACAGTATATTCAAAATCAAAGGAGAAAGTTCTTTGAATAGAGAACGATTTGGGGCTTACAGCTCAAGGAGAGGCCCAGGGTTTTATCAGTGATTGCACTGTTAAATATGTACAGAGGGACTTATACAAGTAACTGAGGCCCAAGAAAGGTTTTCTGTACAAAGGGATGGGTCTTACACTCTCTCAAGAGGCCCAAAAAGTTTAAAGAAAAAGAGTGGGGCTTATAACACGAGGGTATGCCCAGATGAATTTTCGTTTGAAATGTTTATCGCGCCGAGGTTTTCTTTTAACGCAAAGGGACTTATACAACGTCTGAGGCCAAAAATTGTTTTGGTTAAAAGGGGATTGGGTCTTACACTCTAACAGAGGCCCAAAAGTTTTGAATGGGTCTTATAGCTCAAGGAGAGGCCCAGATGACTTTTTGAAAAGGGCAACGATCGCGCCGTTTATTTAAAAATGTACAGAGGGACTTATACAACGAATGAGGCCCAAAAAGTTTCTGTACAAGGGGGTTGGGTCTTACACTTTAATAGAGGCCCAAAAGTGTTTGAAAATGATTTGTGAGGGTTGAATTAATCAAAAACCCTAATTTATTTCCAAAATGTATTTTAATTGAATAAAAATTCAATTAAAATGATCAAAAATTGTTTAACATATGGGAAACAAATTATGATCTTGGATTAATGGTTCAAAAATCAAGTATTGACCTACAAAATAATTATAAGTCATTAATCTTTGTTAAACCAAGAAGGAAAAAATATTTTAAATGTTAAAAACAATTAAAACATTAATTCTTTGCAAAAATATCAATCATATAAAATAAATAATATTTTTGGGATTTTTTGGGAAAATAAAATATTTCAACATTTTTGTGAATTATTAAAAAAAGAATCAACTCAAAATCATTAAAACTCAGAGAGAAATTAATTTTTGAATCAATTAAATAAAATCACAAAATTCAAATATTTGAATTTGTGATAATGGCGCCAAGAACAGGCCCAAGAACACGCGCGTTTTTCTGCCTTGCCCAGATTTGCGTTTTCTATCCAATCTCACTGAATACTTGATTATACCATGCAATCCACATATCAATCTACTCGTCTTAACCTCACGATCATGTCTATGGCATTTAATTTCATTTAAATTAAACATGGAATGAAAAATCAAGAAAAAACCTCAAGAACCCTAATTTCTGCATGAAGGATGGGATTTTTGATACACGATTCAAACAAAGCAATTAATAAAGGGGAAACATTCCATGCATTATTATGAACATTTGACAAGAGTATTGTGCGAGGAAATATGCATAGATTGAGAGATGACCAAGTTTAGGCTTACCTCTAGGTCGTGGCAGCAAGTTCAAAGTGATTTATGAGTTGGAGGTGTTACAGATGAGTTGTGATGATCTAAACAGCTTCCCTACACCCTATGGAGTGTGTTTGAATGCTTGGACTTGATTGAAAATGGTTGGATCACTTCATGGCATCTCAACTACAACTTGGTTAAAACCTTGAGCAATTGACTGGTGATTCTGAGAAATCAGTGTTCCAGTTGTTGTTTAAGTGTTTGATCAGCTCACATATGATGTATGTGAGGTGTGTGTGTGATTGGTTTGAGTGAAATTGCTCTCTACCTCAAAATTCGATGGTGACTTGCTTTAGAAGGCAAAATTGGAGTGAAAGAAGAGATTTTGAGGAAAGCATCTGTTTGATGGCTTTGGTGTACTCAAACTGATCACAATTGAGCTCTATTTATAGTAGAGCAAGTTTGTTTTGCAAGGAATAGTGAATGGCAACTGCTGAGTAGGGTTGGCCAATGTTGAGCAATTAGAATCCAAGTCTCCTCTAGCCATTGACTAGAGGTTAGGGCACAGGCTGCTGGTTTCCTTGGTCTTGGATAAGTCTTGACTGAATTCAGTTGCTAATAGCTCAGTCCATGCCACCTTGGTGCTTCCATTGAATGCTCCAATCCAAAATTGGAGTCTTGTCCCTATTTTAGGCAATTCTAGGTTTGGCATGCTATTTCTTGTTCCAAGGACTTTGGAGGCTTAGCTCAGTGATTGTCCCCTTTAGATTCAATCCTCAGATGTGTCCAAAGTGATGACAAGGCTTGGAATTGGCTGATTTTGGCAAATCGACCAAAAGTGCAAAAATCTGCCTTGCCTTGGCAGATTTTAGCAAGGCATCTTGCCACTACCATATCTCATGGCTCAAGTTGAATTTGGTGATGTTCTTGGTCATTTTGGAAAGCCCTTATATGATACAACAACTGTTTGATCATATATGGTTTTGATACTTTTTGGATCCAAGTGAAAAATCCTCCTACATTTGGAAAAAAGTTAGGCAGATTCTGACTTAGTGAAATTTTCACCAAGTATTGGAACAAAGTCACTTTTCTTGATTTTGATCACTCCATAACTCAAAATCCATGAGGAATTTGGACATAGGTCAGTATGAAGTTTTTGCCGAGGGCAATGAGATCTACAAATCAAGCTTTGGATGGGGAAAAATGGCCTTGTGGTTTAAGAGTTATGATCCTCCAAAGTTGGTACCTTTGCCACTTTATTTCATAACTTAGAAAAATTTCTAAGTTTTTCATGGTTACCCCTTTTACAAGTTATCCCATTTCCTTTGATTTTTCTTGATGAATGATGATTCAAATCATACATTAACATCATTTTAGGGTTAAAAATCCAATTTTGTGAAAAATCTCAAAAAGTCAAAGTTGACTTTTTGTGCACAGTTGACTTTTTAGCAGATGAATTCCAAACTGTGCAATTCTTCAGGAAATCATGTCCTTGACCTAAATCAAACTTGATGGACCTGTTCCATAGGTGTTATAGGGTGTATTGAATCATGTCCTAGGGTTTGTGAGCATGTCCTGGTCAAAAGTCAAAGTTACAGTAGACTTTTCTCGCGAAACCCTAATTGTGGTTCAGATGAAATTGAGACTTGTTGCTCAAGCTTCCTGGATCAATCCATTGTTGCAAATGGATCAATGTAGTATATTAAAGACCCTCAAATCCTCTCTTTAGGTCTTGGTTCATGATTTGTCCCAAAAGTCAACTTAGGGGTGAATTAGGTCAAGAAACCCTAATTCCTGATTTTTGTTGTATGCATCCCCTGAGGCAAAATTGACTTGATGGTTGGGTCCATGAGGTTCCATGGAGTATATTAGGTTATGTTTTGGATCCTTGGCTCATGCCCAGAGGAAAATTTCCATCTGGAGGCCCTGGTCGACCAAAACCCTAATTTGGTGACACTGTCGATCTTGAGGCTTGATCCACCTAGAAGGGAGCAACCCTGTGCTTAATCCTTGAAGTGGGAGTCCTCTTGATCACTTGTGGATGTTTGAGAGACTAGACAAGTTTAAGATCAAGTCATTCCTTAATTGATCCTTTGTCTAAGAGCTCTGAAATGGCTTGAAACCCTAAATCTGATTGTAGTGGATGCTCACCCGTCTTTGGGGAGACTAATGAAGTATGATGGTTCATCCATATTGTGATGATGATTTGCACAATGATGGGAAATCTCAGTGGTCAAAATTTGGAGTATGACAGTTAGCACATGTGTGTATAAAGGGCACCTCATTATAATTGTATTAACTGCATTATAATTTTTTTAAAAAAGAATTATATGTTTTTTATATATTATTTATGATTTATTATAAATAATACATGTGATTTTATATTTGAAATTAAACTTAGTATAATATCGCAACAGTACAATAAAATGCATTGGTGTTTTTGATTTGGATTTAATTTCAATGTTTATTTGGTTCAATTTTGTTCGAATTTGGCTACGGAATGTATTTTTATACAGTAATTTAACATTTTTTAGGTAAGTAGTTGAAATGAAAAAATCCCCAAAGTGACTTCTTTTATAACAATTGCTTATGAAAAATTTTATGGTTTGTGTGTATGTTTGTCCATACGAGTATTAATTGACCCAAAGGACAATTAGTGGTTGGCCGGTTTTCATACGCGCCTGTGATGGTAAACATGTGATAATTATGAGGTTCTACGTGTGAATAATAAATCAATCCAAAAAGGGATTTATTATTCGACATGTTTTTATTATCAATGTTTGATCGTTACGACAAGAGTACAACTAGCAGTCGATATTACTGTCCAAAGACTTGATATTGGTGGTGCACTGGGTATCTTGAGATGAATTATGCCTTTATTTGAACAACATTGATGATTCAGGTTTTATTTATGTGTGTATATTTAAAATGTTTGCTTTTTGTTCTTTTTTCAGCTACAATTGTTTCAATATCTGCTAATATGAATAAGGTTTAGGTCCTGAATGGGATAGATTTTAAGGATTGGAATGAGAACATGGAAATTGTTCTTAGCTGCATGGATCTTGACCTTGTAAGGATGGGGCAACCTCTTTCTCCTAGGGAACTTGGTACCTCTGAACAGAGAAAAGATTATGAGAAGTGGGATCACTCCAATCGCATGAGTCATGGTTTGGTTTATTCTGAGGTCAATTTAGCTTTAGTACCTGGAAATACTTGGTGGTTAGACTCTGATGCAACTACTAACATCAATGTTTCAATGAGGGGTTGCCTGAACTACCAAAATCCAAATGATGTTGAAAGATACATCTATGTCGGAGATGGCAAGTCGGTGGAGGTGGAAGCTATAGGGCATTTTAGATTACTAATGTGTACCATATTTTATTTGTATTTGAAAGACACTTTTGTGGTTCCGTCATTTAGACGGAACTTGATTTCAGTTTCTTATTTTGACAAATCAGGTTATTTTTATTCATTTGGAAACAATATGTTCAAGTTGTCTTTCAATTCAAATATTGTTGGTATTGGTTCACTTATGGGTCATGATAATCTATATTTACTTGACACAATAGCTACCTATGGAGAATCCTTGAATGTGAAATCACGTGGTACTAAGCGTAAAATTAAGGATAACAATTCAAGAACATTATGGCACAAACGCCTAGGTCACATCTCTAAAAATAGAGTTGAGCGACTAGTGTCAGATGGAATTTTGGATTCCATTGACTTCACAAACTTTGATGTTTGTGTTGAATGCGTTAAAAGAAAACAGACCAAAACAAACAAATTTGGTGCATACAGATATTTGTGGACCATTTCTGACACCTTCTTGGAATGGTCAACAATATTTTATATGATTAATAGACGATTATTCTAGATATGCATACATATTTCTTATACATGAAAAGTCTCAGTCATTAGATGTGTTCAAATCGTTTAAGGATAAAGTTGAGAATCAACTTGACAAAAGAATTAAGAAAGCCAAATCCGACCGTGGCGGTGAATATTACGGTAGATATGACGGTTCAGTTGAACAACGTCAAGGGCCTTGTGTCAAATACCTAGAGGAATGTGGAATTGTCCCACAGTGCACCATGCCAGAATCTCCTAGCATGAAGGGTGTTGCTGAAAGATGAAATCGGACTCTTAAAGATATGGTAAGGAGTATGATTTGTCATTCTACCTTGCCATAGTCACTCTGGGGAGAGACACTAAAGACTGTAGCTTATATTATAAATAGAGTACCAATAAAAGCAACTGCCAAAACACCTTATGAGCTTTGGACCGGGAGAAAGCCTAGTCTCAAACATTTTCATGTGTGGGGATGTCCAGCTGAGGCAAGGCCTTATAGGCCAAATGAAAATAAATTGGACTCCCGAATAGTGAGCAGCTACTTTATTGGTTATTCTGAAAGATCTAGGGGCTACAAATTTTATGATCCCAAATTAAATTCAATTTTTGAGACGGGAACATCCACATTCTTTAAGGATATTGAGTTTGGGGGGAAGAATAAGGTTAGAGACTTTGTCTTAGAGGAAGAATCGATAACAATTCCATAACTGATTCATATAGTTGCTTTTGATCAAGCAAGTACGGAACCTGCACAAGACATTGTTGCAATTCCTCAATCTCAAGATGATTTCGTAATTCATGAAGAACAAACTCAAAATCCTCAAGAACATGTGTTACAAGAACCAATACCTTTGCAGAGATCCACTAGAGAAAGGAGAAATGTTATTCCAGATGATTACATAGTCTTTCTCCAAGAACATGAGGAAAATAATGGTATGCTGAAAGATGATCCAATCAACTTCCGTCAAGCCATGCAGGATTCCAACTCGAAAAAGTGATTTGAAGTAATGAAGGAGGAGTATAAGTCCATGCAAGACAATAAAGTTTGGGAACTTGTCCCGTTACCAGAAGGTGTGAAACCCATTGGTTACAAATGGAATTTTAAGACCAAATGGGATTCTAACGGTAATATGGAGAGGTATAAGGCTCGTCTTGTGGCTAAGGGTTATACTCAAAAGGAAGGGATTTACTTTAAAAAGACATTTTATCTGGTTTCATCGAAAGACTCTTTTAGGACAATCATGGCTCTAGTTTCACATTATAATTTGGAACTCCATCAAATGGATGTCAAGACAGCTTTCCTCAATGGCAACGTTGATGAAACAATCTGTATGATGCAACCAAAAAAGTTTGTGTCAGGAGACTCAAAGAATATGATTTGCAAATTGACAAAATCCATTTATAGACTAAAGCAGACGTCTCATCAGTGGTATCACAAGTTTCACGAAGTAATTCTCTCATTTGGTTTTGAGGTGAATGTTGTTGAAGATTATGTGTATCACAAATTCAGTGGGAGCAAGTACATTTTCTTGGTCTTGTATGTAGATGACATACTGCTTGCCACAAATGATATAGGAATGATGCACAAAACTAAGAAATTTCTATCAAGAAATTTTGAAACGAAAGATCTTGGTGATGCCTCCTTTGTATTAGGAATTCAGATACATCGAGTCCGATCTTGTGGCTCGTCTTGTGGGTAAGGGCTATACTCAAAAGGAAGGGATTGATGTAACGCCCCGGTTTTTGTTAGATTTATTTAATCGAGTCGATTTAATTATTTTTATTTTTTATATTATTTTATTCTTGACTTTTATTTGGCAATATATTATTATTCATCGTGATTATGTTTTATCGCGTTTTGAGAGCGTTTGCGAGATATTTGAGTGTAGGGGTATTTTGGTCTTTTGGCTTGGGTAGATATTATGTTTTTCATAAAAATAGAAATAAAGAGAAAAATAGAGAGAAAGAAAAAGAGAAGAAGGAAAAGAGAAAGAAAAGAAGAAAAGGGAAAAACTTGGAGAGTAAGGAATCGAATCAACCGACTGTTGAAAACACGATTAATCGGGTAAGGGTGTGAAACTCGATTATCTTATACTTGTGTATGATTATGTATGTATGTATGTATTTGTGTGATATTTGGTTCACTTAATGTAACACCCCTAATCTATCCCCCAAATAATTAAAGCGGTAACAAATAATCAGAGTATAATTAAAACATTCATGGCATAGACGGAGGCGTCACATCAATTGAAACAAAATACAACAACCTGCTCATAAAGATATGCAACAATCAGGTAGTACACAATAGAGGAACTCAGTTCCTAACACCCACTATTCAGATACAGAATAAAAGCGGAAAATCTGCAACTGAAATCTCATATATATATATATATCATAAAAAGTTTCTCTGTCATATACAGAGTCATACATGTACAATCCAAAAAGAACATATACATATACACAGAATCACACACGATCTCCCCAACTACCCGGTGCTACATATCAGAGCCGACCGACAAAAGAATGAAGACATAAGCTTCACAAAGAGACCTCCAGCATCTAATCTGCAATGCCTCATAGAGCATTCAAAACAGCAGAAGGGTGAGAAACACAATTATAATATAATTGCATACAATTATATAATAACACAAAAATACACATGTAAAATATTCTCCCCACAACTTACACCATAATTCAAATGCAAAACAACACAATTCGTATCTCATACATCCATCACAAAGGCATACCAATCATGCACAATACATTTATCACCAACATATATATATATATATATATATATATATCTCAACTCATCAATTCCATTCACAATTCCACACAAAATCACTCCATTCATGATTTATGCAAATGCACAGAGACCGACACAACGACTCTATGCAAATGCAATGCGGTACTGTTCCATCCATCATTCTCATCATTAATTCACTCAGGAATTATTGGAATCATCGCTTGTTACTTAGTGTAACTCCCCGCCGGGCAAACGATGTTCCCCATCGCTTTAGGTCCTCTTTGTATAAGGCACACGACGTTTATGGATCGCTTTAGGTCCTCTTTGTATAAGGCACACGATCTGATCGCTTTAGGTCCTCTTTGTATAAGGCACACGATCGTCTATAATCATCGCTTTAGGTCCTCTTTGTATAAGCCACACGATGTTATAGCGGATTCCCTCTGGAATCGTTTCGTCGCTCACACCCACTAGGGCACACGACATCACAAGAATGCATATCATGATGCTTGGCATACAATGACTCATGAAATTCAAATGCACACATATACACATCCATAATCATGCATTCACATCATATAACATTACACAAGTCATACGATATATATCAAAAGCATATTGTACGATAACATATAAAGTACACATGATTAAAATGGCAAAAGTCGACAAAACGACACATTTCCAAATTCCCGAAATAATTAAATCGGCCCCCAATCTCAAAACCATTTTAATAAGAAAGAACATCTTAATAGCTTTCTAATGGCACCAAGAACGCCTCGATCCGAGTTACGGATCAAAAGTTACAGCATCGGACGCAAAAACGGGAACCATTCTACACCCTCTCTGGTCATACGCGTATTGCCTTAGGCCATACGCGTACTGCCCAGCTCGCTCACCCATTCCATACGCGTAATGCCCAAAGTGCTACGCGTATGGGCAGAGACTGAATTCTCCCCAAAATTCCACTAAAAACTCCCTACGCGTAATGCCTCACTTGTTACGCGTAATGCCTTGCCAAGTACGCGTACCATTACTCAAATCAGCAGAAGGCCGTGAAAAATGTGTTCCATACGCGTATTTCCCTCAATTCCCCCTTGCCTTACGCGTATTGCCCAAACCAATACGCGTAATGCCAAGCCTGATACGCGTATGGGCAGCGAAACCCAGAATTTTTCCTGCAGAATTTCTGCTACGAAAATCAACCAAAATCATCTCCAAATCTCATCTAAACACCAGCAAATTACCAATTGAATACACAACAACATCTATCTAACATGTCTCAGCAATTAGGAACATTAAAACATGATTTCAGATACAATTTGAATCAAATTCTAACAATCTCAACATATTAATGGTTTTGGTTCTATATCCAATTTCAACCAAATATCACACAAATACATACACACATAATCATACACAAGTATAAGATAATTGAGTTTCACACCCTTACCCGATTAATCGTGTTTTCAACAGTCGGTTGATTCGATTCCTTACTCTCCAAGTTTTTCCCTTTTCTTCTTTTCTTTCTCTTTTCCTTCTTCTCTTTTTCTTTCTCTCTATTTTTCTCTCTATTTCTATTTTTATGAAAAACATAATATCTACCCAAGCCAAAAGACCAAAATACCCCTACACTCAAATATCTCGCAAACGCTCTCAAAACGCGATAAAACATAATCACGATGAATAATAATATATTGTCAAATAAAAGTCAAGAATAAAATAATATAAAAAAATAAAAATAATTAAATCGACTCGATTAAATAAATCTAACAAAAACTGGGGCATTACAATTGACTTTAAAAAGATTTTCTCTCCGGGTTCTGATCGGGTGTAAACAAACTAACTGCAAGTGCACAGCCTGTCGTATAGTTTTAAAAGATATCGATCCCACAGAGACCAAAAGTCAAAACCTATCATCACGGATTGCTACGGTGTTTATTTAAGGCGGACAATACGGGAGTTGATTGTGGAAATAAAGTGTGTTAAAATAAAAATGTATTAAGTAAATTGGGCAGATGGTGCATAGATATGGGAACTACTAATTAGTCGTACTTTCGTTGTTTCTAAAAGGGATTCTTCAATGGGGCAATATTTCCTATTTCAAAAAATAATTAATTTAACGGGAACGGTTGCTTTCACAAACATAACCAGATTTATTCTCTAATTTATACCATTCCATCGTCACTCATGGTGGGCGCGTATTCCGTTAAAGTAATAAACCCATTTTTAAGAAATCAAACTCTTTACTAAATAGAAAAGTGATTTTTGATTGGAAAATATAATTTAAAAAGGGTTCATAAGCTTTCCGCTAAAGTACCAGATCCTAAACCTATAAACGCGCGCGTTCGTAAATAGTTTCAAGATCGCTTGCTAGAAATCTTAAACTTTTCAGATTAATTAATAAAAAGGCTTTCGCGGAATTTATTAATCAAGCACTTAACAATTTAAATCATTCGTCCCAGACGGGTTTCGATCCTACCCGGTATTTCGTTGTCTCACTTAAGTGAAGGCAGATTAAAACAAGACTCAGTAAAATTGATTAAAAACCAAAACATCCCCAAAGGAAATTCTATAGAAACATTAAAGGTATGTTTTATTTAGGTCCTCACATCCCAGCACTTATAAAATTAGTTCGACATAATTGTAAAATAAGTAAATGTGATAAATTTGATAACGGAATAAAACG
The DNA here is from genome assembly GCA_022829125.1 of Lathyrus tuberosus. NCBI lineage: Eukaryota > Viridiplantae > Streptophyta > Magnoliopsida > Fabales > Fabaceae > Lathyrus > Lathyrus tuberosus. The sequence goes on from JALAZF010000057.1 coordinate 1,915,492, forward strand.
TGAACAACGTAATTAAAGAATTGCGGTATCAAACGAAAGTTGAAGGCGTACGAGAAATTAAATAAAGGCAACGGAAATAAATAAAGCAATTAAATAAAAACCTGCTTCGAAGAGACTTTAGTCTGGATATAGTGATAAAGTAGCGGCGAGAAAATAAAACTTGTACAGGGTTGCTCCAAGCTTGATACAGACTCAATCGACTTTGCGATAACCCTCCGGTAAGGAGAGTTAAAGCTTACAGAAGGGAAAATATATGCCTAAAGTGTCGTACTAAACTTGGATGCCCTGAACAATAAACTACAGACTTATTTATAGTGAACCAATAAAGCTAAAAACTCTCCAAAAGCTACTGTGTTTGTGTGCGAAAATGGAGGAGAAGATTTAGATACTTGGGGACCAAGGTCAGCCCACTTTGTGACCATTGGGCATTACAAGGTGTGGTGACCGCCACACCCTCCATGGCGAGCACCATGCTTGAAAAGTGGGGTGACCTGGTCTTATAACCTCCAGCACGTGGACCACTCATGGCCACCTCAGGGTGAACTCCATGGTGGTCCCCATCAGTGTAAACCAATCTCGATTTCTCCTTCTTTCAATTGCTTTTGCCCCGTTTCTTCACACATGGCTTTGAAGTAGCTGAATACCTGAAAACAAACCAAATACCAACACAACAGTGCAAGTACAAATCAAAACAACTAGAAAACATGCAATAATCAAGTCAAATAAGCGATGTAATCTCATGTCATTAAACTCTCCCACACTTGAGCCTTTGCTTGTCCTCAAGCAATACTCGTGTTAACAGAAGGAGACAGTGATTCCTATAGTGACTAGGATATGGACTTTACTTCGGACATGGTCACATTGATAGGTACTAACTTGAAAAACCAAGGATATCGTAACAACACATTGCGTATTTTGCGATCATAAGTCTCCTTCCTATATCTACCAATTCGCATCATGTCATTATGCTCAGGACAAACTTACTTATCTCATTTTTCGTCTCTTTTCATTCAGGCGCAATCACATTAAGCTCGTTATCTTGTATTCGTATGGTAAACGAACCTGTTGGTGATCATGATCCCGCATTTCAACATTTTTTTCTATTTTTCAACACAGATACATAAGCATAATCTTTCAGAGGTTCCTCTACCGTTGGACCAAATAACTGGGCGAGGGTTACCTGACTTAGAAGATGGATTCTCTTTTCGAATCTTTTTCTATTTATTATTTATTTTTCTGCTTTTTTTTTTCATTTTACGGGATCATTCACCTATTTGCATCGGTTCATTCACTTAGCGGTAACTTAGATGGTGCTGACTTCCGAAATAAACTACTCAAGACTAATTGAAAGATGGGACTTCAAGGCCTTTGAATAATAAGTATGCAAATCGATTTCTATAATCAAGCGACTTACGATGTTGGGACGATATCGATCTTTTTAGGAATTTTCCCAAGTCTTTGTGACCTATCCTGTGTTGTCCCTAAGCCTAAGAAAATTTAAAAATTTTCACTGTTCTTTCCTAAAATTTCCAAATTTTTCTGGTATGGCTTGAAAAAGAGGGAAAGAGAGATAGACGGTAGAAAATACGCATCAATGACTCAATAACGTATGCAATGACTCGACAACAGACTGGGAGAAATAAAGAAAATAGTAAATCTAACTAGAAAGCAAGTAAAGTGTCCCTCCCAGACTTAAACCAAACATTGTCCTCAATGTTATGATGTAAGGTGGAAAAGGAGAGAAGAAACTGAAAAAAGCTAGTGTGGGCCCCTCAGTCTGTCGGTCCTCCTTCTGCGAGACCTACTTCGGCTTCTTGATGTGCCCGCTATGTCCAACCGATCCACTCTTGCTGCCAATGCAGCGTTTCCTTCCTTGAGGAGGCGGATATGTCCTAAAATATATCCCTGGTGGCCCTGCAGGACATCAATGGTGTCAGTCATACTCTCTAAGGAAGTAGCATGTGCCGTCTGATTTGCCATTATCTGTCAAACCGATCTTTGTGTCTCGACATGCGACTCTCTCATAAATTCTATCATCTCCTGCTACTGCTGATAAAGCGCGGCATAGTGCCCGTCCTCCGGGACTCCTCCAGCTTGTCCTGAAGATGTACCTTGAACATGGTCAGAAAAGTGTGGTGTAGTGTGTGTGTCGTGTGTAGGTGAATCAGAGGGTGAAAAGTGATCATCCATATCATAGTCATAATCCTCTGCCATGTTGGCAGGAAATACCCTGGGTGGTGGGCCAACGTAAGCTGGGGCATCAATATCATATGTCCAGTTAGCCTCTAGGCGCGCATCAGTATGCACCGGCCATGGCAAAACAATACTAGTCACAATGTCATTTTGAATCATCAGGTGGTAACCACCCTCTCTTCAGTTTCTACAAAATCTCATGGATCTGACATACTCAAGATCGAGAGAGCGGGGTAGTAATGGCTCTAAGTTCTCAAGCTTGTCATCAAGGCCAGTAGCACGAGCCAATGAGGTTATCAAACCTCTAAATAGGATAGTGCCTCTGGATACTTTCATGTGTGCTATCATAAATGGCACAAAATTTACCTTTCGGTCGTGAAGAGCGTTATGGAGGAAAAACATCACTTTTGCATTTGTTTTGTTACTATATTCCCGGCCAAAAATAGTGTCTGCCAACATTTGGCGAAAATAGCTATGGTCGGGTTATGGATTGCGGAAGTAAGGTTCCCCTCAAAGGAAGTGGTTGTAAGACCTGTTATCTCTCTCCAAAAATCATAGGCTGCTTGTCCCCATTCCGACTTAAGCGGGGCCTCACAAGGTATTTCATCCCCTTTTGGAATTTCCAACATATCAGCTAGTTCATCGATACTAAATTGATATTCAACATTAAACATTTGAAACTTAACGGTGCCTTGTGTGCTAGCAGTGTCGGGCTTTACTAAGTAAATCAGAGAACCTAGGAATTCGCGGGTCAACGACTCATAAGTCGAATCTTTCCGCTCAAATAGAGTTTGTAATCCTAATTTATCAATCATATAGTAAAACATCACTGTAAATGCCTAAAGAATGAAGGTAAGAAACATTGAAGTACCTTATGGGAGTTATCCCCCGGTTCAAGAGTGACTCAAACTTTTCCCTTTGCTGTTCTCCAGGCTTCCCTGCTCGGAAAACAATTCTCAATTCCTCTGCCATTGTTGTGAAGATGAAGGTGTTTGGTGAAATGGGTATCTTACACAAAAATGCAAGGGTTTGTGAATTTATGGGTGGAATTGAGTGAAATTTTGGATGGAATGTTGAGGTATGATGTTAGGTTTATGGGGTTTTGGAGGTTATGAGAGGTTATATGAGTGGGTGGAGGGTGGTGGGTGTCAGTGGAGGAAGAAGATGAGGTTTTGGAGAAGAAGATAGAACGAAAAAAGGGGAAAGTGGTTCAGTCCCGTAACTATTTTTTTCTAGTAGCAGACCCCATGACGACCACCATGAGGGTGTGGCGAGCGCCACACTGGCTGGGTCCAGTTCTGGGCCTTGTGTTGGTCTTTGGGCCTGGTTTAGGGTGCCTTTTGGAGTATACACCCCCTCTTTTCTTTGCGTAGACAATGTACTTGAAAAGTAATGGCTCATCACACAAATGGTTAGCTAATAAATATTGATAAGTAGAATGGAAAAAAATTACCGAATATGAAAATAGAATAAACCCCAAAATAAAAAATAAAAAAACTTTTAAACGAGTTTTAGCAAGAAAATAAATTTAGCAGTAAATGGTAAAAAGTAAATAACGGTTAAATAAATCCAATAAAAGGACTAAGTAGAATGGTAAACAGGATCTGGCATCTGATGCAGACAAAATGTATGAGCCTCTGAGAGCTGGCGTCGAAGGTCGGAAATCTCTCAGGAGAGATAGTCTTCTACTTTAGTATGAATGGTGCTCTCGATCTCTGCATTTTGCTTAAGATTGATTATTTCTCCTCGGAGTGCAACAATCTCCTGGCGGAATTAAGTAAGCTCGCCATCTCTGCCTCTTTTCCTGCTAGGATCGGAAGAAGAAACCGCAGGAGTCCTATCTGAAGAAGGTGCAGGTAATGGGTGATACTCTGGTGTAGGAGGTGCAGCGGGTCTGAAGGGTGTCTCATCTTGAACCTCTAAAGCATAGGTTCCGTTATCTCTATTTTGGATGTTTGTTCTTTCTGGGTTAGGCAGGTAAAAGTGGTGGACAACTTCATCATCAATGAGGAATTTGTATTCATTAATCTTAAAATATGTTCTTCGTATCAATCCCTTTTCAAGGAAATGGTCTATGTCTAACAGTGCATACCCGCAGTAAGGAATCTGGTGGGACAACTTGTTTTGTAACTGAAGTGCGTAGGCTATACGGGTGACTATTCCCCATACATGAATAGGTCCTACTGAAGACCGGGCTACGCCTGCTAGGTTTTGGACGAGAAGGGCACCAGAAGCAACAGAGTTATCTTCGGTGATGCAGTAGAGAATAAATAGCTCTTTCGCACTTATTGGCTCGCAGGTTTCGCTCCTACCAAAGAATGTTTGGGCCAAGATCATCTAGAAATACCTAAGTGTTGGGTTGTGGATCCGGTTTGAAAACTGGGTGGATGGGTCGGGGTCTACGTTATTGGTGATTTCTTTCCAAAAGTTTTCTAGAGTGTCATCTTGGTAGAAACAGGGTGGGATTTCTGGATGGGCATTCAGACTAGTTTGGAATCCTAAAATGCTTCCTAATCCTCGGTGGGTAAGATCATACTCTTGTCCAAACAACCTAAAGGATATTCGGCCGCGGTGGAGTCCACGTCCTCGACAGGGATCATAGATCAGTGAACTGAGGAACTCGAGGGTGAGCTTTCTATAGGTCTCATGCTTAAATTCTGAGCATTCCTCCCAATCAATTCGACTAGCCATATAGCTGATGCTCCTTTCAATTCCTAGGGTTTTCATGCAGGTTGTGTCAGGATATCTGGTGGGTAGCATGGGTCTTTCAGATAGGACTGCATAACGTCTTCTCTGGTCATCATCTCTGAATCTGATCTCCATGTCATCAATGTTCTGCATCTTAAAAATATGGTTAGAATAAGCTATGTGGAATGCTGAGCCCTGAAACATACAAAATCAAAATAAGTTAGATTTGTTTGAAGAGATAATTCACCTTTTAAGGAAAAATAATTAAAAATACTGACTCATGGGTTGCCTCCCATGCAGCGCTTTGTTTAATGTCTGTAGCCCGACTTATTGAAACTAGATTACGGACGAAAGATCATCGGAGTGGGTTTTTTCCAAAGCCATTTATCGAGCCACCTCATATATCATTCCCCTTTTCTTTTCTTTCCATTATAGAGTGGTTTGTACTTTAAGTAGGGTGGTATTTGGTTTGGCTCATTATTAGGCGTTAAAATTCCTGGTTTTGCTCTTGTTTTATGGTTCTTAGATTTTTCCTTCTTAGTTGTAGTGACGTACCTTTTTGACTTTGTTTTTAGGGAAAAATGGTTCCTAACCTTCTCTTCCTTATAACTTTCCTTAGTTAATTTATCGATTCCTTCGGGTTTTCCTACAGGGGCAACCGTAAAAACTGTTGCGCATAAGGGTACTTGTGTAAGCGAAATTATTTTTCATTCCTAATTCTTCATTACTAAGTACTAAGGACTCGATGGAATTGTCTAGTCACCTAAGGGTTTCATTAACAAGGAGAATAGTGTTCCTAAATTCCCTATTATAGGCAGTCTGAGTTGTTACAAACCTACGTACCATAGATTCTAATCTAGAGAGGGCTTGTGAATTAACAAAGTTTTCCACTAAAATTTCAAGGTTCGTCTTATAGGTATATTGCGGCCCTTGAAATGTTTAAATTGGTGATTAACAAAAGAATTTGGGTGATTCATCTAAAATGCCTTAATCTAAGCGGAGTGACAACTAGTTTACGATATTTCGACGTAATTGGTCCCCGGAAACGGCGCCAAAAACTTGATCCGGTGTAAACAAACTAACTGCAAATGCACAGCCTATCGTGTAGTTTTAAAAGATATTGATCCCACGGAGACCAAAAGTCAAAACCTATCATCACTTATTGCTACGGTGTTTATTTAAGGCGGACAATACAGGAGTTGATTGCGAAAATAAAAGTGCGTTATAAAAATGTATTAAGTAAATTGGGCAGATGGTGCAGAGATGTGGGAACTACTAATTAGTCGTACTTTCGTTGTTTCTAAAAGGGTTTCCTCAATGGGGAAATATTTCCTATTTTGAAAAGGATTAATTTAACAGGAATTGTTGCTTTCGCAAACAAAACCGGATTTATTCTCTAATTTATACCCTTTCATCCTCACTCATGGTGGGCGTGTATTGTGTTAAAGTAATAAGCCCATTTTTAAGAAATCAAACTCTTTAATAAATAGAAAAGTGATTTTTGATTGGAAAATATAATTTAAAAAGGGTTCATAAGCTTTCCGCTCAAGTACCGGATCCTAAACCTATAAACGGACGCATTCATAAATAGTTTCAAAACCGCTTGCTAGAAATCTTAAACTTTCCTGATTAATTAATAAAAGGCTTTCGTGGAGTTTATTAATCAAGCACTTAACAATTTAAATCATTCGTCCCGGATGGCTTTCGATCCTACCCGGTATTTCGCTGTCTCAATTACGTGAAGGCAGATTAAAACAAGACTTAGTAAAATTGATTAAAAACCAAAACATGCACAAAGGAAATTCTATTGAAACAATAAAGGTATGTTTAATTTAGGTCCTCACATCCCAACACTTATAAAGTTAGTTCGACATAATTGTAAAATAATTAAATGCGATAAATTTAATAACGGAATAAAACATGAACGACGTAATTAAAGAATTGCACTATTAAACGAAAGTAGAAGGCGTACGAGAAATTAAATAAAGGCAACGGAAATAAATAAAGCAATTAAATAAAAACCTGCTCCGAAGAGACTTTCGTCTGGATACAGTGATAAAGTAGCGGCAAGAAAATAAAACTTGTACAGGGTTGCTCCAAGCTTAATAGAGACTCAATCGACTTTGCGATAACCCTCTGGTGAGGAGAGTTAAAGCTAACATATGGGAAAATATATGCCTAAGGGCTAAGGGCTATACTCAAAAGGAAGGGATTGACTTTAAGGAGACTTTTTATCCGGTTTCATAGAAAGACTCTTTTAGGACAATCTTGGCTCTTGTTGCACATTATGATTTGGAACTCCATCAAATGGATGTCAAGACATCTTTCTTCAATGGCAATGTTAATGAAACAATCTATATGATGCAACCAGAAAACTTTGTGTCAGGAGACTCAAAGAATATGGTTTGCAAATTGACAAAATCCATTTATGGACTAAAGCAGGCATCTCATCAAGTTTCAAGAAGTAATTCTCTCATTTGGTTTTGAGGTGAATGTTGTTGAAGATTGTGTGTATCACAAATTCAGTGGGAGCAAGTACATTTTCTTAGTCTTGTATGTAGATGACATACTGCTTACCACAAAGATATAGGAATGATGCACAAAACTAAGAAATTTCTATCAAGAAATTTTGAAATGAAAGATCTTGGTGATGCCACTTTTGTATTAGGAATTCAGATACATCGAGACCGATCTCGTGGTATTCTAGGAATATCACAATTGAGCTATATCAAAAATGTACTTAAAAGGTTTGGCATGTAGGAATGTAAATCAGAAGATACTCCAATTGCTAAGGGAGACAAATTCAGTCTCAGTCAGTGCCCAAAAGGGAACTTAATAATTCAAGAAATACAAAAGATTCCTTATGCGTCAGTAGTAGGGAGTCTGATGTATGCCCAAGTGTGCATGCATCTGGATATTGCGTTCATAGTTGGGATGTTAGGAAGATATTTGAGCAATCCAGGAATGGATCATTGGAAAGCATCCAAAAAAATTATGAGGTATTTAAAGAGAACAGAAGACTATATGCTCACATATAGGAGGTCAGACTAGTTAGTGATTACTGGATACTCTGACTCAGATTTTTCTGGATGCCAAGACAGTAAAAGATCCACTTTAGGCTATATTTACATGTTGGCTGGTGGTGCAGTTTCTTGGCGCAGTGCTAAGCAAACTCTTACGACTTTATCTACCATGGCAGCAGAGTTTATAGCATGTTATGAGGCATCCAACCATGGGATTTGGCTGAGGAATCTTGTCACTGGGCTGCGAATTGTGGAAGGAGTTGAAAGGCCACTTGAGTTATACTGTGGCAACAAATCAGTCGTCATGTATTCCAACAATAATAGGAGCTCGACTAAGTCAAAACATATTGACATCAAGTTCCTAGTTGTTAAGGAAAGGGTAAAAAGTGGACAGATTTCCATAGAACTGTTGGGGACAAACTCCATGATAGCAGATCCTCTTACAAAAAAGTCTTCCACCCAAGGTCTTTCATGAGCACACTGCTCGCATGGGTGCTTTATCGTTAGAGGAGTCTTTGGTTTAGTGGGAGTTAGTCGATTATGAATTTTATGTTCTGTGTTTGGTATTATGTATGCATACTATGATTTTGGATATTTTCAAATTAATAAAGTGTGATATTCAATAGTTTACATTTTGTACAATAAAGTTATTGAATGATCTCACTGCAGTAAAGTAGGACCAGTTGAAAATCGAGATATAAAGACCAACTTCATGTGATTTTCATGCTACACATTTCATGATGGATCTATGTCATTTAGTTGTGTCACTATCGGTGATCATTGGTGGGTTTAGTTATGATTGATATAATGAAAATAACTTTGATTCTTTATATTGGCATGACTATTGGACGGGATACTTTGAATATGCTTAAGGAATATAATGGCAAATTTTGAGCTCATAAAGTCTAACACATGTGTAAAGTTACATATGTGACCAGTGGGGGATTGTTAGAATTTTGGGTAACAGATGTAACATTTAAGGTGTTAGTGTCATTATTTTAATTAGTCAAGACTTAAAGAGGTCTAATTAATATAATATTAAGTTTGTGGCTAAAAGCATAAATGTCATGAAAGGTTATTATGTAGATATCGTAAGTGAATATCTAATTTGATGAGGGGCCAAATTAGAATATTGAAAACTAAGAAATAACCCTAGGGTTATTTAAATGGGTTAAGGTCCCCATTTGTAGAGTACGAACAATAAAAATAAGGTTTATCAGGTTTTCTCTCTTCATCCCCATTAGAGGAGATTCAAGGAACCCTGAGGAACTCTACAAATCGGAAGATCACATACCCGGAACCTTCAACGATTTCAATGGCAAATTCAGGCACGCTTCCGCCTTCATTCTCTAATTGAATTTTGGTATAGGTTTAAGGGTTTAGAGTTCTGTTGTTGATTTCTATATCGGTAGAAATCATAAGGTTATGAACAGATCTAACAATTAAAACTCTATTCATCGTATTTATAAGAGTTATGTGGATCAACAAAAATGATATAGTTATCTAGTCCCATTCGAATATTTGGGGCTTCTGGCATGAGGTAATCATCGAAGGAAGGGGGTTCGAAATCGATGGTTGATATAGTGACAAGTAGGCTATCTTTTTGGAACAACAATTATTTATCAATAGTTATTCGTATATCTAATGTGTGCGGGGCCGCAAGTGCACGACAATGCCTAGCAGTATAGTAAGGTTGAACCCACTAGAAGATGTGTACAAGTACCGAATTTTATAATGATGTTTAGCTAAAGTGATCTCAATTTTGAATGGTTGAGTGTAAACTGAAATAATTTAATAAATAAATAAAATAGGACACAGGGTTGTGATCATCTATCAAGACTTATCCTATTGATTATCTGAATTTGAATACGAGAATATCTAAGTAATTTATAGAAAAGTAGATAAGTATGTACGACACCCATTTTCGTGGTGTGGGTATCTAGACGTGTTTTTGGCATGGCTAAGCGACTTTCTAAATCAAGAGAGATCCACCTTGTCACGACGGGTACCTCGCTACTCTATTGTTTAGCAATCCGCGATCAGGCATCGATTCATATCCTTTCGGACTATGATCATATATGGGTTGCATTTGCTTTCGCAACTGACACAAATATTTTTAAGAACTCAATTTCTAAAATAAAATACATATAATTCTCGTAGTTCATGTTCAAATAAATCAATCAAATATCATTATGAGATAGACTCTAACGACCCCTTTTCCTTATAAAATACTCACACGTGGTGAGGTAAACAATAATTAAGCAAGTAAAAGACTTAGCATGCAAAGTAAATAAAGTAAAGAAATTTCACGTAAAGAACATGAATAAAAGAAAGCTTAATTTAAATAAAGAAAACCAGTGAAAATACAACAATGTTGCAGAGGAACATAAATGAGAGCAAAGAACTAAAGTTGGAAATTACAAAGTGTATCAAAGTCACAAGTGATGTATGCCTTGCTTCAATCTCAAATGTACTATTTATAGAAAAACTAGCCATTAATCACTCATAATCACCAATTATTTCATGATCAATCATTAAAACCCACTAACATCAAGTCTTCGGAGGTTTCAGATGTGTAAAAGTCACAAAACGCCTAAAATTTTATTAAAATCGTAATTGTTGATGGGTGTAATACGAGTGTGTCACTTGACCGTGTTAGGCAACACGCCCCGTGTCAAGCAACACGGCCCGTGTCAGAGAACATAGACAGCCTGTGTTGCCCTAGGTTCTTTTGTATATCGCAAAGCTTTGGACTAACACGACTCGTGTCAGCTGACAAAACCCAACCATGTTGGCCACAAATATTTTGTATAGTGAGAACTCCTTTTCGCGCGACCCTTGGTCTTTTTCACTCCAATCGGGTCCATTACTCTCTTATTTCCTAAAAACATATAAAAAGAACACAAAAGCACGTAAAACCAAACTAAAACAATAAAAACACAAAAGAAAGAGAAAATAAAATATACTTAATGTATGATGCAATAATCACTTATCAAACACCCACAAACTTAAAGTGTTGCTTGTCCTCGAGCAAAAAGCTTACTTAGAAAAATTCGGATCAAGCTGTTCGGTTCTTCAAAAGCTTAATAAAATGAAATAACTGGTACTCATACGTGGCTCGTTGTTCCTTCCGACTAAGATCTAGGTTCCCTCATACTCACTGACACCAAAAGCATTACAAAAACTCATGATTGTAAAACAGATAGAGACAAAAGTTTCCTATATTGGTCACCTCTGTAACTATGCTTTGGACTTAAGTCTCTTTTTCAATTTTTCTTCCCTTTTGTTCAGAAAATCAAATTAAGGCATTTGAAATAATGATAGTCATCATACACACAAGTCCAATCGAGATTTTTGTTTTGTTTTGTTTTTACACTGGATAAGCAATTACTTGCCATCTTTATTTTAAGATGAAATTACCACTACTACGGAAAAAAATATACAACTGTAAGTAGGATTATACCTAAGAGGGGGGTGAATTAGGTTCCTTAAAATAATTTCCGGTTTTTCGATGAACTTGAGTTTTACTTTCCTAAAGTTTCTAAGTGATGAAATGCGGTAAAATGCGGAAAGTAAAGAACACCGAGAAGTATACTGGTTCCCCTCACAGCCCGAGAGTAGTCCAGTCCCCTTTCAACATGAAAGAGATTTTACTAAAATGTTAGATCTTAGACAAGACTACCTAGTCTTTCTATACTAGACCCTAACACACCACCAAGAACAATCCTCTTGGATTTTACATGTTTAAAGTCCAACCAAGAATAAATCTCTTACAATGGACCTCTTGTATCCACAATCCGGATAACAAGGATTATAACAAACCCTATAAGAGAAACAATCCTTCTCCTTATAGTCAGCACCTAAATCCAAACAATCCCTGGAACTTTAGGATTTTACAATAGTTCTGAATTTTTTGAGTGAGTAGATGAAACTTTGATTCTTCAATATATCAATCACAAGATTGATCTTCTTCTTGAACAAGTAATCTTTATTCAGAATATACAAGTGTTTGTGATGCAAGAATGAAACTATAATGTTTGAGATGAAAGTTTAATGACAAAGTTTCACTCTTAGAAAATTCTGACTTTTTACACTTGAGAAAATGAACGATTTAAGAGAATAAAGATGTTTGAAAATTGTATGCAAGAAGGTAAGATTAAAATATGAAATTATGAGTTTATATATGCCACTAAACACCTTTACAAAAGGGTGTTAATGTCCAAAGGTTGCCATGTATCAAAAACTATTTTCAAAAACTCATAATGCTGAAAAATAAAATATTTTTACATACTGGTTCAGTCCGTTGTAAATTAGGGCGGTTTTCAGTTTTGTTACGACGGTTCAAAAGGCCATAATTTACCAAAATCTTTTCAAATTTAAAATTTAAAATACTGTTTCAGAATGGTGCATATTATGGCGGTTTTTGTGCTTTTACGACGGTTCAAAACGACATAATTTACCAAAAACTGAATGTTTGAAAAAATCAAAAATTTGAAAATTTGTCTAAATTTTTGAACCAACCTTATGCAACATCTATTGATTTATCCAAGTCAATAGATTATATTTGAAAGTGATTTAACATGGTTCAATTATGAAAACAATAAATTTTCAAATGTATGATAAAAAATATTTTGTTATTTAAAGCTAGAAATAGTGATATATTTTCAACCAAATGAACCATGCATGCAAGTGAATTTTGGAGATTATTTTGAGCACTATTTTATCAATATATATTGCATGCTTATACCTCAATAAATAAAGATCAATGCAAGTCTTCATAATGTTGCAATCTTGATCCATAGCCATATTGCTTCATGATGCTTTTTCTCAATATTTGATAAATGCACATAGTAGTTGTCTTCATCAAAACATGATGTTGAAGAAGCTTGACTTCACATTCTCCCCCTTTTTGATGATGACAACCATTGAAAATTGAGATGCTTGAATCTTTTAGAATGAATGAGAATTTCTTATGTGAATGCTCCCCATATCTTTGATAACTCCCCCCTGATCAAAACTCTCCCTTGATTCATAGAGAATTTGCTTCTTTGGGGCTACAATTATTAGACACAAGCATACACATACACATATATATCTTCTCCCCCTTTGTCATTAGCAAAAAGGATGAGAAAAGTTTTATAATACATAAAGAATTTAATGAAAGTAAAAACAATTTATACCAATGAGTTTCACCTCAAGAGTGACTTCATCAAACATTCATCTTTTGTGAACATGATGTTGAAGCCTTTGTCATAAAGTTGACTTGTACTTAGAAGATTATGCTTTAGTCTTTTAACATAAAGTATATCTTCAATGGATGTGAAAGTTAGTGCTTCAAATTTGTCAATGCCAAGAATTCTTCCTTTAAGGTATTCCTCAGCAGCGCAATTTTGTATCTATATTATTCTGGACAGCGTTCACTATACAACCACGGTCATATTTAACAACCGTAGTTAAATTATCTGCTCTTTTAAAAAATATATTTCTTCTTTTTGAAATTTTTCCATTTTTAACCTGTATTTTTGTGAACCGTATCAGAACAGAAACAACAATTATATCATGTTGTCATACCCCAAATTTTGACCACCAAGATTTCCCATCATTGTGCAAATCATCACCACAATATGAATGTGCCATCATGCCTCATCAATCTCCTCAAGGATTGTGGAGCTTTCACTACAATCAAGAATTAGGGTTTTGAGCTATCTCAGAGCACTTAGACAAAGGATCAATCAAGGAATGACATGATCTTCAACTTGTCTAACCTCTCAAACACCCATAAAGGATCAAGAGGACTCCCATATCAAGAATCAACACAAAGTTGCAACATTCCAAGTGGATCAAGCCTCAAGATCGCCAGTGTCACCAAATTAGGTTTTGGTCGACCAAGGCCTCCAGATAAAAATTTTCTTCAGGGCATGAGCCAATGCTTCGTAGCACAACCCAAGATACTCCAAGGGAAGTCATGGATCCAATTATCAAGTCAATTTAGCCTCAGGGGATGCATTCATAAAAAATCAAGAATTAGGGCTTCTTGACCTAATTCACCCCTAAGTTGACTTTTGGAACAAAGGATGAGCCAAGACCTCAAGACATGATTTGAGGGCCTCAAATACACCATATTGATCCATTTACAATAATGGATTGATCCAAGAAGTTTGATTCACAAGTTTCATTTTCATCTGGACCACAATTAGGGTTTTGAGGAAAAAGTCAATTGTATCTTTGACTTTTGACCAAGACATGCTCCCAAACCTTGGGAAATGATTCAATACACCCTATAACACCTATGGAACCCATCCATTAGGTTTGAATTAGGTCAAGCACTTGATTGCACAAAGGATCACACAGTTTGGATTTCATCTGATAAAAAGTCAACTGTGCACAAAATCAAGTTTGACTTTTTGGAATTTTTCACAAATATGGTTCCGCTAAGTCAAAAACAATGTTAATGTATGGTATTGATCATCATTCATTAAGAAAAATCAAGAAAAATGAGGTTTCTTTCAAAAGGGGCAACCATGAGAAACCAAAATTTTTCTAAGTTATGGAACAAAAGTGATTTTGCACCAACTTTGCAAGGTCATACCTCCTAAACCACAAGGCCTTTTTCTCCCATTCAAAGCTCAAATGAAAGTCCATATGACATAATTCAAATATGTTAACTACAACTCATTCCAAATCTTCATGGATTTTGAGTTATGAATGGAGCAAAATCACTAAAACATGAAAATATCCCTTTTTCCAACACTTAGTGAAAATCTGCCTAAGTTAAAAAACAACAGTCCAAAGTCCAAAATGTAGGGAAATTTTTCACTATGATCCAAGGGGATTCGTAACCATTTGTGAACATCAAAATTGAAGTATGTCATGAGAGCTTTCCAAAATGTCCAAGAACTAAATCAAACTCCATTTGAGCTAGGAGTTATGGATCTCCCAAGTTGCCTTGCTGCAACTGTTTTCAAGACAGATTTTGGTGCAAACTTGCACCCCACGATTCCTTAGACTGATTTTGAACACTTTAATCATTCAAATTATGTCCAATTACAACACAAATGAATGAAAGATCTGATCTATAACACAAAATGCCAAGAACCTAGCCTTCTATGTGCAAAATCATCATGACAAGGAATCTTGAAATTCAAATATGGCATCAAGCATTAAAGTGATGCATTGAGGTGGCATGAATGAGCCATAAACCAGTCTAAATGAGTCAAGACATATCAAATATCAGAGGACCTAAACCTGCAAAGTTTGGCACAAGTCAATGGCTAAAGGAGACCCTTGACCGAGGAACCAAAGCATTCAATGCAATCTGATCCAAGCTTCCATTCACTATTGATGTCAAAACAAACTTGTTGCACTATAAATAGACCTCAATTTTGATCAGTTTGAGTACACCAAAGCACCCAAACTGATGCTTTACTCAAAATCTCTTTTTCACTCCAAAAAATACCTTCTCTTGCAAGTCACTATTGGCTTTTGCATTTGAGAACAATTATGTCCAAACCAATAATGCAAACACCTCACATACATCATATGTAAGTGATTTAAACACATAAACAACATATAGAACATCAGAATCCAAAAGTAGTACCCCATTTGCACAAGCTTTTAGCAGATTTGCAGTTGAGGTGCCACATCAAGTTCCAGCTCATTTCAATCCACTCCAAGCATTCAAACACACTCCTTGGCACCTAAGGAAGTTGTCTAGATCATTGGAACACATATGTAACATCTCCATCATCAAGCTCGAACACTAGCTGCAAGAGGTAAGCCTAACACCTTCAAACTCTATATTCCATGCATCATAAATGTCATTTCAAATTACCACCATGATTCTGCATGTATGTAGAGTAATAACCCTCAACCAATTGCCCTGAATCAATCGTGTATGAAATTTCATTGTGTTCATGCTGAAACTAGAGTTCTTGAGGTTATCCTTTGATTTCTCACTCCATACTTAATATAAATGTAATTAATCTATATGGTTGTGATCATTGTTCAAAAACGAACAAGATTGGTGTTTGAATCGTGCAAAACCTTTGAGTAATCAGAGAGAAAAGTGAGAAAACGCAAATCTGGGGAAAACAGGGCACGCGGGCAAGAACTCTTATTCTTGGCGCCTTTTTTCAAATTTTCAAATATTTGAATTTTTGATATTTTATTTAATTGATTCAAAAATCAATTTCTCTCTGAGTTTTTGTGTTTTTGGATTGATTCTTTTTTTCAAAATTCACAAAAATGTTGAAATATTTTATTTTACAAAAAAAACATTTATATTTTTTATTTAATATAGTTTGATTTTTGAATATAATTTCATTTTATTTTGTTTTAAACATTTTTAAATGAGATTCTTCCCTTGATTTTTCAAAACCAATTGAATTTAAAGCTTTTATATGATTAAACTTGGTTTTTAAAAATATTTTTCAAAGCTTCCAACTTATTTTTGAATATATTTGATATTTGATATCATTTGTTATTTAAATTTTCTTTGAAAAAATGATATTTTGATTTAAAATTAGGGTTTCCTCTTGATTTTAAATTTCTAAACTTTGGGCCTCTTTGTAGAGTGTAAGACCCAACCCCTTGTAAATAAAAAAAAATTGGGCCTCAGTCATTGTATAAGTCCCGATACGATTTAAAAAAAATCTCGGCGCGATCGCCATTTTCAAAAACCTTTTGGGCCTCCCCTTGTGTTGTAAGTCCCATTCTCTTTTCTTTCAAACAACTTTGGGTCTCTAATAGAGTGTAAGACCCAACCCCTTGTACATAAAATAATTTGGGCCTCAGTCGTTGTATAAGTCCCACTGTGTTTTCTAAAACCACGGCGCGATTGTCGCCTTTTAAACAAAAGTTTCTGGGCCTCTCCTTGAGTTGTAAGCCCCATCTTTTGTACAAAAATAAACTTTGGGCCTCTAATAGAGTGTAAGACCCAACCTATTTGTAAATACAATAATTTGGGCCTCAGTATTCGTATAAATCCCGATACAATTTTTAGAATAATAGCATGATCGATGTTTTTCATCTGGGTCTTTCCTTGAGTATAAGCCCCAATCTTCTTTTAAACAACTTTCCCTTTTGATTTAGATTCAAATTCATAGTTGTTATCAAAACTTTCTTCAATTTTTTGAATAACTAATCATACAGCTGTTACAATGGAAGCTTGCTCGCCTGTAAGTTTTATCAGCTTTCTTTTACATACTTGTTTATAATGCTGGAAACTTGCTTACCTGTAAGTCCTTCTACACTCTTCAACATACTTGTCTATATATTTCATATGTATATACCTGTATATTATCTGCTTAGAGTTTTCCCCGGCAATTAGGTCTAGGATTAGATCAAACTAGTGGTCACTCTTTTTTAACACAGTCAAAACTAGTTCCCCGTAGGAAATTCCAGATACAGTCTTGCCTCCTCTTGGGCTTATACAATATGGAACAGAGAAAGGCATTATTCCCAGTGAAACTTTTCCCAAGACTGTCACTATAGAAAATTGACAAAGAAATTCATTTCCCCCAGAGAGGATTAATTCCCGGTGAAACCTCTCTTGAATTTCTTCAAACCCTAGAGCTGTTCTCTAAAGGATTAATTCCCGGTGAAACCTTTCTTGAACTTTTCTTAGGTTTGGACCCACAAGCTGCCTAATAGCATCCCTAGCCTCCTCTTGGGCTTTGTACAAGGACCCTCAGGCTTCTTAAAAGTTCTAGTGCCTTCTCTTGGGCTTAGTACAAGGACCCAAGACCTCTTACACGTATAGGACAAAACCTAGTCATCCTTTGCTAGAGCATTCTTCCTAAGAGTCAAAGCCTCAGACCAATTAAGGGTTGATTCTCATCCCTTAAGACACCTGCCTCCTCTTGAGCATCATACAAAGATAAACCCTTTCATACCCGTAGACTTGGACAGTATCACCTCCTTTTGGATCTCTAGAAACCCTCAAGTTTCCCAAAGGAACACGGGAATAACCTTGATCATTCCATAAACACTCAATCTTTCATCTTTCATTCCCCAACTAAGGGTCATCTTACCGTCAATAAAACACTAGCCAAAAATCAGAACCTCAAGGCATCTGATATCTCAACTCTTCTATAATCCTCAGTAAAAGTTGATTCCCCACTTTGGACCTGTCTCTGGACATCAATAATCCTCAGCAGAAGTTAGCCTCCTCTTAGGCTTTATATAAGAAATTCCCCAATCAGCCTCCTCTTAAGCTTTGTATAATGATCCTTCTTTTTCTCAGCAAAAGTCAGCCTCAATCTCAGGCTTTGTACAAGACACATAAAATCTCCTCAGCTGAGTCAGTCAAATTTCCTTTAGCCTCAATCTTGGGCTTTGTATAAGACAGATCATACTCTCCAGCTAAGTTAATTTCCCTTTAGCCTCAATCTTGGGCTTTGTACAAGACACATATAAAATCTCCCCAGTGGAGTCAATCCCTTTTAGCCTCAATCTTGGGCTTTGTACAAGACACATATAAAATCTCCCCAGTGGAGTCAATCCCTTTTAGCCTCAATCTTGGGCTTTGTACAAGATAGATAAAATATTTCCCCGGAAAAGTCAATGTTCAGCTTCCTCTTAGGCTTTGTATAATGATCTCCACAAAAGAGTCAGTCTCTTTTCAGCCTCAATCTTGGGCTTTGTACAAGACATATATAAAACTCCCTAGTAGAGTCAACCTTTTAGCTTCAACCTTGGGCTTTGATTAAGGCACACAAAAAACCAACATCCCCTCAGAGGAAATCAAAAACATCTCTATAGGAAGACATTTCTCTGTATATCACAAATCAAAACAAACCTTAAACCCAGATAATTGTTGTAAGTGGTGCACTTGTTGATTCAAAAATCCAAGCTGTAGTCCATCTCTTATCCTGGTAAATCCCCTCTTTCATTTAACAGCTATAAGTGGCAAGCCTCTGGATTATTTACATCCACGCCAATGTCCCTCTCTTAGCATGAAATATTCCTAAGGAAAAATGACATTGCTCTACACCGAGTTAAAGTTTTCTCCTTCAGGATAAATCCCTTATAAAGGAAATTATGGAATTGCTGGATTCTCATATCCCAGTTAAAGTAATTCCCCTTTATAATCAGTCACCTAACAGTTGTGATAAACAAATGAGATATCTCCCTTAGAGATGACAAATTCTCTCTCAGTCAAACCTTTAGCTTTAATCTTGGGCTTTGAACAAGACACAAATAACCTTTACATTCAATCTTGGACTTTGAACAAGACACCAAACATCTTTTTCCTCCCATAGAATAGGAGGAACTACGATTGCTCTGATTTTCCTGTTTTCTTTAACGGGAATACGTAGGCATAAGATTGGGAAATCTTAGCGAGCACACATAATCAAAAGCCTTAGGTCCAGTACCTTACCAAAACATCGGAAAAACCTGAAACCAACAAAAACTCTCTCTCTCTCTCTCTCTCTCTCAACATTCCCAAAGTAGAAACTTTCCCAATCGACAGACAAACACCACTAAGTAGGATAACAGATGAAATTGCTAAATAACCTGTGGATAACCACATATAGGATGGATAATTGACAATTCCCCATTGTATAACCTGATCCCGAACCCCCCAATCTCTTAGCATTTGTTAAAGAAAACATTTGCGTGCAAGGTTAGTTTGAGATAGCTTCCCTTTCCTTTCCAGCTTCATAGGATAAATAAGAAATCAGAAAGTAGCACCCAATTCCAACCATGGCGATAAGGTGGTCGCGTCACCAACAAAAATCGCTCGCTACACATGTAACAAAATAATTATTTACTTCATCAATTCCAAAAAAATATTTTTTTACATCATCAAACTCAAATGTATATCAAACACATATATATATATATATATATATATATATATATATATATATATATATATATATATATATATATTACAAATTAAACTCATGTTTGAGGACCCTTAAGCACATTGAAGATATACGCCCAATGTTTACGAATGTCTACAGAGTCTTCGCGGGGGAATGGTGTATCGTCGTTAAATATCTACATAAAAAAGTGAAAAAAATATGAATATCACACATATATGATAATCATAGCCAACTTAATCAATAATATGTTATTGTAAACAATTCATTACATATATAATATATACATGATCCCATGAATCAACAATGTCGCCGAAGACAATGTTTAACATGTGTTTCATACCCACACTCGTATCACTTTGGTTGTGTGAGATTTGGGTCGAACTCATGCTGTGTCGAAGGAGAGCTTTCATGTGTTTTTGACAGGAGGCAAGCATGCAGTCGAAGCTTGTTCACATGCTGATGCCTGATTATTACATATTGTAGTCGAAGTCTGTTCTAATATGTACTGTCGAATTGGGCCTTGTGTTAAGGATCCAATTGTTTAGGTTTCTTGGGCTGCAAGTTACCTTGTTAGTCTATAAATAGGCTAGTACACTCAGTTTGTTGAGTGTGGCAAATTGTGATATTCACTTATAATCATTTGTGACTTCAATGAGAAAGTAAATAGTAAACAGAATTTATATTTGCCTAATCCTTGTTGTTTTATTCTTCTTCTTCTTGTTTTCTTTTCCGTTAAACCCTAACCCTTGTTTTGGTTCTTGATTATCAAGAAACTGTTTTATACTTTGCTTAAAGACATCGTTTTTCACAACAAATTGGTGTGATGAGCGTGGAGAAGATGTATTCAACAAAGTATGAGATTGAAAAGTTCACCGGAGTGAACGATTTCGGTCTGTGGCGTTTGAAGATGAATGTCCTACTGGTCCAGCAAGGTTGTTTGGAAGCGTTGAAGGGACAGGCAGGCATGCATGCTGCGTTGACGGAAAGAGAAAAAACGACAATGATCGAGAAAGCACACAACGCAATATTGTTGAGCCTTGGTGATAAGGTTCTCCGGCAGGTATCAAAGGAGACTACGGCATCAGGATTATGGGTGAAACTTGAAAGTTTGTATATGACCAAATCTCTGGTGAATTGTTTGTACCTGAAGCAAGCTCTGTATTCATTCAAGATGAGTGAAGACAAAGCTTTGACTGAGCAGTTAGATATGTTCAACAAGCTGATTCTTGATCTTGAAAACATTGATGTGAAGATCGATGACGAAGATCAAGCACTGTTGTTGTTATGTGCTTTGCCCAGATCGCATGCTCACTTCAAAGAAACTCTCTTGTATGGAAGAGAGTCCCTGACCTTTGAAGAAGTTCAAGTAGCCTTGTATTTGAAGGATTTGAACGAAAGAAAGGAGTTGAAACCTTCATCAGTTGGCGAAGGGTTATCCGTGAAAGGACGATCATCAAGGAAAGATGGTAGGTTTGACAAGAAGAAAGGAAAGGCTCAGAAAAAGTCTTATGGTGGTGACATGTCTAGTATCAAATGTTATCATTGTAAGAAGGAGGGTCACACAACGGATTATACATGTCTAGTACCAAAAATAACACATCGGATTATACATAAATTCATCAATAAAATTAAATCACCTCAAAGGGTACACATTTCTCAAAATATTCAAATCAACAAAGTTGCGCCGTAAACAATGGGTTTTCATCACAATAACTCAAAATACCTTCAAAGGGCAGCAGAACCACCATAACCACAAAAATACCACCAAAGGGTTTTTAAAATAAAACCATAGTCATCAATTAACAACAAAATAACAGCCAAATAAAACTCAACATGGTTCGACTCAACGACCCAACCCGATGTTAAACTATCAGAGCAAGACCCTCTACATCAACCAAAAGCAAATAATACTTCAAAAGTTCCTCGAAGCATCCACGGCTAATCCTGATCACATGCACTTTACCCACGTGGAGGCAACAGTCAAACAGGCAGGGTGAGTAACGCAATTCATTATAATTAATATAAAATAAGATATGCGTAAAAATGGCGTCATCATCATATACAGCATCATCATAGTCATCACAAGGCAAACATCAAAACACGTCATCATAAATCACCACAAATGCCACCTAAATGCAATGCACAACAAGACTCATGCATGTGGTACCAATCGTCACAAATCGATGGACACTTAGGCCATCATCCTCCAAAGATCCTCGTCAAATAGGATCGGTTCCACACAAGAACCGGAGCACGTCATAATCCACTTCACATCCACACAATGGGATGGAATCCACAGTAGATCGAAGTCTAATCTCATCATCACTAGACCGAAGTCCTAACATCATCACCAAAGTATGCTATGAATGCATGATACACAACATCAATAATCATCATCATCAAAACATCATTATGTGCATCATCATTCATCAAAACATCATGCTCATCACATCATCATTTATTCATCAAAACTTCAGGCATCATCATCTTATCATCATGCATCATACATAAACAGCTCATGATCATCAATATACGTCATAGTAATTCATATCGTCACTTAATCATCATATATCATACATAAACAGCTCCTAATCATCAATATATGTCATAGTAATTCATACTCTGTTATAACAGCATCAAACATTTCACACAACATCAAACACATCAGAATACCACATAATATCATCATAGTAACGTCAAACACTTCATGGCACAGCGCAATACGAACGTACAAGACTAATTCCATACCATAGGCCTAAGCCTTCATCAAATAATCATTAATTATTCTCAAAATTATTTTTATATTATAGAAAATGTTTTAGCTTTCTGTAGGTTCAAACGGCGCGTCAAACGGACACCCGAGTCAAAAGTTATGGATTTTCAAAGTTTACGAAATGCTGTCCAACAGTGTGCAATTGAATGCACCAGCATGTCAATCGATTGCACCATGTACAAAAGCAGTTTTTCCCAAAAATTTGATAGTGCAATGGATTGCACCTGTACTCCAATCGATTGCACGCTGTGAAAAACAGTTTTACGTATTCTGAAAAGTAGCAGTACGAAAACCCTTTTGTCTCAATTCCAAAAACACAAACTTCATGAAATAATGCACAATCAAACCTCAAATTATCATTCTTATCAACATACATCAATATCATCATGTTCATAATATGAATTCCACTATTCTAACTCAAAATACCTAAACCTTCACAAATTCTCAAGATTCCCATAAACCCCATAAATCCCTTTCGCCACAAGGTCGAAACATCATCGACTGGAAAATCACCCTCAAGGTCTATTTTATCAGATTAATTCAACCCTTAATAATCGACTCGCCAAAATACAAACAAATCGTCAATAACTCATAAACCCTTCAAAAACCCCAGAAACCTCAAAATTCACCTTTAACACATCAATTCCTATATTGAAAACAATGAAAAGCAATACTCCCCATACCTTAGATTGTCGAATCTGAGCTTTCTTTATCGATCCTGCGGAAACCTTCACGAATCGTCGCCGTTTCCCTTTCTTCAGAGCTTTGCACCTTCCTTCCTTCTTTTCACGGTTAATCACAGATGAATCCTAATTCTCCTCAATTCCTCCTTTTTCGTTAATTTAACTCTTGGGCCTCAAATATGGGTTTTCCCCATAATACCTCACTAATCCACCTCAAAAGTCCAATTTACCCTTAATTCCTCTAATATTATTTAAATTAATAATAATACTAATATATTCATATTACATACTATTATTTAATTAAAATAACCAAACTTCACCAAAATATCGACGTCGACACCAACCACCAAAATTCACCGAAAGTTCACAAATATTATATTTAAATAAATTAAATAAATATTATAATAAATTTGGGGTGTTACAACTCTCCCACACTTAAAGAATTTTCGCCCTCGAAAATTACCTCAAGGAAATTGAGTCGGATACGACTCCCTCATCTGATCTTCACATTCCCAAGTCCAACTTTCGCCAGTTAATCCACTCCACAATACCTTCACCAAAGTTACGTCTTTACCCCGCAGTTGCTTCATCTCTCGACCATCAATCCACACCGGTAAAGCTTCCACTGTCAGGTTATCCCTCACTTGTACATCATCCATCTGAATCACATGCGACAGATCCGAAATGTACTTCCTCAATTGAGACACATGGAACACGTCATGCAAATTCGCAAGTGACGACGGTAAAGTAATTCGATAGGCTACCTCTCCTATCCTCCGCGAGATTGATATGGACCAACAAAATGTGGAGTGAGCTTCCTAGACCTCAAAGCTCGACCCACACCACTCACTGGTGTCAACCTCAAAAACATGTGATCTCCCTCTTGGAATTCAAGTGTCTTCCTTCTAGTATCATGATAGCTCTTCTGGCGACTCTGCGACACTCTCATTCTTTCTCGGATCATCTTAATCTTCTCGGTCGTCTCTTGCACAATCTCAGGTCCGAGTACAACACTCTCGCCCGACTCATACCAACACAAAGGAGTCTTACACCTCCTCTCATACAAAGCTTCATAGGGCGCCATTCCAATACTAGCATGAAAACTATTATTGTACGTGAATTTAATCAACGGCAAAAGGCTATCCCAAGATCCTCCATGATCCAACACACAAGCTCTCAGCAAATCCTCTAAAGATTGGATAGTCCTTTCTGTCTGACCATCCGTCTGCGGATGATAGGAAGAACTCATCCTCAACTTAGTACCCAACGCATCTTGTAAACTCTTCCAGAACCTCGATGTAAACCTCAGATCTCTATCTGACACAATACTCGAAGGTACCCTATGTAACTTCACAATCTCCTCAATATGCACCTCGGCTAACTTCTGCATAGAAAGATTAATCTTCATCGGCAAGAAATAAGCCGATTTAGTTAATCTATCCACAATCACCCAAATGGAATCATTTCCCTTAGAAGTCTTCGGCAATCCCACCACGAAATCCATGGAAATACTATCCCATTTCCATTTTGGAATCCTCAACGGCTGCATCATACCTAACGGCTTCTGATGCTCAACCTTCGACTTCTGATAGGTTAAACACACATAAACAAACTCCGCGACATCCTTCTTCATACCCGGCCACCAAAACAACTCTTTCAAATCTTGGTACATCTTCATAGCACTAGGATGGATACTCAACCTACTTCGATGTCCTTTCTCAAGAATGCTCTTCTTAATATCTGGGACATCTGGAACACACACCCTGTCTCTGAACATCATCACACCATTCTCGTCAATTCAGAATTCTCCTCTGTTACCTTGGTTGATCAAAGTCAATTGGTCAACTAACTTCAAGTCATATTGTTGTCCCACTCTGATCTTTTCTAGAATATCACTAGTCAACTTCAACATTCCCAACTTCACACTGTCAGGAGTCTCTTCACATACCAAACTCAAATCTCTGAATTGCTCAATTAATTCCAGCTCTTTCACCATAAGCATCGACATATGCAATGACTTTCTGCTCAATGCATCAGCCACTACCTTTGCTTTGCCCGGATGATAACTCAAATCAAAATCGAAATCCTTCAACAACTCTAACCACTTTCTCTACCTCATATTCAATTCTTTCTGATCAAACAAGTATGTCAGACTTTTATGATCACAGAACACTTCAAACTTAGAGCCAAACAGATAAGGTTGCCAAATTTTCAACCCAAACACCACAATTGCCAACTCTAAATCGCGCGTAGGGTAATTCCGTTCATGAACTTTTAATTGTCTGGAAGCATAAGCAACTACTTGACCATTCTGCATCAACACTCCACCAAGACCCGTCTTCGACGTGTCACAATAAACCACAAAAGACTCACTCGGATTAGGCAAAATAAATACCGAAGCGGTCATCAATTTCTTCTTCAGTTCTACAAAACTTTCTTCACATGCAACATCTCACACATACGCTTGACCCTTTCGAGTCAACTAAGTCACGGGTAATGCCAACTTAGAAAAACCTTCAATAAACTTGCGATAGCAACTTGTTAATCCCATAAAGCTTCTCATTTCAGTAGCAGACTTCGGAGTCTCCCAATGCAACACAACATCAATCTTGGAAGGGTCTACAGCAATTCCACCACTTGAAATCACATGGCCAAGGAAAGTCACTTCCTTCAACCAGAACTCACACTTCAACAGCTTTGCATACAACTTCTTCTCTTTCAACACTTACAACACAGTTCTCAAATGCTCAGTATGCTCTTCTTCCGACTTAGAATATATCAGAATATCATCAATGAAAACCACCACAAACTGATCCAGATACTCATGAAAAATCCGATTCATATACTCCATGAACACACCAGGTGCATTGGATACACCAAACGGCATCACAGTGTACTCATAGTGACCGTACATCGTCCTGAAAACTGTCTTCAGAATATCCTTAAATCCTCACTTCATCACCAATTGGGCTATCTCATTTACTCTTGATAGTCACTTCATATACGTCACAACAACATTAATATCAAATCACCGCAATAGGACCTTATCATCAACATCATGTTTATCATCAAATAGCATGTCGTAACATAGCATCATGCGATAAATTAAGCTCATAAACACATAGGTACTGGAATCATGTATCAAAGCACTCATATTATTCAATCATAATGTAGTTCATCATGTCAGCTTTCCAACGCTTCCGACCGCGCGTCAAGTGGAGTTACGAAACTCAAGTTATGACCGATTCAATTTTGCAATTTTCAAAAAATAGCATTGTGCAATCGATTTGCACTAGTGTGCAATCGATTGGACATTCCCAGGATTTCAAAAATCACTTCTACAGCAGGGTGTAATCGATTTTCACCTGGTATATCATGAAAAACCCATTTCTAAACCCCCTCTACAGCACTTGCAATGTTATAAACTTTTCCCACAACACCCATAGAGTTTAGATCAACATTTAGCATAGACTAACATAGTATAGCTTGTATTTCATCAATATCATCATGTAGAACACAAAATCATCATATACACATATTATCACACAAAACCTAATTCCCCTAAACTCCTAATCTTCTCCCCCAAATGCTATACCAACTATGGAACCCACCTTGATGAAGAAGAATAGATCAGAATATCATCAATGAATACAACAACAAACTTATCCACTTGCTTAACAGAACAAACAAATCTTCACCCTCGTCAAACTTAGATTCATGCTCTGGAGGCAAGCCATAGATATCTTCAGGAAAACATCAGGAATCACACACCACTGGCATATCATTAGCTGTCACATTGCTCTCCATCCCCCGAGAAGCAAACATCAACAACACCTGATCATTCTACCTCAAGACATCCCAACTTGACTGACAGGCAAGAAACTCGAATTCGCCGCATCTTCAAATATAATAATCTGCATCAACTCATCAAAACAATCTATAAGCACTTGGCTTAACTTCAAACAATTCACCACGCACACCACTTAAGTTCACAAGACACGTCTATCACATCCAACATGATCCCGTCTATTATCAACAAGAGATTAAGGGTGATCAGTTCCTCAATTTGTCAATAACAGCCGACTATCATGAGGCGGTACAAACTATCTCACCAACTATTGTAGCGTCCAACACCACACTTAGCCATTGCTCCACACCTGAAGCATCTTGGAGAAGCACCATCTTCTCCCTCACTTGTTTCATTCCCAACCTCAAATGGAAAACAAAATAAGCATCGACAGTGTTTTCACACACATGTCGCACACTAGGGAATAGAAAACATTAGACAACCTAGCCGGACGGACCGACCAGCTCTGATACCACTAATGTAACACCCTTTTCTACCCCAAAGATAACACATCGGATTATACATAAATTCATCAATAAAATTAAATCACCTCAAAGGGTGCACATTTCTCAAAATATTCAAATCAACAAATTTTCTCCGTAAACAACGGGTTTTCATCACAATAACTCAAAATGCCTTCAAAGGGCAGCAGAACCACTATAACCACAAAAATACCACCAAAGGGTTTTTAAAATAAAACCATAGTCATCAAATAACAACAAAATAACAGCCAAATAAAACTCAACATGGTTCGACTCAACGACCCAACCCAATGTTACACTTTCAGAGTAAGACCCTCAACATCAACCAAAAGCAAATAATACTTCAAAAGTTCCTCGAAGCATCCACGGCTAATCTTGATCACCTGCACGTTACCCATGTGGAGGCGACAGTCAAACAGGTAGGGTGAGTAACACAATTCATTATAATCAATATAAAATAAGATATGCGTAAAAATGGCATCATCATCATATACAACATCATCATAGTCATCACAAGGCAAACATCAAAACACGTCATCATAAATCACCATAAATGCCACCTAAATGCAATGCACGACAAGACTCATGCATGTGGTACCAATCATCACAAATCGATGGACACTTAGGCCATCACCCTCCAAAGATCCCCGACAAGTAGAATCGGTTCCACACAAGAACCGGAGCACGTCATAATCCACTTCACATCCACACAATGGGATGGAAGCCACAGTAGACCGAAGTCTAATCTCATCATCACTGGACCGAAGTCCTAACATCTTCACCAAAGTATGTTATGAATGCATGATACACAACGTCAATAATCATCATCATAAAAACATCATTATGTGCATCATCATTCATTAAAACATCATGCTCGTCACATCGTCATTTATTCATCAAAACATCAGGCATCATCATCTTATCATCATGCATCATACATAAACAACTCATGATCATCAATATACGTCATAGTAATTCATATCGTCACTTAATCATCATACATCATATATAAACAGCTCCTGATCATCAATATATGTCATAGTAATTCATACTCTGTTATAACAGCATCAAACACTTCACACAACATCAAACACACCAGAATACCACATAATATCATCATAGTAACGTCAAACACTTCATGGCACAACGCAATACGAACGTACAAGACTAATTCCATACCATAGGCCTAAGCCTGCATCAAATAATCATTCATTATTCTCAACATTATTTTTATATTATAGAAAACGTTTTTAGCTTTCCGTAGGTTCAAACGGCGCGTCAAACGGACACCCGAGTCAAAAGTTATGGATTTTCAAAGTTTACGAAATGTTGGCCAACAGTGTGCAATCGATTGCACCAGCATGTCAATCGATTGCACCATGTACAAAAGCAGTTTTTCCCAAAAATTTGACAGTGCAATTGATTGCACCTGTACTCTAATTGATTGCATGCTGTGAAAAACAGTTTTACAAATTCTGAAAAGTAGCAGTGCGAAAACTCTTTTGTCTCAATTCCAAAAACACAAACTTCATGAAATAATGCACAATCAAACCTCAAATTATCATTCTTATCAACATACATCAATATCATCATGTTCATAATATCAATTCCACTATTCTAACTCAAAATACCTAAACCTTCACAAATTCTCAAGATTCCCATAAACCCCATAAATCCCTTTCGCCACAAGGTCGAAACATCATCGACCCGGAAATCACCCTCAAGGTCTATTTTATCAGATTAATTTTACCCTTAATAATCGACTCGCCAAAATACCATCAAATCGTCAATAACTCATAAACCCTTCAAAAACCCCAAAAACCTCAAAATCCACCTTTAACACATCAATTCCTATATTGAAAACAATGAAAAGCAATACTCCCCATACCTTAGATTGTCGAATCTGAGCTTTCTTTATCGATCCTGCGGAAACCTTCACGGACCCTCGCCGTTTCCCTTTCTTCAGAGCTCTGCACATTCCTTCCTTCTTTTCACGGTTAATCACAAATGAATCCTAATTCTCCTCAATTCCTCCTTTTTGGTTAATTTAACTCTTGGGCCTCAAATATGGGCTTTCCTCATAATACCCTCACTAATCCACCTCAAAAGTCCAATTTACCCTTAATTCCTCTAATATTATTTAAATTAATAATTATACTAATATATTCATATTACATACTATTATTTAATTAAAATAACCAAACTTCACCAAAATACCGACGTCGACACCAACCACCAAAATTCACCGAAAGTTCACAAATATTATATTTAAATAAATTAAATAAATATTATAATAAATTTGGGGTGTTACATCTTCAACAAAGTATGAGATTGAAAAGTTCACCGGAGTGAACGATTTCGGTCTGTGGCGTTTGAAGATGAAAGCCCTACTGGTGCAACAGGGTTGTTTGGAAGCGTTGAAGGGACAGGCAGCCATGGATGCTGCGTTGACGGAAAGAGAAAAAACGACAATGATCGAGAAAGCACACAGCGCAATATTGTTGAGCCTTGGTGATAAGGTTCTCCGGCAGGTATCAAAGGAGACTATGGCGTCAAGATTATGGGTGAAACTTGAAAGTTTTTATATGACCAAATCTCTGGTGAATCGTTTATACCTGAAGCAAGCTTTGTATTCATTCAAGATGAGTGAAGACAAAGCTTTGACTGAGCAGTTGGATATGTTCAATAAGCTGATTCTTGATCTTGAAAACATTGATGTGAAGATCGATGACGAAGATCAAGCACTGTTGCTGTTATGTGCTTTGCCCAGATCGCATGCTCACTTCAAAGAAACTTTCTTGTATGGAAGAGGGTCCCTGACCTTTGAAGAAGTTCAAGCAGCCTTGTATTCGAAGGATTTGAATGAAAGAAAGGAGTAGAAACCTTCATCAGTTGGCGAAGGGTTGTCCGTGAAAGGAAGATCATCAAAGAAAGATGGTAGGTTTGACAAGAAGAAAGGAAAGGCTCTGCAGAAGTCTTATGGTGGTGACATGTCTAGTAACAAATGTTATCATTGTAAGAAGGAGGGTCACACAAGAAAGGTGTGCCCTGAGTGCCTGAAGAATCATGGAGGTAAGGATAATGGGAATTCAGCTATTGTACAAGATGGTTATGAATCATCTGATGTCCTTGTGGTGTCGAGCAGCAACTCTTGCGAAGAGTGGATTATGGATTCTGGATGTACTTGGCATATGATTGTCGCTCCCGGGATTTTCATCCAAGTACAAACGCGAAAGTGGCACCGAAACAGAGTCGCCAGCAATGTGTATTTATCCCAAGAGAGGGAAAAGAAACACTGCGTAAACCTGAGGGAAGGAAAGAGCATGGTCTTGCGACCAAGAGAACTGGGTTCGGGAGTCGGTTATGCGTGAGGAAGGTATTAGCACCCCCACGCATCCATCGTACCCGATGGGATCCACGCTTGCTTGCCTCGATCAAAGGGTGTCATTGTCTGGAGCTCCGCTGCTACTGGAAAGGGAAAGGGACAGGAAAAGGAAAAAAGAAAGGAGAGAAAGAAAGCAAGAAACAAATGTAGGGAAAATAAAAGAAGTGCTCGAATGGGCCCTACCCCACTGCCTACGTATCTCATCGGGAGCATGAGAATCAGAGTGACGCAGTTCCCCTCACTAGGGGTCGCTTTGTTTGTGTTTTTTTGGAACGGCTGACGTTCTAGCTCAGGTGTTGCAGGCTCGCTGGTCCGAGTCCGTTACCATCTTGCAAGACAACGAGTAGGAGCACGTTCGTACGCTGAGAGTGAGTGATATGAGAAAAGAATTCCCGAAGGAAAGACGTTATTGTTTGTTTGAAATCTTTTAGAAAGAAATGTCTTTTACAGTTGTTTGCAACTTGCATTGAACCAAAGTCTTAAATATAGGAACGAATACTTTCGCGCATCGCCCCCAACAGGACATACACTGGGTATCCTAGAAGAATGAGAGGAAGCCCCTCGTTCCCCACTTCCCACATATAAGGCTCAAGCGCAATACACGTTAACCTTTATTAAGTATTTTTTACTTTTCTTGAGATGAGAAGAGAGAAAATGCAAAGGAACTCTAAAGGGAAACTAAGAGTCCTAATGTTATCATGCATGGATATCCTAGGGTTAGTGAGGTTATGCTAATCCTACTCCAAGCTTAATCAAAAATTAAGTTGGACTAGGTAGCTCTAAAGGGGAAGAGAATCCAAGACTTGCACAAGTCTTGAGATTCATGGGATGAGAAAGAGTGAAAGAGAAGAAAGGAGAAGGAGAAGAAGAGAGAAGAGATAGGGCAGCAAGCACATTATGCATATCACATCCAAATCATAACATAAAACATGCTTCAAAGATCATACAAGCACATATCAAGTATACAAGTGAAGGCACACAAGATAGGATGCAAGTAAACTTGCACAAGATTCACAATTTCACACACTAAGGTTTCATACAAAGATGACATGAACAAAACAAGATGAAAGTGAAACCAAGTCAGAATTCAATTCATATCATGATCATCTAAACCAAACATGCAAGAATGTTTCACATTATGATGCATTATGAGCCAAAGAAACCACAAAACCAATGATGATGACATGCATCATACAAATCAAACCATGATGATTAAGTGAGATGAAAATCAAGTGATGAAACCAAATGGAAGCAGCATACACATTAACATCATGCCAAGATCAAACTCAAGTCATACAAGATTAATCAACAAGAAACACATTCAAAACATGCATCAAAGTTAATCAAAACATCCACTTATCATTCATGCCAACAAACAAAGAAACATGTGAAGCAAAGAGTGAGAACATGTCACAAAAAGCACCTTAAACCAAGAGGGTCAGAACCTCTAGCATGTCATACAAATCAAACAAAAGGCCTCATGCATTGGTTGAGATCAAACAAGGAAACATCACAAGATTAGGTTGAACATATCACAAGATTCAAGTCCAAAACAACATCAACTTGTAAAATCAAGAACAAATTGAAAAATGATCAAATGGGGATGATTCCAAAGCCACAACTAAGCTCAAACAGAACATGATCAGATCATAAAAACATATCAAGCATCAATTCATTACAAGTGAGCAAATACATTCAAACTATATCATGTATCAAAGTATACCTCAATCAAACTTGCATCACAAGAAAAATTCAACCAAAAATAGAAAAGTGGATCAATAAAATCCCAAAAAATATTCAAACAGAAGTTAAATTAGTCAACCAACATATTCAAAAAGATTGGATCAAAAAGAGTTAAAGAGCTTGTCAAAAGGTGAATCACAAGTCAAGAAGTGCACATAATCGAGCATGTATCGAGGGTTAATAAAACTTGAGTGGCAAGTCACTAAATGTAACTCAAGCCATCATCAAACCAGCATCAAAACATCCTCATATAACCCTCCACAAGTAACCAAAAGATTGGTCTCAAATGATGAGTAAAAGTCAAGAAATATCCTAACCCTAGATGAAGGGTATCATTGGAAAAGCACTATCAAATTAATTCAAATACAAATAGGAAAAAAGAGCTAAAAATAAAAAATAAAGGTGTGAAAATAAAGTTAACATATTAATCAAATGATAAAATATTTTTTTGGTATTTTTAAAATGAGTTTAAGTATTAAAACAAAATTGAAATTAGAAGTGAAATAAAATAAGTGAAAGTGAAACCGGGGGTGCACTAGCAATTCCTGCTACATAGGATTTGCTTCATGGCGCGTGTTGGGCTCAGCTGGGGGGTGCGGGAAGCATCAAAGGCGCAAGCCCAGCCCACATAACCATCCCTCCATTTAAATTAAATAAACGAAATAAAAAAAGGACAGAAATAACGAAAAAAGGCATGTAACATTGCATCGATCGGTCACATTTCCTTAAGTCACATAAGACAAAAAAAACAAAACAACCAATCAGATCACGACACACTTCATCTTCTACAGAATAAACCCTAAAAACCCAGCTCATGCATCGTGGAAAATGAGAGAAACACAACATCAACACACCAACTTACTCCATCAATTTCTCCATGGAAACTCAACCAAATCGAGCAAAATAAGACAACAAAATGAAGTTCGAAATTCATAGATCAACATGGTATAAACTATTTCTTGAAACGAAAACTCAAACATGGAGAAATAAGAGTTCAAAGATGCGGGTTCCAAGTAAAAGACAACAACTCAAATCATTCAAACATAAACTCAGATTCAAACACAAACAAAGCCATCATTTCAGGCTATTCCAGATGCGATGCATGAGCAAAAAAATCATATCCTAAACCATTTAGATCTAAGCATGAAAGAGAGGGTTACGAGATATTACCTAGTGGAGGCAATTCCACTGCTTCTTCCACACTTTAGCTTAAGAAAAACCCCAAAAATCTTGAGCTATACACTCCAGAGAAGAAGAAATAATCCAAGCTTTGAAGCTTCTTTGTGAGAAATGAGAGCTTCAATGAAAACTTTGGAGTGAAGCAAAAAATTTCAGATCCGGTTTCTGAGCAATGTCAAGCATCCCGAAGAGAATGAAGGGTATAGACCACTTATATATGATGTGAAAATGAGGCTTGAGTGAAAAAATCCTGAGGAAACCGTTAGGAGGGCATTGTTGGAAGTTTTGACACTTTTTGCATATTGGATGCAAGCCTGCGTTTTGTGTGTGCTCAGGGTTGAAAAGTTGTGCGTTTTGACAAGTAAATGAAGTCATGGAAAGAGTGTGAGGATGAGCTGGAAAGGAGAGCACATGGGGAGAAAATTTTCAGCATTTTGTCAATTGCTAAAATTGGCAAAATTTGCAAAATGAGTGCATGGTTGGTGCGTGGATGTTTGGCTTTCTTAGGCAAGGAAAATAGTACATGAAAATGTGGTACCATGCGTGTGACTTGTGAGAAGTAATTTTCCTGCCATATGACAAGAGAAATCAGAGATAATCCACCTTAAAACTTATTGAAACTCTCCATTTAACATGAGTATAACTTGGTGAATACCACTCCAAAAAACAAGCTCTTGTGTTCACCTTAAAGTAGGGCAAGAAATGAACAAATTTGATGTCCAAAGTTCCTTGAGAAAAGGTCCATAAAATCACGTAAAATGACCTTGAAACCGTGTCCCCAAAACTGGTCCAACTATCTTAGAAAAACTAAGTTTTAAACTCACCACGAACATGAAAATCACGGACTTCAAGAAGCCATAACTTGCTCAATATTGATCCAATAAAGGCATACTTGTACTCTTTGGAAAGAGGGGACTGCCCTCTACAATTCTTATGTTAGAGGTTTCTCAATTCAAGGCTTGGAAGTAACTCAAAACTGTCCAAGAACATTGGTGTACCAAGCTGTCAAAAGTAACTTAGAAAAAATTCTAAGTTTTCCAATTTTCCAACTTGAAACCTCCATTTTTAAAACATCATAACTTCATCAAAAATGATCCAAATGGGACAAACTTTACATGGTTGGAAAGCTTGAAGAATGCTCTAAAACTTTCATGTGAAAAATATTTCCAAATAGAGCTTGCATCATAGAGGAATCTGGCCTTGAAAGTAGCTACTAAAACATGCAAAAGTTGCCAAAAATAGTAAGTTCTAAAACCTAGTTTCTTCCAAAAATGGCAACTTTGCAACTTTCTTGATTTTTTCATGAATCCTTGAACATTTCTTGATCAAATCTTGTCCATGGACCATATTTGACTTGAAAATCATGATGTTGACCTCAAAAAGTCAAGGGTTGACTTTTTCACTGCATAGTTGACTTTATTCCCAATTCTCCTGATTTTCAAACCTCTGATTAATTGAAACCTCCTGAAACAAATTGATGGGCAATCTCCCCTCCTTATACACTTGAGGACATAAGGAATACCATGAGATCAAGTCTTGCCCAAGAAATCAGAAATAAACTGATTTTAGGTCCAACCCTAGTTTTGGCACCCTCTGGTTAGGAGGAAAAACACATCCTCCAAATCTCAATTCCTCTGAATATGTTGTGTATCCTCTCAAACAAAGATGAGATATGTCCTTTGGAGGTGATAAAAACTCAAAGAGCTTGCACATTTAGGGGTCAGATCCCAAGTTTTGACTGCCTTGTGTAGGAGATCATGCACTGTCCAATCTTCTTGGTGAACTCTCTTCTCCCTATGACTTGTGAGGGAAAATGGAGATGACACATGATGTAAGAGGTCCTTGAAGCTTGTGAGAAACACTTGGTCTTCTTCTTTAACTTTGGATGATGAACACCTTGGAAAAACACCTGATCACATGCCCTTATGCAGGATGCAATGCAAAATGCTTGATGTTTTGTTTTTCTATGCTTGAATGCAATGCAATGCAAATGAAAACTCATGCTAAATGATATGAAGAAAAGAGAGGGCAAATTTTGGGGTATTACAGCTGCCCCTATTCAATCACTGTAGACCTGAACGGATGATGGCGATTGCTGTCATACTTTCAAGGTATGGAGAGATTGAATACCGACAATAACCCAAAAATTTACACTCTGCAAGGAAGAAGAAAAGGGAAATAAACCCAACCAAACGAACTCTGCTTGAATAAAACTCTGAAGATGAATAAAACCACTAGAAGGATGTCTTTTAGCACAACGCCAGACGACTACTGGCCTGCCACACTACGGGTGGTCTTTAACAATGTCTTTTGTACAACGCCAGACGACTACTGGCTTGCCACACTACGGGTGGACTGTCTTGTTGAATGGAGTCAGAAGACTACTGACCTGCCACACTACGGGTGGACTTTTGCCAAGCTACGATTGGACTTTGCAGCTGAATTGCCACGCTACGGGGGACTTTTGCCAATCTACGGTTGGACTTTCCGATGATTTGCCACCCTTGGATGGACTTTTACCAATCTACAGTTGGACTTAGCTGCGGTCTTTTAAAAGGAGTCAGACGACTACTGACTTGCCACACTACGGGTGGGCTTTTGCCAATCTACGGTTGGACTTTAAGAATTTTCCACCCTTGGATGGACCTTTTGCCAATCTACGGTTGGACTTTAAGAATTTGCCACCCTTGGATGGACCTTTTGCCAATCTACGGTTGGACTTTAAGAATTTGCCACCCTTGGATGGACCTTTTGCCAATCTACGATTGGACTTAGCTGCGGTCTATTAATAGGAGTCAGACGACTACTGACTTGCCACACTACGGGTGGACTTTTGCCAATCTACGGTTGGACTTTAAGAATTTGCCACCCTTGGATGGACCTTTTGCCAATCTACGGTTGGACTTTAAGAATTTTCCACCCTTGGATGGACCTTTTGCCAATCTACGGTTGGACTTTAAGAATTTGCCACCCTTGGATGGACCTTTCGTCAATCTACGGTTGGACTTTGATAACGTCTTTTAACAATGCCAGACAACTACTGGCTTGCCACGCTACGGGTGGACTTTAGCAATTCCAATATTGGATTACGCTCTGCATCCGTGTCAGACATCTCTGCTGACTCTGCTGAGGAACAATAATCAATGATTTGATCTCGGAGATTCCTGAAAGGATAATATCTCTGCTAGAGAATGAATGAACAATCCGTCTGCTTCGAATTGTCAAGTTTGCCAAAAATAAATTGGACTTTGAAATATGAGGGGAGTGATGATTCTGCCAGGAATTACTTCATCTGCTTGGGGGATGAATTCTGGTCACCGCAACTCTGCTGGGGATGAGAAATTCTTTACATGACGTCTTGCTAGGGAAGAAAAGTCATCAAAACTCTGCTTGAGGATCTATCAAACCTGAGATCCTTTGCGGGAAGAATCAACCTGCTAACCCGGCTGGGGAAAGCATGTACTATCACCTTGCTGAGGAATAGATTCTGTTGATCAAAAGGCCTCTGTGGGGACAAAACAACTCAGCTGGGGAGTATTGTTAACAAGATTCAATGCTGAACTCTGTGGGGATACCGCTACCAGAGATACGATCTTGCTGGGGATCAGGGCTACTCTGCCGGGGATATGCGAATCCTGGTTAGAACATTTCACTGCAACTTGTTGGGAAAAAGTCCCTATATCTGCTGGGGAAACCCAAAGCAATTCCATGGTAGTCTCCTGAGGACTAAGACTGTCAAGCTTAGGATAAGTATCACAATGCCCCATGTTGGGCGAACCTTCTGTCTGACGACTCCATTGGGGACAATGAGTTTATAACAAACTCTGCCAGAGAAAACCGCTTTAAAGCATCTCATGCTGGGGAATGCCTTTTGAGAGGATTTTACAGAAGACCAAATGTCCTCAAACTCTACTGGGGATAATAGACCCGGAATATCTCTTGCTGGGGAAATCCAAAATGCCCCATGCCTGGGAAGGTCAACAACTTGCCTCCCGCTCCATGATACAAGACTTACCTGAAGAAACATCATAAGAGGATTTTACAGAAGATCAAGCATCTTCAAACTCCTAACGACTTTACTGGGTATTAATCATCAACTTCAGTGTCTACGAAACAACTTGACTGGGGAATTTGCAACCGTTATCAGCACAGAAAAGCTTGTAGCTGTTGGAAGTACTGAATGAGAGAATCGACTTAATAAGATACAACGATTCCCAGTTGAATTCCATTCCCTGATATCAAGACGTCGCGAACGACCGTCAACCGTCTGATGGACTCAATCAGTAAACATTGTGACAAAAGGGTAACAAGCGAACCCTTCTCTGCACATGATTGCCCCAATCTCCTGTGTGGGAATAAATGATTACCCGTCTTGTGCTTGAAATCATCTGCATCTGTTACCTGCAACAAAAGAAGACACACACATGCCCCGAAATATAGCGTGTTTTGAATCCACCATCCAAGATTATTCAACATTCAAAGCAATCCTAAATGTTTTTCTGCACGTGTTATTGTGAAGCCACCATGCTTTCAAATGCAATGTTTTATAAAAAAATTCGGACGTTTTTGTAAACAAAGCAGTAAAACAAAAAATAAGAAGCTTTTAACTGAAATTCAATATATTGATCAAAAGGCCCAGAATAGGCAATTACATCAGGAAGCAATCCCTGGAAAGAGGTGATCGCTGAAAATTGAGAAAAGAAACTATCCTAATGGCAATGTGAAAATGGCGTTCCACTGAGTTTCAATTCTGCTATGGCCAGTATATCTTCAAGACTCCCCGACCTTGCCTTCTGAGGAATGATCAGACCGATTCCTACCCTTTGGAATATCAGTTGTTAAAACGGTGATGGGGTACAGATAACTCAGATCATAGTCGTTCGCTTAAATCCCTCTTTTGCATGGACCGCCCTTTCCGGTTTTCAATCCACCGGGATACCCTTTTTTGCCTGAGTTGTCCTTGCGGATTTTCAACTCACCGGGTGTACAATTTTTTTTTTATATATATCTCTAATTTTTGCCCGAACCTTTTTATTCTGTTTTTGTGGTTCGCCGGGATGCCCTATTTTGCCTGGACTTTTCTTCTTCTTTTTTTTTTTTTTTTTTTGTCCAGCGGGTCTATTTATGCGAAGTATTTTTTTACTACGTCTGAGTTGACAGGGGATGAAAAGTCTTCACCATCCATGGTTGTAAGTAACAAGGCTCCGCCCGAGAAGATCTTCTTAACCACGAATGGGCCTTCATAGTTAGGAGTCCATTTGTCCATGTGATCTGTACTTGGAGGAAGGATCCTTTTGAGTACCACATCTCCCACTTTGTAAACCCGAGGACGAACCTTTTGGTCAAATGCCTGCTTCATCCTCTGTTGGTATAACTGTCCATGGCACACAGCTGCCATTCGTTTCTCCTCAATAAGGCTCAACTGCTCAAACCTGGTGCGAACCCATTCATCCTCGTCTAACTTGACATCCATCATGACTCTGAGGGATGGAATCTCCACTTCAACCGGTAGTACTGCCTCCATACCGTATACAAGTGAGAATGGGGTTGCCCCAGTAGACGTGCGCACTGACGTTTGATACCCATGCAAAGCAAACGGTAACATCTCATGCCAATCCTTGTATGTGACAACCATCTTCTGCACAATCTTCTTAATATTCTTGTTGGCCGCTTCCACAGCGCCGTTCATCTTCGGGCGATATGGAGAAGAATTGTGGTGTTCAATTTTGAAGTCCCGGCACAGCTCAGTCATCATTTTGTTATTCAGATTAGAACCATTATCAGTAGTGATTCTCTCGGGCACTCCATAGCGACAAATGATATCCCGTTTCAAGAAACGAGCTACCACCTGCTTAGTGACATTGGCATAAGATACAGCTTCAACCCATTTAGTGAAATAGTCAATGGTGACCAAGATAAAACGATGGCCATTTAAAGCAGTAGGCTCAATCTTTCCGATCATGTCAATGCCCCACATAGCAAAGGGCCAAGGAGAGGACATGACACTCAACGGATTTGGAGGAACGTGCACTTTGTCTGCATAGATTTGGCATTTATGACACTTACGGGCGTACTTGCAGTAATCTGACTCCATAGTCAACCAATAATATCCTGATCTCAACAATTTCTTAGCCATTGCATGTCCTCCGGCATGGGTACCAAAAGAACCTTCATGTACTTCCTGCATTAACAGGTCTGCTTCGTATCTTTCCACACATATGAGCAGAACCATGTCAAAATTTCGCTTATACAGCACATCATCCTGATTCAAGAAGAAACTACCAGACAACCTTCTCAACGTCTTCTTATCTTTAGTAGATGCCCCTGGTGGGTACTCTTGACTTTTCAAGAAACACTTGATATCATGAAACCATGGCTTGTCATCAGACGTTGCATCAACAGCAAACACAAATGCAGGTCTATCAAGCCGAGACACGTCAATCTTAGGTACATGATTCCATCCTTGCACTTTGATCATGGAAGACAATGTAGCTAAGGCATCTGCGAACCTATTCTCATCTCGAGGAATATGGTACAGCTTCACTGTTGTAAAGAATGTCAGCAATCTTCTTGTATAATCTTTATACGGAACCAGATTTGCTTGGTGCGTGCACCAACTCCCTTTCACCTGATTAATTACCAAAGCTGAATCATCAAAGATATCAAGGGTCTTAATTTGTAAATTAATCGCCTCCTCAATCCCCATTATACAAGCTTCATACTCTGCTTCATTGTTGGTGCATCTGAAAGTTATTCGGGCAGTGAAAGGCATATGAACACCCTCCGGCGTGATAAGAACTGCTCTAACTCCGCATCCATTCATATTGACGGCCCCATCAAACATCAGACTCCACTTGGATTCAGGGTCTGGCCTCTCCTCCGGGAGTGGTTCCTCACAGTCTTTGGCTTTGAGAAACATGATGTCCTCATCAGGGAAATCAAATTTCATGGGCTGGTAATCATCAATCGGTTGTTGCGCAAGATAGTCTGACAAGACACTTCCTTTAATGGCCTTTTGGGAAGTATACTGAATATCATACTCCGTCAAAACCATTTGCCACCGTGCAGTTTTGCCTGTTAGCGTTGGTTTCTCAAAAATGTATTTGATAGGATCCATTTTGGAAATCAACAAGGTTGTGTGCCTAATCATATATTGCCTCAATCGCTTTGCAGCCCATGCAAGTGCACAACATGTCTTTTCAAGCATTGAGTAACGGGACTCACAATCATTGAACTTTTTGCTCAGGTAGTAGATAACATGCTCCTTCCTACCTGTCTCATCGTGTTGACCGAGAACACAACCCATAGAACCTTCAAGCACTGTCAAATACATTATTAAAGGTCTTCCTTCAACTGGAGGTATGAGAATTGGAGGTTCCTGCAAGTATTCTTTTATCTTATCGAATGCCAATTGGCAATCGTCATTCCACCTGACCGTCTGATCTTTTCTTAGCAATTTAAAAATTGGTTCACACGTGGCTGTTAGGTGAGATATGAACCTTGCAATGTAGTTCAATCTACCCAGAAAACCACGAACCTCTTTTTCCGTTCTCGGTTCAGGCATTTCTTGTATTGCTTTCACTTTGGCAGGATCAACCTCAATCCCTTTTTCACTCACAATGAAACCCAGCAGCTTTCCAGAACGCACCCCAAAAGTGCACTTATTTGGATTCAACCTTAAGCGGAACTTCCTCAACCTTTCAAACAGCTTTTTCAAGTTAACCAGATGTTCTTCTTCTGTTCTCGACTTGGCAATCATGTCATCCACATAACATTCAATCTCTTTGTGAATCAAGTCGTGAAACAAAGTTACCATTGCCCGTTGATACGTTGCCCCTGCGTTCTTCAACCCAAAAGGCATCACCTTATAACAGTATGTACCCCACGGAGTAATGAACGTGGTCTTCTCCATATCTTCAGGTGCCATCTTGATCTGGTTGTACCCAAAGAAACCATCCATAAACGAGAACACTGAAAACTGATCTGTATTGTCGACCAGTACATCAATGTGTGGTAGTGGAAAATCATCCTTCGGACTAGCTTTATTAAGATCTCGATAATCCACACACATTCTAACCTTTCCGTCTTTCTTCGGTACCGGCACAATGTTGGCAACCCAGGGAGGATAGTGAGTCACTGCAAGAAACCCTGCATCCCATTGTTTCTGAACTTCTTCTTTGATCTTTATGGCCATGTCGGGGTAAGTCCGATGAAGTTTCTGCTTGACTGGCGAACATTCTTCTCTCAAAGGCAGCCTGTGAACAACAATATTAGTATCCAACCCTGGCATGTCTTGATACGACCAGGCAAAGATGTCAGCATATTCACACAACAACTCAATCAAAGTCTTCTTCACATCTGCTTGTAGGCTGGCACCAATCCTGATCTCTTTCCTAGCATCCTCGGTACCAATATTGATGATCTCTACTGTCTCCTGATGAGGCTGAATGACCCTCTCCTCTTGTTTTAAAAATCTATCCAGTTCCTCAGGGAGTTCACAGTCCTTCTCATCCCCTTCTTCGGCTTGATAAATCGGTTTGTCAAAGTCATACATAGCCATAGTAAAATCGTTATCAGTGGAATCCGGAGGATCAAGTCTGCACGAGCGGGTTCATGCTTTATTTCAAAAATTATTTAAAAACAAAAACAAAAAGAAATGAAACATTGCCATTTTATTATTTTTGTGCAAAAATAAAAAATGAAAGACAGAGAACAAAATTTGAGTGCAAAACGTCCTTTATTGATGATTAAAATTGCAAATGCAAACAGGGTGGCCCTACAAATGAATCTATACGCCTTGGGCAGAGCGCAAGATTTTGACATGCATTATGATTAGAAAAACAAAGAAAAAATTACTCTGTCTGAAGAGTAACCCGGATGACTTCTTCAACAGACCAGTTCTGCACTTGTTGTCCCGGAGCACGTAGGCGTACCCAGTTGTCCAGGTCACAGTCACTGTCAACACCATCTTCTGTAGCTGTACAAGTCTGATCTGTGTAAATAATTCCCCCACTACTGAAAGTGATGGGTCCACTGATTTCCTCATCTGAAGTCATAGAGGGATGATAACCAATGCCAAATTTGTCCTCCTTCATTGGTGTCTCTATCAACTTGCCCCAGCCTTGGGCATTGCCGACTCTGACGACCTCAACAGCTTGTTTGTAGGATGAAATGGAGGTACCGGCTCCAACTGGTACAGCGGAAGACTCAGGCACATTGTCAATATTTACCGCTTCAAAGGATTGGCAAAGCATCTCGTGAATTTCTCTGTCCATTTCCACATACTTGAACGTGGACAGATGACTAACAAAGATATCTTCTTCACCACACACTGTCAAAACCTGTCCTTCAAACTCATACTTCAGCTTTTAGTGTAAAGTGGATGTAACAGCCCCGGCTCCATGAATCCAAGGGCGACCAAATAAGCAGCTATACGCAGGCTGTATGTCCATTAAATGGAATGTGGATTTGAACACCTGCGATCCAATTTGCACGGGCAATTCTACTTCACTAAACACAGATCTTTTGGTCCCATCGAATGCTCTGACAACCAATTCACTAGGCCTTAAAGTCAAACCATCAACTTCCAGCTTCATTAGTACCTTCTTAGGCAAGACATTGAGTGAGGAACCAATGTCCACCAGTACATGAGACAACACTGCACCCTTACACTCCATTGTGATGTGCAAAGCTTTATTGTGGTTTCTTCCTTCAGCAGTCAAATCCCTACTTGTGAAACCCAGACCATGGCTGACATTAACGTTAGAAATTACACCCTCAAGCTGATTAATAGTGATTTCTTGTGGCACATATGAGCTCTTCAACACTTTCAACAAAGCCTCCCGATGCGCATCAGAACACAACAATAATGATAAAATTGAAATCTTCGAAGGGGTCTAATTCAGTTGATCGACAATCTTATAATCACTTTTCTTGATTATCCTCATGAACTCTTCCATCTCATTATCAAAAGTAATCTTTGTCTCTGATTCAGGTACAGGCACACTGTCGACCACCTGTTTTACGTTAGATTTTGCAGCAGCTTCCGCTTCTTGATCACTGCGCAAAGTTTGGGGAGTAAACAATCTTCCGCTTCTTGTAAAACCACCTACACCACCCACATTATCAATATTAGAACCGACTGATGTCCCAACTTCTTGCTTTTTACCTTCATAATATATGTCTGCTCCATAGTGCCAGGGGATTGCCTTCGTAGTTGTAAACGGAACTGGTCCTGGCACCGTGATGGTAACATGACTGTGTCTTTCTTGCACAACACTTGCTACGGGAACTGTACTGACCGGCACCTGAATCTCAACGGGAGTATAATAGATAGTCACAGTTGATACCTCATCAGTTTCTTTCACAACCCTGTCAAACTGTAGATATCCTTCATTGATCAGATTTTGCAAACCTGCTTTCAACCTATCACAGTCATTCTCTTGATTCATACA
Source organism: Lathyrus tuberosus (assembly GCA_022829125.1). Lineage (NCBI taxonomy): Eukaryota > Viridiplantae > Streptophyta > Magnoliopsida > Fabales > Fabaceae > Lathyrus > Lathyrus tuberosus. The sequence goes on from JALAZF010000057.1 coordinate 1,959,773, forward strand.
CTCAGAACAATCTTGATTACAGCCCGGGAACTCCTGTCCCTTCAACAAACGATCTTTTACAATTAACAAAGAAGTCTTCACCTGACTGATGTCTGCTACCAAATTCAATCTCTTTCCATCTTCGATAGCATGCACGGTGCTGAATGATATAAGGAGACTGAGAGAAATTGATTGCTTTGGCATCAATCAAGTCTTGCACTTTATGATGAAAAGCCCAACATTTTTCAATGGAGTTCCCCTGAGCACCTGAGTGGAACTCGCAGCGAGCATTGACATCAAAATTAGGAGGCAAGTTGCCAGCGGCAGGAGGTCTCATAGTACGGAGCTCAACCAACTTCAACTTGAGTAACTGTGGTAGCAACGCAGAATAAGTCAAAGGGAGAGGGTCAAGCTTACGATCCCTCTGCCTAGACCTCTGTTGAAAAGGAGGTTTATGTTGTTGCTGCTAAACCTGTTGTTGGGGTTGTTGTTGCTGAACAGACGGTGCTGGGATTGTTACTGCACCTACCTGGTGATAACCCTGAGAACGTCCTCTGCCTCGTCCTCTAAACACAGCATTTGTATCTCCTTCTCTTCTTCTCTGACCACCAGCAAACGGTTTCTTCGTCCCAGAAGAGCCAGCCCCACTCACATCCTGAATCTTACCAAGCTTCAACAAACTCTCTATTCTTTCTCCCGCAATCACTATCTCAGCAAATCCGGTTGATGGATAAGCAGCCAACCTTTTAAGATATGCCCCTTGCAGGGTGCCCATAAACATGTCTGCCATTTCCCTATCCAACAAAGGAGGTTGGACCTGTGCAGCTATCTCTCTCCACCTCTGTGCATATTCTTTGAAACTTTCTTTAGCATTCTGTGACAACCCCTGCAATTGAGTGCGATTGGGTGCCATATTAATATTGTACTGGTACTGTTTTAGGAATGCTTCAGCCAGATCCTTCCAACTTCTCACAGCAGCTCTGTTCAATTTCATATACCAGGTCAAAGAAGCTCCAGCCAGACTATCTTGAAAGTAATGCATCCATAACTTCTCATCGTCTGTATGAGCTGAGATCCTTCCAAAATAAGCTTGGATATGTGTCTGGGGACACGTATTACCATGATATTTATCAAAAGTAGGCGGCTTGAATTTTGGAGGGATCCTGACCCCTGGTACCAGCCCCAAACTGGTAACATCAATGCCCATAGAATTCTTGCATTCTATAGCCCGTATCTTTTTAGCCAACTCATCGTACCTCTTGTCATTAGGAGCACCCATCTCAGCATCCAACAGAGTAAATTGGTCTTCTTGAGCATCTTCCTGAACACCACCAACATTTCTGCCATTTCCATTACCCACATTACCCACGGGAGGAGGATTGCCAACAGGAGGAAGAGTGCCATTGTCATTCTGATTAACTCCAAGCGTGGCCTCTGGACGCTCGACCAGAAGCCTCAATCTTTCTTGATTTTGTGCCATTCCAGTCATGAGAGTCATGAACTGGTCCATTCTTGCCCTCATTTCAGTCAAATCACTCTGCATTTGATCCATTATCCTTGCTTGATTTCCTCGAGTTGAGTATCGATGAGTATGATTCTCAGCTATAGTTCCTGAAACCAAATAAAGGTTAGAGATCTCCTGCAACACCTACTATGAAAAAATGCTCATGATTATGAGGATGCAAATGCAAAATGCAAACAATCATATTTAAACATTTCCAGGCCGAATCTGCTTTGATTCCAGTTTTGGGCAAGGGATCAGACACAACATCGGAAAATAAATCCGAATCCAGAAATACCGCAGAATCAAATCACAAGATAACCCATTTCAAACAACTGATAACCATTGAAACAAACATTGCAATAACATAGCATAAGGAGTCATACAAATAGGTTCAATACAATCAAAAGTGATTCCATCAACAATCCTGATGGTAATCACAACAAAAACAAGCAACAGAAATACTACAAGTCAATTCCAAATAAACCGGCTTCAATCTCCTCAAGAAGGTTCACAGTATCTGGATGAGCGGGTCTTTCTAGCAAATCCTTGATCAACCTGTTCCTCTTCTCAACATCCTGCTTCAGCCTAGCAATCTGCTCTTCAACATCGTTGCCTTCGTGCTTGGACTTCTTGATTCCTGCTTGCAACTTAAGCTCTTCAATTTCTTTCTGGGCTTCTTTCCATTTGGCAAAGTAACGGTCTTTCCTCGCTTTCACTACCTGAAGCTCTTCTTGCAGCTCTTCATTCTCAATCTTGGTTTCCTTCCACATATCCTGATACATGGCCAGCTCATCCTCTGTTTTAGTCAAAAGCTTCTTGTTTTTCCTCTTAGCTTTGACTGATGAATCAGCAGCCATACTAATATTTTTGAAGTGTTGAGCCCTGTCAGCAAAATCCTTCTCTCTTTTCTCTAGGTGCGTAGTCATGTCTTGAACCTTCCATTTCAGCTCCAAGTTGTCATGCAAAGCACTCTGCAATCGACTACTCATGTCAGAGTTTTCCACTTTCAGATCAGATACCAACTTACGCTGCTTATCAAATTTTTCAAACGGAACAGTGAGTCTTTTATCCACATTTTCTGGGTACAGCATAGGTGCTCGATCAAAAGGCAAGTAACACTCCTCAACTCTCTGTTTTGTCCATTCCACATAAGAAAGGAAAGCTTGATTGTTAGGTTTGCCCAGAACGACCTTGCCTTTCTTCAGGATACTACCCCAAGCTTCAGAAGCTTTCTGCGCCTCTTCGAATCCTTCAGATGAATGAAAATACAATGATTCTTCCATATCTCGCTTAACAGGTTGTCCTATCAGAGCGTAACCGAACTGTCTTACGGCCAAGGAAGGGTTATAGTTAATTCCTCCCTTCCTCCCTATCAAAGGAACATTAGGGTACTTACCACAGCTGTGAATGATATCCTTGCCAAGCAATCCTTAATTTATCACACGATGTTCTTACTGACCAATCCCATCAGGCGCTGACTCCACTCTAGAGAATCTTTAGAATCAACAAAAGCACCAGATTGAGGCAGACGACTTGCGAACCATTTATAAAACAATGGAGCGCAACAATGAACCATCCTCCCTCTCTTCTTTTCATTCCTGTTGTATAGGGCATAATGGAGATCACCCAACAGGGTTGGCATAGGATTCCTCGTCATGAATATTCTGATAGCATCTTCATCAACAAAATCAGGCTCATTGGGGAACAACACAATACCATAAACACAAAGAGCTAACAGTGCGTTGAACACGATCCAATCTTTGTCCTCTGCTGCTTTCTGAGCTTTCTTCGTTAGATACCCCAACTTGAAACCACAGATCTTTCCCTTGTTGGAGATGTTGGCTTCTATCTCTGATTTGCTCAAATAAAGAGCACCGGCCAATTTCCCACAATCCAGCTCTCCTTTTGAACCAAAGAAAGGAGGTACTTCCTTGATAGGGATCCCTAGCATGTTAGAGTATTCCTCCAAGGTAGGCACCAACAAATAATCCGGGAACATAAAACATCTCAGCGGAGGGTCATAAAACTGCATCAGAGTATGAAGACCTCGGAACTCATAATTGTTGATGCTGCGAACAAAAGACAGAATCCACCCATACTTCTCCTCGAAAGCATTCAACACTTCAGGACTCGCCATTCCCTTCAGGATCGTGAGAGGACCTATTGCTGGCTTGAAAAACTTGTAGATGATAATATCCTTCTTGCCTCTTGGAACATCCATCCTTAACACTGCCCTCTGACTGGAATCAAAGACTAGATAATACCTGAAAATGCACAAACATGAATGTCAGAAAAAAAGAATGCAATGCAGAGCATGCGATCAAGGTGTCCACACAAACTGGCTGTACTGCGCTGACTGAACATATCAAAGCTCTATACCAAAACTCAGAACAATAACCACCATAGTGATAGAACCAGAAAACTAGGTAGGTTGAAAGTCACGGTTACCTGCAAACCTGCAAACCCCAACCCTCTCACATGTGGGTACTAGGATGTTCAGTATCCCGGGCTCTCAGGTCGAGAAATGATGATACGTTCACCATTTCTGGTTTGGCATCATCATCAATCGAGGAGGCCTCAACCGATTCTCCAAGATGAAAGATCCTCAGCTTCAGAGGTTTGAGAAGCAATAACACATTCAGCCCGAAGGATACAATGCTATCGCCAATCAAAGAGGTCGTCCGCTGATTCACTACAAAAGGGAAATCCTATAGCAAGTTCCCAGCATTGGGTCCTCGGATCTAGAATGTGCAATGGGTTTGCCACAAAGCGTGGTCTGCCACTGTCACATTTCAGGAGGAGTGCCGCAACTGAGTCCTCGGGAATGGTCTCCAGAGTCAACAATCCCTCAAGAGAATACCTATTGTCCTGTACCAACGCACAGTAGCAGGTAGCTCCTGATACAACCTCGTCTGGTTGTGGGTCTCATGAACAATAATACATGGCCACCCCCATGCAAGCGTCATGACTATCAACTCTAAAACCTGTGTGTATGCTCGAGCCTAAGTAGTGGGCTCATCTCTCAGAACATCCCAACCCGCCAAACAGAAAAAACAACCAGCACAGCGCAGTAATATCCAGTATATAGTGATATGTAATGCAGTAGAATGCGATAAAAATAGTAAAGCGGTAAAGCAAAAACAGTAAACAGTAATACAGTAATATACAACAAATAGCAAAACACAACACCAGAATAACACCCAATGAAAGAAAACAAACAAGCGCTAGGATTGACTCGCTAAGGAAACCAGAGATTCTGGGTTCGATCCCCAGCAGAGTCGCCAGCTGTCGCTCCCGGGATTTTCATCAAAGTACAAACACGAAAGTGGCACCGAAACAGAGTCTCCAGCAATGTGTATTTATCCCAAGAGAGGGAAAGGAAACACTGCGTAAACCTGAGGGAAGGAAAGAGCATGGTCTTACGACCAAGAGAACTTGGTTCGGGAGTCGGTTACGCGCGAGGAAGGTATTAGCACCCCCACGCGTCCATCGTACCCGATGGGATCCACGCTTGCTTGCCTCGATCAAAGGGTGTCATCGTCTGGAGCTCTGCTGCTACTGGAAAGGGAAAGGAACAGGAAAAGGAAAAAAGAAAGGAGAGAAAGAAAGCAAGAAACAAATGTAGGGAAAATAAAAGAAGTGCTCGAATGGGCCCTACCCCACTGCCTACGTATCTCATCGGGAGCATGAGAATTAGAGTGACGTAGTTCCCCTCACTAGGGGTCTCTTTGTTTGTGTTTTTTTGGAACGGCTGACGTTCTAGCTCAGGTGTTGCAGGCTCGCTGGTCCGAGTGCGTTACCATCTTGCAAGAGAACGAGTAGGAGCACGTTCGTACGCTGAGAGTGAGTGAGATGAGAAAAGAATTCCTGAAGGAAAGACGTTATTGTTTGTTTGAAATCTTTTAGAAAGAAATGTCTTTTACAGTTGTTTGCAACTTGCATTGAACCAAAGTCTTAAATATAGGAACGAATACTTTTGCGCATCGCCCCCAACAGGACATACACTGGGTATCCTAGAAGAATGAGAGGAAGCCCCTCGTTCCCCACTTCCCACATATAAGGCTCAAGCGCAATACACGTTAACCTTTATTAAGTATTTTTTACTTTTCTTGAGATGAAAAGAGAGAAAACGCAAAGGAACTCTAAAGGGAAACTAAGAGTCCTAATGTTATCATGCATGGATATCCTAGGGTTAGTGAGGTTTAGGAGAAAAGACTACCTAACCTAAAGCTAATCCTACTCCAAGCTTAATCAAAAATTAAGTTGGACTAGGTAGCTCTAAAGGGGAAGAGAATCCAAGACTTGCACAAGTCTTGAGATTCATGGGATGAGAAAGAGTGAAAGAGAAGAAAAGAGAAGGAGAAGAAGAGAGAAGAGATGGGGAAGCAAGCACATTATGCATATCACATCCAAATCATAACATAAAACATGCTTCAAAGATCATACAAGCACATATCAAGTATACAAGTGAAGGCACACAAGATAGGATGCAAGTAAACTTGCACAAGATTCACAATTTCACACACTAAGGTTTCATACAAAGATGACATGAACAAAACAAGATGAAAGTGAAACCAAGTCAGAGTTCAATTCATATCATGATCATCTAAACCAAACATGCAAGAATGTTTCACATTATGATGCATTATGAGCCAAAGAAACCACAAAACCAATGATGATGACATGCATCATACAAATCAAACCATGATGATTAAGTGAGATGAAAATCAAGTGATGAAACCAAATGGCAGCAACATACACATTAACATCATGCCAAGATCAAACTCAAGTCATACAAGATTAATCAACAAGCAACACATTCAAAACATGCATCAAAGTTAATCAAAACATCCACTTATCATTCATGCCAACAAACAAAGAAACATGTGAAGCAAAGAGTGAGAACATGTCACAAAAAGCACCTTAAACCAAGAGGGTCAGAACCTCTAGCATGTCATACAAATCAAACAAAAGGCCTCATGCATTGGTTGAGATCAAACAAGGAAACATCACAAGATTAGGTTGAACATATCACAAGATTCAAGTTCAAAACAACATCAACTTGTAAAATCAAGAACAAATTGAAAAATGATCAAATGGGGATGATTCCAAAGCCACAAGTAAGCTTAAACAGAACATGATCATATCATAAAAACATCTCAAGCATCAATTCATTAAAAGTGAGCAAATGCATTCAAACTATATCATGTATCAAAGTATACCTCAATCAAACTTGTATCACAAGAAAAATTCAACCAAAAATAGCAAAGTGGATCAATAAAATCCCAAAAAATATTCAAACAGAAGTTAAATCAGTCAAGCAATATATGCAAAAAGATTGGATCAAAAAGAGTTAAAGAGCTTGTCAAAAGGTGAATCACAAGTCAAGAAGTGCACATAATCGAGCATGTATCGAGGGTTAATAAAACTTGAGTGGCAAGTCACAAAAAGTAACTCAAGCCATCATCAAACCAGCATCAAAATATCCTCATATAACCCTCCACAAGTAACCAAAATATTGGTCTCAAATGATGAGTAAAAGTCAAGAAATATCCTAACCCTAGATGAAGGGTATCATTGGAAAAGCACTATCAAATTAATTCAAATACAAATAGGAAAAAAGAGCTAAAAATAAAAAATAAAGGTGTGAAAATAAAGTTAACATATTAATCAAATGATAAAATATTTTTTTGGTATTTTTAAAATGAGTTTAAGTATTAAAACAAAATTGAAATTAGAAATGAAATAAAATAAGTAAAAGTGAAACCGGGGGTGCACTAGCAATTCCTGCTACATAGGATTTGCTTCATGGCGCGTGTTGGGCTCAACTGGGGGGTGCGGGAAGCATCAAAGGCGCAAACCCAGCCCACATAACGATCCCTCCATTTAAATTAAATAAACGAAATAAAAAAAGGACAGAAATAACGAAAAAAGGCATGTAAAATTGCATCGATCGGTCATATTTCCTTAAGTCACATAAGACAAAAAAAAAACAAAACAACCAATCAGATCACGACACAATTCATCTTCTACATAATAATCCCTAAAAACCCAGCTCATGCATCATGTAAAATGAGAGAAACACAGCATCAACACACCAACTTACTCCATCAATTTCTCCATGGAAACTCAACCAAATCGAGCAAAATAAGACAATAAAATGAAGTTCGAAATTCATAGATCAACATGGTATAAACTATTTCTTGAAACGAAAACTCAAACACGGAGAAATAAGAGTTCAAAGATGCAGGTTCCAAGTAAAAAACAACAACTCAAATCATTTAAACATAAACTCAGATTCAAACACAAACAAAGCCATCATTTCAGGCTATTCCAGATGCGATGCATGAGCAAAAAATTCATATCCTAAACCATTTAGATCTAAGCATGAAAGAGAGGGTTACGAGAGATTACCTAGTGGAGGCAAGTCCACTGCTTCTTCCACACTTTAGCTTAAGAAAAACCCCAAAAATCTTGAGCTATACACTCCAGAGAAGAAGAAATAATCCAAGCTTTGAAGCTTCTTTGTGAGAAATGAGAGCTTCAATGAAAACTTTGGAGTGAAGCAAAAAATTTCAGATCCGGTTTCTGAGCAATGTCAAGCGTCCCGAAGAGAATGAAGGGTATAGACCACTTATATATGATGTGAAAATGAGGCTTGAGTGAAAAAATCCTGAGGAAACCGTTAGGAGGGCATTGTTGGAAGTTTTGACACTTTTTGCATATTGGATGCAAGCCTGCGTTTTGTGTGTGCTCAGGGTTGAAAAGTTGTGCGTTTTGACAAGTAAATGAAGTCATGGAAAGAGTGTGAGGATGAGCTGGCAAGGAGAGCACATGGGGAAAAAAATTTCAGCATTTTGTCAATTGCTAAAATTGGCAAAATTTGTAAAATGAGTGCATGGTTGGTACGTGGATGTTTGGCTTTCTTAGGTAAGGAAAATGGTACATGAAAATGTGGTACCATGCGTGTGACTTGTGAGAAGTAATTTTCCTGCCATATGACAAGAGAAATCAGAGATAATCCACCTTAAAACTTATTGAAACTCTCCATTTAACATGAGTATAACTTGGTGAATACCACTCCAAAAAACAAGCTCTTGTGTTCACCTTAAAGTAGGGCAAGAAATGAACAAATTTGATGTCCAAAGTTCCTTGAGAAAAGGTCCATAAAATCACGCAAAATGACCTTGAAACCGTGTCCCCAAAACTGGTCCAACTATCTTAGAAAAACTAAGTTTTAAACTCACCACGAACATGAAAATCATGGACTTCAAGAAGCCATAACTTGCTCAATATTGATCCAATAAAGGCATACTTGTACTCTTTGGAAAGAGGGGAATGCCCTCTACAATTCTTATGTTAGAGGTTTCTCAATTCAAGGCTTGGAAGTAACTCAAAACTGTCCAAGAACATTGGTGTACCAAGCTGTCAAAAGTAACTTAGAAAAAATTCTAAGTTTTCCAATTTTCCAACTTGAAACCTCCATTTTTAAAACATCATAACTTCCTCAAAAATGATCCAAATGGGACAAACTTTACATGGTTGGAAAGCTTGAAGAATGCTCTAAAACTTTCATGTGAAAAATATTTCCAAATAGAGCTTGCATCATAGAGGAATCTGGCCTTGAAAGTAGCTACTAAAACATGCAAAAGTTGCCAAAAATAGTAAGTTCTAAAACCTAGTTTCTTCCAAAAATGACAACTTTGCAACTTTCTTGATTTTTTCATGAATCCTTGAACATTTCTTGATCAAATCTTGTCCATGGACTATATTTGACTTGAAAATCATGATGTTGACCTCAAAAAGTCAAGGGTTGACTTTTTCACTGCATAGTTGACTTTATTCCCAATTCTCCTGATTTTCAAACCTCTGATCAATTGAAACCTCCTGAAACAAATTGATGGGCAATCTCCCCTCCTTAGACACTTGAGGAAATAAGGAATACCATGAGATCAAGTCTTGCCCAAGAAATCAGAAATAAACTTATTTTAGGTCTAACCCTAGTTTTGGCACCCTCTGGTTAGGAGGAAAAACACATCCTCCAAATCTCAATTCCTCTGAATATGTTGTGTATCCTCTCAAACAAAGATGAGATATGTCCTTTGGAGGTGATAAAAACTCAAATAGCTTGCACATTTGGGGGTCATATCCCAAGTTTTGACTGCCTTGTGTAGGAGATCATGCACTGTCCAATCTTCTTGGTGAACTCTCCTCTCCCTATGACTTGTGAGGGCAAATGGAGATGACACATGATGTAAGAGGTCCTTGAAGCTTGTGAGAAACACTTGGTCTTCTTCTTTAACTTTGGATGATGAAGTCCTTGGAAAAACACCTGATCACATGCCCTTATGCAGGATGCAATGCAAAATGCTTGATGTTTTGTTTTTCTATGCTTGAATGCAATGTAATGCAAATGAAAACTCATGCTAAATGATATGAAGAAAAGAGAGGGCAAATTTTGGGGTATTACAATGACTCCAAACAAGAATGTGTTTGAAGAATTGTGTGATCAAGATGGTGGATCAGTGCTGCTGGGGAACAATAAAGCTTGCAAGATTGCAGGTATTGGATCTGTTAGATTCAAGCTCCATGATGAGTCAATAAAGCTATTGACGGGGGTTAGGTATGTACCTGATCTTAAGAGGAATTTAATTTCTCTTGGTGAATTTGACAGAAAGGGATATGTTTTCAAAGGAGAGTAAGGTATCCTGAAAGTCATGAAAGGGTCGAAGGAAGTCTTGAGAGGCGTGAAAAACCAAGGCTTGTATACCCTTGAGGCTGAGGTTGTAAGTGGTTCGAAAAATGTTGTATCCACAAAACCTGTGTCGAAGACAGAATTATGGCACATGAGATTGGGCCATGTAAGCGAAAGAGGCCTGGTTGAATTGGGGAAGCAGAACCTGCTAGGAGGTGACAAAGTCGAAAAGCTGGAGTTTTGTGAATCTTGTGTATTTGGTAAATCCTGTAGGGCAAAGTTTAACAAAGGAAAGCAAAGAACACATGGATCCCTTGATTACATTTATGCTGATCTTTGGGGGCCTGCAAGGAATCCTTCACACTCAGGTGCAAGGTATTTTCTAACCATCGTTGATGACTATTCCAGAAAGCTATGGGTATTCATTCAGAAGACAAAAGATGAAACTTTTGAGAATTTCAAAAGTTGGAAGGTTCTGGTCGAAACTCAAACTGTCAGAAAGGTTAAGAGGTTGAGAACCGACAATGGCCTTGAATTCTGCAATGAAGTGTTCGACAGTTACTGTGTTGAGTCTGGGATTGCAAGGCATAAGACTGTAGCAGGTACTCCTCAACAAAATGGCTTAGCTGAGAGATTCAATCGAACAATCCTTGAAAGGGTTAGATTCATGTTGGTTAGTGCTGGATTGAAGAAGGTGTTTTGGGCGGAGGCTGTTTCGACAGCAGCTTATCTGATAAATAGATGTCCCTTGACTGCGCTGGGAATGAAGACACCTAAAGAAGTTTGGTCGGGTCATCCACCAGATCTCGACAAACTGAGAGTATTTTGTTGTTTAGCCTATGCTCACATTAGGCAAGACAAGGTCGAACCTAGAGCTCTGAGATGCATGTTCCTTGGATATCCTGAGGGAGTCAAGGGTTATAGGTTGTGGTGCTTAGAGCCAGGTCACGGAAGATGTATCACAAGTCGTGATGTAGTTTTCAATGAGGTCGAAATGGCTTTCAAGAAAACTGGTGATGTTGGTCGAAGTGTAGAAATCTCTGAAGAGGAGCTGGAACAGGTAGAGATGCATGTTGAGGTGGAGCATAGTAATGCTGAAGTGCATATCCCAGATGAAGTCGAAGAAGAAGAGCAAGATGCTGATAAGGTTGAAGAAACTGTCGATGACTACCTACTGGCAAGAGATAGGTCGAGAAGAGTTATCAAGCCACCTCAGAGACTTGGTTATGCAGATCTTATAGCTTTTGCCTTAATCTCTGCAAGTGAGGTACTTGACGAAGAACCTAGAGATTACAAGGATGCTATAAGGAGTCGAAACAAGACTGAATAGAGAAAAGCCATGGATGACGAGATGAAATCTCTTCATGATAATAACACTTGGGAGTTGATTGAGAAACCTGCAGGAGCAAGTTTAGTCAGTTGTAAGTGGATTTTCAAGGTCAAGGAAGGAATCGAAAAAGTGATGTCGAAGTGCTTTAAGGCGAGGCTGGTTGCTAAGGGGTTCACTCTGAAAGAAGGAGTTGACTTCAATGATGTGTTCTCACCTGTTGTAAAGCATAGATCCATTAAAATGTTGTTGGCCATGGTGGCAAAGTTCGACTTGGAACTTGAGCAAATGGATGTGAAGACAACATTTTTGAATGGTGATCTAGATGAAACGATCCTGATGCGTCAACCTGAAGGGTATGCAGAAAAGGAAAAAGAAGATTATGTGTGTAAGCTGAATAGGTCTTTGTATGGCCTGAAACAATCTCCTCGATAGTGGAATAGGAGATTCAACAAGTTCATGGCATACATTAGTTTCACTAGAAGTCAGTTCGATCACTGTGTTTACTTCAGATTTTGACCTGGAAACTCACTTGTTATGTTGCTGTTGTATATGGATGATATCCTCATAGCTAGCAACAGTATTGAGGATGTAACGAATGTGAAGGCTGAACTCAGTAAGGAGTTTGAAATGAAGGATCTGGGACCTGCAGCCAGGATTCTTGGGATTGACATCCGGAGAGATAGAAAGCAGTGGAAGTTGTGCTTATCTCAGGAGACATACCTACGGAAGCTTCTCGACAAGTTTGGTATGTCGAATTCAAATCCTGTTATGACACCTATAAATCCTTAGTTTAAGCTTAGTACTACTCAAAGTCCAAGTACTGAAGCTGAAAGAATCTATATGAATAGCATTCCATATGCTAGTGTAGTGGGTTCTTTGATGTATGTTATGGTTTGTACGAGGCCAGACATAGCATATGGAGCGAGCCTGGTGAGCAGGTATATGGCCAATCCTGGAAAGGCGCACTGGCAAGCTGTAAAGTGGATTCTCAGGTACATAAATGGGTCTCTGAAAAGAGTCTTGATTTATGGTGGAGCCTGTGATGGTGATAGCATAGTCAAAATCGAAGGATTTGTTGACTCTGATTATGCAGGTTGTATGGATTCCAGAAAGTCTATTTCTAGATATGTTTTCACAATGTTTGGCACAACAATCAGTTGGAAAGCGACGCTTCAGAAGTTTGTTGCCTTATCAACCACTGAAGCTGAATATATTGCCCTCACTGAAGCTGTGAAGGAAGTATTGTGGCTTGAAGGTTTTGCAAAGGGGCTGAAACTTCAAGGTCGAAGTATCACTGTTAAATGTGATAGTCAAAGTGCAATACACCTGTTGAAGAATTCAGCCTATCATGAGCAAACTAAGCACATCGATGTGAGGCTGCACTTCGTTAGAGAAATAATCGAGCGTGGTGAAGTCCAGGTGCTGAAGGTTTCGACTGAAGACAATATTGTTGATATGATCACCAAGACGTTGCCAAGTTGCAAGTTTTTCTACTGTATGCAGTTGATAAAGCTGCATGATGAAAGCTAGTTGATTCCCTTATTGCTGAGTTATATCCAAGGTGGAGATTTGTGAGATTTGGGTCGAACTCATGTTGTGTCGAAGGAGAGCTTTCATGTGTTTTTGACAGGAGGCAAGCATGCAATCGAAGCTTGTTCACATGTTGATGCCTGATTATTACATATTGTAGTTGAAGTCTGTTCTAATATGTACTTTCGAATTATTCTGCCGAATTGGGCCTTGTGTTAAGGATCCAATTGTTTAGGTTTCTTGGGCTGCAGGTTACCTTGTTAGTCTATAAATAGGCTAGTACACTCAGTTTGTTGAGTGTGGCAAATTGTGATATTCACTTGTAATCATTTGTGACTTTAATGAGAAAGTGAATAGTAAATAGAATTTATATTTGCCCAATCCTTGTTGTTCCTTCTTCTTCTTCATGTGTTTTCTTCCTTGGTTTTCTGTTAACCCTTGTTTGGTTCTTGATCATCAAGAAACCGTTTTATACTTTGCTTAAAGATATCGTTTTACACAACAGGTTGTTTCCTCGTCTACAAAAAGAAACATTAATTTCATAAATGTTATAACCACACATGCATGTAACAATATATATAAATGAATGTCACAAGTAATATGGCCACTTACGTTAGGCAACATAAATGTTGGCTTTTTCTACTATTGTTCAAGATATAGTGTCGCTGCACAATACTATTCATTGAAAATGATTTAAACATATTATGCGTTAAACCAATTACAAAGTCAAAGAAAATATTACTAAAAAGTTTCATATAAACATAAACTTACATATTAATAATTTGTTTCATTTTAGGTTCGAGTGGTTTATGTAAGAAACACAGTTTCGTTACCGTATTCGTCCTAAGCGATATGATGATCAATTGTCAATGATCACTAAATAAACACAAGCATATATATGATTAGTATTTTCTAAAACAAAACTAACTATAACAGATAAACCACAATTTTAAAATTACTTACGATTTGAGAAATGGAGCTAAGTAACATTCTTTTCCCCCTTGACTTAACCGTTTTGAAATGTAAGAGTCAATCCCATTTGGATCATTATTTGACTATTGAATACTATACGGATCCAGGATGCCATAAATATTCTATTTATTTAACTCTATACAAACACGGTGAATGTACCTAAATGGTTAAACAAAATTCAAAAAATAAGTGAGGAAATACAAAAACGATAATGTATTATATATAATGACATACATATTCAATTTTATACTTAAGTGGACCAAACTTGCAATATCCCTACGTCCAGCCTATTATTTCCTAAGAGAAAATTTCATATGTCACTAGGAGTAGAATAGAAGAGCTCTACCGTTGGACAATGCTCTAGCTGAAGAGAAATCTGGTCTTCGTTTTTCGCAACCAACAGGTATAATGTGGTGATTTCATGTGCGGAAGGATCCAATATCTCATTGACTTCTTGAGCGGGGGCGGATGAACAATTACTTCCTTTGGTGCTAGCACCACGTTCAACATTTGTTTGGGAAACTTGATCATCAACATTATCATCATTTCCATTCATACTTTGTTGGAGGGATCCACTTATTCTCTGCAATATAATATTCATTTTGAACACAATACATAATAAACACATTTTTATCTTTTCTAACATTTCAGATAAAACACAATATATCATACATTTCAGATAAAACACTAGCATTTTAGATAAAACACATACCGCATAAACTCTTCTAACTTTTCCATGTCATTCCTCTGATTTTCCCACTCCGCTTCTAACATCTTCCTCTTTTCTTCTAACTCCTTCTCAATAGCCGCAATCTTTTCTTTTTGCGCTTGTAATTTGGCGTTTTCATCACTTTTTTGGTTGGACCAAAGAATAATCTAAGGTCGACGCCTTCTCCAACACCACGAACGCGCCTACCATGCTTATTTGTTCTGATAGCTTCTATTAGTACATAATGTCGTGGTTCTAGAACAAGTGAGCCTCCACGGGCCTCCTCAACCAACATATCCTACACAACATGCATGATAATATTAATATTGTAATTACCACAACATTTAAATAACACATGACATACGCACAACAAATCATACTTACAATTTTCTCAGCAACTGCTCTTGACGCGTCTGAGGTGTACTCTCCATTTGGTCTTAGTCGAGCCCTCTTCCACTTCTTATGCCTTGACAGTGGAGATGATTTGCGATCACGACTAATGGAGTCCTCATCTCCCATTTGTTGTTTTGTTTCATCCATCATTGTCTTCTCCAGTTTCCTGTAACCACCACGAGACAATCTATGAGGGTAAATGTTTTTTGATTTATTTGGTATTCCTGCATGACTTTTAGCCTGTTATAAACATAGTGAAAATATGATTAGTATCTATAAACCATTAGCATAAAATTATCAAGATAAACAAGACTAGTACTAACCAGGAATTTCTCAGAACGACAACCATTCGCAAACTTTTTCCACGCCTTATTCAAGAGATAACTATATCTCACCTATGGACGCTTAAGACCAATGTTAGGCTCCCTAATGTAGTCACGCATCGGCCGTGACTTAACGCTCCTCCAACACGTACCAAAATGACTTACCCACCTTTTTTTAAGTTCTTATCATCATCCGTAAAATAAAAAGTCAACTACATTTAAATCAATAAGAATGTATTAGAAATTATAGAAAGTCATATCGAATAGATAAAAATTAAAATTAATACCTTAACGTCTGTCCATATGCTATCTTTGACAGCCTCTGGTGCTTGTTTCCAATCATCTACCAATATACTAACTTTGCTATGTCCAAGGAATGCAACATAACTCTTAAAAAGAGAAGAGTAGTCACCCTCAACTACTCTGTAATACGAATCAAACGTGATAGGTAATTTGTTACTAGATTTGTGGACTTTTGTTACTCTGGTGAGCAGTGTGGCACCTCTTTGTGATCTTTTATTTCAGTTTTGAGTATCACTTTTCATAGTTTCCTTGCCAATAGATGAAGAATACGACAAAGACGACATCTATGTTCAAAAATAACAACAACCTCAACAACAATAACATACTCTTTCATCTATTATCACATACGCATTCAACAAAAGCAACAACAGCAACCACAACAAAGGATTAATCAAGTTTTATCACACATTCAACATCAACCAAAAAAATAACAAGGACAACAACATCAACAACAATGGAAACATATGTTTACTGTATATGCATAGGAAAAAAAATTTACGTATAGTAAACGTGATGACTAAGTAAAGGTGAATATTTTGGTTAAAACAGATAGTGTTGTTGTTGTATTCCTCCTTGACGATGATGATGGTGTTAGTGTTGGTATTGGTGTGTTGTCTTTCTCCTCGCGATGACTACGGGTTGAAAATGAACAATGAATGGAAAACGATGAACGGATGAAAAATGATAAACTGATGAAAAAACGATGAATGATGACGATGAAAGATGAATGTTAGGGTTGATATAGTGTTTCATTTCTCATCACTTACCGTTAGGGTTGAAATGGTGTTTCGTATCGTATCGTTTTTCAGCAAAGAATGGCTACTAAAGAGACAAGCTAGTTAGTTGTGATAAAATTGAATGAAAGATACCACCACGGTCAACAACCAAAACCGTGGTGATACATTAGTTGCTTAACTAAATTTCATAAAGAAGCGTGAGTATATTACAACTTAAAAGATTTAAAATAAAATGAAAATATGTCACAACGGTTCAGCTTCGCAACTGTGATGGTATCACATTTATTTAAACATTAAAAATAAATTAAAATACAAAGGCGCGCCTAAATGTTAAAGAAATAAAACTTTTGAGGGTGCTGAGATTCGAACCCATGAAAGGGTGATTATATAACCACAGTCATATCAATCAACCGTGATTATATCATATCAAAATCTTAATAAGTAAATAAAAGAAAGTGTTTGCGCGTTAAGTAATAGATGTCATCACGGTCCTTCGTAGTACCGTTTTAATTATGGCGTTGTTGCATATACATTTTGTAGTAGTGTACACACTTTTGTGTGTTTATTTATTGGCCATTTTGGGTTGACATTGGTGTTCAACTAGCGTTGGGTTGAATAATCGATTGAGGGTTACCCAACTTAGTAGGTGCATTCGCCTTTTACCGCCATTTTCCATCTTTTTGGTGCTTATATTATTTTATTTTCTCAACTGATCATACATGACATGTGAATTAAAAATATGTCACACTGTCAAAATAAACTACTTGGTAACTACTTCTCAGAGTCCAAGTACTATGGTACAAAAATACACGTTAGACACGTAACCTACTCGGGAAACTTATGGTGTTCGGGGTAATACCGATTTTATCAACTTTCCACGAATCCCAAAACTCAACCAATCATCTCTTAAAACCTATATACTTTCTTGGGTGTTTTTAAAATAAAAATCTTTTTTAGAAATTCTTTTTTAATGGTTCAAATTTTGGGGGATCTAACAATGAAACATGCAACATACAAACAAACTATCCAAAACAGCGCACAACACACAAGCAAAAATAAAAATGTAAAAAATAAAAAACAGAAAAGGTAAGTACCCCTAATAAAACCCTAAACCCCAAAACGCGGAATAATACAAATATAACATAGTTACACACATAAGGTGTCACTCAACCACAATAGAAACCTGCTCCATAACACAAATTATTTAAAACATGCATTAAATTAAACACCTGTCATCACATGCCCGCCTTTAGATAGGCTCATCGCAGTGCAATAATCAATTAAAAATAATTCAACAATCAAATATATCTCATCTTATCAACATGGTTATGGAAATTTCCTTCAATATAACAACATCGAAACAACAGCAAATAGCAAAACAAAACATTTGTCCGCCCAATGTCATCCTTCAACTTCTAAGCAGCTACTCATTTACCTGCATGTCTGTAATCCAAGGAGGAGTACAAAACCACACAAACAACAAAGGGTTGAGAATACGCTCATAATAAATAATGGTGCAAAAGTATGCAAGGGTACCCTAAACAAACATCAACAAGTATTCAACACAAATCAATCGCATACTTTACCAAGGCATTCCCATTCACCAATATAAACATAATCATTCCATACATATGTAAATAATGAATGCAAATGTACTCAGCACCACGACTCAACAATGCATGAGGTGTTATTATGGACAACACAAGTCCATCATGCTCTTCAATCCCCGCCATTAGACCAGATCACACCATATAGTTAACATCACCATAGGTAACATTTCACTGATTCTCATCTGGAACCAGCTACTCGCTCCTGAATCCCCACCATAGGACCAGAGCACACCCAAATTAGACTAAAGCTCGTACACCATGATGCATGACACAAACAACTATACACCAAATATGGCCATCAATACAACATACATGGTCATGCTTAATTATGACTCACCATTGCATAATTTATACACGCAAGACAACCATAACATTCATCAATATTTCACAACATAAATTCTGTGAGTGCATTTCCCTTCTAATATTATGTTTTGATTGATGTCAAAACTAGGACACTTAGTATTTATGTACATTGGACGATATCCTCTCAATCTAGGTGTGCATTTTCATGATTAGGAGTGGATAATTATACTTATTTCTTTAAAATCATTTACTAAGTCAAAAACAAGGTTTTTGGTCAAAATGAGTTTTAAGAATCAACTCATAGATGCTACAGATAAACTCTTATTGCACAAATAATGTGAGAAATTATTTTCCACTCAACAAGCATCAACTCAAAAGTTGTTATATATGTTAGTGCATAAAATTTTCCATTTAGCATGCATCAACTCATAGATGCTACAAGCTGGTGCATAAGATTTTCCATTCAGCACGCATCAACTCATAGATGTTATAGGTTGGTGCATAAAATTGTTCATTTTGTATGCATTAACTCATAGGGCTACAAGTCGATGCATGGGTCGGTGCATAAAGACATTATTTTAAAAGAAAGCTCACTGGACATTATGCATCTACTCATAGAAGCTACAAGTCGATGCATAGAATAAATTTTTCTTCTATGAGTCGACGCATAGCCCTACAGGTCAATGCTTAGATCATTGTTTCACAACTCATTTGCTCACTGTCCTTCCTGCATCGACACATAGAATTCTATGAGGCGACTCATAACTCAATTTGTTGAAAAAATGTTTGTTATTGTTTCACGAATTTTCTGTTACATTTCCACTTTTACACACACATATAAATACATTCATTTATCTTATTTCAATGCATTGAAACCTGAAAGATACAAAGATTGCTCTTCATCTCCATTCTTCTTCATAGTATTCATTCAACGTTTACACATAATAATTCTTGTTAAGTGATCTAAATTGAGAGTGATAACGTTCAATTTAGGATATGTGAAATCTAAATTGGGTTGAGAATTTTTGGGGGTTTCACTGAGAAAACCTTTAGGGTTTTTACTCCAAGATCAAGGGTTGATTTGGAGGTTTTTGTACAAGTCTTTGCATTTGGATTCAGTCGAGTGAAAGCTTTGAAGAACGGGGGTTCTCGCAAAGGAGTAGAGGTAACTGGAGGATCAATTGAAAGGTTTGGGGTAAGATTTTGCAATTTGAATTCAGCTTAGTGAAAGCTTTAAAGTACGGATGTTCGATCAAAGGAGTAGCGGTAACCAGAGGATCAAATTGGAGGTCTTGTGTGACTTGATCTTGCTAAGATCAAGGGGAGATAAGAAACTAAGATCAGCATTAAACATAAAGTTTGGGGGTTTGAATTTCTACTACTTCTCTTGTAAACTGATATTGCAAAGGTTAATTACAATATCTCAATTCGATTTTGAATTGAGAGCATACGTACTCATAGTGAGGACAATTAGGGAATTGTCTAAATAAATCATGGTGCCTTTCTCTCTCTCTCTCTCCCTCTCTCTCTCTCTCTCTATATATATATATATATATATATATATATGTGTGTGTGTGTGTGTGTGTGTGTATGTGTGTGTGTGTGTGTGTGTGTGTGTGTGTGTGAACTATTGCAATCAAAACAATTGCAATTGATTTATTACACCTTCAACACACACAAAATTAAGCTTGGTGTATTGCACACCAAGTTTTTGATATTTTGACTGCTCACTAAGTGTTTGATAAAATTCCTTAGTCAAGTTTTATTTCATTTCTCACTGAAAATCTTTTACTTTAGTATGGTTTATATTCAAACAAATTATATTGACTTGTACGCATATCTGATTCTACCAATAACGGATCAGATAGACGAGAATCGATTCGGATTCTCTTCCACTTTCCATAGAAAAATACTTTTCAAAACAGAATTTTAATAAGAAAATTTTATTTGGTGATCTATTCAATCCCCCCCCCCCCCCCCCTTTTCTAGATCGTATGCCTTGTTTAACAAGTGGTATCACGAGCACCGGTTTATTGTGCTTCAAATTCACTTATTAGATTATGGTTTTCAAACCTAAAGGGGTGTATAATAAAGCACCATCCAAAATGGTATGTGTATCCATATCAATTCTATTGATAGAAAAGTATGGAGCGCCATCCAAAATGGTCCATTTGAAATTACTATGACCAATGCGGATGGTGTTGTTGTACCAAAATCGGAAGCATAATGGGATGTGGAAGACAAGAAAAAGTGGTATAGTGATTGGAAAGCAAGGAATATTCTAAACTCCGCTTTATGAGTTGATGAATATTACCATGTTTCACATTGCAAAACCACTAAAGCTATGTGGGACGCATTACAATTTGCCCATGAGGGTATAAATGAAGTCAAATAAGCTAGAATCAATACTTTAAATCAAAAGTTTGAACTTTTTCACACGAGGCATGGTGAAATCATTGCCGATATGGAAAAGAGATTAACTCATCTTATGAACCATTAGAATGCACTTGGTAAGCCATTTTCCAACGATATTGATACTAACAAAATTTTGAGATGTCTTAATAGGGAATGGCAACCTAAGGTGACCGCCATCAAGGAAGCTAACAACCTATTGACATTGGACACTACTACTTTGTTTGGTAAGCTTGAAGAACATGTGCAAGAGCTCATTAGCTTAGACAAGCTGAGAAGAAGGTTAAAAAAGAAAAGAATAAGGAAAAGGAGGTGGAAAAGAAGTCAATTACTCTTGTGGCTTCTAGTTCCAAGTCCTCAACAAAAGAGCATCATGAAAGTGAAACTAGTGATAAGGAGAAGTTAGGTGATGAAGAAATGAGGATTTTTGTTAGAAGGTAGTATAAGTACATTAAGAAAAATGGAATAAAGCATTCTGACAAAAATCTCATCAACTATAGAAGGAATTCAAATACCTCAAGGGAAGATGAGAATAATAAAGAAAAATCTAAAGGTTTATGCCATAATTAGGGAAGAGTCGGTCATTACAAGTTGGATTGTCCATCGCTTAAGAAGGATAAAGGAAAGGGCCAACAAAAGAAGTCTAGCAAGTCTAGAAGAGCATACATCACATGGGATAGTGATAGTGAATCCCCCAAGGAGGGTAGCTCAAGTGAAAGTGATGAATTGGTAAATCCTTTCCTCATGGCCAAGCATAAGAAGAATAATGTAAGTCATTCTAAATATGAACCTATTAATAAAATGTCTCATTATGAATTACAAACTGCTTTTGAGAATCTATATGGTGAAGCCGTAGATAGTTTTAAAAGGTTGGCTTCAAATAAGAAAATATTTTTGTATTATTAAGCTAAAATTGTATAAACAGAAAAACAAATGGAAGCAATTACGAAAACCATGTTATATGCTCAAAAAGATAAGATTGAGGATGAGAAACCTTTTTGGTTTGGTTGTGAAACTTGTCACATTTGGTAAAAAGAGGTTAATACTCTAAAGGCCAAATTAAGCTAGACTTTAGAACCAAAAGTCACTTTCGTTGTTGATCCAACAAAATTTGAAAGACCTTTATTTGAACTATACATAAAGTATAATTTTGTTATAAAATAATCTAATATTGAAAGTCATTCTCATCGTCACTTGACTTGTCACTATTGTTGTAAGAAATGACATATCATTGCTAAATACAAATTTAGGAGATTGTTTTCATGATGTAGATGAATCATTAGAAGACATACTCAAAGTCACCAAAGATGGATTGATCACCCAGAAATGGTAGAACTTGAGGAGGAGAAAAGATGACCATCAAATCAAGAGAAGACAAGTCATCTACAATATCTTGAAAACTTGACCAAAAGCGCGACTATATGTTTTTAGATAAGTATTTTCTATTATCTCTTAAATTGTGTTTCAATTCTTATCTCAAATCACTTAGTTGTCCTCTTTGATGAGCATTGTCCTAAGGGCATATTATTTGAGTTAAAATCATTGTGTGGGACTTTCTCCTACATTCTCAAGATCATCAATATAAAGGTACTAAGTGTATTTATGAAAACTAATTGGACAAAATCAAATTGATAACAAAAGGGATTTCATTATTGGCTATATAGTAAGTGTAGGTTATTACTTCCTCCGTCTTTCGTCCGTGAGGTAATATTGTTTCACTTCTTTCTTTGTGCGTAGTTTTACTTAAACTACATGCATTGCTTGTATGTCATGTCTTATGTTATTGCTTGTTGTGCTCTAAATACTTCAAATTATTTCAAATGGACGTGAAAAATGTTTTCTTTAATGGTTACATAAATGAGGAAGTGTATGTTTCTCAACCTCCCGACTTTGAAAATCATGATTATCCTAATCATGTTTATAAACTAAAACGAGCTTTGTATGGTCTCAAAGAAGCCCCTAAGGCTTGTTATCAGTGACTTAGTAAATTCTTAATTGATCAAGGATTCTCTAGAGGGAAGGTAGATACAACACTTTTCATTAAACGTCAAGGAAAACATCTTCTTCTAGTTCAAATATATGTTGACGATATAATATTTGCTTCTACTAACATGAAACTAGTCAAAGAGTTTTATAAGCTTATCCAGGGTGAATTTGAGATGAGTCTAATGAGGTAGTTAAATTACTTTCTTGGACTTCAAATCAAGCAACTCAAGGAAGGGACATTTGTATATCAAAAAAAGTATTGTCATGAGTTGCTTAAACGTTTCAAAATGGAAGATGTTAAATCAATTGACACTCCAATGGCCACAAATGGTGACTTGGATAGAGATGAAAATGGAAAGGATGTCAACATCAAAATGTATAGAGGTATGATCAGATCTCTTATATACCTTACTGCATCTAGGCCTGACATAGTGTTTAGTGTGTGCATGTGCGCTCAATATCAATCTGCTCCTAAGGAATCACATTTAAAATTTATAAAGCACATTCTTAGGTATTTCCATGGTACTTCTAAGTATAGACTTTGGTTTTCCAAGGGTAGCGGTTGTAGTTTGGTTGGTTACTCTAATTCCAATTTTGCCGGTTGCACATCGGATAAGAAAAGTACTAGTGGAACTTGCCACTTATTTTCAAAATCCTTAGTTAGTAGGCATAGCAAGAAGCAAGTCTATGTTTCCTTGTCAACTATTGAGGCGGAATACGCCGCAGTTGGTAGTTGTTGTGCTTAAATTCTTAGGCTCAAACAACAACAACTTGACTTTGATATTAAACTTCAACGAATTCCTATCATGTGCGATAACACTAGTGCGATCAACCTAACCAAAAATCACGTGTTACATTCTCGTACTAAATATATTGAGATACGTCATAATTTCTTACGAGGCCATGTTGAAAAAGGCGATGTCGTTTTTGAACATGTTGATATTAGAAATCAACTTGCTCATATTTTCACAAAACCTCTTGCGACTAAGCCATTTTTTAATATTCGTTGGGAATTGGGCATTCTTGATATCTCTAGTTTCGCCTAAACAATATTGTCACGTGCACTTGTTTATATTGGTTTCAACTTTTGTTTGAAAGTTTATTATCTTGTGAAGTGCATTCTCCGACTCATTCTATGAGGTAATACCGTTCTCAATTTATCTCATTATCTTTCAAGTTTCCATGAAATATGTTGCTTATCTATGACTAAATTGATTGCAAGTTTATGTTCCAAGAGTATGTGATATACTTGATGTATGAAGAATTTCATATGTGTTCACTTCCAAAAAATTTAATTGATTGCACATGAGTTTATCAATTTATATGCTTATAGTGACATCGTATGTACTCTCTTCATTATCCCTATCTCACATTATAATACTCCTTGTTTTTGAAGTAAGTATAATGATATTTGTGGTTGAGCTTGTTATTTATCTTATTCATGCATGAAATATGCTTTCATGCTTTCATGTCTTTTTTATTATTGTTATGCAATTCTATGTGTTTATTTATGTTTAAGCTTCGTTTTCAATTTGACGTAATTCTATGTGAATGCGTTATAGTTGATGCATTTAATCTTTGCAACGCCTCTGAGTGCGTTAATTGTAGTTGTGTAATTTTCATGATACTTCTCACGTTTCTCGTCTTTGTCTCTTTTTTATGTTGTTAAAGGGGGAAAAGTAAACAAAGTCGAAGTCATCTAGTTGTGGTGCACATATTCAAGGGGAGCTTTCTAAACATCAACTCAAATATTTCGTTAAGTTTTGCCATCATCAAAAAGGGGGAGTATGTGAATGCATTTCCCTTCTAGTAGTATGTTTTGATTGATGTCAAAACTAGGACACTTAGTATTTGTGTACATTGGACGGTATCCTCTCAATCTAGGTGTGCATTTCCAAGATTAGGAGTGCATAATCATCCTTATTTGTTTAAAATCATTTACTAAGTCAAAAACAAGGTTGTGGGTCAAAATTAGTTTTATGCATCAACTCATAGATCCTACAGGTCAACTCATACTCCACGAATAATAAGGGAAATTATTTTCCACTCAGCATGTCGCAACTCATAAGTTGCTACAGGTTGGTGCATAAAACTTTCCATTCATCATGCATCAACTCATAGATGCTACAGGTTGGTGCATAAAATTGTTCATTCAGTATGCATTAACTCATAGGGCTACAAGTCGATGAATGGGTCGGTGCATAAAGATACAATTTTAAAAGAAAGCTCACTGGACAGTGTGCATCGACTCATATAAGCTACATGTCGACGCATAGAAGAAAATTTTCTTCTATGAATCGATGCATAGCCCTACAGGTCAACGCATAGGTCATTGTTTCACAACTCATTTGCTCACTATCCTTCATGCACCGACGCATAAAATTCTATGAGTCGACTGATAGTTCATTTTGCTGAAAAATGTTTATTATTCTTGCACGAATTTTCTGTTACATTTCCAGTTTTACACACACATATAAATACATTCATGCATCTTATTTTAATGCATTGAAACCTGAAAGATACAAAGATTGCTCTTCATCTTCATTCTTTTTCATAGCATTCATTCAACGTTTACACATAATAATTCTTGTTGAGTGATCTTAATTAAGAGTGATAACGTCCAATTTAGGATTTCTGAAATCTAAATTGGGTTGAGAATTTTTGGGTGTTTCATTGAGAAAACCTATATGGTTTTTACTCCAAGATCAAGGTTTCAGCTAAGTGAAAGCTTTGAAGAATGAGGGTTCTTGCATAGGAGTAACGGTAACTAGAGGATCAAGTGAAAGCTTTGAAGAACAGAGGTTCAGTCGAAGGATTAGCGGTAACCGGATGATCAAATTAGAGGTCTTGTGTTACTTGATTTTCCTAAGATCAAGGGGAGAAAAGAAGTTAGGATCAACATCAAACATATGGTTTGGGGGTTTGAACTTCTACTACTTCTCTTGTAAACTGATATTGCAAAGGTTAATTACAATATCTCGATTCGACTTCGAATTGAGGGCAGACGTACCCATAGTGAGGAAAATTAGGGAACGACCTAAACAAATATTAGTGCTCTCTCTCTCTCTCTCTCTCTCTCTCTGTATGTGTGTATGTCTCTCTCTCTCTCTCTCTCTCTATATATATATATATATATACACACACACACACACACTTTAGTGTGGCTTATATTCAAACAAATTATATTGAACTTGCTGGTTTTCTTTTCTCGTTTTTAGCATTCATTTTACTATGTTTTGTATGCATATCTGATTCTACCAATAACGGTTCGGATAGACGAGAGTCGATCCGGATTCGCTTTTGTTTTCCATAGAAAATACTTTTCAAAACATAATTTTAATAAGAAAATTTTATTTGACGATCTATTCAACCCCCCTTCTAGCTCGTAGCCCTCGTCTAACAAATTCATCATCGCATAACATCATTTATGCATAATATTATAAGCACAACAACAACACACATATTAGTACCCTCACAAGTAAAACACATCATTCATATTTTCATGCACATGTTTACTCTTTAAAGCACGGTAGGGTTACGCGCCACCTATCTAATGCTTCGAACACGCCTCAAACGGAGTCACAAAACTCAAGTTACACTCGAAAATGATTCAATTAGTATAAAATCCAGGGAGCTGTTAAGGCAATTCGTAGCAGCTGATACTGCCCGTAGCACTCCCCATCCATTTCCCCTTTTGGGTACGCCTCTAGTACAAAAACCAGAGGGCTTCTACAACTGTCCGTAGCATTTGTTACGGTCCATATCAGTGCCTGAAAATCCCAAAAATTATTTCGTGATTTTGTGTGATCGCTCTTATTTTTTAACCCTGTATCATCCCCCAAGCCCTGATTTTTTACTTCTAATAGTCCCAAAACATACCATACATCATTGTACATTAAAACATATGAATTTTATCATCCTTTAATGAAATTCTGGCATAGCAGACAGCAGATGTTCTAACACATGTCAAGACATTAATCTGCATGAATATTAAATAAGAACTGAACAACAGACAGATACCCAGGATATCAGTAACTGCAGAATCACAAATGTTTTGACATCTGTTACGACATGTTTATCAAGAACACGGCAGAACTTTTAATTGCAGAATGATAAACAACATAGAATATGTTAACCTAGTTCAGTGCAAATCACCTACTCTAGGGGATACCAATCCAGGAAGAAGACTTCGCTATCTGTAGTATTATTATAAAGCTAAACTCCCTCATTTACAACTTTATCTCCTAATCACTACCCAATGAACTCTTTATCAAATACCATCATCTCTGATATGAGAACCAAAACTCACTTCCTATAATCACTACCTGTGATCACTTACTGTCAATACAGCGTTCTGTCAAGCATACTTGACCAATAATCTAACTCGGATTTGCTTCAAAGCTTCATCCAAGAACAATACACAATTCATTACCTAAAGGCTTCTGAATCTGTGTGATACCTATACCTATCACAGTGCATCAAGCGACACAAAGGAAGACTTATAAAACCTAGAGAGCCAACGACTCTCAAAACGCTAAACCCTTATATTACATACAAGAACTAGGTTACAAAAGGTATATCAAAACCCTAGATCTAAGTCCTCTTATTTAGGCTTTAGGAGTCTTGGGCTTCATATCTTTGGTCCTTGATCCATTCCTAAAAAGCGCATCAGTTCTTGGGCAGATTTGTTACAGATTTAAAACCTGCTAAATCAGTGCATTAATCCAGAATGTCGTGTCTTCAGGTTGGGACATCTTCTTCGACATCTTTGTTCATGGCCAGATTTCTTCATCTTTATCAACAATATGTTTTACCAAAATTTTGTCAAACCATAAGAGCTTTCAATCTCCCCCTTTTGACAAATTTTGGCTAAAACTCCTTTTGAACAATAAACCCAGAAGGCTCCTGAATTTATTTTAGTCTGAGTGGCAGTTATGATTGGAATATTGTGCATACCGAATTCATGTTGGTGTACACGAGAAGGAAGATAACACAAACTCCCTTTTTCCCATGAGTCTGTATAACCCCACCAGAGAGGAAGAATAGTTCCAGGGTGAGTGAAGTTGAAAAAGGTCTGGAAGTTAAGACTCCTTAAGAAAAAAGAAGGAAGTCTAAAACATAAGAATACTGGACACTCCTATCAAACACACTCCCCCTTTAGAGAACAGTTACAGACTTCGTAGTTTTGAGTACATAGAGCATGTAACTCAGATCACAAGACACAACCTGTTCTTTAACTCAAATCATAAGACACAAGGGAAACATAGACAAGATGATGAAACAAACACCTTGTTCAATATCCTTCCAAAACAACTGCAATAACAACATACCCAACCCCTATACCAGTGACTCACACTCCCCCTTTTTAGCCAAAAATTGGCAAAGGTAGCCAAGACGTTCCCATACCCAACCAATACTTATCCAGACTTGAACAAAAGACATTTGGAACACACCACAAAGAAAACATAGCCTGAGACAAACCAATCCAAGGACTCCCTTAAATACCCAAGAAATTTCCTTCGAATGTAACGAACCATTGAAAATAACGATGGTCAATTCAATGAAATCATTAATCGAAGGATGTAACTTCACCAAAACAAATGCGCACCGGCCAAGAATGCTTTGACTGTTTCTTTTTCAAAGAAAACCGTCCAAAAATAATGCAAGTAACGATGAACATGTTTTGCACGCGCATGTTCTCCACTATCCAAGGCACACCGACCAAAAGACAAATTACTTTACCATTATGTCTGTAACAATGTCATAACATCATGTCAGACATTGTCTACCAAAAACTTCTGTATTGACCAATACCCCCACAGCCTGCAACAACAAAGCAATGTCAAGACACCCTTCTCGACATATCATCCTCACCCGAGGTAATATATCACAAACTGCTTGAAACCACAAACAATCTTGATATCCAATCTACACCACTGCAGCCAAATATCCAAAACAGAAGTCTAACTCTCCCTGTCGTAGATAACCAATGCTCCTTTGTCAGAAGAACACCCTGAATGAATGGAAAACATAAGACGCATCTTCGACACCCATAATGATTGTTAGCTCTAAATCTATCTCTAGCATCCAGAAACTAACAAATAATCATCCATAATCAAAGTTTGTGATGTTTATCTCTAACACAACCCAAACCCCGAGCATAAAGTAAAAATCAAGGACAATCACCGATAAAGATTTGTAAAGCGGATTTTATACAACGCCATGGGCGATAAATATACATAAGATCAAAGTAAATACATATACAAAACCCAAAAAATGAAGAATATACAAAGAAGAAGAGAAATGAACCAAAAATCTCTCAGTTTGTCGGTGCCGATCGATGATCAATCCACCTCAGATCATCCGTGTGCAAGCTCCATAGTTATTTTCTAAGCTAATCCTATGAAAAAATGATGTTTGATGGGGTGGGAGCAAACAATACAAAAACTATAACCTAAAAAGTGAATGAAATGACTTATATAGTATTTACAAAATCCGTCAAGTTCGCAATGCAAACTTTTATTCACAAAGCGAACATCAAAATTAGGCACCTGATGTATCAAGAACAGTTAAATCGCCTCTGCGATTCTGCAAAAGTTCACAATGCGAACTTTTATTCGTAAAGCGAATATTTGCTGGAAAGTTCGCAATGCGAACTTTGGTGCCTTTTTCCACTGCCTCGAGTCTGGGAACATTCGCTGGGAAGTTCGCAAAGCGAACTTGACAGCAAACCAGCCCTTGTTTTGACCATAACTTTTGAACCGTAACTCAGATTGATGCACGGTCGGAAGCATTGGAAAGCTTATTCAATTCTCTATACAACAATGGAAAAATATATTTGCTTGAATACCTACAAATATGAGAGAAAATCAATTAAACTCAATGATATTTACACGATACGCAATATATACACTATAATGTAAAGTAAACGTATTTACAAACAAAGCCGGGTTTATTCGTATGATACTAACCAAAAGTATCGATAAGTGCAACAAAACTTATATACAAAAATAGCTACAATTTGCACTTATCAAGATACAACCCAATTGAATATGGAATACTTCACATTCCTCAAAGAGACATACAGAGCCCCTTAGTTTGCTAGCTCGCCTAGATGTTCTTCACACTTGAAGGACATCAAACACATGCTCCAGAAATCCTCAGCCTATTTGCTCCACAAGCACCAAACTGATCCACTTCTATCTAACATGCCACATTCACATCAGACTTCCAAGACAGTCCTTTACCCATCATTCTCCCGTACGACAAGATAAACACCTCTTAGACAAGATGTGAACTAAGAATCTTACTCCAAGGAAAACTAACCTAGAAGATGTTCTAACATCAGTTAGGACATTCTTCACATATCATAGACACCAACCAACATGGTTCTTGATATGCTCCACCACTGGACTTACTATTTGCATAGTAATCCAACTGAAGATCTTCAAACAACACTGCGCCACCAGCTTGATCAATAAGAACTCCAGATAACCACAGATAGAAATAAACTCTCATCCACCAAAAATGGTAATCTTCTATAATCAGCTTAGAACTTCTACCACAAACTCCAAGATAGAACTGAACCAGAACCTACTTACGTCTTCAATCAACTACCCTTCTGCCCAAGAGTAATTAGTTCCAAGCACCCTGCTTGAATGCACAATAAAGATTAACCAAATGCCACTGTTTGGTTCATCTTAGCTTTTCTTCAGAGTTTCAGATACTCTTCTGATCCACTAATGAAACCTAATCTTCAAGTTACATAATCTACTTGCTCCATATCAATCCATCTTGGATCTACCAAGCCTTAGACATGTAACATCTCCTCCTTCCACAGCTCCCGCAAATCGTATGAGATAGACCTTTTTGAAGTGTTAATTCCATTTCTTTCTGAGAAGATCAACTTATCTTACGATGATGCGCCACAACATCAACTAAGACCCTGAAGTTTCTGCTTGATGTCACGACATCTGATCAGACATCCAGTTGAGGAATTCAGCCCTTCCTTCTGCCACTTAGAAGAACCTCCTCCCTATTACAGAACAAGAGTTCCATGTTCTCATAGACTTGATTCAACAACCAAGTTTGAGTAGACAACCTTCATCCTGCTTAAGCATATCACAAGTATTCAATTCAAGATCACACCTTGATGAATATCTGCTTCACAACTCCAAAGAACTCAACGTGCCAAGTCTGATTCTTCAGAAGAGAAGTAGTTATAGAATACACCACAGCTATACCAAAGAATGCCACTTTCCTTAAGTAGAGCAGTCTGTAGAAGGTCAGAGATAACTGCCACTTATCCTTGACCTCCAAGATAAGCAAGATAACATGCTCCTGTGTACCTAGATCAGAAATAAACTGACCCAAGTTGTGTCATCACCAGCACCATATTCTGGACAAGTCTATTGCCATGACACTTTCCAGATAGACATCAGATGCTTCTAGTAACAACTGGAACACACCTGCTGCACTCCAATACTCTTAGATCAGAAATAAATTGATCCAAGAACTATTCATCAAGGTTATGATGTCTTTTTCTTCATCTTCAACATCACCATTGTCTAGACCAGTTTCTTGCCAGGAAACTCTCCAGAGATCAAATGCTTCTGCCACACCAAACTGAAGCAGATTCTTAGGCCAACACCCAAGAGAAATAGATCCAGAAGCTTATGAAGTACCCCTCCCATGATTCTTCACAAACCCAGATGAAGAGATGTTTCAACATCGTGTTGAACATCAGCAATCTTGAACTTCACATACAAGGATAATCAATTAAATACTTGTGAATATCACAAATAGCAATTGATCTTAAATCCTTGTTCAATAACCCTGCTTTACTGTTAAAGCCATACTCCAACAGATAACTCCATGAACATTTATCAAATATTCAATCTTTGCAAGTATCTTCTTTGACAAACAAAGTGTTGAGATGCCAAGGCTGCCACCCTTGACTCAAGTAACTAAGATTCTCTCTGAACGAACCATATTTACCTCAACAGTTCTGAAATCTCCATTCAGATTGGATTCACCCTTAGGATTAAGAGAGATGAATCCTTCCTTGCACTTTTGGACGATGAAAATAAATCACCTCCACTTTCTTCAGGTTTGTGTTTCACAGAAACACCCTCTAGTAAGAAGAATAACTAGAAGACTCCAGATGCACGACTGAGATGCCTTTATGAGTGGACTTGAGGGAATTCTCAAGTATCTTTGACAACTTAGCTGATCAATAATTTATCAAATTCCTAGAGCAAGAACTTGATAAACCTAATCCCAACTCCCCTTCTCTTTAACTGACTTCAAGATGCACAAAGGAACCAAGCTTTCAAGTTCTAAGTCACCATAACAGGCATCTACCAACAACTCTCTCCATTCCATCACTCCCGACTTTGGAATATAGAGATGCAGATATCTTCAAATATAGAGGCCAACGATTGAGATCTTCCACCATCTGTCTTCAGTAATAACTCCAAAATCCCATAAATTCTAGAGCTCTTTCATCAGAAACATATGCAGCGGAACCACCAAGGAACAAATTCAACCTGCCCTAATAAGATGTCAGAACATCTTACAAGACACCCCAACAAGAGAACTAGCCACTTCTCATGTAGTTGTTGTAGAACCTCCTCAGAAACATGAACAACCACTGGGTTGTTACCTTCGGTCCAGAATATCCATCCCATCCATTAATACCCTTGAGTATGTCTGAGTTGATGAACTGATCTCCAAAACCCCTCCTTGTTTAAACCGCCAGAAAATATCTCCCAAAGATCTCATCCAGAAAGAGACAGGATGCCTGCTCTGATACCAATTAAAATTTCGGCATAGCAGACAACAGATGTCCTAACACATGTCAAGACACTGTTCTGCATGAATATTAAACAAGAACTGAACAACAGACTAATACCCATGATATCAGTAACTGCAGAATCATAGATGTTTCGACATCTGTTACGACATGTTTATCAAGAACACAGCAGAACTTTAAATTGCAGAATGATAAACAACATAGAATATGTTAACCCAGTTCGGTGCAAATCACCTACTCTGGGGGATACCAATCCAGGAAGAAGAATTCACTATCTGTAGTATTATTATAAAGCTAAACTCCCTCATTTACAACTTTATCTCCTAATCACAACCCAATGAACTCTTTATCAAAGACCACCATCTCTGATATGAGAACCACAACTCACTTCCTCTAATCACTACCTGTGATCACTTACAGTTACAGTCACTAGTAACTTATTCATCTCTATCAATACAGCGTTCTGTCAAGCATACTTGACCAACAATCTAACTCGGATTTGCTTCAAAGCTTCATCCAAGAACAATACACAATTCATTACCTAAAGGCTTCTGAATCTGTGTGATACCTATGCCTATCACAGTGCATCAAGCGACACAAAGGAAGACTTACAAAACCTAGAGAGCCAACGACTCTCAAAACCCTAAACCCTTATATTACATACAAGAACTAGGTTACAAAAGGTATATCAAAACCCTATATCTAAGTCCTGTTATATAGGATTCGACAGTCTTGGGCTTCATATCTTTGGTCCTTGATCCATTCCTAAAAAACGCATAAATTCTTGGGCAGATTTGTTACAGATTTAAAACCTGCTAAATCAGTGTATTAATTCAGGATGTCGTGTCTTCGGGTTGGGACATCTTCTTCGACATCTTTGTTCATGGCCAGATTTCTTCATCTTTATCAACAATATGTTTTACCAAAATTTTTTCAAATCATAGGAGCTTTCATTTAACATCTAAATCAACACTACATTATTTATCAATCAACTAACATGCAATTCACTCAATTAATCATGGATCTGACATGTTTTGTTCATCACTTCACAACAACACAGAAACAACAATTCATACCAACATTATCCATAAGAACACACATATTCTACAACAAAATAATACGTGAATTTCACATCATGCATCATACAATTCATGTTATCACAAAATTTACATCATATTCATCATTCATTCAACAAAATGGGAGAAGTTATGGAAACCTAAAGGGACTAAGGACTTCCCTCTACCCAATTCATGCAATCCACGCCATATTAGGAGTAATCCCCCATTACCTTAGATTTTCCAGCAAAATTCCTTAAAGCTCCTTGAATGGATGTTCTTCATATGCCTTAACCTTTGATTCTTCCTCTTTTCACAATAATTCGGTTTTACGTAGAAAAATCTCAAAACCCCTTTATTAACATTTTTCATTTATTCCTTAATTCACCACAATGCCATTCTCATTTCTAATTTTATTTTAATAAAAATTCCACTATTCTCTCTTATTCTCTACTACTTTTCTATTTTTCTATTTTATCCAAATTAAATAAAATATCTTTCTTCTAATTAATTAATAATAATTAATTAAATAACTCGAACTATGTACTACTAACCAAAAACATCAAATCCTATTACTAATCACCCAAACACCACGCAACGCACGGAAAATTAAATCTAAAATAATTAAATATACACAATGTCAATTAAATAAATAAATTAGAAAAACGAAATCTAAAATAAATAAATAGTTGATATTTATAAATCGACATCTTTAAAAAAAAAACAAACTAAATATTTTTTTAATTAATTATTAAATACACCGGAGAGAGTACGTGTGAACAAACATAATTTTTCTATTTGGTACATTAAAGTTATTTCTTTATTTTAATGCAAATGCAATGTACCTTTCTAAATGTGTTATATAGGACTCATGCAGGTCACATTTTCACTAAACAATAATAAAACCCTCCTAAAACGGCTTACATGGCATCATGGTCCACTGGCTTTTGTGCCTGCTTTTCTGACTGTAGATCTTGTAATTCTCACACCCTTCATGCAATTTCTTCCCTTCTATAATTGTTTATATATCTTCACTCCACAGTCCACACACATACATATATGTTTGTTTTAGAATTATAAAATCTTGAGCTTAATTTTTTATATTTTTTCATGTATAGGTTGTCTCACTTTATGGTGTCCATGTGTTGCATTCGGAAGGATAGCTGAGATTGTAGACAAAGGAACAGCTAGTAAGTGTGTGTTTTTATTATAGAGGAATTGATGAATAAAGTATAAATTTATTAATTTCTTGTTTTGTTCTGTTAATACTGCAGCTTGTTGTGTGCATGGACTACTTTACTGTCTACTTGGTGGTTTTAGTCATTTTGGATCAATCTATGCATGCATTTATCGCACTAAATTAAGGAGGGCTTTTGGAATTCATGGAAGCCAAACTTGCGATTGCATTGTTAGTTGTTGTTGCGCTCATATTTTCATTTGTCAAGAGCATCGCGAGCTTGAAGCTCGTGAATTCCAAAAGCCCTCCTTAATTTAGTGCGATAAATGCATGCATAGATTGAATAATATCGTGGAATGAATTTAAGATAATTGAATAATAGTTATTTGACTATTTAACGACATAAAACAGGTATTATGTTAGATTTATAGTTATTTATTCTTTAAGATTTAATTGTTTTATATTTATCAGTTTGTTAAATAATGTCCTATTCTTTAGGGAAGTGGAAGTGGTTGAATAGGAATAAGATTTTTTCTCTCAGTGACTCATTCCACGTTCTAGGCATGTAAAACGTGGAGTTGTGGCAACTGTTTCAGTTTTCAATTTGTAAGGCTATATAGCCACCAGTTTGCTTTTAATTAAATAAGTTATTTTCTCCAAAACTGTATAGCAGTGTTCAGTTTCAACAATTGGTATCAGAGCTCCATTATTGGGGCCTGATTCTTAGTGTGTGAGTGTAAGAGAAACACTCTGTGTGTGAGAAAACACTGTGAGTGTGAGAGAAACAGTGAAAATAGAAGAGAAACTCCCATTTTCTTTCAAGTAGAAGAATGACAGAAAATGCTAACAGTAGTTTCATGCAACCCGCGATTCCCAAGTTTGATGGTCACTATGACCATTGGGCGATGTTGATGGAAAATTTTCTCTGTTCTAAAGAATATTAGGGTCTCATTGAGAATGGAATATTGGTCGTGGCAGATGGAGTACAACCGACAGAGACACAACGTAAATTGATTGAAGAGCAGAAATTGAAGGACTTGAAGGCAAAAAATTACCTCTTTCAAGCAATTCCTCGTGATGTGCTTGAAACAATCCTTAACAAAGACACGTCTAAGGGTATATGGGATTCAATGAAGCAGAAATTCCAGGGCTCAACCCGGGTTAAAAGGGCACAATTGCAAGCTTTACGAAAGGAGTTTGAGATTCTTCATATGAAAGAAGGAGAAACAGTGAATGCTTATTTCTCTCGTACTCTAACCATTGCTAACAAAATGAAAGCTCTTGGTGAAAGTATGACTGAAACAATCATTACTGGAAAAATTTTGCGATCAATGATCTCAAAATTTGATTATGTGGTATGCTCAATTGAAGAATCCAACAACCTAGACACGATGACAATTGACGAGTTACAGAGCAGTCTTCTCGTCCATGAGCAAAGGATGAGAAGCCATGGAGAAGAAGAGCAAGTTCTAAAAATATCACATGAAGATAGAGCAGGAAGAGGAAGAGGTAGAGGTGGTCGAGGTAGAGGAAGGGGAAGACAGCCAATCAACAAAGCTGTCATTGAGTGTTTTAGATGTCACAAGTTAGGACACTATCAATATGAGTGTCCCGATTGGGAGAGAAGGGTCAACTATGCTGAATTGGAAGGGGAAGAAGAAGAAGAGCTTTTATTAATGTCCTATGTTGAACTCAAATATGCCAAAAAGGAAGAGGTGTGGTTTCTCGACTCCGGATGTAGTAATCATATGAGTGGAATCAAGGAGTGGTTCACAAACTTGGATGAAAGCTTCAGGCAATCTGTAAAACTCGGCAATGACACTAGAATGGCGGTTATGGGAAAAGGAAGTGTTCGTATGCAAGTCAATGGAGTTACTCAGGTAATTTCTGATGTTTACTACATTCCTGAGCTGAAAAATAACCTATTGAGCATAGGGCAGCTTCAAGAAAAAGGTTTAGCTATTTTGATTCAAAATGGGAAGTGTAGGGTATATCATCATACAAAAGGGTTAATTATGGAGACAGATATGAGTGGAAATAGAATATTTTTCTTGCTAGCTGGTATGATATCAAAGGAGTCTATGTGTTTCAAAACTGAATTAGAAAATGAATCTTACCTTTGGCATTGTCGGTATGGTCACTTGAGCTACAAGGGACTTAGGACACTTTTTTATAAGAAGATGGTTAAGGGGCTGCCTTCACTCAAGATTCCAAAAAGGCTATGCACAGAGTGTTTAACCGGAAAGCAACATAGAGACTCTATGCCCAAGAAGAGTTTATGGAGAGCATCAAACAAGCTACAACTTGTGCATGCAGACATATGTGGACCCATTAAACCAAATTCAAATAGAAACAAGAGGTACATTCTAAGTTTTATAGATGATTTCACTCGTAAAACTTGGATTTATTTCTTACATGAAAAATCCAAGGCTTTTGCTATGTTCAAGAATTTTAAAGTCTCTGTTGAAAAGGAGTCTGGTGAATATATCACCTCTCTAAGGACAGATAGAGGTGGTGAATTTACGTCAAATGAGTTTGAAGAATTTTGCAAAGTTCAAGGCATATCCCGACAATTGACAGCATCCTATACTCCTCAGCAAAATGGAGTTGCTGAGAGAAAAAATTGGATGATCATGAACATGGTGCGCTCTATGTTAGCAGAGAAACGGGTTCCAAAAATGTTTTGGCCGGAAGCTGTAAAATGGAGTGTGCATATCCTCAATAGATGTCCTACTGTGGCAGTGCAAAACAAAACTCCAGAAGAGGCATGGAGTGGTGTGAAGCCAACAATTGGTTACTTTCGAGTGTTTGGGTGTGTAGCTCGTGCACATATTCTAGACCAAAAAAGAAGTAAACTAGATGAAAAGAGTAAGAAATGTGTTTTGTTAGGAGTAAGTGATGAATCAAAGGCCTACAGATTATATGATCCAGTTTCGAAGAAGATAATCATCAACAAGGATGTGGTTTTTGAGGAAGATGAATGCTGGAATTGGGACAGAAGCAAAGATGAATGCAAGCTGGATGTCTTAGAGTGCGAAGATGACTTTGAGAATGACATTGAACGAGTAGGGAGCAATGAAGATGAAGGCGATGGCGATGATGTTAATACAAGAAACTCAAGTGAATCTGGTTCAACATCTAGTGAATCACATGAGACTGAACCACTAATTACTAATGAAGGGAGGGTAAGAAAACCACCGTTTTGGATGGAAGATTACGAAACTGGTGAAGGTTTATCAGATGAAGATGGCCTGAATGCAATGTTAATGCTCACTGAAAATGACCCACTTACATTTGAAGAGGCTGTCAAGAGCAAGAAATGGAGGAACACAATGACGTCAGAGATTGAGTCAATAGAAAGGAACAAGACATGGGAACTAACAGTTCTGCCCCAAG
This sequence comes from Lathyrus tuberosus, assembly GCA_022829125.1. NCBI lineage: Eukaryota > Viridiplantae > Streptophyta > Magnoliopsida > Fabales > Fabaceae > Lathyrus > Lathyrus tuberosus. Next base: position 1,998,001 of record JALAZF010000057.1, read on the forward strand.
GAGTAAATCCCATTGGAGTTAAGTGGGTTTTCAAGACTAAACTTAATGAGAATGGTGAAATAGATAAATACAAAGCAAGGCTAGTGGCAAAGGGATATGCACAACAATACGGAGTTGATTATACTGAAGTTTTTGCTCCGGTGGCCAGACTTGACACTATTCGGTTGATACTCGCTTTGGCAGCTCAAAATAGTTGGAATGTTCTTCAACTTAACGTAAAAAGTGTGTTCCTTCATGGTGAACTAAATGAAGAAGTGTTTGTGCAACAACCGCCGGGATATGAGAAGAAAGGTGAAGAAGGAAAAGTCTACAAGTTAAGAAAGGCGTTATATGGCTTGAAGCAAGCACCAAGAGCATGGTATAGCAAGATAGAGGCTTACTTTGTTCGAGAAGGCTTTGAAAGGTGTTCTTGTGAACACACATTGTTCACAAAATCAAAAGACAGAGGTAAAATTTTAATAGTGAGCCTTTATGTTGATGATTTAATATATACCAGAAATGATAAGAGTATGTGTGAAGATTTTAAAAATTCGATGATGTTGGAATTTGACATGTCGGATTTGGGGAAGATGAGATATTTTCTTGGTATTGAGGTGCAGCAAAGTTCTCGTGGAATTTTTATTTGTCAAAGAAAGTATGCTCGTGAAATTTTATCAAGGTTTGGAATGGAAGAGAGTAATTCAGTAAAGAATCCTATAGTTCCAGGCACAAGGTTGTCAAAAGATGAAGCTGGAACCAAATTTGATTAAACTTTATTCAAACAAGTTGTTGGCAGTCTAATGTACTTGACTGCTACACGACCTGATTTGATGTATGGTGTGAGTCTTATTAGTAGATTCATGTCTTGTCCAACTGAATCTCATTGGCTTGCAGCAAAAAGAATACTAAGGTATTTGCAAGGTACCATTGAGCTTGGAATTTTCTACAAGAAGGAAGGTTGCACATATTTGGTGACTTATGCTGATAGTGATTTTGCTGGTGATTTAGATGATCGGAGAAGTACTTCGGGCTTTGTTTTCTTACTTGGTTCGGGAGCAGTTTCTTGGTCTTCTAAAAAACAGCCTGTTGTGACATTGTCTACTACAGAGGCTGAGTACATAGCTGCTGCATCTTGTGCTTGTCAGTGTGTTTGGATGAGAAGGGTGTTAGAGAAACTTGGTCACAAAGAGGAGAAGAGTACTCTGATTCAGTGTGACAATAACTCTACGATAAAGCTGTCAAAGAATCCGGTCTTTCATGGTAGAAGCAAGCATATTGACACAAGGTTTCATTTCCTTAGAGATTTGACAAGAGATAATGTTGTGGAGTTGAGCTGCTGTAAATCTCAAGAACAAGTTGCTGATATCATGACAAAACCTCTCAAATTAGCACAATTTCTGAAACTTCGAAATATGCTGGGACTGGTTGAAGCTTCAGTGGTAAACTAAATGCTTGTTGCATATAGTTTAAGGGAGGGAATGTTAGATTTATAGTTATTTATTCTTTAATATTTAATTGTTTTATATTTATCAGTTTGTTAAATAATGTCCCATTCTTTAGGGAAGTGGAAGTGGTTGAATAGGAATTAGATTTTTTCTCTCAGTGACTCATTCCACGTTCTAGGCATGTAAAACGTGGAGTTGTGGCAACTGTTTCAGTTTTCAATTTGTAAGGCTATATAGCCACCAGTTTGCTTTTAATTAAATAAGCTATTCTCTCCAAAACTGTATAGCAGTGTTCAGTTTCAACAATTGAAAGAAGTCCCACATTGATCAGAAAAGGGAAGATTAAACACTTTATAAGTGGGAGAACCCACACACCTATCACCTTAAGGTTTTAGGTGAGTATGTGGTGTCTCTCTCACAAAGGTGTGTCCCAATTAAGAAATGCTCCCTCGTTGACCCCCTCGATTGTTAATGCCAACAATGGTATCATGAGCCTTTGGTTCGAGAAAGGGACCGGCTTACTTGTATCGAAACACATCCCGCAGGTGTGGGTAGAAGGTGTTCCGTTGAGTTCAACGGTGATACAAGTGTATGTGGAAGAGAGAGCTTTCACATGAGGGAGAGCATTGTGTATAAACTCACTTGAGGAGAAGTGTTGAGAATCAAGTGTGAGAAAGAAGTCCCACATTGATTAGAAAAGGGAAGATTAAACACTTTATAAGAGGGAGAACCCACACACCTATCACCTTAAGGTTTTAGGTGAGTATGTGGTGTCTCTCTCACAAAGGTATGTCCCAATTAAAAAATGCTCCCTCGTTGACCCCCTCGATTGTTAATGCCAACATATTAATTACGAGATAAATTAATCAATATTTTTAATGAAGTTTTAGATCAAATTTATTTATTTTTAAACTTTTAAAATTTTAAAAAAATTTAAGAATAATTTATGTTCAATTATATCCTAGACCTGTTTGCTGCAGGAGTTTTAAACTATAATAGCTTATAAATTATCTTCTATATGTTCAAAAATTGGCCTTGATTAACAAAATTGTAATGTTTTATTTTGGTTCTACATAGGTTGGAAAGGGCACGTGCAAATGGGTTCCCGCGGTGTGACGGCGGCTCCGGCAGTGCAAGGTGGCATGAGTCGTTAGCCCAATATACACATTTGTGTTTGTGTTTGTATTTGTATTTTGGATGTTGATGTTCTGTTCTTGGTTTGTTGTGTGATCATATTGAAAAACCATGTGTTTATGTAGTTGAGATAGTGTGATTTTCCATAATTTGTAATGATGGATGTTTTATCTTTTATAGCTTGAGTTGTTTTTTTCAGCGAGTGAAAATGAAATAAAGTGTGGTTTTTTTCATTATTTGGTACTCAGCATTAGAGGAATATAATTATTATACCATAGATCATTCAAACATTTGCTATGTGTTGTTGTTATATTATTGGCAGGGTATAAATCGTACATGTATTTATGCGTCTTTTTTTCTTTTCTCAAATAGCCAGTTTTTCAAACACTTAATATCAATATACTCATCTTTTCATCATAATTTTTTACATACCAATGTTTCAAATAAAAAAATTAGTCAATTTTCATAATTGACATTTGCCCTTATACTTATATAGGGGTGCCAATTAAATAGGAATTCTATATTTTTTTGAATTTTATTTACATTTCTTGTGGATTTTCTAATTATTTAAACTTTCATGTGGATTTTACTACATAAAATTATATTTGATCTTTATGAGAAAATTCGTAAACATAAATAAAATTAAAAATATTGAGGCGACAATTCAATAGGCGCGCTTTTATTGCAGTTTTTCTCGCATATTGTTGGATGCAGAATATGGCAAGCAAGCAAAAGCATTTATTTTCGGAAAGAATTCCCTCCGGAATTTATGTCGTGTCCACAGAGATCGGTTCGAGGGAAAGAATGTCATTCGACAATCTCTCGCGTTTATGAGTTTGGATTAAAATAGTTTCAAACAAGAAAACAGAAAAGTAAATATTAAAACAAAAAGAACTTCATTCTTCAACAAGAAAAACTCGTCCGGCAATGCATACAAATCACTCCTCACAAACTTAAACTTACCGACCAGTTATACTCCACCTACAATACTCATCAATATCACCCAGCATCGCTCACAACACAGGTTATGTCTAACGCAAAGTTGAGAAAACAACCGTGTTACTCTCTTCGTCACTCTCGCGAGTGAAGCCTCGAAACACGGAAGACATTTAGCTTCGACGCCTATTGAAGATTGTTAGCCCTAAATCTATCTCTAGAATCCAGAAACTAACAGACAATCATCCCTAATCGAAGTTTGCGACGGTTATCTCTAACGCACCCCAAACCCCGCGCATAAAGCAAAAATCAAAGACAATCACCAATAAAGATTTGTAAAGCAAGTTTTATACAACGCCATGGGCGACAAATATACATGAGATCATAGTCAATACATACACACAACCCAACAAGAAAGAATACACAAAGAGGAAGAGAAATGAACCAAACCCTTCACGGATTGTCGGAGCCGATCGATGAGAAATCCACCTCGGATCATCCACATGCAAGCTTCCATGTTGTTTTCTAAGCTAATCTACTAAAAAAATGAAGTTTGATGGAGTTGGAGCAAGAATCCCCAAAACCATAACATAAAAAATGATGAAAAATGGCTAAAATAGGCAATTCTGACTTTCCAGGTTCGCCTAGCGAGTCCCCGTTCGCTAGGCGAACGTAAACCGCCTTTCTGTTGAGTTTTTTCACGATTCTGGAACTTTTCGTTCGCCCCGGTTCGCCTAGCGAACAAGCTAGCGAGTGTTCGCTACGGGGGCTCGCCTAGCGAGTATGACAGAAAACCAGAATTTGTTTTCTTCATAACTCTTGAACCGTAACTCCGATTGACGCACGGTTTGAAGCGTTGGAAAGCTTATTCAATGCTCTTTATGAATATGGAAATATCCCATTGCTGGAACACCTACAAAAATAAATGAAAATCGATTAAACTCAATGATATTTACACGGTAACGCACTATACACCGAAAACGTAAAGTAATCGTATTTACAAACAAATTGGGTTTTATTCGCACGATATTTACCAAAAAGAATCGATAAGTGCAACAAAACATATATACAAAAATAGGTACAATTTGCACTTATCAAACTCTCCCCAACTTACCTACTTGTTTGTCCACAAACAAAAATCAAACAAACTTGAAAATGCAAAAGCGATATCAAAAAAAAAAGACGAATCAACAGGTTTTGAAAAACGGAAACGAATGAATGGTTCAAATGACAACGGTACACACAAAAAGTAAATACTTACCACTAAACTGCAACGATAACATAGTCACGAAACAAAAGCAAAGTACAAAAGTCATGCCAAAAATTCTAAAACAACACAAGTTCAAATGTGAATCACACCTAGAAAAAACAATCATCGGTAGATGAAAAACACAAAATGAGGTTCTTTCACTCACACAACAATCTTGCAAACAAAAGACTAAATTATGCATACATCCAAAAATCATATTGAAGATACAAATGCAAGAATCACAAGGGCTTTTCAAGGTTGTAGCGTGGTCGGGTAAACAAACAAGGGGCAATTCCTAAAGCTAATCGAAACAAAAACTTGCCTAAACCTAAGGGAGTGATCAACTCATAAAAGTTCAAACACAAAATTTCAATCAAACTTCTTCTTTCATCCCGAGTGTTACACACAACACAATACTTATTTAGCACAATTATTGCAACTCTTTTTGTTTCCTTTTTCAAGGATTTTTCTTTTTTCTTTCTTTTTCACTTTTTTCTTTTCTTTTTTTTTTTCATATTTTTCTCTTTTTTCTTTTCTTTTTCAATCCTCATAGAATCCAACCAATGAGTAAACAACCATTCTCTCCCCAACTTGAATTCAACCGCACCATCATGTGAATACTCCCTACTTTCTAAGGCAAGGAAAAAATCCATACAACAACACAAAGTTGAGGTCCAAGAACAAAATAATCAATCAAAATCCATACAAAAAGTAAATTTGACACTCATAGACAAGCATCAAACTCAAACAACATAGATAATGACCAAAGGCTCAAAGGGGTTACAAATGATCACACACTCACAAGGTGAATTGACTATTTGGCTAAGGTAGTTGTGCTCAAAATGAAACAATTGCCTTGATCCTTTTCATGCATTCATATAATCAACACAAATAAAAGATTCAACATAATAAAATCCAGTTATAACAAGAATGTTGGTTCTCCGCGCATATATGAACAATGGAAAGCCACCTCACAAAAAGGTTGGGAACTAAAGTGATTCACAATAGAACAAGTATACAAAAGAAAGGATGGCATGGAAGTTTGTAAAATGCCTAAGTATCATGAATATGCTAAAGTATAGAAAGCGATAAATACATACCTCAGACGTGTACAAAACTTAAAAAAATCATTACCATACATCCGCAAGTTGAAACGAACCAACTTGGAAAATCACAACAGCATCCTCAAGTAAGTCAATCAAAATCTGTGAGCAAACAACAACCAAAATCTTAGCAGCCTTCGGCTAGCGAAGGAATCATTCGCCTAGCGAAGGAATCATTCGCGACGCGAGCCTTCGCTACATCCTTCGCCCCAGCGAAGTTTGGGTGTTTTCAAAAGTGAAAGTTTCTGCCACCCCCTCGCTGGCACCTTCGCCTCGCGAACACATCAGCGAGCATTCGCTGGCTCCCTCGCCCAGCGAATTTACCCAGTTTTCCTACTGAAGGTTTTTTTTTTTACTTTCTGCCACTCCCTCGCTGGCACCTTCGCCAACGTTCGCGAGGCGAACCTTCGCTGGTGACTTCGCCAGAACTCGCTTAGCGAGAACAAGAATTATTAATATAAACAAACGAAAAGAAAGGGAGAAATTTCATTAAACAAGTTGTAAAGTGAAGATTTGAGAAGTTTACGAAAAATCCGAGTACAACTTGTTTAATGAAAGTTCACCACACAACCAAAGAAAATAATACAACATGCTTGTTTTACGTCGTAAGCTCGACGCCTTTACATTGCTTAGCTAGCAAACTCACTTCCTTCATGCCATAGTGATGCCTCACCGCGCAAACCTAAAGTAAGTGTCCTAACCAAACATATGAACAAACGGTTACGGGAACAAAATGTATACAACACTTGAACAAACATAATGGAAATAGACAATATATACGATATATACAAAACTCAAAAACAAAGAAACTATCGCAATGCGATTCAATATCAAAACCAATCCCCGGCAACGGCGCCATTTTGTTGGATGTAGAATAGGGCAAGCAAGCAAAAACATTTATTTTTGGAAAGAATTCCCTCCGGGATTTATGTCGTGTCCACAGAGATCGGTTCGAGGGAAAGAATGCCATTCGACAATCTCTCGCGTTTATGAGTTTGGATTAAAATAGTTTCAAACAAGAAAACAAAAAAGTAAATATTAAAACAAAAAGAACTTCATTCTTCAACAAGAAAAACTCGTCCGGCAATGCATACAAATCACTCCTCACAAACTTAAACTTACCGACCAGTTATACTCCACCTACAATACTCATCAATATCACCCAACATCGCTCACAACACAGGTTATGTCTAACGCAAAGTTGAGAAAACAACCGTGTTACTCTCTTCGTCACTCTCGCGAGCGAAGCCTCGAAACACGGAAGACATTTAGCTTCGACGCCTATTGAATATTATTAGCCCTAAATCTATCTCTAGAATCCAGAAACTAACAGACAATCATCCCTAATCGAAGTTTGCGACGGTTATCTCTAACGCACCCCAAACCCCGCGCATAAAGCAAAAATCAAAGACAATCACCAATAAAGATTTGTAAAGCAAGTTTTATACAACGCCATGGGCGACAAATATACATGAGATCATAGTCAATACATACACACAACCCAACAAGAAAGAATACACAAAGAGGAAGAGAAATGAACCAAACACTTCACGAATTGTCGGAGCCGATCGATGAGAAATCCACCTCGGATCATCCACATGCAAGATTCCATGTTGTTTTCTAAGCTAATCTACTAAAAAAATGAAGTTTGATGGAGTTGGAGCAAGAATCCCCAAAACCATAACATAAAAAATGATGAAAAATGGCTAAAATAGGCAATTCTGACTTTCCAGGTTCGCCTAGCGAGTCCCCGTTCGCTAGGCGAACGTAAACCGCCTTTCTGTTGAGTTTTTTCATGATTCTGGAACTTTTCGTTCGCCCCGGTTCGCCTAGCGAACAAGCTAGCGAGTGTTCGCTACGGGGGCTCGCCTAGCGAGTATGACAGAAAACCAGAATTTGTTTTCTTCATAACTCTTGAACCGTAACTCCGATTGACGCACGGTTTGAAGCGTTGGAAAGCTTATTCAATGCTCTTTATGAATATGAAAATATCCCATTGCTGGAACACCTAAAAAAATAAATGAAAATCGATTAAACTCAATGATATTTACACGGTAGCGCACTATACACCGAAAACGTAAAGTAATCGTATTTACAAACAAATTGGGTTTTATTCGCACGATATTTACCAAAAAGAATCGATAAGTGCAACAAAACATATATACAAAAATAGGTACAATTTGCACTTATCACATATCTAATGTTTCAGGCAGATTTTTCTGCAGGTAATTAAAAATACCACTATGCTCATATTAATAATTTCTTCAAAAAAGACAGCTCTGACATTGAGAAGGAACTAAAGGAGGCAGTTGAAATAGCGAAATCTACAGTGTCGTGGTATCCTGATTATATCAACTACCTCGACGCTTGTGGCTTGCCTCCTGACCTGACCTATCAACAGAAAAAGTGATTTTTCCATGATCTTAAACAATATTATTGAGATGACCCTCTGTAATACCCCAAAATTTGCTCTCTTTTGGCATCCTAGCATAGCATTATCATATATCATATCATATCCATCTCATTAGCATTGCATTGCATCTTTAACATAGAAAAATGAAGCATATCATCCCTCTTACCATCAAGGCATGTGATCAGGGGAAAGGTGGACAATCAAGGAATTATTCAAGGCACAAAAGGTCAAACAAGTTGCCTCAAGGAAAGCTAAGAGGTCTTTCATGTCTCATACTACCTCAATTGATTATCCAAAACATCAAGAAAGTGAGGTTCAATAAGAGATTGAAACACTACATCTTTCACTATGCAAGAGATCCAAAAATGAAGGAAAACCCTCAAAAGAGATGGTTCATTGGTTCAATATCACCCTCAAGTGGCATATATCATCATCCTTTAAGAGGATACACAACATATTCTGAGGAATTTGAAATTGAAGACTGCACATTTTTCCCCTTAGGAGGTGGGTACCAAAATTAGGGTTTCCAATTAAATCAAGGTATCTTTGATTTTTTGGACAAAACTTGATGTCATGGTATTCTACATGTCCTTAAGTGTATGTGTGTGGAAAATTGCCTCTCAATTGGTTTTGGAAGTGGTTTAATTGGAAGAAAGATAAAAAATCAGGAAAATTGGGGCAAAGTCAAATAATCAGAGGAAAAAGTCAACTCTTGACTTTTTTAGGCCAAATTCATGAAATTCATGTTATATGTGACCAATGTACAAAATTTGATCAAGAAACTCCAAAGGGATCATGAAAAAATCAAGATTTGAAAAGTTGCCATTTTTGGAAGAAATAGGGTTTCTAAAAATAGTAATTTTAGGCCATTTTGCATCAGACTTTGAACCAAGGCCATTCAAAATTGAAGCATCAAATGAAAATTCCACTCGGATACAACAAAAGATCTTGTTTTAAGCTTCAAATCCATGTGTGGAACATCCCCATTGGATAAGAATTGAGAGAGTTATGGATGATCAAAGTTGAGGAAAACTTGGGCAAGAATACAAGTCAGCTTGGGCAAGTTTCAGGTCACGCGCAGTCATTTTCACAAACATGTGGTGGGCCAAATGTTTTGATCAATTACTCATGGTTAGAGGCCTCAAATGAAAAATCTTTCAACATGAAAGTTGTTCCTCTATGTGAGATCTTCAAAATTGGTGTTCATGATTTTTTCATTTGATCAAAGGTTAAGAAGTTATGTTGAGTCCAATTTGCTATGATCATGCTGAAAACCCAGGTGCCAAGATGCCTTGCCAGCCAACCCCTTTCCTCGCCCATAACCAGTTCCTATACCTTTGTGTTTCAAGTCATTTTTCAACCTATTCCAAGCCTCATTTCAATTCAAGTTTCATACCAAACATGTCCTCTTACATCTCCTCTTTCAAATGAATCCAAAAACTCACCAAACCATCCATTGAGTAGAGAGAAAAACATCATCAAATCACCCTATATTCCACTGATGCATTGATGGCTTTGATGCACAATTTGGTTCAGACATCCATCAAATGATTCTTTCCCTTATTTGAACACACCATTGCCATTACAAACATTTGCTATAGCACGTGCCTTGCATGAAAGTGGAAAGAACAAACTTGCTGAGCAAGTTTCTAATACGCCAGCTGTGCCATTGCAAGTTCATTTTCATCTCCACCATAGTTCTCCATGAACCAGCTGCACCATATCATTGCTCTCCCTAACTAACTTGACTCAGTTAGTTAGGGATGACTCACCTAAACCACCATGACTCAGTTAACCAACTCAGGTTAACCATGGTTAGAGCACACTATAAATCAAAACCTCATTCTCAAAATTCATTTCAACATTCATTTCTCACACTTTCACTCAGAAACTCTCTCTTCTTCTCTCTCAATCTCACCATTGCCATTGATTTTCGAAGCTCACTTTGTTCAATTCTCTCCAAAACTCTCTCTGATTATCTCTCCAGTTCTCAACATAGCAACTAGTTTTGAAGCTTGGATTTCAATTCTTCTCCACTGAATCATCATCAATTTCTTCATCTAAGCCTTTATTTGGCAAAGAGTAGCTCAAAAAGGAAGCAGAATCTCTGGTTTTCTGAAGAACATCTCAAGGTCACAAATCTTCAGGTACGAATTTCCACCATTATAGATATGATTTGAAGATGTTATCAGGTTCTTGAAGCTTCTTATAAGCTCAAGAACTTGTCTGGCTAGTTGATAGGCCTTTAGAGGCATAGTTGAAAAGTTAGGGCAAATCTTCTTCTGTTCGATTCTCTCATTTCATGAACACTTTGTGCATTTTATCACTGGATCCGTGCTCTCCATTACTTCCTCTTCATTTTGGTATAATATTTATGAAATTCTGGGAAACATGAAGTTGCAGACAGTGGTTGTTGACCGGAGAAGGTGACCGGAGGTCCCTCTCCGACCGGTGGTCATTATTCTAGGGTTTTTTCTCAGGTTTTAATCATGACCGTTGGATGAGCATGATCTGATGGCCAGAAACGTGCCAGCACATTAAAATGCACATGCACCTCACGTGTTTTATTTCTGATCTCACTTAATCAATGTGTGGTGCAGTGCATAGTAGTGTGTGTGGTTCTTCACGTGTGTGTTTTGGATTTGTGTACTTTGACTTTGGTGTTGAACTGACTTGATCCAATAACGTGGATTGCTTGACTTTTGTTTGACTGAGTGTGCACCATTGTTGGTATGGATTGCGTGTAATTGGACCTTGGACTACATTGCTGTTTGCACCCCATGTTTTAAAGCCCAAACCAATTTGAACTGTTGGATTACTATGCATGCACCCCCTCTCTTATTTTCATTTCCTTTTATTTTCTCCATTTTATACAAGTTTCCTTTTAATTTTTAAAAATACTAAAAATCATTAGGAAATTCTAGAAAAATTCATGTGTGTTATCAAGACATTTAGGAAATTTTTGATATTTTTATTTCATGATTTTATGACATTTTTGCCCCTGTTTCATGTTTTTCTTTGAATTTCCATTTGTATGCATTCCAAATGTGATACATGAATTTGTATAATTGTTTTCTTGCTCATTATAAATGGTTTTGACATGATTCTTTTTGCATTGATTCACTAATACATTGAAGCATGTTAGTTGATTTTTTTTTTTTTTAGATCATTTTATGACATGTTTTGATGCTTATCTTTGCACCACTTTGCATGATGTTTCAACTTGACCTAATTGCATTGTTTAAAGTCATTTTGCCTTGAATTTTTACATGCTATATTGATGTATGACTCACTTCTGACTTAGGCATTCCAATACCATGCTTGCATAATTTTCATAAGTCCATTTGATTTTTGTTTGATGCATTACATTTGAAGCATAATACTATGTCATACCATTTTAACTTTAGTGCATGTTTGCATGATTTCTTTGGTGCATATTTGAATGATCATTTGCATATTGCATGAGCTATTCATATGATATTATAGGTCATTGGTACACATTATAGGTCATCTTTACATGTTCATTTCAATTTGAACTTTGTGCATCCTTAACATGTATTGTGTGCATTTTCCTTTTGAACTTCCACTTCACTTCTTCTTCTATTACTTCTTGAATGTCTTGATGTTGATTCATGAGTGCTTTGAGATGTTTTTAAACCATTTTTTCATTTGGTTTCAATTCTGATTGTTGGATTACATGTTCCATTTATACATGTTCTTTTCATTTCTTTTCATCTTTCATCTATCCTTTCTTATGGTAACATGTTTGAATGTTAATGGATGGTGATTGTTGTTTACTCATTTGAACTTTTATGATGATATTCACTTGTTGTCCATATAATGCACATTCTGGTTGTGATATTAAGATTTGATTCTTCATCTTTTTCTTTTGCACTTTATTGTGCATTAAGTGTTTTTTACTTCTTATACATGTTTTCATGTTTACTAACCATGTAGGGGCTTTGGTAAGTTAACATTAAGTGTGGATAAGGAATCCACATTCAAACCTCTCTCCTTTCATTTCTCTTACAATTCAATCTTGTGTTTTGTTAAGCACTTATGTGCTTTCTTTGATTCACTCATTACTTTCCCTTTTTGAGTTACAATTCATCTTCTACTTTAGAAGTGAATTGTTTAATTCATTCCTTCTTTAGACTTTAGGTTTTGCAACCTCACAGACCTTTAGGATCACTCCCTTAACTAATCAATTAGGATTGAGTCTTAGTTCACATAGATTTTACCTTTCTTCTCTCTTGAGTCTTTCATCTTCTCATCTCAAAGAAAATTCAAAATATCTAATAAAGGCAGGCATTTATTACATTTAGGCCTTTCATATAAAGAAAAGATTATAAAGGGGTATTCTCTTATAATCTTAGAATGTATAGCATATGGCCCATCTTGGGTCAATGTGTTAAACATTTGATCTTGTATGAGGGACTTAAATGCAATACTTGTTGAAGGTACAAATAATAAAACACTTCTTCATTTCATAATCAACAAAAACACTTAATAAACACAAGTATGCTAGTGTGTTTGAACCTTGACAATTGGAACTAAGTGTGGGGGTCTTCTTCACTCTTAGTATATTTTCTTACTCATTCCATCTTGGAATGTGAGAATGTATACATTCCAATGACTAAGATTTAGATACACTATCATATGCAAACAAATAAAATGATAAAACTCTTAAAAGACAAAAACAAATAATAACGTCTTTCCTTCGGGAATTCTTTCCTCATCTCCTTCATTCATTCCTTAAGGATGCATCATTTCCGTTCTACCGCAAACAGGTAACGCCTAAGTCTCCCTACAGCGAGCTGCAACACCTAAACTGCTAGAACGTGAACGCTGACGTATTCCACTAAAAAACACAAACAATCCATCCCTAGTGAGGGGAACTACGTCGCTCTGATTCTCATGCTCCCGATGAGATACGTAGGCAGTGGGGTAGGGCCCATTCGAGCACTTCTTTTATTTTCCCTACATTTGTTTCTCTTTCTCTCTCCTTTCTTTTTTCATTCCTTTTCCAGTTCCTTTTCCAGTATCCTTTCTTTACACCCTTTGATTGAAGCAGCAAGCGTGGATCCCATTGGGTACGATGGACGCGTGGGGGTGCTAATACCTTCCTCTCGCGTAACTGACTCCCGAACTCAGTTCTCTTGGTCACAAGACCATGCTTTTCCTTTCCTTCAGGTTTATGCAGTGTTTCCTTTCCCTCTCTTGGGATAAATACACATTGCTGGCTACTCTGTTTCGGTGCCACTTTCGCGTTTGTACTTGGATGAAAATCTCGGGAGCGACAGCTGGCGACTCTGCTGGGGACAGGTTGACCTATTGCTGGTCCATCCCTAAGCGAGTCAATCCTAGCGCTTGTTTGCTTTTCTTTCATTGGGTGTTTACTGTTATTTTGTATTTGTTGTTTACTGTATTTTATTACTTGTACCATATTTACAGCATGTTAGCATTTACATTTCATATATTATACTGTGTTGCACTGTTCTGTCTGTTTGGCGGGATGGGATTTCTGAGAGATGAGCCCAGTACACAGGCTCGAGTATACACTTAGATTTAGAGTGGAGAGTAGTGGGACCTACGTGCCATCTGTGTACATTGGGTAATCACGAAATTCACAGCTAGACGAGGCTATCTTGGGACCCATCATGGCGTGCGCATCTTGCGTATTCCATGATGTCGATCTAGAGAGTTGTCGACTCTAGTGACTGATCATGAGGACCTTAGTGGAAATATCTCTCTTTAGCGGTGACAGTGGCAGACCACATTTTGTGGCAAACCCACTCGCACCCGAGGGCCCACTTTGGAACTTGCATAGGATGACCTTTATTTTCTAAGGTGAGTCAGTGGACGACCTCTTTGATTGGCATAGCATTGTATCCTACGGGCTGAATGTGCTATCGCTTCTCAAACCTCCGAAGCTGACAAGCCTTGTTTTCTAGGAACCACATGTGAGTATGGGTGGTACGTTTACAGGTTTGCAGGTAACCTAGCCTCCTACATACCTTACTTGTGATTCTATGATTGTTACAGACAATGTATCCTATGACAGTGGTTTTGAGTATTTATCTCAGAAATATGGCCAGATTCAGTACAGAGACACAGTGCACATAGTTCAACACAGACACAGACACCTGGATACCTGATCACATGCCTTTTGTATTTGCATACTCATATCATAACAGGTTATGTTTGTCATTTTCAGGTACCTACCATATTGTCTGATTCCAATCATGAGTTTCCAAGAAGTTGAGGTTAAAAGGAAGAATAATATGTCATATAAATTCCCTGACCCTAAGCTAGATTCATTGAACAAGATGATAGGCATGGCTGGTTCTGGTGTTCTCAGCACTTTTCAGAGGGAGTATGGAAAGCTGATTAAAATGGTATGTGCATTCACAAAGTATGAGAAGGATGGGTTGCACACTTTCTTACAGTTCTATGAACCGTCAATGAGATGTTTCCTGTTCCCTGACTACATTTTGATGCCCACTTTGGAGGAATTCTCATTTATTTTGGGAATTCCAGTCACGTCTTCTATACCGTATTTTTCTGAAGATGCTCTTACCCCCAAAGTAATTGCTGTTGTTCTACATCTGGACTTGTCTGTTGTGAAAAGTGGCCTGAGTAAGCTTAAAGAAGATGAAGGATTTCATTTGGAGTTTCTTTTCCAACAAGCTCAGGAAGCTGCCAAGGCTAAAAACTGGACCACTTACAATGTTGTGGTAGCTCTTTGTATCTATGGTTTGGTGCTTTTCCCCGGTCAACCTGACTTTGTTGATATGCAGGCGATGAAAGTGTTCGTTTCGAAGAATCCGATTCCTACCCTGCTAGGGGATTTTTATTACTCAGTACACTACAAAAATGAGAAGGGAAGAGGAAGTCTGGTTAGTTACTGTACCCAATTGTTATGTCATTGGCTCTTCAAACATTTACCTCGAACTGGTGCTTTCGTAGAAACTATTGAGACAATGAAATGGTCCAAGAGATTGATAGGTTTGACTGCCAGTAACATCATCTGGTTTGATCCCAAATTGCTGACGATAGAGCTTACTGTTAAATGTGGAAGCTTTCCGAACGTGCCTCTACTTGGAAGAAGAGGTGGGATTAATTACAACCCGGTGTTGGCTGTTAGACAATTTGGTTATGCTTCAAGAAATCCTCCTGCTGATGAAGAGATTAGTGCTTCTCTGTTTTTCGTGGGAACCAAGAATGAAAGAGTGCCAGAAGTAATAAATGCCTGGAAATTTAGGCAAAGAGCGGGAAAGTTGATTTTTGGCAAAGGAGATTGTAGATCATACCCTGATTACGATGCTTGGATTAAGATGAAAGTCAAAGAGCTGTTGCTACCCTTTTCAAGAGAGATTCTCTTATGTCCAAATCAACACTCCATGGTACCGGATGAAAAGTGCGAGAAATGGAAGAAAATGGTTAGAGAGCTGCAGATAGAGAACTCTGGGATGAGCAGATGTCTTCAGAAAGCTTTGGCCGACAACAAAGATTTGGAGAAGAGAGCATTGAAAGCGGAGAAAATCTTGGCGGACAAAGAAGAAGATTTTGATGATAGAGCTTGGTACTTCCGGAAGCTTACTTTGGGAGCAGATGATACTAGTCAGGCTCACAAGACTACAAAGCAGGCTTTAGCCTGAAGCAGAGATTCATTAGCTAAACTTCGTCAAGCTTGGGATGAGGTCAGTGTCGCTCCCGGGATTTTCATCCTAGTACAAACGCGAAAGTGGCACCGAACAGAGTCGCTAGCAATGTGTATTTATCCCAAGAGAGGGAAAGGAAACACCGCATAAACCTGAGAGAAAGGAAAGAGCACGGTCTTACGACCAAGAGAAATGGGTTCGGGAGTCGGTTACGCGAGAGGAAGGTATTAGCACCCCCACGCGTCCATCGTACCCGATGGGATCCACGCTTGCTTGCTTCAATCAAAGGGTGTAGAAAACTGGAGCTCCGCTGCTACTGGAAAGGAAAAGGAACGAGAACGGAAAGAAACGAAGAAACAAATGTAGGGAAAATAAAAGAAGTGCTCGCATGGGCCCTACCCCACTGCCTACGTATCTCATCGGGAGCATGAGAATCAGAGCGACGTAGTTCCCCTCACTAGGGATGGATTGTTTGTGTTTTTTAAGGAACGACTAATATTCTAGCTCAGGTGTTGCAGGCTCGCCGGTCCGAGTGCGTTACCATCTTGCAAGAGAACGAGTAGAAGCGCGTTCGTACGCTAAGAGTGAATGAGGTGAGAAAAGAATTCCCGAAGGAAAGACGTTATTGTTTGTTTTTGTCTTTTAGAAAGAAGTGTTTTGTTATTTGTTTGCATATGATAGTGTATCTGAATCTTAGTCATTGGAATGTGTACATTCTCACATTCCAAGATGGAATGAGTAAGAAAGCACACTAAGGGTGAAGAAGACCCCCACACTTAGTTCCAATTGTCAAGGTTCAAACACACTAGCATACTTGTGTTTATTAAGTGTTTTTGTTAATTATGAAATGAAGAAGTGTTTTTCATTTGTACCTTCAACAAGTATTGCATTTAAGTCCATCATACAAGATCAAATGTATAACACATTGACCCAAGATGGGCTATATGCTACACATTCTAAGATTATAAGATTAGACCCCTTATAATCTTTTCTTTATATGAAAGGCCTAAATGCAATAAATGCCTACCTTTATTACATGTTTTGAATTTTCTTTGAGATGAGAAGAGAGACTCAAGAGAGAAAAAAAAGTAAAAATCTATGTGGACTAAGACTCAATCCTAATTGAAGATTAAAGGGAGTGATCCTAATGGTTTGTGAGGTTTCAACCTAAAGTCTAAAGAAAGAATGAATTAAACAATTCACTTCTAAAGTAGAAGATGAATTGTAATTCAAAAAGGGGAAGTGATGAGTTATTAAAAGAAAGCACATAAGTGCTTAACAAAACACAAAATGGAATTGTAAAAGAGATGAAAGGAAAGAAGTTAGAATGTGGATTCCTTATCCACACTCAATTGAAACTTACCAAAGCCCCTACATGGTTAGTAAACATGTGTAAGAAATATAGGGAGTAAAAGAACATTTATGCACCATAAAGCTCAAAAGAATTAGATGAGAAATCAAATTCTAAGGTCACAACCAGAATGTACATCACATGGTAAACAAATGATCATTATCATGCAAGTCCAAGTGGATAGGCAACAAACATCATCCATGGCATTAGAACATGCCACCATAAGAAAAGGGAGAATGAAAGATGAAAGGAAAAAGAAGAAATGTGCATAAATGGAACATGTAATCCATGGATCAGAATTGAAATGAAATGAAAAATGATTTCACAAACATCTCACAAGTATTTATGCATGACACATCAAAACATTTAAGAAGTGATAGAAGAAGTAGAATTGAAATGGAAGTTCCAAACAAAGGAAAGAGCAAACACAACATGTTAAAGGTGCACAAGGTTCAAATGATAACCAACATGCAAAGATGACATATAATATGTACCAATGACCTATAATGTCAAGAGTGTAGTTCACAAAATAGGCAAATGATCATGCAAGTATGTCCAAAAGAAATCATGTAAACATGCACAAAGACTACAATGATGTGACATGTTATAATGCTTTATATGAAATGCATCAAACAAAAATCAAATGGCCTCATGAAAATTATGAAAACATGGTATTGAAGTTCACTAATCAAAGATGAATCACATATCAAAGTAGCATGCAAGGAACCAAGGCAAAAATGATGTCAAACAATGCACTTAGGTCAAGTAGACATATCATACAAAGTAGCACAAAAATGAACATCAAACATGCCATAAACTGACCTAAAAAAATCAAATAAAAATCACTTAACACACCTCAAGATGATAATGACTCAATACAAAAAGAAGAGCATCAAAACAATTTTTAATGATTGAGAACAAAAATGCACAAATTTATGTATCACAATAAGCATGCATACAAATAAAAATCAAAGAAAATTATGGAACAGGGGCAAAAATGTAATAAAATCAAGAAATAAAATCATGAACAATTTTATAAATGTTTTAATGATGCTCATGAATTTTTATGGAATTTTATGAGGCTATTTAGTATTTTTAAAAATTAAAAAGCAAACGTGTAGAAAAATGGAAAAATAAAATGCAATGCAAAAAGGAATGGGGGTGCATGACTAGTAATTAATCAGTTCAAATTACATTGGGCCTTAAACAAGGGAGGTGCGAATATCAAATTGGTCTAGGTCCTAGTCTGCGCAATCCACACTAATTAACATGCACTCTCAGTCAACACAAGTCAAAGTCACTACAACCATTGGATGAAGTCAAGTCATACACACAATCAAAGTATGCTAATCTAACGCCTATACATGCACGACCACACTTCATACCGTGTACCACGCCACACGAATTTTAAAAATAAAATCAGAATGAGCACATGAGAAGCACGTGCATTTTAATGCGTTGGCGCGTCCTGAACCACACGATGATGAAAAATGGACGGACAGGATCAAAACTAGCATAAAACCCTAGCATTCAAGATCACCGGCCGGAGATGACCTCCGGTCATCTTCTCCGGCAAACCACCACCGTCTGCAACCTCAAATCTTCCAGAATTCCACAAACGATATACCAAAATGAAGAGGAAGTAATGTAGAGTATGAATCCAGTGATAAAACATACAAAATGTTCATGAAATGAGAGAATCGAGCAGAAGAAAATTTGCCCTAACATTTCAACTATGCCTCTAAAGGCCTATCAACTAGCCAGACAAGTTCTTGAGCTTATAGGAAGCATCAAGAACCTGAAAATTTCTTCACATCAAGCCTATAATGGTGGAAATTCTTACCTAGAGATTTGAGACCTTGAGATATTCCTCAGAAAACCAGAGGTGCTGCTTCCTCCTTGAGCTACTCTTGGCCAAATAAAGGCTTAGAGGAAGAGATTGATGATGATTCAGTGGAGAAGAGATTGAAACCGAGCCTCAAACAAGTAGCACTGTGGAGAAGTTGAGAGAGAATCAAGGAAGATTTAGGAGGAGGATGAACAATGTGAGCTCGAGAATTCTTTGCAATGATGAGAGTGAGAGTAAAGCAGAGAGAGTTTTTTGGAGAGAATGTGGAAAAATGAAGCTAGAAACTGAGATTTGTGAGTGATATCTTGATTTATAGTAGAGTTTAACCATGGTTTAATGAGTCAGTTAAGGTGAGTTAAAGTGGTTAAACTGAGTCCATCCTAACTAACTGAGCCAAGTTAGTTAGGGGACGAGTTATGCTATGGCTATGATGTTATGGTGATGACCTATGGTGTGTTAAGGTGGAGCAGCAAGAGAAACGAATGGCCAAGGCTGTTGCATTAGAAACTTGCTCAGCAAGCTTGTTTTTTCTATTTCCATGCAAAGCACGTGCTAGTGTATGAGATTTATGTCATGTGTGTTTGGTTTAAAGAGGAAAGCTGAGGTTAAGAAGTGTTTGTGGTGTGTGTGAACCAAAATCGTGCACCAGTCTGTCAATGCATCAGTATCAACATGAGGTGGTTTGAGGAAGTTTTTCTCTCTACTCAATGAATGAATTGGTGTGTTTTAGGAGTCATTGGAAAGAGGAGATGTAATGCTACATGTTTGGTATGAAAAATGAAATGAAATGATGCTCGGAAGAGGTTGGAAAATGACTTATAACACATAGGTTTGGAACTGGT
Organism: Lathyrus tuberosus; assembly: GCA_022829125.1. Classification (NCBI taxonomy): domain Eukaryota; kingdom Viridiplantae; phylum Streptophyta; class Magnoliopsida; order Fabales; family Fabaceae; genus Lathyrus; species Lathyrus tuberosus. Next base: position 2,017,966 of record JALAZF010000057.1, read on the forward strand.
ATGAGGGCGTGGCAAAGGTTGGTTGACAAGGTAACATGGCCCCTAGGTTTTCAGCATGATCAAAGCACATTGGACTCAACATAACTTCTTGACCTTTGATCAAATGAAAAAAACATGAACACCAATCTTAAAAATATCACATAGAGGAACAACTTTCATGTTGAAAGATTTTTCATTTGAGGCCTTTAACCATGAGAAAAATGAGTGGACATTTGGCCCACCACATGTTTGTAAAAATGACTGCGCGCGTGCCCTGAAAATCTTGGTCATGACCTAGTTTTGAACCTACTTTGCTCAAACTTTGATCAATCATATCTCACTCAATTTTTATCCAATGGAGATGTTCCACACATGGATTTGAAGCTTGAAACAAGATCTTTTGTTATGGCCGAGTGGAATTTTCATTTGATGCCCCAATTTTAAATGGCCTTGGCTCAAACTCTGATGCAAAATGGCCAAAACTTGCTATATTTAGTAACCCTTCTTCATCCAAAAATGGCAACTTTCCACATCTTGATTTTTTCATGATTCCTTTGGAGTTTCTTGACCAAATTTTGTACATTGGACATATGTAACATGAATTTTATGGATTTGGCCTCAAAAAGTCAAGAGTTGACTTTTTCCTCTGATTATTTGACTTGGCCCCAATTTTCCTGATTTCTGATCTTTCTTCCAATTGAACCACTTCTAAAACCAATTGAGAGGCAATTTTCCATACACATACACTTAAGAACATGTAGGACACCATGACATCAAGTTTTGTCCAAGAAATCAAAGATTCCCTGATTTAATGGGAAACCCTAGCTTTGGTGCCCACCTCCTAGGAGAAAAATGTGCAGTCTTCAATTTCCAATTCCTCAGAGTATGTTATGTATCCTCTTAAAGGATGATGGTATATGCCATTTGAGGATGATTTTGGATCAATGAACTATCTCTTTTGAGGGTTTTCCTTCAGTTTTTGAACCTCTTGCATAGTGAAAGATGTAGTGCTTCAATTTCCCATTGAATCTCACCTCCTTGAGGTTGTGGATGATCCCTTGAGATAGTATGAGACATGAAAGACCTCTTGGCTTGCCTTGAGGAAACTTGATTGACCTTTTTGTGCTTTGAATGATCCCTTGATTGACCACCTTCCACCTGATCCATGCCCTGATGGTAAGAAGGATGCTATGCTTCATTTTTCTATGTTAAATGCAATGTAATGTTAATGAGGTGGATATGATATGATAAATGATAATGCCATGCTATGATGACAAAGAGGGAGAGCAAATTTTGGGGTATTACAGCTGCCCCTATTCAAACGTTGTAGACCTGAATGCCTGAAAGCGGTTGCTTTCAGACTTTCAAGGTATATAGTGATTGAATACCAAATATAACCAAAAATTTGCTCTGGATGATGAAGAACAAAAGGGATATAAACCCAACGAGATTGTTGGATTGAATCTTCAAGTGAAATGTTGTCGGAGAAATCTGTCTTTTGAACGACGCCAGGCGACTACTGGCTCGTCGCATTACTGGTAAACTTTAACAATGTCTTTTATGCAATTCCAGACGACTACTGGCATGCCACACCACTGGTGGACTTTGATAACGTCTTTTGAACGACGCCAGACGACTACTGGCTTGCCACGCTGCTGGTGGACTTTAATAATGTCTTTTATGCAATTCCAGACGACTACTGGCCTGCCACGCTACTGGTGGACTTTGATAACGTCTTTTGAACGACGCCAGACGACTACTGGCTTGCCACGCTACTGGTGGACTTTGCAGCTTCGTGCCACCCGAAGACGGACTTTTGCCAATCCACTGTTGGACTTTTAGAATTCGCCACCCTTAGATGGACCTTTCGCCAATCCACTGTTGGACTTTTAGCTGCTTTGCCACCCGAAGATGGACTTTTGCCAATCCACTGTTGGACTTTTGCCACCCGAAGACGGACTTTTGCCAATCCACTGTTGGACTTTTACCACCCGAAGACGGACTTTTGCCAATCCACTGTTGGACTTTTGCCACCCGAAGATGGACTTTTGCCAATCCACTGTTGGACTTTTGGCATTTGCCACCCTTAGATGGACCTTTCGCCAATCCACTGTTGGACTTTTAGCTACTTTGCCACCCGAAGATGGACTTTTTCCAATCCACTGTTGGACTTTTGCCACCCGAAGACGGACTTTTTCCAATCCACTGTTGGACTTTTGCCACCCGAAGACGGACTTTTGCCAATCCACTGTTGGACTTTTGCCACCCGAAGACGGACTTTTGCCAATCCACTGTTGGACTTTTGCAATATTCTAATACCGGATTGCACTCTGCATCCGTGTCAGACATCTCTGCCGACTTTGCTGAGGAACAATGATCAATGACTTGACTTTAGAGGTTCCTGAGAGGATAGTATCTCTACTGGAGAATGAATGAACAATCCGTCTGCTTCGAATTGTCAAGTTTGCCAAAAATAAATTGGACTTGTAGAATACTAAATCTGCCAGTAATCACTTCATCTGCTGGGGGAATGAATTCTGGTCACAGCGACTCCGCTGGGGATAAGAATTTCTTTGCATGGCGTCTTGATAAGGAAGAAAAGTCGTAAAAAAACTCTGCTTGGGGATCTATCCAATCCAAGACCCTTTGTAGGGGTTATCAACCTTCTGACCCGGCTGGGGAAAGACTGTACCATCCTTGTTGAGGAATAGATTCTGCCGATCTTATAAACCTCTGCGGGGAGAACAACAACTCAGCTGGGGAGTATTGCTGACAAGATTCGATGCTGACCTCTGTGGAGATACCATTACCAGAGACGCAATCTTGTTGGGGATCAGGGCTACTCTGCCAGGGATATGCAAATCCTGGTTAGAACATTCCACTGCAACTTGCTAGTAAGGAGTCCTTAGAGATCTGTTGGGGAAACCCAAAGCAAATCCACAGTAGTCTGCTGAAGAATATGACTGTCAAGCTTAGGATAAGTACCACAATGCCCCATGTTAGGCGAGCTTCCCTTTAGACAATTCCGTTAGGGATGACGAGTTTATAACAAACTCTGCTGAAGGAAACTGCTTTAAAACGTCTCGTGCTGGGGAATGCCTTTTGAGAGGATTTTACAGAAGACCAACTGTCCTCAAACTCTACTAGGGACGATCAACGCTTCATGTTGGGGAAACAAACATGCCTCATGCTTGGACAAACCAACAATTTGTCCCCGAAGAGGATGTCATAAGAGGATTTTACAGAATACTTAGCCCCTTCAAACTCCTGCGACTTCGCTGGGGATAATGACCATCAGTTTCGGTATCGACGAGACCACTCTTTTGGGGGAACTTGTGACCGTTATCGACACAGAAAAGCTTGTAGCTGTTGGAAGTACTGTATGAGAGAATCGACTTAATAAGATACAACGGTACCCAGTTGAACTTAATTTACTGATATCGAACCGTTATGAACGACCGTCGACCGAGCGATGAACGCAGACCTCCTTACCCGTAATTGCCCCAGTCTTTTGCGTGGGGTAATTGATTACTGGTCTTGTGCTTAAAACCATCTGCACCTACTGCCTGCAACAAAAGAATATGCACACATGCCCCGAATATTGCGTGGCTAGAATCCACCATCCGGGAATATTCAACATTCAAAGTAATTTCAAATGTTTTTTTTTTCGCGCATGTTATTGCAAGGCCGCCATGTTTTCAAATGCAATATTTTATCAAAAATTAGGACGTTTTTGCAAACAAAGCAATAAAACAAAAATAGAAAGCTTTTTATTGAAATTCAATTTATTGACTGAGAGCCCAGAATAGGCAATTACATCAGGAAGCAATCCCTGGAAAGAGGTGATCGCTGAAAATTGAGAAAAGAAACTATCCTAATGGCAATGTGAAAACGGAATTCCACTGAGTTTCCATTCTGTTATGACCAGTATGTCTTCAAAACTCCCCGACCTTGCCTTCTGAGGAATGATCAGACCGATTCCTATCTTTCAGAATGTCAGTTGTTCAAACGATAATGGGGTACAGATAACTCAGACCGTAGTCATTCGCTTAAATCCCTCTTTTGCGTGGACCGCCCTTTCAGGTTTTCGATCCACCAGGATACCCTTTTTTGCCTAAGTTGCCCTTTCGGGTTTTCAACTTACCGGGTGTACAATTTTTTTCAATTATATCCCTAATTTTTGCCCGAACCTTATTCTGTTTTTGGTTCGCCGGGATGCCCTTTTTTGCCTGGATTTTTTTTATTTTTATTATCCAGCGGGTCTATTCATGCGAAGTATTTTTTGACTACGTCCGAGTTGACAGGGGATGAAAAGTCTTCGCCATCCATGGTTGTAAGCAATAAAGCTCCACCCGAAAAGACCTTTTTAACCACGAATGGACCTTCATAGTTAGGAGTCCATTTGCCCCTGTGATCTGTATTGGGAGGAAGGATCCTTTTGAGTACCACATCTCCGACTTTGTAAACCCGAGGACGCACCTTTTGGTCAAATGCCTGCTTCATTCTGCGCTGGTATAATTGCCCATGACATACAGCCGCCAATCGCTTTTCCTCAATAAGGCTCAGCTGATCAAATCTGGCTCGTACCCATTCAGCCTCATCTAGCTTAACATCCATCATGACTCTGAGGGACGGAATCTCCACTTCAACCGGTAGTACTGCCTCCATACCATATACAAGTGAGAATGGGGTTGCCCCAGTGGACGTGCGTACCGAAGTTCGATACCCATGCAAAGCAAATGGTAACATCTCATGCCAATCTTTGTACGTGACAACCATCTTCTGCACAATCTTCTTGATATTTTTGTTGGCCGCTTCGACCGCGCCATTCATCTTTGGGCGGTACGGAGAAGAATTGTGATGTTCGATTTTGAAGTCCCGGCATAACTCAGCCATCATCTTGTTATTCAAATTAGAACCATTATCAGTAATGATTCTTTCGGGAACTCCATATCGGCAAATGATATCCCGTTTTAAGAAACGAGCTACCACTTGTTTTGTAACATTGGCATAGGATGCAGCTTCAACCCATTTGGTGAAATAATCAATTGCCACCAAGATGAAACGATGACCATTAGAAGCTGTAGGCTCAATCTTTTCGATCATATCAATGCCCCACATGGCAAACGGCTAGGGCGACGCCATGATACTCAATGGATTTGGAGGCACATGCACTTTGTCTGCATAGATCTGGCATTTATGGCATTTGCGGGCATATTTGCAACAATCTGACTCCATAGTCAACCAATAATATCCCGATCTTAACAACTTTTTAGCCATTGCATGCCCTCCGGCATGGGTACCGAAAGAGCCTTCGTGCACTTCAATCATCAATAAGTCTGCTTCATGTCTATCCACACATCTAAGCAGGACCGTGTCAAAATTTATCTTATACAGCACGCCATCTTTGTTCAAGAAGAAACTACCAGCTAACCTTCTCAACGTCTTCCTGTCTTTGGACGATGCCCCGGGCGGGTACTCTTGACTTTTCAAGAAACACTTAATGTCATGAAACCATGGCTTGTCATCAGACGCTGCATCAACAACAAACACAAATGCCGGTCTGTCAAGCCGAGATACTTCAATCTTAGGTACATGGTTCCATCCTTGCACTTTGATCATGGAAGACAAAGTGGCCAAGGCATCAGCGAACCTATTCTCATCTCGAGGAATATGGTACAGTTTCACTGTTGTGAAAAATGTCAGCAATCTCCTTGTATAATCTCTATACGGCACTAGATTTGTTTGGTGCGTGTACCAACTCCCTTTCACTTGATTGATTACCAAAGCTGAATCACCAAATATATCAAGGGTCTTAATCCGTAGATTAATCGCCTCCTCGATCCCCATTATACAAGCTTCGTACTCTGCTTCATTGTTGGTGCATCCGAAAGTTATTCGGGCAGTGAAGGGCATATGAACACCTTCCGGCGTGATAAGAACTGCTCCAACTCCGCACCCATTCATATTGACAGCCCCATCAAACATCAGACTCCATTTGGACTCAGGGTCTGGCCCCTCCTCCGGGAGTGGTTCCTCGCAGTCTTTAGCTTTGAGAAACATGATGTCCTCATCAGGGAAGTCGAATTTCATGGGTTGGTAATCATCAATCGGCTGTTGCGCAAGATAGTCGAACAAGATACTTCCTTTGATGGCCTTTTGGGAAGTGTACTGAATGTCATACTCTGTCAAGACCATTTGCCATCGTGCAACTCTGCCTGTCAGTGCTGGTTTTTCGAAAATGTACTTGATAGGATCCATTTTTGAAATCAACAAGGTTGTGTGCCTGACCATATATTGCCTCAATCGCTTAGCGGCCCATGCAAGTGAACAACATGTCTTTTCAAGCATTGAGTACCGGGACTCACAATCATTGAACTTTTTGCTCAGGTAGTAGACAGCATGCTCCTTCCTACCTGTCTCGTCATGTTGACCGAGAACACAACCCATGGAACCTTCAAGCACTGTCAAATACATTATCAGCGGTCTCCCTTCAACTGGAGGTATTAGAATCGGAGGTTCCTGCAAGTATTCTTTTATTTTATCGAATGCCAATTGGCAATCGTCATTCCACCTGACCGTTTGATCTTTCCTTAACAATTTAAATATTGGTTCACACGTGGCTGTTAGGTGAGATATGAACCTTGCAATGTAGTTCAATCTACCCAAGAAACCACGAACCTCTTTTTCTGTTCTCGGCTCAGGCATTTCTTGTATTGCTTTCACCTTGGCAGGATCAACCTCGATTCCTCTTTCGCTCACAATGAAACCCAACAACTTTCCAGAACGCACCCCAAACGTGCACTTGTTTGGATTTAATCTCAGACAGAACTTTCTCAACCTTTCAAACAGCTTTTTCAGGTTAACCAGATGTTCCTCTTCTGTTCTCGACTTGGCAATCATATCATCTACATAACATTCGATCTCCTTATGAATCAAGTCATGAAACAATGTCACCATCGCCTGCTGGTACGTTGCCCCTGCGTTTTTCAACCCAAAAGGCATTACTTTATAACAATATGTACCCCACGGAGTAATGAACGTGGTCTTCTCCATATCTTCAGGTGCCATCTTGATCTGGTTGTACCCGGAGAACCCGTCCATAAAGGAGAACACTGAAAACTGAGCTGTATTATCGACCAGCACATCAATATGAGGTAGTGGAAAATCATCTTTCGGGCTAGCTTTATTAAGATCTCGATAATCCACACACATTCTCACTTTTCCATCTTTCTTCGGTACTGGCACGATATTGGCTACCCACGGAGGATATTTTGTAACAGCAAGAAACCCAGCATCCCACTGCTTCTGGACTTCCTCCTTAATCTTTAAAGCCATGTCGGGGTGAGTCCGACGAAGTTTCTGCTTGACTGGCGGACATTCTTCTCTTAATGGCAGCCTGTGCACGACAATATCCGTATCTAACCCCGGCATGTCTTGATACGACCAGGCGAAGATGTCAACATACTCGCGCAACATTTCAGTCAAAGTTTTCTTCACATCTGCTTGCAAGCTGGCACCAATCCTGATCTCTTTCTTGGCATCCTTGGTACCAATATTGATGATTTCTACAGTCTCCTGGTGAGGCTGGATGACCCTTTCCTCTTGCTTCAACAATCTGGCCAGTTCTTCAGGGAGTTCACAATCTTTCTCATCCCCTTCTTCGGCTTGATAAATCGGATTGTCAAAGTCATACATAGTCATATCAAAATCGTTATCAGTGGTATCCGGAGGATCAAGTCTGCATGAACGGGTTCATGCCTTATTTTAGAATTTATTTTTAAGCAAAACAAAAGAAAATGAAACATTGCCATTTTATTATTTTTGTGCAAAAATAAAAACTGAAAGACAGAGAACAAAATTTGATTGCAAAACGTCCTTTATTAATGATTAAAAATTGCAAATGCAACCAGGGTGGCCCTACAAATGAATCTATACGCCTTGGGCAGAGCGTAAGATTTTGACATGCACTATGGTTAAAAAAAACAAAGAAAAATTACTCTGTCTGAAGAGTAACCCGGATGACTTCTTCAACGAACCAGTTCTGCACTTGTTGTCCCGGAGCATGAGGGCGTACCCAGTCGTCCAGGTCACAATCACTGTCAACACTATCCTCTGTGGCTGCACAAGACTGGTCCGTGTAGATAATTCCCCCACTATTGAAAGTAATGGGTCCCCTGCTCCCCGCATCTGAAGTTATAGAGGGATGATAACCAATACCAAATTTGTCTTCCTTCATTGGGGTCTCTATCAACCTGCCCCAACCTTGGACGTTGCCTGTCCTGACGACTTCGACAGCTTGTTTGTAAGATGAAATGGAGGTACCGGCCCCAACTGGTACAGAAGAAGACTCAAGTGCATCGTCAATATTGACCGCTTCAAATGATTGGCACAGCATCTCATGAATTTCTCCATCCATTTCAATGTACTTGAACGTGGACAGGTGACTCACAAAGATGTCTTCTTCCCCGCACACCGTCACAACCTGCCCTTCAAACTCATACTTCAGCTTTTGGTGTAAAGTGGAAGTAACAGCCCCGGCTCCGTGAATCCAAGGGCGTCCCAATAGGCAGCTATATGCAGGTTGTATGTCCATTACATGGAACGTGGATTTGAATACCTGTGGTCCAATTTGTACGGGCAATTCCACCTCACCAAACACAGATCGTCTAGTCCCATCGAATGCTCTGACCACCAATTCACTAGGCCTTAAGATCAAACCATCAACTTCCAGCTTCATTAATTCCTTCTTGGGCAAGACATTAAGTGATGAACCAGTGTCTACCAGTACATGAGATAACACTGCGCCCTTACACTCCATCGTGATATGCAAAGCCTTATTGTGGTTTCTTCCTTCAACAGTCAGATCTCTACTTGTAAATCCCAAGCCATGGCTAACATTAACATTGGAGATTACGCCCTCGAGCTGATTAACAGTAATTTCTTGTGGCACGTATGCACTCTTCAATACTTTCAACAACGCTTGCCGCTGCGCATCAGAGCACATCAATAGTGACAAGATTGAAATCTTTGAAGGGGTCTGATTCAGTTGGTCCACAATCTTATAATCGCTTTTCTTGATTATCTTCATAAATTCTTCCATTTCCTTATCAAAAGTAATCTTTGTCTCTGCTTCAGGTGTAGGCGCATTTTCAACCACCTGTTTACCTTTAGCCTTTGCTGCAGCTTCTGCCTCTTTATCACTTCTCAAGGTTTGGGGAGCGAACAACCTTCCACTCCTTGTAAAGCCCCCTACACCCCCTACGTTATCAATATTTGGGCTGACTGACGACTCAACTTCCTGCTTTTTACCTTCGTAATATACATCTGCCCCATAGTACCATGGGATAACCTTCGTAGATGTGAACGGAATTGGTCCTGGCACCGTGATAGTGACAGGACTGGGCCTTTCTGGCGCAACACTCGCCACGGGAACTGTATTGACCGGCATTTGAATCTCAGCGGGCGTGTAATAGATGGTCACGGTTGATACTTCATCAGTGTCTTTCACGACTCTGTCGAACTGTAGACATCCTTCATCGATCAGATTCTGTAAACCCACCTTCAACTTATTACAGCCATTCTCCTGACTCATACACTCGGAACAATCCTGATTGCAGCCCGGGAACACCTGTCCCTTCAATAAACGATCTTTTACAACCAACAAAGAGTTTTCACTTGATGGATGTCTGTCACCAGATTCAATCTCCTCCCATCTTCAATAACGTATACATTTGCTGCACTATGATCAGGCATGGGATGCTGAGTAATATTAGGAGCGGGAGAGAAATTGATGGCTTTAGCATCAATCAAATCTTGTACTTTATGATGGAAAGCCCAACATTTTTCAATGGAGTGCCCCTGAGCACCTGAGTGGAACTCACAACGAGCATTAGCATCGAAGTTAGGTGGCAGGTTTCCAGCAACCGGAGCTTTCATAGTACAGAGTTCTACCAACTTTAACTCGAGTAGCCGGGGCAACAGCGCGGCATAAGTCATAGGGAGAGGATCCATCTTACGATCCCTCTGCCTAGACCTTTGCTGGAAAAAAGGTTGTTGCTGTTGAACTTGTTGTTGGGGTTGTTGTTTCTGAACAGACGGTGTGGGGATTGTTACAGCATCTACCTGATAATAAGCTTGAGAACGCCCTCTGCCTCGTCCTCTAAACACAACATTCGTATCACCTTCTCTTCTTTTCTGGTTACTAGCAAACGGTTTCTTCATCCCCGAAGAGCCAGCCCCACTCACATCTTGGATCTTCCCAAGCTTTAACAGACTTTCTATTCTTTCTCCCGCAATCACAATATCAGCAAATCCAGTTGACGGACAAGCAGCTAATCTATCAAGATAGGCCCCTTGCAAGGTGCCCATAAACATATCCGCCATTTCTCTGTCTGACAAGGGAGGTTGAACCTGGGCAGACATTTCCCTCCACCTCTGTGCATATTCTTTGAAACTCTCCTTGGCATTTTGTGACAACCCTGCAATTGAGTGCGGTTGGGCGCCATGTCAATATTATACTGGTATTGCTTCAGGAACGCTTCTGCCAGATCTTTCCAACTCTTCACAGCAGCTCTATTCAACTTCATATACCAGGTCAAGGACGCCCTAGCCAGACTGTCCTGAAAATAGTGCATCCATAGCTTCTCGTCATCCGTATGGGCTGAAATCTTCCCAAAGTAAGCTTGAAGATGCGTTTGGGGACACGCATTGCCGTGATACTTATCAAAAGTAGGAGGTTTGAATTTAGGGGGAATTCTGACTCTTGGGACCAGCCCCAAGCTAGTAACATCAATACCCATAGAGTTCTTGCATTCTATGGCCCTGATCTTTTCTGCTAACTCATCATACCTTCGATCACCTTGATTACCCACATCAGCATCCAGCAGAGTAAATTGGTCTTCCAGGGTATCTTCAAGAGTAACACCAGCATGCCTACCATTTCCATTACCCCGATTGTTACCACCAGGAGGAGGGTTGCCACCGGGAGGAGGAATGCCATGTCCCTGTGAATTGTCATGCTGATCACCTTCGGGCCCATTGTCTGGACGCTCGACCAGAAGCCTCAATCTCTCCTGATTTTGCGCCATGCCAGTCATGAGGGTCATGAACTGGTCCATACGCGCCCTCATTTCAGCCAAATCGCTTTGCACTTGATCCATGATTCTTACTTGATTTCTTCGCGTCGAATATCGGTGAATATGATTCTCAGCTATACTGCCTGAAACCAAATAAAGGTTAGAGACCCTGCAACGAGTACCTGAAAAGCAAGTAACAAAAATGCAAAATGATATGCAATGCCATGTTTGTCATTTCCGAGGTGCTTTATACCCTGATTCCAATCCAAACCACAGAAATCTGAAGACCAGAAATCGTGATATAAAGAGACGTGTCGTGTCATGTGCTCGTGTACAGATATATGATAAAGAGTAATTCTGAATAAACTGCTCATACTCATTCAACGAAGTATTCAAGTACATTTAAGAAAGGTTCAACCGCAAATGCAATAGAAGGAAAAATGGATCCATCAACAAGCCTGATGGTAACCATTAATAACAAAATATAAGGAAAAGAACATCAGTCTGACAATTCCACATCCTTCAGCTTATCACTTGAGTATTTGATCTCCTCAAAAAGTATACGGGTACGCTGGTGATTCGGCTTTTCAATCATTTCTTTGATCAAGACATCCCTTTTCTCAAGAGCTTCATTTAAAGAACCCATATGCAGCATCAGAGCCTCGTCATCACACACTCCTTTGTGTCTCTTTATGCCAGCTTGCGTCTTGAGTATCTCCCTTTCTATCATGACTTCTTCAAGCTCTTTCTTGGTATTCCTCAGCTCACCTCTAGCTTCTTCTAGCTGTTCTTGACTCTTACCGAGGCTTTCCCGATACTTTCTCCTCTGCTCATGCGCCTTTTCAAGCTCTTCGTCCTTAATCTGCAACTGTTCCTGTAATTCAGCATTCTCTATCCTAACTTCGTCCCAAGCGTGCTGAAACTTTGTTAACTTTTCTTTGGTCTGTGCTAACGCCTGTTTGGTTTGCTTGTGGGCTTGAGTAGCATCATCAGCACCTTTACTAATCTTCCGGAAATGTTGGGCTCTTCCAGCAAAGTCTTTTTCTTTTGCAGTTAGGATTTGTTCAGCATCTTGGGCTTTCCGCTCCAGCTCTTTGTTGGCATGTAGAGCAATCTGAAGACGGCTACTCAACTCGGAGTTCTCTCCTTGGAGCTTTTTCACCAAGGCTTGCAACTTGTCAACTTCTTCCACAGTAGCAGTGCTTTTTACTTTCTCATTCTCCGGATATAAAAGGGGTGCCTTACCAAAAGGCAAGAGAAAATCCTCAACTCTTTTCTTCACCCACTCTTCATATGCTGGATAAACCCAGTTGTTAGGCTTGCCTAGAGTAACTTTCCCCTTTTTCAGTATGCTACCCCAGCTTTCAGAAGCTTTCTGTGCTGCTTCCCAACCATCTGATGTATGAAAATAGAGGGACTCCTCCATATCTCTCTTAATAGGCGGACCTGTCAGGGCATACCCAAATTGTCGAATGGCCAAAGAAGGATTGTAGTTAATCCCACCCATTCTTCCTATCAGTGGAACGTTAGGGAACTTACCACAGCTGTGGATAATATTCTTGCCAATCAGCCCATGATCTATCCATACGATGTCCTTGGCCACCAATCCCATTAAACGCTGTTTCCACTCTAGAGAATCTTTGGAATGCACAAAAGCCCCTGATTGTGGTAAACGGCCTGCAAACCACTTATAAAACAAGGGTGCACAACAATGAATTATCCCTCCTCTTTTCTTTTCGTTTCAGTTGTACAACGAGTAGTGAAGATCTCCCAGTAGCGTTGGCACCGGGTTCTTCATCAGGAATATTCGTATAGCGTCCGTATCAATGAAATCTGGCTCGTTGGGAAACAACACTATGCCGTATATACAAAGGGCTAGCAAAGCATTAAAAACAAGCCAATTCTCGCCTTTAGCTGCTTCCTGGGCCTTCTTAATCAGATATTCCAGCTTGTAACCACGAATCTTTCCTTTGTTGGAGACATTGTCGCCTAACTCTGATTTGCTCAAATAAAGAGCACCAGCCACCTTTCCAAAGTCAAGATCCCCCACTGATCCAAAGAAAGGGGGCTCCTCCTTGATAGCAATCCCCAACATGTTGGAATACTCCTCCAAGGTAGGAACCAACACATAGTCTAGAAATACAAAACACCTCAGAGGCGGATCATAGAACTGCATCAACGTATGGAGACCTCTGGCTTCATAATCACTGACATTACGGACCATAGATAAAATCCACCCATATTTCTCTTCAAAAGCTTCTCGTACTGCAGGGCTCGCCATTCCCTTCAGCATAACAATAGGGCCTAAAGTAGGTGTAAGGAACTTATAGCTGATGATATTCTTTCTCTCTTTAGTATTCATCTTTGCAGGGACCTGATGACTGGAATCAAGGGTAATATATGCACCTGGAAATGAATAAACATGTATGTTAGGATATGATAATGCAATGCAAAGGGCAATGTGATCAGGTAATCAGGTGTCTGTGCTGAACTGTGAACGGTGTCAGTGTAGCTCTGAGACTAATATAGAACCATAGATAAGAACCCTCTGAATACAATAGGATAAAACTTCCTTTTTGTGCAATGATGATAGAAAACCGGGTATGTAGGAGGTCATGGTTACCTGCAAACCTGTAAACAACCCGCCCTTCTCACATGTGGGTACTAGGATGTTCAGTATCTCGGGCTCTCAGGTCAAGAAATGATGATACGTTCACCATTTCTGGTTTGGCATCATCATCAATCGAGGAGGCCTCAACTGATTCTCCAAAACAAAAGGTCCTCAGCTTCTGGCACTGAGGTCGAGAAGCAATAGTACATTCATCCCTCGGGGTACAGTACTATCACCAATCGAGGAGTGCCTCCGTTAATTCTCTTTCAAAAAGGGATGTCCTATAGCAAGTTCCCAGCATTGGGTCCTCGGATCGAGAATGTGCAGTGGGTTTGCCACAGAATGTGGTCTGCCACTGTCACAACTCGGCAGGAGTGCCGCAACTGAGTCCTCGGGAATGGTCGCCAGAGTCGACAGTTCCTCAAGAGAATAACTACTGGCCTGCATAACATGCAGTAGCAGAAAGCTCCTGATAGAACCTCGTCTGGTTGTGGGTCTCATGAACAACAATACATGGTCACCACCACGCAAGCGTCACGACTATCCACTCTAATACCTATGTGTGTACTCAAGCCTTGGTAGTGAGCTTATCTCTCAGAACACCCCACCCGCCAAACAGAAAACAACAGCACAATCCAGCACAATAATGATATGTAATGCAGTAAATGCGATAAATACAGTAATGTACAGTAAAGCAGCAATACAGTAAATAGCAATACAATAGTAAATACAGCAAAACACAGCACCACGGTAAACACCCAATGAAAGAAAACAGACAAGCGCTAGGATTGACTCGCTAAGGAAACCAGAGATTCTGGGTTCGGTCACCAGCAGAGTCGCCAGCTGTCGCTCCCGGGATTTTCATCCTAGTACAAACGCGAAAGTGGCACCGAACAGAGTCGCCAGCAATGTGTATTTATCCCAAGAGAGGGAAAGGAAACACCGCATAAACCTGAGAGAAAGGAAAGAGCACGGTCTTACGACCAAGAGAAATGGGTTCGGGAGTCGGTTACGCGAGAGGAAGGTATTAGCACCCCTACGCGTCCATCGTACCCGATGGGATCCACGCTTGCTTGCTTCAATCAAAGGGTGTAGAAAACTGGAGCTCCGCTGCTACTGGAAAGGAAAAGGAACGAGAACGGAAAGAAACGAAGAAACAAATGTAGGGAAAATAAAAAAAGTGCTCGCATGGGCCCTACCCCACTGCCTACGTATCTCATCGGGAGCATGAGAATCAGAGCGACGTAGTTCCCCTCACTAGGGATGGATTGTTTGTGTTTTTTAAGGAAAGACTAATGTTTTAGCTCAGGTGTTGCAGGCTCGCCGGTCCGAGTGCGTTACCATCTTGCAAGAGAACGAGTAGAAGCGCGTTCGTACGCTAAGAGTGAATGAGGTGAGAAAAGAATTCCCGAAGGAAAGACGTTATTGTTTGTTTTTGTCTTTTAGAAAGAAGTGTTTTGTTATTTGTTTGCATATGATAGTGTATCTGAATCTTAGTCATTGGAATGTGTACATTCTCACATTCCAAGATGGAATGAGTAAGAAAGCACACTAAGGGTGAAGAAGACCCCCACACTTAGTTCCAATTGTCAAGGTTCAAACACACTAGCATACTTGTGTTTATTAAGTGTTTTTGTTAATTATGAAATGAAGAAGTGTTTTTCATTTGTACCTTCAACAAGTATTGCATTTAAGTCCATCATACAAGATCAAATGTATAACACATTGACCCAAGATAGGCTATATGCTACACATTCTAAGATTATAAGAGTAGACCCCTTATAATCTTTTCTTTATATGAAAGGCCTAAATGCAATAAATGCCTACCTTTATTACATGTTTTGAATTTTCTTTGAGATGAGAAGAGAGACTCAAGAGAGAAAAAAAAGTAAAAATCTATGTGGACTAAGACTCAATCCTAATTGAAGATTAAAGGGAGTGATCCTAATGGTTTGTGAGGTTTCAACCTAAAGTCTAAAGAAAGAATGAATTAAACAATTCACTTCTAAAGTAGAAGATGAATTGTAATTCAAAAAGGGGAAGTGATGAGTTATTAAAAGAAAGCACATAAGTGCTTAACAAAACACAAAATGGAATTGTAAAAGAGATGAAAGGAAAGAAGTTTGAATGTGGATTCCTTATCCACACTCAATTGAAACTTACCAAAGCCCCTACATGGTTAGTAAACATGTGTAAGAAATATAGGGAGTAAAAGAACATTTATGCACCATAAAGCTCAAAAGAATTAGATGAGAAATCAAATTCTAAGGTCACAACCAGAATGTACATCACATGGTAAACAAATGATCATTATCATGTAAGTCCAAGTGGATAGGCAACAAACATCATCCATGGCATTAGAACATGCCACCATAAGAAAAGGGAGAATGAAAGATGAAAGGAAAAAGAAGAAATGTGCATAAATGGAACATGTAATCCATGGATCAGAATTGAAATGAAATGAAAAATGATTTCACAAACATCTCACAAGTATTTATGCATGACACATCAAAACATTTAAGAAGTGATAGAAGAAGTAGAATTGAAATGGAAGTTCCAAACAAAGGAAAGAGCAAACACAACATGTTAAAGGTGCACAAGGTTCAAATGATAACCAACATGCAAATATGACATATAATATGTACCAATGACCTATAATGTCAAGAGTGTAGTTCACAAAATAGGCAAATGATCATGCAAGTATGTCCAAAAGAAATCATGTAAACATGCACAAAGACTACAATGATGTGACATGTTATAATGCTTTATATGAAATGCATCAAACAAAAATCAAATGGCCTCATGAAAATTATGAAAACATGGTATTAAAGTTCACTAATCAGAGATGAATCACATATCAAAGTAGCATGCAAGGAACCAAGGAAAAAATGATGTCAAACAATGCACTTAGGTCAAGTAGACATATCATACAAAGTAGCACAAAAATGAACATCAAACATGCCATAAACTGACCTAAAAAAATCAAATAAAAATCACTTAACACACCTCAAGATGATA
Source organism: Lathyrus tuberosus (assembly GCA_022829125.1). NCBI lineage: Eukaryota > Viridiplantae > Streptophyta > Magnoliopsida > Fabales > Fabaceae > Lathyrus > Lathyrus tuberosus. Next base: position 2,034,652 of record JALAZF010000057.1, read on the forward strand.
ATGACTCAATGCAAAAAGAAGAGCATCAAAACAATTTTTAATGATTGAGAACAAAAATGCACAAATTTATGTATCACAATAAGCATGCATACAAATAAAAATCAAAGAAAATTATGGAACAAGGGCAAAAAGGTCATAAAATCAATAAATAAAATCATGAAAAATTTTCTAAATGTTTTAATGATGCTCATGAATTTTTATGGAATTTTATGAGGCTATTTAGTATTTTTAAAAATTAAAAAGCAAACGTGTAGAAAAATGGAAAAATAAAATGCAATGCAAAAAGGAATGGGGGTGCATGACTAGTAATTAATCAGTTCAAATTACATTGGGCCTTAAACAAGGGAGGTGCGAATATCAAATTGGTCTAGGTCCAAGTCTGCGCAATCCACACTAATTAACATGCACTCTCAGTCAACACAAGTCAAAGTCACTACAACTATTGGATGAAGTCAAGTCATACACACAGTCAAAGTATGCTAATCTAACGCCTATACATGCACGACCACACTTCATACCGTGTACCACGCCACACGAATTTTAAAAATAAAATCAGAATGAGCACATGAGAAGCACGTGCATTTTAATGCGTTGGCGCGTCCTGAACCACACGATGATGAAAAATGGACGGACAGGATCAAAACTAGCATAAAACCCTAGCATTCAAGATCACCGGCCGGAGATGACCTCCGGTCATCTTCTCCGGCAAACCACCACCGTCTGCAACCTCAAATCTTCCAGAATTCCACAAACGATATACCAAAATGAAGAGGAAGTAATGTAGAGTATGAATCCAGTGATAAAACATACAAAATGTTCATGAAATGAGAGAATCGAGCAGAAGAAAATTTGCCCTAACATTTCAACTATGCCTCTAAAGGCCTATCAACTAGCCAGACAAGTTCTTGAGCTTATAGGAAGCATCAAGAACCTGAAAATTTCTTCACATCAAGCCTATAATGGTGGAAATTCTTACCTGGAGATTTGAGACCTTGAGATATTCCTCAGAAAACCAGAGGTGCTGCTTCCTTCTTGAGCTACTCTTGGCCAAATAAAGGCTTAGAGGAAGAGATTGATGATGATTCAGTGGAGAAGAGATTGAAACCGAGCCTCAAACAAGTAGCACTGTGGAGAAGTTGAGAGAGAATCAAGGAAGATTTAGGAGGAGGATGAACAATGTGAGCTCGAGAATTCTTTGCAATGATGAGAGTGAGAGTAAAGCAGAGAGAGTTTTTTGGAGAGAATGTGGAAAAATGAAGCTAGAAACTGAGATTTGTGAGTGATATCTTGATTTATAGTAGAGTTTAACCATGGTTTAATGAGTCAGTTAAGGTGAGTTAAAGTGGTTAAACTGAGTCCATCCTAACTAACTGAGCCAAGTTAGTTTGGGGACGAGTTATGCTATGGCTATGATGTTATGGTGATGACCTATGGTGTGTTAAGGTGGAGCAGCAAGAGAAACGAATGGCCAAGGCTGTTGCATTAGAAACTTGCTCAGCAAGCTTGTTTTTTCTATTTCCATGCAAAGCACGTGCTAGTGTATGAGATTTATGTCATGTGTGTTTGGTTTAAAGAGGAAAGCTGAGGTTAAGAAGTGTTTGTGGTGTGTGTGAACCAAAATCGTGCACCAGTCTGTCAATGCATCAGTATCAACATGAGGTGGTTTGAGGAAGTTTTTCTCTCTACTCAATGAATGAATTGGTGTGTTTTAGGAGTCATTGGAAAGAGGAGATGTAATGCTACATGTTTGGTATGAAAAATGAAATGAAATGATGCTCGGAAGAGGTTGAAAAATGACTTATAACACATAGGTTTGGAACTGGTATGAGGGCGTGGCAAAGGTTGGTTGACAAGGTAACATGGCCCCTAGGTTTTCAGCATGATCAAAGCACATTGGACTCAACATAACTTCTTGACCTTTGATCAAATGAAAAAAACATGAACACCAATCTTAAAGATCTCACATAGAGGAACAACTTTCATGTTGAAAGATTTTTCATTTGAGGCCTTTAACCATGAGAAAAATGAGTGGACATTTGGCCCACCACATGTTTGTAAAAATGACTGCGCGCGTGCCCTGAAAATCTTGGTCATGACCTAGTTTTGAACCTACTTTGCTCAAACTTTGATCAATCATATCTCACTCAATTTTTATCCAATGGAGATGTTCCACACATGGATTTGAAGCTTGAAACAAGATATTTTGTTATGGCCGAGTGGAATTTTCATTTGATGCCCCAATTTTAAATGGCCTTGGCTCAAACTCTGATGCAAAATGGCCAAAACTTGCTATATTTAGTAACCCTTCTTCATCCAAAAATGGCAACTTTCCACATCTTGATTTTTTCATGATTCCTTTGGAGTTTCTTGACCAAATTTTGTACATTGGACATATGTAACATGAATTTTATGGATTTGGCCTCAAAAAGTCAAGAGTTGACTTTTTCCTCTGATTATTTGACTTGGCCCCAATTTTCCTGATTTCTGATCTTTCTTCCAATTGAACCACTTCTAAAACCAATTGAGAGGCAATTTTCCATACACATACACTTAAGAACATGTAGGACACCATGACATCAAGTTTTGTCCAAGAAATCAAAGATTCCCTGATTTAATGGGAAACCCTAGCTTTGGTGCCCACCTCCTAGGAGAAAAATGTGCAGTCTTCAATTTCCAATTCCTCAGAGTATGTTATGTATCCTCTTAAAGGATGATAATATATGCCATTTGAGGATGATTTTGGATCAATGAACTATCTCTTTTGAGGGTTTTCCTTCAGTTTTTGAACCTCTTGCATAGTGAAAGATGTAGTGCTTCAATTTCCCATTGAATCTCACCTCCTTGAGGTTGTGGATGATCCCTTGAGATAGTATGAGACATGAAAGACCTCTTGGCTTGCCTTGAGGAAACTTGATTGACCTTTTTGTGCTTTGAATGATCCCTTGATTGACCACCTTCCACCTGATCCATGCCCTGATGGTAAGAAGGATGCTATGCTTCATTTTTCTATGTTAAATGCAATGTAATGTTAATGAGGTGGATATGATATAATAAATGATAATGCCATGCTATGATGACAAAGAGGGAGAGCAAATTTTGGGGTATTACAGTCAGAATTGAAAACTCTGAGTTGTTGACCCAGTTAAAAGATAAAGATGAAGAGCTGAAGAAAGCACATGTAGAAAGAAGAAGGTATCAAGAGGATCTGGGAAAAAGTCAAGAACAGGTAAGGAACGCTGAAGATAAGCTGAAAATTGCCAACAAAGAGCTCGAAGATGTCACGGCGGATCTGAAGCTGGTTAAAATTCAAGCTAGAATCAAGAGGCGTAAAGGAGCCGGTGAAGATGAAGCCTTGCTGATGCACATGGGCTCATTGTCTGATGCATTGGAAAAAAGGGACGTCGTAATCAAAGAGCTGATTGAGAAGCCACATCATCAGCGTACCCGCATCCTGTTCGAAGAGATTAAGTATTCCAGCCAGAAGCTGAAAGACGTAGAGCTGTCAGATTAATGATTTTTGTCATTTCTTTGTAATTTGCCATGGTTACCATCAGAATTGTTGATGGATCCATTTGACTGCTTGTTTCTTATTCTGTTGCTGAAACTATGACAAATGTGCTTGAAATTTTTTGGGAATTTATATGAACTGAGCTATTTCTGTTCACAATTTCTGGTCTTCAGATATATGTGACATGTCTGCATACTGGCACACTACAAAATCATTATTTCTGGTCTTCAGATATTTGTGATTGGTGTATATGAATATCTCTTCAAGGCAAAACTCAATAATCATGATTTCTGGTCGTCAGGAATTCGTGGTTATGATTGGAATCAGGATATGAAAAGTGTCTTGAAATGACAAACATAACTGTGCATTTGCATTTGCATAGCATATCATTTTTGCGTTGCAGGTTTTCTTTTTGTAGGCGCCTGCTAACCTTTATTTGGTTTTCAGGAACGATAGCTGATACCCTAGTTCACCGATACTCTACCCGACGAAATCAAGCCCGAGTCATGGAACAAGTTCAGACTGAATTAGTTGATTTGAGGGGAAGGATGGAGCAGTTCATGAATCTTATGCAGGGGATTGCTCAAGGTCAGCAGGAGCTGAGGGCCGGTCAGGAAACCATGAGGGTTGGTCAAGATACCATGAGGGTCACCATTCAGAGGCTGGAGACTGAAATCCCAAATCGCAATGTGCGCACTCCTCTTGTCGTCAACATCCCCACTGGTGGGGTACATCTGTGACTTGATAATAATGGTTTAGAGGATAATCAAGATGACCAGTTTACCGCATTCAACAACGACATGGGTTTCTACAATGAGGACCGGAAGTATGAAGGGTTAGATGAAAGACTCAAGGCTATTGAGAGCCAAAATCCTCTGGGGATTGACGTAGAAGACATGGGTCTCGTGCAGGGTGTGAGAATCCCTCCCAAATTCAAACTTCCTACATTGGATAAGTACAATGGCAGTACCTGTCCCAAAACACATTTGCAAGCTTACAATCGCAAGATTGCCGCTGATACTGAAGACCAAAAGCTCTGGATGTATTTTTTCCAGGATAGCCTGTCAGGCGCCTCCCTGGAATGGTACGTTAAGCTGGACAGGGTTCATATAAAGAGCTGGAAAGATTTGTGCGCTGCGTTTCTGAAACAGTATCAATATAATTTAGACATGGCACCCAATCGTACTCAACTGCAGAGTATGACTCAGGACCACAAGAAGGGCTTTAAGTAGTACGCACAGAGATGGAGAGAATTGACTGCTCGAGTTCAACCACCTTTGGGTGATCGTGAGATGGATGATATGTTCATGAGCACACTCCAAGGGCCGTATTTGGATAGATTGGCTGTGTGTCCTTCCACAGGGTTTGCTGACATTGTTGTTGCTGGGGAACGAATAGAGAGTCTGCTGAAGTTGGGTAAGATTCAAGACGTCAGTGGGACTGGTGCTTCGAGTTCGAGGAAACCCTTTGCTAATGGACCAAGGAAAAGAGAAGGAGAGTCCAGTGCTGTGCATAGAGGAGGGGGCAGAGGTAGGACTCAGTCCTATCATCAGGTGGATGCTGTAACCATTCCGGTTCTAGCAGGACAGCAAGCTCCAGATCAGCAATCTAGACCCTGATTCCAGAATAATAGGCCAAGGGACCGTAAGATTGATCCCTTGCCTATGACATATGCTGATTTGTTACCACAGTTGCTCAAAGAGAAGTTGGTTGAGCTACGGACTATGAGGCCGCTAGATACTGGAAAATTGCCTCAAGGTTATGATGCTAATGCTCGATGTGAATTTTATTCTGGTGCGCAAGGTCACTCGATAGAGAAGTGCTGGGCCTTTCAACATAAAGTTCAGGACTTGATTGACGCAAAAGCTATTAATTTCTCTAAGCCGCTGAATGTTCGTGATAATCCCATGCCCCACCATGGAGGTGCAAGCATGAATGCTATTTCTGATGGTGAGAAATTGAATCTGATTACTGATGTTAATTATGTAAAGACTCCGCTGTTGATTGTAAAAGAGCGTTTGTTAAGAGGAAAGGTATTTCCCAGATGTGGCTCTGATTGTGAGGATTGTTCAAGACAGATTAATGGTTGCAGTAAGTTGAAAGTTGGACTGCAGGATCTTATGGATGAAGGAAGACTTCAGTTTGATAAGGTAGAGAAGGAAAAAGATGTTTCTGCCATTACCATTTCCTATAATCCGGTTGAAATACAGGTGCCCGTTGAAGAGCCTGTTGCTATCATCGTGCCCGAGAGGCCGAGACCAGTTACGATTATAGTTCCTGAATCTGCTTCTTATGTGTCTAATAGAGCAGTTCCATGGCAGTATGGAACTAATACTCATCAGGGAGGAAGTCAACAGAAAGTAGAGGCTATTAGGACCAGTGTTGAGAATGTCAGTGGACCAAGTGGTTTTACTAGAAGTGGTCGATTGTTTGCTCCCCAGACTCTAAGGAGTGATAAAGAAGCTGAAGTCGCCATAAGAGTAAAAGGAAAACAGGTTGTTGATGATAAGGTGACTGTTCAGAAAGAGGACCCTAAAGTCAATTTTGATAATGATGTTGAGGAATTTATGAGGATTATCAAAAAGAGTGATTACAAGATCATTGATCAGCTCAATCAGACACCCTCTAAAATCTCAATATTACCCCTGTTAATGAGTTCAGATGCACACCGGGCTGCTTTGTTGAACGTTTTAAATATGGCTTATGTTCCCCAAGAGATTACGGTGAATCAGTTGGAGGGAGTAATTTCTAATGTCAACGTGACCCACGGGTTGGGGTTTACAAATAAAGATTTGACTCCAGATGGACGTAATCACAACAAAGCATTGCACATCACCCTTGAATGCAAAGGAGATGTTTTGTCGCATGTGCTGGTCGACACAAGTTCTTCCTTGAATGTGTTACCCAAAAAGGCCCTGATGAAAATTGAAGTAGATGGATTGGTCCTTAGACCCAGCGATCTGATTGTGAGAGCTTTCGATGGATCCCAAAGATCGGTGTTTGGAGAGGTAGAATTGCCAATACAGGTTGGTCCACAGATATTCAAGACAATCTTTCACGTTATGGACATTCAGCCGCTTACAGCTGTTTATTGGGCCGGCCTTGGATTCACGCAGCAGGCGCAGTTACCTCCACACTACATCAGAAGCTCAAATATGTGTTCGAGGGTCAAGTGGTTACCGTTTGCGGTGAGGAAGATATATTAGTGAGTCATTTATCCACTTTCAAATATGTGGAAATGGATGGGGAGATTCATGAAACCCTGTGCCAGTCCTTTGAAGCCTTGAGTATCAGCAAGTTCCCAGAATCTGCTTCAACATCAGTGGTGTCGAATGTGCCAGTTGGGCCGAGTGCATCAATTGCGTCCTACAAGCAGGCCAGAGAAGTGGTTGAAAGTGGAAATGCCCAAGGTTGGGGTAAAGTTATCGACGTGTTCGTGAAGGAAGATAAGTTCGGCATTGGATATCAACCGGGCCGGACGCCAGTTCCCCGATTCCATGGGCCAATCAATTTCAACAGCGGAGGAATTATCAACCCTAATCAGTCCTGCTCGGCAATAGAAGATGACGCTGAAAGCTCAGATTATCTGGACAGATGGGTGTATGCCCTGGCTCCGGGCGAGGCATTGCAAAACTGGTCTAGTGAAGAAATCGTTCATGTTGTACATCATTCAGAGTAAAAATTCTTGTCTTTCATAATGTATGAAATCCCACACTCTGCCCAAGGTGTGAGGATCCATTTGTAAGGCCACCATATTTTCTCATATAATGTTCAAACATCAATAAAAAGGACATTTTTGTTTACAAATTTGTGTTCCTTTATTCATTCTTTATTTTTATTTTTGCACAAAGAAAATTAAAAATGATAATGCACTTTCTTTTCTTTTGTTTTTAAGCAAAAATAATCTAAAATAAAGCATCAATCCAATCATGCAGACTTGATTTTGTGAATTCCCCTGAAAATGATTCTGTTATGCCCACATATGATTTCGACAATCTGATCTATTAAGCTGAGGAAGAAAGTGATGAAGACTATGAACTCTCGGAAGAGTTGGCTAGATTGTTGAAACAGGAAGAGAAGACTATTCAGCCTCATCAGGAAGCTCTTGAGATTATCAATATTGGTTCAGAAGAAAACAAGAAAGAGATCAAGATTGGTGCAAGTCTGCGGGCTGATGTAAAGCAAGAGCTGATAGTCATGCTACGTGAATACGTTGACATCTTTGCTTGGTCATATCAAGATATGCCAGGTTTAGATACAGACATAGTTGTGCATAAACTACCACTAAAAGAGGACTTTCCACCGGTCAAGCAAAAGCTGCGCAGAACGAAACCAGAAATGGCTTTGAAGATCAAGGAAGAGGTACAGAAACAGTTGGATGCAGGTTTTCTGGCAGTAACCAACTATCCTCCCTGGGTGGCCAATATAGTACCGGTGCCAAAGAAAGATGGCAAAGTCAGAATGTGCGTGGATTACAGAGATCTCAACAGGGCGAGCCCTAAAGATGACTTTCCACTCCCTCATATTGATGTGCTGGCTGACAATACTGCTCAGTTTTCAGTGTTCTCATTTATGGATGGATTCTTCGGGTACAATAAGATAAAGATGGCGCCTGAAGACATGGAGAAGACGACATTCATTACCCCGTGGGGTACCTTCTGTTACAAAGTAATGCCTTTTGGGTTGAAGAACGCAGGGGCAACTTTTTAAAGAGCAATGGTGACGTTATTCCACGATCTAATTCATAAAGAGATCGAGTGCTATGTGGATGACATGATTGCTAAATCAAAGACAGAAGAAGAACATCTGATCAACCTGAAGAAATTGTTTGAGAGGTTGAGGAAATTCAGGTTGAGACTGAATCCTAACAAGTGTACTTTCGGCGTGCGGTCCGGAAAATTGCTTGGTTTCATGGTCAGTGAGAAAGGAATAGAGGTTGATCCTGCTAAAGTGAAAGCTATACAAGATATGACTGTACCGAGGACTGAGAAGGAAGTTCGCGGCTTTCTAGGGAGATTAAACTACATTTCAAGGTTCATATCTCACCTAACTGCCACTTGCGAGCCGATATTCAAAATGCTAAGAAAATATCAAACGGTCAGGTGGAATGATGATTATCAAAATGCATTCGATAAAATAAAAAGATATTTGCAGGAACCTCCGATTATGATACCTCCAGTTCAAGGGAGACCACTGATTATGTACTTGACAGTGCTCGAAGGATCCATGGGTTGTGTTCTCGGTCAACACGACGAGACAGGTAGGAAAGAACATGATATCTACTACCTGAGCAAGAAGTTTACAGATTGTGAATCGCGTTATTCAATGCTTGAGAAGACATGCTGTGCACTCGCATGGGCCGCTAAGCGATTGAGACAATATATGCTCACACATACAACCCTGTTGATCTCAAAAATGGATCCAGTCAAGTATATTTTTGAGAAACCAGCACTTACAGGCAGAGTTGCAAGGTGGTAGATGGTACTGATAGAGTACGATATTCAATATACTTCGCAAAAAGCAATCAAAGGAAGTATACTGTCAGATTATCTTGCGCAACAGCCTCTTGATGATTACCAACCCATGAAGTTTGATTTCCCTGATGAGGACATCATGTTTCTCAAAGCAAAAGACTGCGAGGAACCACTTCTGGAGGAGGGGCCTGACCCTGAATCCAAATGGAGTTTGATGTTTGACGGGGCAGTAATATGAATGGGTGCGGAGTTGGTGCAGTTCTCATTATGCCAGAAGGCGTTCACATTCCCTTCACTGCCCGAGTAACTTTCGGGTGTACCAATAATGAAGCTGAATACGAAGCTTGCATACTAGGGATTGAGGAGGCTATTGATTTACGAATCAAGACCCTCGATATCTTTGGTGATTCAGCACTGGTAATCAATCAAGTAAAGGGAACTTGGCACACACATCAACAGAATTTGATTCCGTATAGAGATTATACAAGGAGATTACTGACGTTCTTTACAACTGTCAAGTTGTACCATGTTCCTAGAGATGAAAATAAGTTTGCAGACGCCTTGGCCACTATATCTTCCATGATTAAAGTGCATGGTTGGAACTTTGTACCCAGAATTGATGTATCTCGTCTTGATAGACCTGCTTTTGTGTTTGATGTTGATGCAGTGTCTGACGATAAGCCTTGGTACCATGACATTAAATGCTTCTTGAAAAATCAAGAATACCCGCCTGGGGCATCTTCCCAAGACAAGAAGACATTAAGAAGGCTAGCCGGTAGTTTCTTCTTGAACAAAGATGGTGTGCTGTATAAGCGAAATTTTGACATGGTTCTGCTCAGATGCGTGGATAGGCACGAGGCAGACTTGTTGATGATTGAAGTGCACGAAGGCTCTTTCGGTACCCATGCCGGAGGACATGCGATGGCTAAGAAATTGTTGAGATTGGGGTATTATTGGTTGACAATGGAGTCGGATTGCTGCAAGTATGCTCGCAAGTGTCACAAATGCCAGATCTATGCAGACAAAGTACACGTTCCTCCCAATCCGTTGAGTATCATGTCCTCTCCATGGCCCTTTGCAATGTGGGGCATTGATATGATCGGGAAAATTGAGCCTACTGCTTCAAACGGCCATCGTTTCATCTTGGTCGCCATTGATTACTTCACTAAATGGGTTGAAGCAACATCTTATGCCAATGTCACTAAGCAAGTGGTAGCTCGTTTCTTGAAACGAGATATCATTTGTCGATATGGAGTGCCCGAAAGAATCATTACTGATAATGGTTCTAATTTGAATAATAAGATGATGGTTGAGCTATGCTGAGACTTCAAAATCGAGCATCACAATTCTTCTCCGTACCGCCTAAAGATGAATGGCGCAGTCGAGGTGGCCAACAAAAATATCAAGAAGATTGTGCAGAAGATGGTTGTCACGTACAAAGATTGGCATGAGATGTTACCATTGGCTTTGCATGGGTATCGAACATCAGTCCGCACACCCACTGGGGCAACACCATACTCACTTGTATACGGTATGGAGGCAGTTCTACCGATCAAAGTTGAGATTCCCTCTTTCCGAGTATTGATGGATGTTAAGCTAGATGAAGCTGAATGGGTACGAGCCAGATTTGATCAGTTGAGCCTTATTGAGGAGAAGTGATTAGCAGCAGTATGTCATGGCCAGCTATACCAGCGCAGAATGAAGAGGGCATTCGACCAGAAGGTTCGACCTCAAGTTTACAAGGTCGGAGATGTGGTAATCAAGAGAATACTTCCTCCGAGTACAGATCACAGGGGCAATTAGACTCCTAATTATGAAGGTCCATTCGTGGTTAAAAAGGTTTTCTCAGGTGGAGCTTTATTGCTGATAACCATGGATGGTGAAGACTTTTCATCCCTTGTTAATTCAGATGCAGTTAAAAAATACTTCGTATAAACAGACCCGCTGGATAAAATTGAATATTCAGTCACAAGCTTTTATTTTCATTTTACTGTTTTGTTTGCAAAAACGTCCGATTTTTGATAATAAAACATTGATTTGAAAATATCATGGCCTTGCAAAAACATGCACATAAAAGACAATTAAAATTACTTTGCTTGTTGGACAACCTTGGATGGTGGACTCAAAAACCATGCAATATCCTGGGGCATGTGCATATATTCTTGTTGTTGCAGGTAATGAGTACGATCGATCCAAGCAGCACGATCGTAACCACGAACAGATATTTGCTATGACTTGATACTGTTGTATCTTATTAAGTCGATTCTCTCATTCAAGATTTCCCACCGGGTTTTGTGGTGATAACGGTTGTCGAAGATCGAATTCTTCTGTGTTGATAACGGTTATTAATGCAGTGAGTACTCCATGTCAACAACGAGTGCAAATCCTCCGATACCTCGCAGACGAGGTGAAGGGTAGTTCAAGACGGGGTGTTCATCTAAGAGTTTGAAAACGTTTGGTTTTCTATAAAATCCTCTTAAGAGACGAAGCTTCTCGCAGTAACATCCCCTGTGGCGTTTATTCTCGGCAGGATGTACCAGTAAGTGGTAGTGCCATATTTCCCGCAGGTTTCAGCATATGAAATTTGTCAAAGAATAATCCCTAGTGGAGTTGTTGACATTCCCGAGCATGGGGCATATTGAGTTTCCCTGGCAGAAGACGTTCCAAATCTATTATCCCCAGTAGAGTTTGAAGATGTTTGGTCTTCTGTAAAATCCTCTCAAAGGGCACCCCTAGCACGAGGCGCTTTAAAGCAGTTTCCTCCAGCAGAGTTTGTTATAAACTCATCATCCCCAACGGGATCGTCAAACGGAAAGTTCGCCTAACATGGGGCATTGTGGCACTTATCCTAGGCTCAACAATTTTATTCCTCAGCAGATTACCGTGGAATTGCTTTGGGTTTCCCCAGCAGATCTCTAGGGACTTTTCCCCAGCATGTTGCAACGGATTGTATTCCAACTAGGATTTGCATATCCCCGGCAGAGTAGCCCTGATTCCCAGCAAGATCATATCTTTGGTAATGATATCCCCCACAGAATTCGACATTTTGACAGTAATTTCCCCAGCAAGGTCTAAATAGATCGAGGGAATCTTTTGTCCAGCAAAGTGTCAGCATATAATATTACCCAACCGGTGGTGTAATTCTCAGTATTACTCATTTACAACTCAAGTCCATCGATAGTATGGCAAGCCAGTAGTCGCCTGGCGTCGTTCAAAAAGACATTGGTAAAAGTCCAACGACAGATTGGCAGAAATCCAATACGAATTGGTAAAAGTCCAACAGACAGTTTGGCAAAGCTGCAAAAGTCCATCTGAAGATGGCAAGTTTGAGATTCCAAAGCCGGTTTGGTGATCATAAAAGTCCAACGACAGATTGGCAGAAATCCGACACGAATTGGTAAAAGTCCAACGACAGATTGGCAGAAATCCAATACGAATTGGTAAAAGTCCAACGACAATTTGGAAAAGCTGCAAAAGTCCATCTGAAGATGGCAAGTTTGAGATTCCAAAGCTGGTTTGGTGATCATAAAAGTCCAACGAAAGATTGGCAGAAATCCGACACGAATTGGTAAAAGTCCAACGACAGATTGGCAGAAATCCGACACGAATTGGTAAAAGTCCAACGACAGATTGGCAGAGCAGCTCAAGTCCATCGACAGTATGGCAAGCCAGTAGTCGCCTAGCGTCGTTCAAAAAGACATTGTTGAAAGTCCATCGACAGTATGGCAAGCCAGTAGTCGCCTGGCGTCGTTCAAAAAGACATTGTTGAAAGTCCATCGACAGTATGGCAAACCAGTAGTCGCCTGGCGTCGTTCAAAAAGACATTGTTGAAAGTCCATCGATAGTATGGCAAGCCAGTAGTCGTCTGGCTTCGTTCAAAAAGACATTGTTGAAAGTCCATCGATAATGTGGCAAGTCAGTAGTCACCTGACATCGTTCAAAAGACAGATCTCTCTGACAGTGTTTCATTGAAGATTCAATCCAGCAGTCTCGTTGGGTTTATATCCTTTTTGTTCTTCATCATCCATAGCAAATTTTTGGTTATATTTGGTATTCAATCGCTATATACCTTGAAAATCTGAAAGCAATCGCTTTCAGACATTCAGGTCTACAGCATTTGAATAGGGGCAGCTGTAATACCCCAAAATTTGCTCTCTCTTTTGGCATCCTAGCATAGCATTATCATATATCATATCATACCCATCTCATTAGCATTGCATTGCATCTTTAACATATAAAAATGAAGCATAACATCCCTCTTACCATCAAGGCATGTGATCAAGGGAAAGGTGGACAATCAAGGAATTATTCAAGGCACAAAAGGTCAAACAAGTTGCCTCAAGGCAAGCCAAGAGGTCTTTCATGTCTCATACTACCTCAATTGATTATCCAAAATATCAAGAAAGTGAGGTTCAATAAGAGATTGAAACATTACATCTTTCACTATGCAAGAGATCCAAAAATGAAGGAAACCCCTCAAAAAAGATGGTTCATTGGTTCAAGATCACCCTCAAGTGGCATATCTCATCATCCTTTAAGAGGATACACAACATATTCTGAGGAATTTGAAATTGAAGACTGCACATTTTCCCCTTAGGAGGTGGGTACCAAAATTAGGGTTTCCAATTAAATCAGGGTATCTTTGATTTTTTGGACAAAACTTGATGTCATGGTATTCTACATGTCCTTAAGTGTATGTGTGTGGAAAATTGCCTCTCAATTGGTTTTGGAAGTGGTTCAATTAGAAGAAAGATAAAAAATCAGGAAAATTGGAGCAAAGTTAAATAATCAGAGGAAAAAGTCAACTCTTGACTTTTTGAGGCCAAATTCATGAAATTCATGTTATATGTGACCAATGTGCAAAATTTGATCAAGAAACTCCAAAGCGATCATGAAAAAATCAAGATTTGAAAAGTTTTCATTTTTGGAAGAAATAGGGTTTCCAAAAATAGTAATTTTAGGCCATTTTGCATCAGACTTTGAACCAAGGCCATTCAAAATTGAAGCATCAAATGAAAATTCCACTCGGTCACAACAAAAGATCTTGTTTTAAGCTTCAAATCCATGTGTGGAACATCCCCATTGGATAAGAATTGAGAGAGTTATGGATGATCAAAGTTGAGGAAAACTTGGGCAAGAATGCAAGTCAGCTTGGGCAAGTTTCAGGTCACGCGCAGTCATTTTCACAAACATGTGGTGGGCTAAATGTTTTGATCAATTACTCATGGTTAGAGGCCTCAAATGAAAAATATTTCAACATGAAAGTTGTTCCTCTATGTGAGATCTTCATAATTGGTGTTCATGATTTTTTCATTTGATCAAAGGTTAAGAAGTTATGTTGAGTCCAATTTGCTATGATCATGCTGAAAACCCAGGTGCCAAGATGCCTTACCAGCCAAGCCCTTGCCTCGCCCATAACCAGTTCCTATACCTTTGTGTTTCAAGTCATTTTTGAACCTATTCCAAGCCTCATTTCAATTCAAGTTTCATACCAAACTGTAGCGAGCGATTTTGGACGCGGTTCTTAAGCGTTGGTCGCTCTCTGCGGTTTGAGCTTTAAAACTACAGGTCGATTCATTTTTTATCCTATTGTGAGCTGAATAAGGAATGGAAATAGATGTCTTCAATTAACCCTGCTTTGCATACTGAGTTTAGACAGCGGTCTGTTAGGTTACGGATGCTATCAATGTGGGGGGCCTTTGTACTGGTTATTTGTATTTTCACCAATACTGTTTTCTTTCTTTTTAGGACTTTCTAGCGGGGAACAAGGAGTAGGATGTTAGGACTGATGTTTTTGAGTTACTGCTTTTGATTGACTGAGATATGGGATTTGGGTTTTTTGTTGATTGCGCTCGCTAAGATCTTTTCTTTCGATCTTATGCCTAAGTATTCCCGTTTACCGAAACAGGGAAATCAGAGCATTCGTAGTTCCTCCTATTCTATGGGAGGAAATTGGTTTTTGGTGTCTTGTTCAAAGCCCAAGACATGAAGCGAAAGGTGATTTGTATCTTGTTCAAAGCCCAAGATGTGAAGCTGAAAGGTCTATTTGTGTCTTGTTCAAAGCCCAAGACGTGAAGCTGAAAGACCTCAACTTTAGAGAGAATTTGTCATCTCTAAAGAGGGAGAAGGAGAATTACTTTAACTGGGATACGCAGATCCGAGCAATGCCATAATTTCCGAAGAAAGGGTTTTAACCTGGAGGAGAAGACTTTAACTCAGTATAGAGCAATGTCATCTTTCCTTAGGAATTTCTCATGCTAAAAGAGGGACAGTGGCGTGGATGTAGATGATCCAGAGGCTTGCCGCTTACAGCGATTAGATGAAGGGGAAGGAGTTGTTGATGTTTGTGTACTGTGAACGAGGCACAACTTTGATGCTAAAAGGTTAATTGGATTAACCAGTGGTTTTCTTATACAAAGCCTAAGAGGAGGCTAATTTCCGCTAGGAAAATCATTATACAAAGCCTAAGAGGAAGCTATTTTGTGTCTCGTACAAAGCCCGAGAAAGAGGCTAAAAGGGTTTGACCCAGTGGGGCATATCGTTATACAAAGCCTAAGAGGAGGCTAGCAAAGAGTTGACTCAGTTGGAGAATCTTTTATACTCAGTAAGAGAGTGTTTTTGTATCTCGTACAAAGCCCGAGAGAGAGGTAAAAAGGTTGTTTTGACTTCACTGGGGAGAATTTTTGGTATCTCGTACGAAGCCCGAGATGGAGGCTATTGTAACTGTTTCAGTTGAGTGACAGATCCAATATACTGATTTTAAAAGAGAAAATCAGTTCTTATATGAGTAACACTGTACCCAGGGGTTTGATTTGAGGATCAGGGATATTTCCTTCTCTTTGAGGAAACAGGAAATCCAAAGGGTGTCGAGACTGTCCGAGTCTGCGGGTTTCCTTCCTATTTAACGAAGGGTGCTTGAGAATGTCTTTGAGACTCAAGGAAGTTAGACTGTCCGTGTCTAGAGTTTTATCTTTTGTACTATGCTTTGAGAAACAGTAGTAGACTCTATGAAAGGACTGTTCTATGAGGATGACTATGTTCTGTTCCTATACCTCTAGGAGGTCGTCGGGACAATTTGTATGAAGCCCAAGAGGAGGCTGGAAACTTTTAAGAAGCCGACGGGTCCTTGTACGAAGCCCAAGAGGAGGCTATCATTCCCGGAGGAAGAGATCATTATACGAAGCCTAAGAGGAGGCTGTGAATACTTCTAAGAAGCCGTAGTGTCCTTGAATAATGCCCAAGAGGAGGCCGATGCTTTTAAGAAGCCCGTGGGTCTTATCATCTCCTTTCCATTAGGAGAGATAACTCTTTTAAAGATAAAAACCACTGGTAAACGTGCGAGGTTTACTATCCAGCGACTTTTAGCTTTTAAAGAGGGTTCCTTAGTTAAGGTCCAAGATTATGACCGTAGTGGGTACCCAAACCCCGAGACATTCAAGGCAAGCTATCCACAAGGAATAGATCAAGTCAGGAAAGTTCGAGAATTTGGGAGAAACTCAAAGATGCCATTCACAGAGAATACATTCATCTTGGGGAGTAGAGCTTCTTGACGATTCCTAAGGAGGAAAGCCGAAGAGAAGACTGTATCTGGTGCTCCTATTGGGGATCTAGGCGTCTATTTCTACGAATAAGTGAAACGGCGTCACCTAGTTCTAGACGTAGTAGCCGGGGAAACTCGAAATATCTATACTATTATTACCCAGTAGATATGAGTTTATGAAAGGAGACTTACAGTGAGCAGCCCCACAATACAGTTTATATATATATGAAAGCAGTAAATGAAAGCGATAACCACTTACTCGGTTGGAGTGCTTCCATGCTGTTTGGTTAGTTGTTCAACAAAGAAAGATTGAAAGCAATAGTATATTCAAAATCAAAGGAGAAAGTGCTTTGAAAAAGAAAGATTTGGGGCTTACAGCTCAAGGAGAGGCCCAGGGTTTTATCAGTGAGCGCACTGTTTGACTTTGTACAGAGGGACTTATACAAGTGACTGGGGCCCAAAAAGGTTTTCTGTACAAAGGGATGGGTCTTACACTCTCTCAAGAGGCCCAAAAAGGTTTAAAGAAAAGGAGTGGGGCTTATAACACGATGGTAGGCCCAAATGATTTTTTCGTTTAAAAATGGCGATCGCGCCGAGGTTTTCTTTTAACGCAGAGGGACTTATACAATAAGTGAGGCCCAAAATGTTTTGGTTAAAAGGGGGATTGGGTCTTACACTCTAATAGAGGCCCAAAGTGTTTTGAATGGGTCTTATAGCTCAAGGAGAGGCCCAGATGATTCTTTTATTTTAAACGGGCGACGATCGCGCCGTTTACTTGTACAGAGGGACTTATACAATGAGTGAGGCCCAAGAAGGTTTTGTACAAGGGGGATGGGTCTTACACTCTCTCAAGAGGCCCAAAGAGTTTTTGAAAATGATTTATGAAGGTTGAATTAATCCAAAACCCTAATTTGTTTTCAAAATGTATTTAATTGAATAAAAATTCAATTAAAATGATCAAAAATTGTTTAACACATGGAAAACAAATTGTGATCTTGGATTAATGCTTCAAAAATTAAGTATTGACCTACAAAATAATTAGAAAGCATTAAAAGTTGCAAAAGCAATGTAAAAAAAATATTTAAAATGCCAAAAACAATTAAAATATTAATTCTTTACAAAAATATCAATTATATGAAATAAATAATATTTTTTGGGATTTTTTGTGAAAATAAAATATTTTAACATTTTTGTGAATTATTAAAAAAAGAATCAACTCAAAATCATTAAAACTCAGAGAGAAATTAATTTTTGAATCAATTAAACAAAATCACAAAATTCAAATATTTGAATTTATGAAAATGGCGCCAAGAACAACACCAAGAACACGCGCGTTTTTCAGTTTGCCCAGATTTGCATTTTCTATCCAATCTCCATGAATACGTAATCATATCATGCAATCCACATATCATTATGCTCGTCTCAATCTCACGATCATGTCTATGTACTTTAATTTCATTTAAATTAAACATACAACAAGAAATCACGAAGAGACCTCAAGAACCCTAATTTCTGCATGAAGGCTAGGATTTTTGATACACGATTCAAACAATGCAATTAATTGAGGGAAAACATTCCATGCATGATTATGAACATATGGCCAAATTATTGTGCGAGGAAATATGCATAGATTGAGAGATGACCAAGTATGTGCTTACCTCCAAGCCGTGACAGCAAGTCCAATGTGATTTTTGATTTGGAGATGTTACATATGAGTGGTGATGATCTGAACAGCTTCCCTACACCCTATGGATCGTGTTTGGATGGTTGGACTTGATTGAAATTGGCTGGATCATTTTGTGGTACCTCAGCTGCAACTTGTTTGAAAATTTGAGCAACCAGCTGGTGATTTCATGAAATTGATGTTTCAGAAGTAATGTGAGTGTTTGATCAGCTCATATGTGATGTATGTGAGGTGTGTGAGTGATTGGTTTGTGCAGAATTGCTCTCAAACTCAAAACCCGATAGCTACCTTGCTAAGAAAGGCATTTTTGCCAAGAGAAAGAGATTTTGAGGAAAGCATCTGTTAGATGGCTTTGGTGTACTTAAACTGACCACAATTGAGCTCTATTTATAGTAGAGCAAGTTTGTTTTGCAAGGAATAGTGCATGGTAGCTGGTAAGTAGGTTTGGCCAATGTTGGCAAATGAAAATCCAAGTCTCCTCTAGCCATTGACTAGAGGTTAGGGCACAGAGCTTTGGTCCCCTTGGTCTTGGATAAGTCTTGACTGATTTCAGATGAGAATGGCTCAGTCCATGCCACCTTGATGGTTCCATTGAATGCCTCATTCCAAATTTGAAGTCTTGTCCCTATTTTGGCAACTCTAGGTTCAACATGCTATTTCTTGTTCCATGGACTTTGGAGGCTTGGCTCAGTGATTGTCCCCTTTAGATTCAATCCTCTGAGGTGTCCAAGTGGATTGGAGCAATTGAATTTGGCTGATTTTGGCAAATCGACCAAAGTTGCAAATTCTGCCTTGCCTTGACAGATTTCAGCAAGGCAACTTGGCAATGTTGTATCTCATGGTGTAGGTTGAATTTGGCAATGTTCTTGGCCATTTTGGAAAGCTCTTACATGATACAACAACTGTTTGAACAAGTTTGGTTTTGATCTCTTTTGATTCCAAGTGAAAAATCCCCCTACATTTGGTAAAAAGTGAGGCAGAATCTGACTTAGTGAAAATTTCACTAAGTGTTGGAAAAAGTGACATTTTCACTTTTCAGCCACTTTGACCACTCCATAACTCAAAATCCTTAATGAATTGGAATGACTTATAGTTGAAGTTTTTGTAGGTGATAATGAGGGCTACAAATCCATCTTTGGATGAGAAAAAATGGCCTTGTGGTTTAGGAGTTATGGTCCTCCAAAGTTGGTACCTTTGCCACTTTATTTTTAACTTAGAAAAATTTCTAAGTTTTATGGTTACCCCTTTTACAAGTTATCTCACTTTTCTTGATTTTTCTTGATGAATGATGATTCAAATCATACATTAACATCATTTTAGGGTTAAAAATCCATTTTGGTGAAAAATCTCAAAAAGTCAAAGTTGACTTTTGTGCACAGTTGACTTTTTATCAGATGAATTCCAAATTGTGCAATTCTTCAGGAAATCATGTCCTTGACCTAAATCAAACTTGATGGACATGTTCCATGGGTGTCATAGGGTATATTCAATCATGTATTAGGGTTTGGGAGAATGTCCTGGTCAAAAGTCAAAGTTACAGTTGACTTTTCCCTTAAAGCCCTAATTGTGGTACAGATGAAAATGAGACTTGTTGCTCAAGCTTCTTGGATCAATCCATTGTTCCAAATGGATCAATATGGTATATTAGAGACCCTAAAATCATCTCTTGAGGTCTTGGCTCATGGTTTGTC
This sequence comes from Lathyrus tuberosus, assembly GCA_022829125.1. Lineage (NCBI taxonomy): Eukaryota > Viridiplantae > Streptophyta > Magnoliopsida > Fabales > Fabaceae > Lathyrus > Lathyrus tuberosus. The sequence continues at coordinate 2,054,549 of JALAZF010000057.1, forward strand.
CCAAAAGTCAACTTAGGGGTGAATTAGGTCAAGAAACCCTAATTCCTGATTTTTGATGAATGCATCCCTTGAGGCAAAATTGACTTGATGCATGGGTTCATGAGGTTCCATGAAGTATATTAGGTTATGTTTTGGATCAATGGCTTGTGCCCAGATGAAAATTTCCATCTGGAGGCCCTGGTCGACCAAAACCCTAATTTGGTGATATTGTCGATCTTGAGACTTGATCCACCTAGAAGGGAGCAGCCTTGTGCTTAATCCTTGAAGTGGGAGTCCTCTTTGATCCATTGAGGATGTTTGAGAGATTAGACAAGTTGAAGATCATGTCATTTCTTGATTGATCCTTTGTCTAAAGCTCAGAGAGGGCTTGAAACCCTAATTTTGATTGTATTGGATGCTCACCCATCTTTGGGGAGACTGATGAAGCATGATGGTTCATCCATATTGTGATGATGATTTTCACAATGATGGGAAATCTAAGTGGTCAAAATTTGGGGTATTACAGATGCCCCTATTTAATCTTCTTGGACCCGAAGGTGTGAATGACGAAGGTATTCGGGCATTCGGGGTGCAAGAGGATTAAATATCGGAATATCTGAAATTTTGATGGTGGTTATGAATGGTAGCTTACGCATTCATCTTCTTTAGCTAAGCAATGATGCTTAGAAAAGGTAAACTTCCCCTCGATCCTGGTCTTCAGCCAAGGAACTGGTCTCAGTTTTCTTTTGGAATAAACCTCCCCTCGTTCTTGGTTTCCTACCAAGGAACTGGTCTAAGTTTATTTTGTCAACTTCCCCTCGATCCTGGTTTCCTACCAAGGAACTGGTCTCAGTCTCTTTTGAAATAAACCTCCCCTCGTTCTTAGTTTCCTACCGAGGAACTGGTCTTAGTTTCTGATTTAAACTTCCCCTCGATCCTGGTTTCCTACCAAGAACTGGTCTTAGTTTCTGATTTAAACTTCCCCTCGATCCTGGTTTCCTACCAAGGAACTGGTCTCAGTCTCTTTTGAAATAAACCTCCCCTCGTTCTTGGTTTCCTACCAAGGAACTGGTCTAAGTTTCTTTTGTCAACTTCCCCTCGATCCTGGTTTCCTACCAAGAACTGGTCTTAGTTTCTGATTTAAACTTCCCCGCGATCCTGGTTTCCTACCAAGGAACTGGTCTCAGTTTCTTTTGTCAATAAACTTTATTGACAAGGGACGCTATGTGTAGCGGTTTTCCTTCAAACTTCTCGCCGAATTTTCCCGGAGAGATGCCATTTGAGGGAAAAAGGTTTGATGTCAGACTTGCTGGGGAACCCAACGTCTGAATTGTAGAGTTGTACAAACTTCTCCGTTGTGGAGACGCCATTTGTTTTTACTGGGGAAAGCGAGTCTCTTGAGAGACTGTTTTCGTTTGGGGTTACATCATACTTTTCTCAGGATCTTCCCGGAGAAATTCCATATGATTGGATCCAATTTTGAGGTGCCAATGACCTTCTCATCAGTGGTTTTTCGGAGCAAAACTGGCGTGCTGCCATATCTCTGATCACGAGGCTTTCTTTGTGGATTTTCCTTAATCCGGGAAAGCAAGGATATCATCTTCAATGGCGAAGCGTGATGCTTATTGAAAGTTTTCTCTGGCTTTTCAAAGGTTCAAGTTATCAAAGTGGTCGAGTGCCGACTCTGATCTAACGATACACTGGTGGCGAGATTGTTCAGACACAACGTTTCCTGACGAGGAAAGAGCTGACAAACTCGATTGAGAAAACTGTTATCACTAGGGGACAAGGCCGACTAGAGTGATAGTGATGCAATATGAAATGCGAACGCAAAATAAAAAATGCATGATGTATGTATGTATATGCTGACAAAACAAACGCGACATACAGACTAATGGATGAACACAATTGGATACTCGGCCATCGCGGGGCGAAGAAGTACCGTTGATTCAAAATAGCAATTCCACCTTGCTTAGGAGAGATAGTCCCGTTGGGAGCTATGTTGATCGGGCTTAGGAGATGAGAACTCGGCCGAGGCGTGTCAGACGAAACAAGGTCTCTGACACAGTTGATCCCTTCATTCAGGTATACTGGCTTAGAAGGAGTACTTTGATTCTGCACTTTGAAGTTCGCTTACTTCGGGAGAAGCGATCGATGTTCTTCTGATGTTCAACGGTCAAAAGAAATGCCATCTTTAATTTAAAAGCAGAAAAAGTTTAACAAGTAAATTTATCTTTGTTTTATTTCAAGAATCGCTGATTAAGTTTAAACAACGTCGTTCTGTAAAGCTAAAACAAGTAAAGAATTACAAACAAAAGCACAAGGGCTCAAATTTTATTGATAAGATGGAGATCAGCCAAACGCGTGATTCCAAAGAGTACATACAAAGTTTGAAAATGGTAATTTACAGGGAAAAGGGCTACGTTGAAACATAACGACCACTATCCTTCTACCAACTTTGAATTCGGGGCATCCTGAGCTTCCGTCGAAGATGACCTTTGACTGGAGATTTCCTCCGATAGATGATGTAACTACTGCTGAGGGACTTGCCTCTGTTGAACATAGTTACTTGCCATTATCCCTAACTTTTGCCTGGATTGTACTATGAGATTTCTAATCCATCGGGATGATTCTTTTCATGTCTCTAACTTTTGCCTGGACCGCCCTTTCGGGTTTTCAATCCACCGAGACATTTTTTTTTAGTTTAGGCGAAGTATTTCTTGACTACATCAACATTTGTGGGGTAGGCAAATTCTTCTCCGTCCATGGTTGCAAGTCTCAAGGCGCCGCCTGAGAAAGCTTTCGTGACCACATATGGGCCATCATAATTTGGGGTCTATTTGCCCCGAGAATCAGTGAGAAATGATTGTATCTTCTTGAGCACAAGGTCTCCTTTCCTGAAAACACGCGGTCAGATCTTTTTGTCGAACGCCCTCTTCATTCTCTATTGGTACAACTGACCGTGGCATAGTGCCGTGACTCGTTTTTCCTCGATCAGATTCAATTCGTCGTGTCGACCTTGACACCATTCAGCTTCGGTGAGCTTCGCTTCCATCAATACCAGGATTGATGGGATCTCTATTTCTATGGGAAGCACTGCCTCCATGCCATACACTAGAGAGAAAGGGGTAGCCCCTGTTGAAGTGCGGACAGATGTACGATAACCGTGAAGCGCAAAGGGTAGCATCTCATGCCAATCTTTGTAGGTTACAACCATCTTTTGAACGATCTTCTTGATGTTCTTGTTAGGCGCTTCTACCGCTCCGTTCATCTTGGGTCGGTAGGGAGATGAGTTATGGTGTTCGATCTTGAACTCTGCACACAACTCTTTCATCATCTTATTGTTCAAGTTAGATCTATTATCAGTAATGATCTCACTTGGAACACCATAAAGGCAGGTGATATTGTTTTTGATAAATCGGACCACCACTTGTCGGGTTACATTGGCGTATGACGCTGCTTCGACCCACTTGGTGAAATAGTCAATGGCTACCAGGATGAACCGATGTCCGTTTGAAGCCTTAGGTTCAATCAAGCCAATCATGTCGATTCCCCACATGGAAAAAGGCCATGGGGAAGAGAGAACTTTGAGATGTGATGGCGGTACATGAATTTTGTCGGAGTATATCTGACACTTGTGACACCTCCTCATGTACTTGTAGCAGTCGGATTCCATTGTCAACTAATAGTACCCTGCTCTTAGAATTTTTCTCGCCAATGTGTGTCCGTTGGCATGAGTGCCAAAGGATCCTTCATGAATTTCTTTCATGAGCACGTCTGCTTCTGGTCTGTCGACGCATCGGAGCAAGACCATGTCAAAATTTCTCTTATAAAGAGTGTCACCGCTCAGGAAGAAGTTTCCAGCCAATCTTCTGAGGGTTTTTCTATCTTTTCTGAGTGCCCCAGATGGGTACTCTCGTTTCTGAAGGAAGCATTTGATATTGTGATACCAAGGTCTGTCGTCTATGACTGCTTCAATCGCGAAGATGTAAGCGGGCCGTTCAAGGCGCATTATGTCGATCTTAGGTATGTCATTCCATCGACCTACACTAATCATGGAAGAGAGAGTGGCTAATGCGTCAGCCATGTGATTCTCATCACGAGGGATGTGATGAAACTCAACTCTGTTGAAGAAGGGTAACAACCTTCTTGCATAGTCTTTGTAAGGAATCAATCCTGATTGGTATGTGTTCCAATCTCCTTTTATCTGGTTAATAACCAGGGCTGAATCGCCGTATACGTCCAAGTTTTTTATCCTTAAATCAATCGCTTCTTCGAGACCCATGATACATGCTTCGTATTCGGCCTCGTTGTTCGTACATTTGAACGTAAGTCTGGCAGTGAAAGGAATGTGGGAACCCTAAGGGGTAACAATGATTACCCCAATTCCGTTTCCATAATGATTGACTGCTCCGTCAAAGATAAATCCCTACTGGGAACCTGGTTCTGGCCTTTTCACTGGGTAGCGGTTCATCGCAATCTTTCATCTTTAGATACATGACATCTTCGTCTGGGAAGTCAAACCCGATTGATTCTTGATCGTCAATCGGTTGATGAGCCAAATGATCGGCTAAAATACTTCCTTTAACGGCTTTCTGAGCATGGTACTCTATGTCATATTCTGATAGTAACATCTGCCAATGGGCAATCCTTCCCGTGAGAGCAGGTTTTTCGAAAACGTACTTGATTGGATCCATTTCGGAGACCAACCAAGTAGTATAACGAATCATGTATTGGCGAAGACGTTTGGCTGCCCAAGCCAAAGCGCAACAAGTTTTCTCAAGCATTGTGTACCGAGTCTCGCAGTCGGTGAATTTCTTGCTTAGATAGTAAATGGCAGACTCTTTCCGTTTAGTTTCGTCTTGTTGGCCAAGTACACATCCCATTGAGTCCTCTAGGACTGTGAGGTAAATGATCAGTGGTCTTCCTTCCACTGGAGGTGATAGAATCGGAGGATTCAACAGATATTCCTTGATACTGTCGAAGGCGATTTGGCAATCTTCTGACCAAACACAATCCTGGTTCTTTTTGAGTAATTTGAAAATCGGCGCACACGTCGCGGTCATAAGGAATATGAATCTGGAGATGTAGTTCAAACGTCCCAAGAATCCTCTGACTTGTTTTTCAGTTTTCGGAGAAGGCATTTCTTGAATGGCCTTGACCTTGTCAGGATCAACTTCAATCCCTTTCTGGCTGACGATGAACCCTAGTAGTTTCCCTGAACGGACACCGAAGGTGCACTTGTTGGGATTCAAGCGGAGCTTGAATTTTCTTAGACGTTCGAACAATTTTGACAGATGTTCAACGTGCTCATCCTCTGTTCTTGATTTTGCAATCAAATCATCGACATATACCTCAATTTCTTTGTGTATCATGTCATGAAACAAAGTAGTCATGTCCCTTTGATAGGTTGCCCCGGCGTTCTTCAAACCGAACGGCATTACCTTGTAACAAAAGGTACCCCATGGGGTAATGAACGAAGTTTTCTCCATGTCTTTCGGCGCCATTTTGATCTGGTTATAGACCGAGAATCCATCCATGAAGGAGAATACTTTGAATTTTGCTGTGCTGTTAACCAACATGTCAATGTGTGGTAAAGGAAAGTCGTCCTTTGGACTTGCCTTGTTTAGATCTCTGTAATCAACACACATTCTGACCCTTCCGTCCTTTTTGGGAACGGGTACGATGTTGGCTAACCATTGAGGATATTCAGATGTAGCGAGGAAACCCGCGTCGATATGTTTCTGTACCTCCTCTTTGATTTTGATGGCCATGTCCGGGTGAGTCCGTCTCAACCTCTGCTTTACTGGCGGACATTCTGATCTTAACGGTAAGTGATGTTCCACGATGCTGGTATCCAACCCTGGCATATCCTGATAGGACCAAGCGAACACATCGGGGAATTCTTCGAGAAGCTTTATCAAACCCTCTCTGGCAGTTGGACTGAGCAATGCTCCGATCCTGATTTCTTTTCTCTCTTTTTCTGAACCCAAGTTTACCGTTTTCCAACGGCTCTTTGTGAGGTTCGATGGACCTTTCCTCTTGTCTGAGTAGTCGGGAGATCTCTTCTGGAATTTGGTCGTCATTTTCTTCTTCAGCCTCGAATAACGGGAACTCAAAGTTGGAAGAAGGCATCGGATCGTATGTTTCAACGGGGTATAAAACAAGCAATCTGCATGACGTGATGATTCGTGTTTAGAAGAGATAGAGAAAATGTAAGTGTGTGCAGTGTTTTGATTTTACTGCTTGTTTTTATTATTGAATGTTTTTTCTTAGGATTACCATTTTCTGAGAAAAAGCAAAAAGAGAAAACAACAATTAATGCGGAAATTACAGAACGACGTTATTTTATTAATGAACAAGTCGAATCTTGAAACTACAGCCCTATAAAACAAAACTCTGTCGCTTCGGGCAAAGCTAAGAGGGAAATTTACAAAAAGCGAGCCCTATCAAAATATCCGTTTCACCTGGGCAGGGTGAAAGATTAAAGATGGCAATTACTTTGACTGACGAACGACCTTCGGAACATCGACAGCAACCCATTGGCGGCGAACTCCTCGGTGAATCACAAAGTCTAGCACCTTCCTCGATTTGTCTTCAGAAATGACGCTGATTTCTGGTGGAGTAGGATCATTGGAATCTGTCTCCCAGGCAGAATTGTCGTAGGAGGATTCCTCTGTTGCATTTTGCATAGCATTGGTGCTCTCAGCTGTATCTCCCCATCCAGTTGACTGGATATCTTCGAGCCTGATACGAGAGCTTTCGGGAGCGGTGTACTTGACCATAAAGTCGAATTTTCCACTTGGTTGTCCCAGGGTGTCCCACACTTCTGTGGAACTGGAGGAGTCATCCCTCTTGATGACGTTGACCTCGGGAAAAGCATAGTTGATGAATTCTAGTCCTGCAAATGTTGCGAATTCATCTTCATGTTGAGTAGTTTCTGAATGACCTGAGTGTTGATCCCATGACATGGTGGGGACACAGGTATTCTGTTCAATGACGCTCAGCTGAGTTTCATTGTTCGGTTGACTTTCTTGCCCCAAGTTTCCTGGGTAAGGCTGCCACATTGGCAGGCCATCCATCGGGCCATAGTAATTGTGATCAAAGCTGTCTTTCATCGGAGTGTCTTCCTCTAATGAATTTGGCGGAGCACGACATCCTTCCGGATCACAATCTCCGTAGATCATTTCGACATCTGATCTTGGTATAAATCTCGGACTTTCTGTAGGAAAGAAAAAAGGCATAGGCACCTCTTCTTGAGACATATAACCGTCCTTGTTATGGTAGGACTTCCATTCTTCATCTGTGTCAGAGGGATCTTCCTCATTGATAGCATGAACTGTCTGAGACACTGGGTGGAGAAAACCTCCACTGTGGAAGAAGTTTTGAAGGGGATGAAGACTTTCATCGTTGGCGGCTGTCTGGGTACAGGTTGCAGAAAAACCAAGACCCTTCTTTGTTTTATTGTCAATAGGAATGATAAGTCGTCCTCATCCTGTCGTATCGGTACTCTCGACCGCTTTGATAGCATCTTTGTATGAAGAAATTGAAGTTCCTTCTTTGAACTGATCGTCCTTGCTCACCGATAGTGCTTGGAACTGAGTTCCAATAACCTCCTCGGGTTCCACACAAGTAGATGATGATAGGTTACTCACAAGCAAGGCTTGTTCCCCACAAACCGTGACAAGTTGATCGTTCTTGGCGAACTTTAGCTTTTGGTGGAGGGTTGAAGTAACCGCTCCAGCCTGATGTATCCAAGGTCTTCCTAATAAACAACTGTACGTTGCCCGGATGTCCATGACCTGGAAAGTGATTTGGAAAGTGTGAGGACCAATAGTTATGGGAAGATCCACTTCGCCGATAACAGTTTTTCTGGATCCGTCGAATGCTTTGACGACGACCTCGCTGACTCTCATCGGAGGGCCCTTAAATGATAATTGCATCAAAGTGGACTTTGGCATAACATTCAGGGCTGACCCTGTGTCTACCAGTACGTTGGCTAAAGCATCGCCCTGGCAGTTAACTGTAATGTTGAGCGCCATGTTATGACGGCGACCCTCTTCAGGTAATTCTTCATCACTAAATCCCAAATTGTTGCAGGAAGTGATGTTAGAGACAATGCTATCGAACTGTCTGATTGTTACATCATGTTCCACAAAGGCTTGCTCCAAGACTTTCTGTAGAGCCTCCCTGTGGGCCTCTGAACTGAGTAACAGTGATAATACTGAGATCTTTGAAGGAGTCTGTAATAGTTGATCAACAATGTTATATTCACTCCTTTGGATGAGCTTTAGCATCTCATCTTTGTCTTTTGAAAAGTCTGGATTACTAGATTGACCGACTGGCGGATTAGGAATTTCTGCCTGAAGTTCCTTTTCTTTGTTGGATTCTCCAACCCCTCGGTTGAAGATTCGACCGCTCCGTGTTACACGACTGATGTCTGTAATATTCACGACGGAGGGTAATGGAATTTCCTTTTCATTTTCGATTATTGTTACACCGTATTTGTAAGGGATTGCCTTAGCTGATTCATACGGTAATGGTCCCGGTAGATAGACGACTATGGGAACCTTCTGATTTTTCTGACTATCATAAGTAATCTCGATCTGTTCCCGGTTGGGAACTCTAGATTCGTCAAGTAGAGGGATGATGGCAAAAACATCCCTGGTCCTGTGATGACTAGAGATTGTGACAACATCCTCAACTTGCTCGACAAGGTAATTCGGCGACCAAAAGATGGGTTCTGAACCTGGATATGGACGAATTTCTCCATGATCGACCTGACCCTGAAGAGCTGCTCTCACAAGGTAACACCCTTGGTTACTTTCCGAACAGACGCTGCAACAGTTATAGTTGTGTGGTGGCACCTGGCCACGCCCACTTTGAATGCAATGTAACCTTACTAGGTTATCTTCCATTGATCGGACATCCTGACTTTGACGACGAGTAGGATTCCTGTGATTGATACTAATCTGCTGAGTATCTTCGTTCATATAGATTGGCATCCACCAGTGATTTAACAAGTGCTGAAGTGCCTCCTAGACAAGGGTACAACCTCGATCGTTTTTGCAACCCACTTTACAGCTTTGGTAATCATGTGATATTAAGAATCCAAGTCGGACCTGCTCAGCATGTAACTCTACCAGGTTGGTATTCATTACGCGGATATCGAAGATCTGAACCATGTTGATTTGATAGGAGTTCCTATCATGGTAGTCTTGGATCCATCCAAGATCCATCTGACGCTGGAGGGCCTCTTGTATGAAAGAGCATCCCTGTTTGTTTACCGAGCAAATCAGACAGGAACTGTAATCGTGCCGCGGCAGATTATGATACTGGCTTTGCCTTGAGTGCATCGCCACCAAGTTGACATTCATCGCACAGATGTTGTGGTTTTGAATGACGTTAGAATTCGTGTAAACCATGTTAACTCCACGAACTCGGTGCTCTTGGATCCATCCAAGATCCATTTGTTCCTGTAGAGCTGCTTGCACTACAGAACATCCCTGGTTGTCTTTAGAGCATATATCACACTGGTGATAATTATGAGGTGGCACATGGCCATATCCACTCTGTCTACAATGCATCTTGACCAGATTGGTCCCCAATAAGAGTACATCGTGAATTTGATAGACATTGTTAGTCTCTTTCTCAATCAGATTGACTGCAGCTTTCCCATGTTGAGGCAGTGGGTTCGTAAGAACATTATGATTCGTATCTTTGAAAGATAAGAGCCCGCTCCTAACAAGCTTTTGCACGTCGGACTTGAAATTAAGACAAGTCTCTATGTTATGCCCTGATCCTCCTTGATGATAAGGGCATGTCTGTTCCGCTTTAAACCAAAAAGGTGGATTTTCCGGAACTGAAAGGGGAGACTTAGTCTGAATGTGCCCCTTAGCCAGCAGTAACGGAAATAGCTATGTGTACGTTACGGGTATAGGATCAAATCCTGGTGGCCATGTCGTACGGTTGTTGTTATATGGAGGACGAGCCTGCTGAAGAGGCTGTTGTGTCCTTTGTTGGTCAGGTTGGCTCTGCGCAACCTGAGGTTGATACGTAGGAACAGGCGCGGGGCCGATAGCAGGAGTAACAGCTGCTACTGGCTGATAACGTCGCCTTTGCTTTCCGAGAGAGATATTCCCAATATCTTGCTCTTTTTTCTTAGGGAGAGCACTACCATATTTTTTAGTACTTCTCGTTGATCCGGTGTCTTTTACCAAACGTCCTTCTCGGACGGCTTCCTCAAGACGTACGCCCATGCCGACCATTTCGGTGAAATCACTGGGCGCACTGGCAATCATTCGGTCATAGTAAAATGAGCTTAAGGTCTTTAAGAAGATCTTTGTCATCTCTTTTTCCTCAAGAGGCGGACAAATTTGAGTGGCAATTTCACGCCACCTTTGAGCGTACTCCTTAAAGGTTTCCTTTTCCTTTTGCGACATTGATCTGAGTTGATCTCTGTCGGGTGCCATGTCCAAATTGTACTTGTATTGTTGGACGAAGGCAGTACCAAGATCTCTGAATGTACTGATCATAGTACGGTTTAAACCCATGTACCATTTGAGTGCGGCACCGATGAAACTATCCTGAAAGTAGTGAATCAGCAGGTCCTGATTCTCCGTCTGAGCTGACATCCGCCGAGCGTACATCACCAAATGGCTCTGAGGGAAAGAGTTACCCTTGTATTTTTCAAAGTCGGGCACTTGGAATTTGTGCGGGACTTTCACATTTGGGACCAAGCAGAGATCTGCGGCGTCTTTTCTAAATAGATCCTGACCGCGAATGGCTTGCAGCTCTTTCTGCATTTCCAAGAACTGTTCTTGGAATTCCTCCATTCTGTCAAACATAGTTTCCTTCTTACCAGAAGGTGTCTGTGGAATCTGTCCTTCTGGGACAGTGTGCACCACAGGGGGTGGTACCGTGACTACGGCAGTAAGTCTTGGCGCCTCCCGAAGTTTGTAACCTTCAGGAGTCTTGAGTATGCCCCTGGCATCTTCGCTTTCCCGAAGTTTGTAACCTTCAGGCCCAACGGCTTCTGTTGCGATTCCCTGATCTTCAGTGATCGGCGGAACATATCCTTCCGGGATATAGTTAACAGGCATGCCCCAAGGACGATCTTTCGGCATCTGATACCTAGGATCATACTTTTCTATGATGGGCGTTGAGGTGATCTCTGAGATCACAGTTCTTTGTAGCTGAGCTTCTGCCATGGCTTGCATGTCGTTACGAAGCTTTCTCATATCCTCTCTCAGAGCGTCGATCTCTTCTTTCAACTCTCTGTTTTCTTCCTCAAGATCATCCATCTTTTTTTGACGATTGGCCCGAGTATTATACGAATGAGACAGTTTGACTCTAGAATCGAGACACAAACGTGAGATTCGTAGGTAAGGAGAATACGCGATGTGAGAATGATGAATGCAATGATTATATTAATTGTTTTTAGGTTTAATCAAAATAAACTTCGACAATTAGATTGCAAATATCAAACAGTGGGGAAACCCCTTTTTATTGAATTCCAAAGGATTACAGAAATGGAAATACAGTAGATTACAAAGTGCAGAAATAGAAACCTAAACTAATGGGTCCCGAGTCCTCTTCTTTGACCGGGGCGCTTGGGCCGTTGTCGGGTTGTCATTCCTTTGCCAGGTGAAAGGAGCAAGCAAATTCCTTTGGTCATCTTGATTCTCTACAGCATGCTGCTCCAAAATTTCAATCAGAGCATCTTTCTCTTTTAGTAGTTGCTGTATTTGGATACACTCTACGTCGAGGTTGCGGTACTTGTTCTTCCAAGACCTTCTCTCCTTTTGAACTTTGTTGAGAGTAACCTGAAGTTTTTCAGTTTCCGTCATGAAGTACATGACAGTTTCCCTCGGTGGAAGAATTTCGTAACGAGGATAAGGCATCTTTAGCTTGAGAGCTCTAGTTTGTACCCCATGGAGATAAGGCTCCACCGAGACGCAGTTCGGTTTTCCCAGAGACTCTCGTCCTTTCTTATGAACATGTTTCCAAACTTGCACTATTTCCATCTTTAGTGCTCTGTCGTTTTCTCCTTCTTTGAAGAAAAGACCTTCCAGATGAACATCCAGTGGGATGTGTCTCATCGGGTATCCAAACTGACAAAGAACCAATATCGGATGATAGTTGATTCCTCCCTTAGTTCCTATGAGGGGCACGCTGGGGAAGTTTCCACAACGGTCAATGATTCTGATTCCCTCATAAATCCTATTACACCAATCTATATCAGAATTGGTGAGAGACATGATCTTCTGTGACCAACGTAAGACACTCTTGCAATCCCAAAAAGCCGCAGACTTGGGCAAGTGAGAGATAAACCATTTGTAAAGCAGAGGTACACAACATGTGATCTCCCCTCCGCTGTACAAATTTCCCAAGTGTACAGAATGATACGCATCTGCGAGCAAAGTCGGCACAGGGTTTCCAATGAGAAAAACCTTAATAACGTTGATATCGACGAAGTTATTAATGTTGGGAAACAAAAATAACCCGTAGGTGAGCAAGACAAAGATGCTTTCAAAAGTAGTCGTGTTCCCTATACTAGCGAAGTACAGAGCTTTCTTTGTCAGGAACTGGGCTGGCAAACCTGGGATGCCACCCTTAGTGGTCATGTGAGTCCTGACCTCAGACTCGTCCAAATGAATTGCTATTGCAATAGTCTGATTCTTTGGAATTTCTTCCAGTCCAGAAAATGGAGCTCGATCAGTGATATGTAAATCAGTCAGATGAGAATACTCCTCCAGCGTTGGTGCAAGCTGGTAATCCGGGAATGTGAAACAGTGATAAACCGGATCGTAGAATTGAATGAGCGCGTCCATGATCCCCTTAATCACATGGACTCTTAACAGTGGTAGCAAACCACTGTGCTTGGCTCTGAAAGCCTCTGGGTTAACGATCATCCTTGCTAACTTTCTCAAATCCCCTAATTTTGGAACCTTGAAGGTATACTGGTGAGTTCTCCTTCTACCGAAATCCATTAGCGTAATCCTCTTCTCTGATATTTGCAATCACAGTCTTAGTTTAATTTGAAAAACAGAGAGACTAGAAGAGAAAGTTTTTTGAATGTTTTAATGTTTTATTAAATGGATGCATGAATGCAGCACACAAAAACATAGAAAAAACATGGGGTCAGAGGGTCGTTGTCATGAAGTCAAGGCTCTACCCATCCCCAAAGGTTTATACTAGGGTGATTTTTGTACCTGTACTCATTATCATCAGCTCCTCCCAGGAAAGCAAGACAACAAGCGGATCGCCAGCGAGTTGTGTGCAATCTTAGAGTAAGTGCCATTCACCGAGAATAGATCACCCGCCTCAAATGAGGGTAGTATCGCGTAACAACTATTTCCGATAGCTTCCGCACTATGAAAGCATTTGGCTTTTCTAGGTGTATACTCATTCTCACCACATGCGGCATCACACGCATTCCCATTAGCAGAAAAATAAACACGTATAGCAATTAGGAAAAGCAGTATATATTTGTCCTAATCATCCTAGACTTATAAAGCTATGAATCCTAAGTTCCTGACAGAAATGGGTTCCCCGACGGAAGCCCCAATCTGTGGTTTTCACATAAGTGAAGAGAAAAAAGGAAAAAGAAAAACGAAAAACAAAGAGAATGGCCCCACGGTGGGCGCCACTTTTACTGTAGCGAGCGATTTTGGACGCGGTTCTTAAGCACTGGTCGCTCTCTGCGGTTTGAGCTTTAAAACTACAGGTCGATTCATTTTTTATCCTATTGTGAGCTGAATAAGGAAGGGAAATAGATGTCTCCAATAAACCCTGCTTTGCATACTGAGTTTAAACAGCGGTCTGTTAGGTTACGGATGTTATCAATGTGGGGGGCCTTTGTACTGGTTATTTGTATTTTCACCAATACTATTTTCTTTCTTTTTAGGACTTTCTAGCGGGGAACAAGGAGTAGGATGTTAGGACTGATGTTTTTGAGTTACTGCTTTTGATTGACTGAGATATGGGATTTGGGTTTTTTGTTGATTGCGCTTGCTAAGATCTTTTCTTTCGATCTTATGCCTACGTATTCCCGTTTACCGAAACAGGGAAATCAGAGCATTCGTAGTTCCTCCTATTCTATGGGAGGAAATTGGTTTTTGGTGTCTTGTTCAAAGCCCAAGACATGAAGCGAAAGGTGATTTGTATCTTGTTCAAAGCCCAAGATGTGAAACTGAAAGGTCTATTTGTGTCTTGTTCAAAGCCCAAGACGTGAAGCTGAAAGACCTCGACTTTAGAGAGAATTTGTCATCTCTAAAGAGGGAGAAGGAGAATTACTTTAACTGGGATACGCGGATCCGAGCAATGCCATAATTTCCGAAGAAAGGGTTTTAACCTGGAGGAGAAGACTTTAACTCAGTATAAAGCAATGCCATCTTTCCTTAGGAATTTCTCATGCTAAAAGAGGGACAGTGGCGTGGATGTAGATGATCCAGAGGCTTGCCGCTTACAGCGATTAGATGAAGGGGAAGGAGTTGTTGATGTTTGTGTACTGTGAACGAGGCACAGCTTTGATGCTAAAAGGTTAATTGGATTAACCAGTGGTTTTCTTATACAAAGCCTAAGAGGAGGCTAATTTCCGCTAGGAAAGTCATTATACAAAGCCTAAGAGGAGGCTATTTTGTGTCTCGTACAAAGCCCGAGAAAGAGGCTAAAAGGGTTCGACCCAGTGGGGCATATCGTTATACAAAGCCTAAGAGGAGGCTAGCAAAGAGTTGACTCAGTTGGAGAATCTTTTATACTCAGTAAGAGAGTGTTTTTGTATCTCGTACAAAGCCCGAGAGAGAGGCGAAAAGGTTGTTTTGGCTCCACTGGGGAGAATTTTTGGTATCTCGTACGAAGCCCGAGATGGAGGCTATTGTAACTGTTTCAGTCGAGTGACAGATCCAATATACTGATTTTAAAAGAGAAAATCAGTTCTTATATGAGTAACACTGTACCCAGGGGTTTGATTTGAGGATCAGGGATATTTCCTTCTCTTTGAGGAAACAGGAAATCCAAAGGGTGTCGAGACTGTCCGAGTCTGCGGGTTTCCTTCCTATTTAACGAAGGGTGCTTGAGAATGTCTTTGAGACTCAAGGAAGTTAGACTGTCCGTGTCTAGAGTTTTATCTTTTGTACTATGCTTTGAGAAACAGTAGTAGACTCTATGAAAGGACTGTTCTATGAGGATGACTATGTTCTGTTCCTATACCTCTAGGAGGTCGTCGGGACAATTTGTATGAAGCCCAAGAGGAGGCTGGAAACTTTTAAGAAGCCGACGGGTCCTTGTACGAAGCCCAAGAGGAGGCTATCATTCCCGGAGGAAGAGATCATTATATGAAGCCTAAGAGGAGGCTGTGAATACTTCTAAGAAGCCGTAGTGTCCTTGAATAATGCCCAAGAGGAGGCCGATGCTTTTAAGAAGCCCGTGGGTCTTATCATCTCCTTTCCATTAGGAGAGATAACTCTTTTAAAGATAAAAACCACTGGTAAACGTGCGAGGTTTACTATCCAGCGACTTTTAGCTTTTAAAGAGGGTTCCTTAGTTAAGGTCCAAGATTATGACCGTAGTGGGTACCCAAACCCCGAGACATTCAAGGCAAGCTATCCACAAGGAATAGATCAAGTCAGGAAAGTTCGAGAATTTGGAAGAAACTCAAAGATGCCATTCACAGAGAATACATTCATCTTGGGGAGTAGAGCTTCTTGACGATTCCTAAGGAGGACAGCCGAAGAGAAGACTGTATCTGGTGCTCCTATTGGGGATCTAGGCGTCTATTTCTACGAATAAGTGAAACGGCGTCACCTAGTTCTAGACGTAGTTGCCGGGGAAATTCGAAATATCTATACTATTATTACACAGTAGATATGAGTTTATGAAAGGAGACTTACAGTGAGCAGCCCCACAATACAGTTTATATATATATGAAAGCAGTAAATGAAAGCGATAACCACTTACTCGGTTGGAGTGCTTCCATGCTGTTTGGTTAGTTGTTCAACAAAGAAAGATTGAAAGCAATAGTATATTCAAAATCAAAGGAGAAAGTGCTTTGAAAAAGAAAGATTTGGGGCTTACAGCTCAAGGAGAGGCCCAGGGTTTTATCAGTGAACGCACTGTTTGACTTTGTACAGAGGGACTTATACAAGCGACTGGGGCCCAAAAAGGTTTTCTGTACAAAGGGATGGGTCTTACACTCTCTCAAGAGGCCCAAAAAGGTTTAAAGAAAAGGAGTGGGGCTTATAACACGATGGTAGGCCCAAATGATTTTTTCGTTTAAAAATGGCGATCGCGCCGAGGTTTTCTTTTAACGCAGAGGGACTTATACAATAAGTGAGGCCCAAAATGTTTTGGTTAAAAGGGGGATTGGGTCTTACACTCTAATAGAGGCCCAAAGTATTTTGAATGGGTCTTATAGCTCAAGGAGAGGCCCAGATGATTCTTTTATTTTAAACGGGCGACGATCGCGCCGTTTACTTGTACAGAGGGACTTATACAATGAGTGAGGCCCAAGAAGGTTTTGTACAAGGGGGGATGGGTCTTACACTCTCTCAAGAGGCCCAAAGAGTTTTTGAAAATGATTTATGAAGGTTGAATTAATCCAAAACCCTAATTTGTTTTCAAAATGTATTTAATTGAATAAAAATTCAATTAAAATGATCAAAAATTGTTTAACACATGGAAAACAAATTTTGATCTTGGATTAATGCTTCAAAAATTAAGTATTGACCTACAAAATAATTAGAAAGCATTAAAAGTTGCAAAATCAATGTAGAAAAAATATTTAAAATGCCAAAAACAATGAAAATATTAATTCTTTGTAAAAATATCAATTATATGAAATAAATAATATTTTTTGGGATTTTTTGTGAAAATAAAATATTTTAACATTTTTGTGAATTATTAAAAAAAGAATCAACTCAAAATCATTAAAACTCAGAGAGAAATTAATTTTTGAATCAATTAAACAAAATCACAAAATTCAAATATTTGAATTTATGAAAATGGCGCCAAGAACAACACCAAGAACACGCGCGTTTTTCAGTTTGCCCAGATTTGCATTTTCTATCCAATCTCCATGAATACGTAATCATATCATGCAATCCACATATCATTATGTTCGTCTCAACCTCACGATCATGTATATGTACTTTAATTTCATTTAAATTAAACATACAACAAGAAATCACGAAGAGACCTCAAGAACCCTAATTTCTGCATGAAGGCTAGGATTTTTGATACACGATTCAAACAATGCAATTAATTGAGGGAAAACATTCCATGCATGATTATGAACATATGGCCAAATTATTGTGCGAGGAAATATGCATAGATTGAGAGATGACCAAGTATGTGCTTACCTCCAAGCCGTGACAGCAAGTCCAATGTGATTTTTGATTTGGAGATGTTACCGATGAGTGGTGATGATCTGAACAGCTTCCCTACACCCTATGGATCGTGTTTGGATGGTTGGACTTGATTGAAATTGGCTGGATCATTTTGTGGTACCTCAGCTGCAACTTGTTTGAAAATTTGAGCAACCAGCTGGTGATTTCATAAAAATTGATGTTTCAGAAGTTATGTGAGTGTTTGATCAGCTCATATGTGATGTATGTGAGGTGTGTGAGTGATTGGTTTGTGCAGAATTGCTCTCAAACTCAAAACCCGATAGCTACCTTGCTAAGAAAGGCATTTTTGCCAAGAGAAAGAGATTTTGAGGAAAGCATATGTTAGATGGCTTTGGTGTACTTAAACTGACCACAATTGAGCTCTATTTATAGTAGAGCAAGTTTGTTTTGCAAGGAATAGTGCATGGCAGCTGGTAAGTAGGTTTGGCCAATGTTGGCAAATGAAAATCCAAGTCTCCTCTAGCCATTGACTAGAGGTTAGGGCACAGAGCTTTGGTCCCCTTGGTCTTGGATAAGTCTTGACTGATTTCAGATGAGAATGGCTCAGTCCATGCCACCTTGATGGTTCCATTGAATGCCTCATTCCAAATTTGAAGTCTTGTCCCTATTTTGGCAACTCTAGGTTCAACATGCTATTTCTTGTTCCATGGACTTTGGAAGCTTGGCTCAGTGATTGTCCCCTTTAGATTCAATACTCTGAGGTGTCCAAGTGGATTGGAGCAATTGAATTTGGCTGATTTTGGCAAATCGACCAAAGTTGCAAATTCTGCCTTGCCTTGACAGATTTCAGCAAGGCAACTTGGCAATGTTGTATCTCATGGTGTAGGTTGAATTTGGCAATGTTCTTGGCCATTTTGGAAAGCTCTTACATGATACAACAACTGTTTGAACAAGTTTGGTTTTGATCTCTTTTGATTCCAAGTGAAAAATCCCCCTACATTTGGCAAAAAGTGAGGCAGAATCTGACTTAGTGAAAATTTCACTAAGTGTTGGAAAAAGTGACATTTTCACTTTTCAGCCACTTTGACCACTCCATAACTCAAAATACTTAATGAATTGGAATGACTTGTAGTTGAAGTTTTTGTAGGTGATAATGAGGGCTACAAATCCATCTTAGGATGAGAAAAAATGGCCTTGTGGTTTAGGAGTTATGGTCCTCCAAAGTTGGTACCTTTGCCACTTTATTTTTAACTTAGAAAAATTTCTAAGTTTTATGGTTACCCCTTTTACAAGTTATCTCACTTTTCTTGATTTTTCTTGATGAATGATGATTCAAATCATACATTAACATCATTTTAGGGTTAAAAATCCATTTTGGTGAAAAATCTCAAAAAGTCAAAGTTGACTTTTGTGCACAGTTGACTTTTTATCAGATGAATTCCAAATTGTGCAATTCTTCAGGAAATCATGTCCTTGACCTAAATCAAACTTGATGGACATGTTCCATGGGTGTCATAGGGTATATTCAATCATGTATTAGGGTTTGGGAGCATGTCCTGGTCAAAAGTCAAAGTTACAGTTGACTTTTCCCTTAAAACCCTAATTGTGGTGCAGATGAAAATGAGACTTGTTGCTCAAGCTTCTTGGATCAATCCATTGTTCCAAATGGATCAATATGGTATATTAGAGACCCTCAAATCATCTCTTGAGGTCTTGGCTCATGGTTTGTCCCAAAAGTCAACTTAGGGGTGAATTAGGTCAAGAAACCCTAATTCCTGATTTTTGATGAATGCATCCCCTGAGGCAAAATTGACTTGATGCATGGGTTCATGAGGTTCCATGAAGTATATTAGGTTATGTTTTGGATCAATGGCTTGTGCCCAGATGAAAATTTCCATCTGGAGGCCCTGGTCGACCAAAACCCTAATTTGGTGATACTGTCGATCTTGAGACTTGATCCACCTAGAAGGGAGCAGCCTTGTGCTTAATCCTTGAAGTGGGAGTCCTCTTTGATCCATTGAGGATGTTTGAGAGATTAGACAAGTTGAAGATCATGTCATTTCTTGATTGATCCTTTGTCTAAAGCTCAGAGAGGGCTTGAAACCCTAATTTTGATTGTATTGGATGCTCACCCATCTTTGGGGAGACTGATGAAGCATGATGGTTCATCCATATTGTGATGATGATTTTCACAATGATGGGAAATCTAAGTGGTCAAAATTTGGGGTATTACACAAACATGTCCTCTTACATCTCCTCTTTCAAATGAATCCAAAAACTCACCAAACCATCCATTGAGTAGAGAGAAAAACATCATCAAATCACCCTACATTCCACTGATGCATTGATGGCTTTGATGCACAATTTGGTTCAGACATCCATGAAATGATTCTTTCCCTTATTTGAACACACCATTGCCATTACAAACACTTGCTATAGCACGTGCCTTGCATGAAAGTGGAAAGAACAAACTTGCTGAGCAAGTTTCTGATACACCAGCTGTGCCATTGCAAGTTCATTTTCATCTCCACCATAGCTCTCCATGAACCAGCTGCACCATATCATTGCTCTCCCTAACTAACTTGACTCAGTTAGTTAGGGATGACTCACCTGAACCACCATGACTCAGTTAACCAACTCAGGTTAACCATGGTTAGAGCACACTATAAATCAAAACCTCATTCTCAAAATTCATTTCAACATTCATTTCTCACACTTTCACTCAGAAACTCTCTCTTCTTCTCTCTCAATCTCACCATTGCCATTGATTTTCGAAGCTCACTTTGTTCAATTCTCTCCAAAACTCTCTCTGATTATCTCTCCAGTTCTCAGCATAGCAACTGGTTTTAAAGCTTGGATTTCAATTCTTCTCCACTGAATCATGATCAATTTCTTCATCTAAGCCTTTATTTGGCCAAGAGTAGCTCAAAGAGGAAGCAAAATCTCTGGTTTTCTGAAGAACATCTCAAGGTCACAAATCTTCAGGTACGAATTTCCATCTTTATAGATATGATTTGAAGATGTTATCAGGTTCTTGAAGCTTCTTATAAGCTCAAGAACTTGTCTGGCTAGTTGATAGGCCATTAGAGGCATAGTTGAAAAGTTAGGGAATATCTTCTTCTGTTCGATTCTCTCATTTCATGAACACTTTGTGCATTTTATCACTGGATTCATGCTCTCCATTACTTCCTCTTCATTTTGGTATAATATTTGTGAAATTCTGGGAAACATGAAGTTCCAGACGGTGGTTGTTGACCGGAGAAGGTGACCGGAGGTCCCTCTCCGGCCGGTGGTCATTATTCTAGGGTTTTTTCTCAAGTTCTAATCATGACCGTTGGATGAGCATGATCTGATGGCCAGAAACGTGCCAGCATATTAAAATGCACATTCACCTCATGTGTTTTATTTCTGATCTCACTTAATCAATGTGTGGTGCAGTGCATAGTAGTGTGTGTGGTCCTTCACGTGTGTGTTTTGGATTTGTGTACTTTGACTTTGGTGTTGACCTGACTTGATCCAATGGCGTGGATTGCTTGACTTTTGTTTGACTGAGTGTGCACCATTGTTGGTATGGATTGCGTGTAATTGGACCTTGGACTACATTGCTGTTTGTACCCCATGTTTTAAAGCCCAAACCAATTTGAACTGTTGGATTACTATGCATGCACCCCCTCTCTTATTTTCATTTCCTTTTATTTTCTCCATTTTATACACGTTTCCTTTTTAATTTTTAAAAATACTAAAAGTCATTAGGAAATTCTAGAAAAATTCATGTGTGTTATCAAGACATTTAGGAAATTTTTGATATTTTTATTTCATGATTTTATGACATTTTTGCCCCTGTTTCATGTTTTTCTTTGAATTTCCATTTGTATGCATTCCAAATGTGATACATGAATTTGTATAATTTTGTTCTTGCTCATTATAAATGGTTTTGACATGATTATTTTTGCATTGATTCACTAATACATTGAAGCATGTTAGTTGATTTTTGTTTGATTTTTTAGATCATTTTATGACATGTTTTGATGCTTATATTTGCACCACTTTGCATGATGTTTCAACTTGACCTAATTGCATTGTTTAAAGTCATTTTACCTTGAATTTTTACATGCTATCTTGATGTATGACTCACTTATGACTTAGGTATTCCAATACCATGCTTGCATAATTTTCATAAGTCCATTTGATTTTTGTTTGATGCATTACATTTGAAGCATAATACTATGTCTTACCATTTCAACTTTAGTGCATGTTTGCATGAATTCTTTGGTGCATATTTGAATGATCATTTGCATATTGCATGAGATATTCATATGATATTATAGGTCATTGGTACACATTATAGGTCATCTTTACATGTTCATTTCAATTTGAACTTTGTGCATCCTTAACATGTATTGTGTGCATTTTCCTTTTGAACTTCCACTTCACTTCTTCTTCTATTACTTCTTGAATGTCTTGATGTTGATTCATGAGTGCTTTGAGATGTTTTTAAACCATTTTTTCATTTGGTTTCAATTCTGATTGTTGGATTACATGTTCCATTTATACATGTTCTTTTCATTTCTTTTCATCTTTCATCTATCCTTTCTTATGGTAACATGTTTGAATGTTAATGGATGGTGATTGTTGCTTACTCATTTGAACTTGTATGATGATATTCACTTGTTGTCCATATAATGTACATTCTGGTTGTGATCTTAAGATTTGATTCTTCATCTTTTTCTTTTGCACTTTATTGTGCATTAAGTGTTTTTTACTTCTTATACATGTTTCCATGTTTACTAACCATGTAGGGGCTTTGGTAAGTTGACATTGAGTGTGGATAAGGAATCCACATTCAAACCTCTCTCCTTTCATTTCTCTTACAATTAAATCTTGTGTTTTGTTAAGCACTTATGTGCTTTCTTTGATTCACTCATTACTTTCCCTTTTTGAGTTACAATTCATCTTCTACTTTAGAAGTGAATTGTTTAATTCATTCCTTCTTTAGACTTTAGGTTTTGCAACCTTACAAACCTTTAGGATCACTCCCTTAACTAATCAATTAGGATTGAGTCTTAGTTCACATAGATTTTACCTTTCTTCTCTCTTGAGTCTTTCATCTTCTCATCTCAAAGAAAATTCAAAATATCTAATAAAGGCAGGCATTTATTACATTTAGGCCTTTCATATAAAGAAAAGATATTAAAGGGGTCTTCTCTTATAATCTTAGAATGTATAGCATATGGCCCATCTTGGGTCAATGTGTTAAACATTTGATCTTGTATGAGGGACTTAAATGCAATACTTGTTGAAGGTACAAATAATAAAACACTTCTTCATTTCATAATCAACAAAAACACTTAATAAATACAAGTATGCTAGTGTGTTTGAACCTTGACAATTGGAACTAAGTGTGGGGGTCTTCTTCACTCTTAGTATATTTTCTTACTCATTCCATCTTGGAATGTGAGAATGTATACATTCCAATGACTAAGATTTAGATACACTATCATATGAAAACAAATAAAATGATAAAACTCTTAAAAGACAAAAACAAACAATAACGTCTTTCCTTCGGGAATTCTTTCCTCATCTCCTTCATCCATTCCTTAAGGATGCGTCATTTCCATTCTACCGCAAACAGGTAACGCCTAAGTCTCCCTACAGCGAGCTGCAACACCTAAACTGGTAGAACGTGAACGCTGACGTATTCCACTAAAAAACATAAACAATCCATCCCTAGTGAGGGGAACTACGTCGCTCTGATTCTCATGCTCCCGATGAGATACGTAGGCAGTGGGGTAGGGCCCATTCGAGCACTTCTTTTATTTTACCTACATTTGTTTCTCTTTCTCTCTCCTTTCTTTTTTCATTCCTTTTCCAGTTCCTTTTCCAGTATCCTTTCTTTACACCCTTTGATTGAAGCAGCAAGCGTGGATCCCATCGGGTACGATGGACGCGTGGGGGTGCTAATACCTTCCTCTCGCGTAACCGACTCCCGAACTCAGTTCTCTTGGTCACAAGACCATGCTTTTCCTTTCCTTCAGGTTTATGCAGTGTTTCCTTTCCCTCTCTTGGGATAAATACATATTGCTGGCAACTCTGTTTCGGTGCCACTTTCACGTTTATACTTGGATGAAAATCCCGGGAGCGACACCCTCCCCTATTTAAAATAGGCATCGACGATATTTTTTGCCGATGTGTTCCCGATAGGGAGATTGAGAGAGTCAAACCCATTATCACCCTTCACCATATGGAGGGAATATGAGCATATCCATAACTGCTGCCAAGATTCTCCAAGTCAGCCTTTATTGGCCCACCATTTTTAGGGACGTCCACATCTTCACCACAGAGTGTGAACGGTGCCAGCGCACTGGAAACATTTCAAGAAGAAATCAGATGCCACAAAAGCCAATCTTAAACGTGGAGATCTTCGATTTCTTGGGGATTGATTTCATCGGTATGTTTCCATTTTCGAATGGGAACAAATTCATACTTGCTGTTGTAGACTACGTGTATAAATGCATCAAGGTCATTGCCTCTTCTACTTACGACGCACAAGTGGTGATTAAGAGGTTTAAAAACGTCATTTTCCTTAGATTCGGCACTCTCGGTTTAGTTATCAGTGATGGTGGGTCACACTTTATCTCGAAGTGCTTCAAAAACCTTTTAACAAAATATGGAGTTAGGCACAGAGATGCGACCCCTTACCATCCGCAGACCAGCGGATAGGTGGAAATCTTTAATAGAGAGAGATTAAGAGGATACTTGAAAAAAAATGGTTTCCACCTCTAGGAAGGATTGATCTACAAAACTGAATGACGCACTCTGGGCATATAGAACAACCTATAAGACTCTTATAGGAACCACCCACTTCAAGCTCATGTATGGTAAGTCTTGTCATCCCCATTTGGAACTTGAGCACAAAGTCTATTGGGCCATAAAAGTCTTAAATATGGAACATACAATTGTTGGGAGTAAAGGAATGTTGGATTTGCACGAGATAGAGGAGTTGCATTTAGATGCATATGAGAATGATCTGATTTATAAGGAAAGAACAAAGAAGTGGCACAGCAAACACATTACTAAGAGGGAATGTAATGAAGGAGGGTTGTTTCTATTATTCAACTCCAGGTTGATGTTATGTTCTAGTAAATTGCGGTACAAATGGTTAGGACCGTTTGAAGTGAAAAGGGTTAGTTAATCAGGAGTAGTGGAGGTTTAGAGCAAATTCACTAGAAAGTACTTAATCAATGGTCAGCATTTAAAGCATTACCAACCACCAAATAACTTACTAGAGCAAGGTTGTACCTTGATCCTTTGTCCCCCTTGAGGGTTGCACATAATTAAGTCGAGCTACCGACGTAAAATAAAGTGTTGCGTGGGAGGCAACCCACAAGTTTTGAGTTTAAGTTTTCTTTTAATTTTGAATAATAATTGGTAGACCCATTTAAGATAGGGGAGCCATTATGAGCCTAATTTATGTAAAAATTCCTTACTACCATCCTGACCAAGTGAAAAGTTGAAAAAATGAGGCATTAACAACGTGACAGGTAGACCGTCATCAAGTGATGAATGTCAACTGTTCTAAAGGCGTTGAAGGGTGGGTCGTCATGAGCATGACGCCTGTCACCGTGTTTAAGGACGCTTTTGGCTGTTTTCTTTTCTTTTTAACCATTTAATTCCAGACGTTGGCGGACTACCCATCATGGGCATGACGCCCGTCAGGCTGTTAAAGGATGTGTTTTCATTCTTTTATTTATTTCCTTCTCATTTAATCTCAATTAATCCATTCAATACCAACTTTCTTTTGAAATTCTGACTCTCTCTCTCTCTCTCTCTCTCTCTCTCTCTTTCTCTCTCTCTCTCTCTCTCTCTCTCTCTCTCTCTCTCTCTCTCTCTCTTACCAAATCATTTAAACATGCCTTCCCATTTCACTTTACCCCCACCTTATACTCTCCACACTTCATCTTATCCAAACTCTTCTCTAAGAACTCCATTAACACATAACTTCAAAACCTTTATTCTCCTTCATCTCTAACCAAAACCCATATTTGAAACCACCATTGTCACCCTTATCCTCCCAACAATCAAAACCACCATTCAAAAATCAATATTTTCACTTCCCACAAAACCCCAAATCCGAACCTCAACACCTAAAACTACATTTTACTTCCACCATGCCTCCCAGAACATAAGTTAATTACATGAGCATTACTTTCAAAGAATGAATGGATCAGTAGTAGCATTATGCAACATTGTATCGACGCCAGATTACACCGACAAGGTACGCTGGCGACTTTTGTTTTCACACTTTAGGTCTCTTTGACATCATACATTTGAAGTTAAATAGGATAACGTGGACTCATTTTGTTAATCTATGTCACCCTACATATGAGAGACTCACGCTTAAGATTCTCGACTCCTTGTAACGTGGCTCATCGAAATTGTCAAGTTTAGGTTGTTCAACAGAGACTATGAGTTTCAGCAAAACCAAATAGTTGTCATGTTCCAATTTCAGCGTCAAGATGGTATCCCTTGTGAGGGTCATTGGTATACTGAATTTGATCACTTTTGTGTGTTTATTTATTGCCCATTTTAGGTTGACATTGGTGTTCAACTACCGTTGATCTGAATAATTGAGTGAGGGTTACCCATCTTAGTAGGTGCATTCGCCTTTTACCGCCATTTTTCATCTTTTTGGTGCTTATATTTTTTCTTTTCTCAATTGATCATACATGACATGTGAATTAAAAATATGTCACATTGTCAAAATAAAATACTTGGGAAGTACTTCTCAGAGTCCAAGTACTATGGTACAAAATACACGTTAGACACATAACCTACTCGGGAAACTTATGGTGTTCGGGGTAATACCGATTTTATCAACTTTCCACGAATCCCTAAACTCAGCCTATCATCTCTTAAAACCTATATACTTTCTTGGATGTTTTTAAAATAAAAAGTTTTTTCAAAAATTCTTTTTTAACTGTTCAAAGTTTGGGGGATCTAATAATAAAACATGCAACATACAAATAAACTATCCTGAACAGCACACAACACACAAGCGAAAAAAAAAGTAAAAAAAAAATAGAAAAGGTAAATACCCCCTATAACACCCTAAACCCCAAAATGCAAAATAATACAAATATAAGACAGTTATACATATATGGTGTCACTCAACCACAACAGAAACCTGCTCCTTAACACAAATTATTTAGAACATGCATTAAATTAAACACCTGTTATCACATGCTCGCCTTTACATAGGCTCATCGCATTGCAATAATCAATTAAAAATAATTCAAGAACCAAATATATCTCATCTCATCAACATGGTAAAGGAAATTTCCTTCAATATAACAACATCGAAACAATAGCAAATAACAAAACAAAATGTTCGTCCGCACAGTGTTACAGATCATAGCAAACAAAATCTAAAACATCGCCTAAAACGAAAAAAGAAAGAAGAACAACCTCAAAGTCATCCTTCAGCTTCTAAGCAGCTACTCATTTACCTACTTGTTTGTACTCCATGGAGGAGCACAAAACCACACAAACAACAAAGGGGTATGAATTTGCTCATAGTATATAATGGTGTAAAAGTATGCAAGGGTACCCTAAACAAACATCAACAAGTATTCAACACAAATCAATCGCATACTTCACCAAGGTATTCTCATTCACCAATAGAAACATAAGCATTCCATACATATGTAAATAATGAATGTAAATGTACTTAACACCATGACTTAACAATGCATGAGGTACTATTATGGACAACACAAGTCCATCATGCTCCTGAATCCCCACCATAGGACCAGAGCACACCAAATAGTTACCATCATCATAGGTAACGCCTCACCAATTCCCATCTAGAACCAGCTACTCGCTCCAGAATCCCCCCCCATAGGACCAGAGCACACCAAAACTGGATTGAAGTTCGTACACCGTGATTCATGACACATGCGACTATAAACCAAATAAGGCCATCAATACAACATATATGATCATGGTTAATTATGACTCACCATTGCATAATTTATACACGCATGACAACCACAACATTCATCAATATTTCACAACATAAATTCTGTGATTGCATTATAGTAGTATGTTTTGATTGATTTCAAAACTAGAACACTTAGTATTTATATACATTAGACGGTATCCTCTCAATCTAGGTGTGCATTTTCATGATTAGGCGTGCATAATCTTCCTTGTTTGTTTAAAATCATTTACTAAGTCAAAAACAAGGTTTTGGTCAAAATGAGTTTTAAGTATCAACTCATAGATGCTACAAGTCAACTCATATTGCACAAATAATGTGGGAAATTATTTTCCACTCAGCATGCATCAACTCATAAGTTGCTACAGGTTGGTGTATAACATTTACTATTCAGCATGCATTAATTCATAGATGTTACAAGTTGGTACATAAGATTTTCCATTCAGCATCCATCAACTCATAGATGCTACAGGTTGGTGCATAAAATTGTTCATTCAGTATGCATTAACACATAGGGCTACAAGTCGATGCATGGGTCGGTGCATAAAGAGACAATTTTAAAAGAAAGCTCACTGGACAGTATGCATCGACTAATAGAAGCTATAGGTCGATGTATAGAAGAAAATTTTCTTCTATGAATCGACATATAACCCTACAGTTCGACGCATAGGTCATTGTTTCACAACTCATTTGTTCACTTTCCTTCATGCATCAATGCAGAAAATTCTATAAGTCGACTGATAGTTCATTTTGCTGAAAAAAATGTTTGTTATTCTTGCACGAATTTTCTGTTACATTTCCACTTTTACACACACATATAAATACATTCATGCATCTTATTTTAATGCATTGAAACCTGAAAGATACAAATATTGTGCTTCATCTTCATTCTTTTTCATAGCATTCATTAAACATTTACACATAATAATTCTTGTTGAGAGATCTAAATTGAGAGTGATAATATCCAATTTAGGATTTCTGAAATCTAAATTGGATTGAGAATTTTTTGATGTTTCATTGATAAACCTTTAGGGTTTTTACTCCAATATCAAGGGTTGATTTGGAGGTTTTTGCACAAGTCTTTGCATTTGGATTCAGTCGAGTGAAAGCTTTGAAGAATGGGGGTTCTTGCAAAGGAGTAACGGTAACGGGAGGATCAAATTGGAGGTCTTGTGTGACTTGATCTTGAAAAGATCAAGGGGAGACAAGAAGTTAGGATCAACATCAAACATATGGTTTAGGGGTTTAAACTTCTACTACTTCTCTTTTAAACTGATATTGCAAAGGTTAATTACAATATCTCAATTCTATTATTGAGGGCAGACGTACCCATAGTGAGGACAACGACCTAAACAAATATTGATGTTCTCTCTCTCTCTCTCTCTCTCTCTCTCTCTCTCTTATATATATATATATATATATATATATATATATATATATATATATATATATATATATATATATATATATATATATTGATAACCCTTAATGTGTAAATTAAATTGTTGAAAATTCAGGATGTGTTGAAGTGTTTAAAACTTTTTTTTAAACCATTGCAATCTAAACAATTGCAATTTATTTGTTACACCTTCAACACAAATAAAATTAAGCTTGGTGTATTGCACACCAAATGTTTGATATTTTGACTGCACACTAAGTGTTTGATAAAATTTCTTAGTCAAGTTTTATTTTACTTCTCATTGAAAATTGTTTACTTTAATGTGACTTCTATTCAAACAAATTATATTGAACTTGCCGGTTTACTTTTCTCATTTTTAGCATTCATTTTACTACGATTTGTACGCATATCCGATTCTACCAATAATAGTTCGGATAGACGAGAGTCGATTCGGATTCGCTTCTGTATGCCATAGAAAAATACTTTTCAAAAGATAATTTCAATAAGAAAATTTTATTTGACAATCTATTCGACCCTCCTTCTAGATCGCATCCTTCATCTAACAAGATCG
This sequence comes from Lathyrus tuberosus, assembly GCA_022829125.1. NCBI lineage: Eukaryota > Viridiplantae > Streptophyta > Magnoliopsida > Fabales > Fabaceae > Lathyrus > Lathyrus tuberosus. The sequence goes on from JALAZF010000057.1 coordinate 2,083,843, forward strand.
CATAACATCATTTATGCATAATATTATAAGCACAACAACAACACACATATTAGTACCCTCACAAGCAAAAACACATCACTCATATTTTCATGCACATGTTTACTCTTTAAAGAACTATTATATGGTAGGGTTACACGCCACCTATCTATTGCTTCGAACCACGCCTCAAACGGAGTCACGAAACTCAAGTTCACTCGAAAATGACTCACTTAGAACAAAATTCAGGAAGCTACTATGACCATCCTTAGTTGCTACTACGGCCCGTAGCACTCTCCATCCATTTTCTCCTTTGGGCACGCTTTTAGTACAAAAACCAGAGGGCTGCTACAACTGCCCGTAGCATTTGTTACGGTCCGTAGAAGTGCCCAAAAATCCCAAAAATTATTTCGCGATTTTGTGTGATCGCTCTTATTTTTAAACCCTGTAGAAGTCCCCAAAGCATTGATATTTGACTTCTAATAGTCCTGAAACATACCATACATAATTGTACATGAAAACATACAAATTTTATCATCCTTTAACATCTAAATCAACACTACATCATTTATCTATCAACTAACATGTAATTCACTCAATTAATCATGGATCTGACATGTTTTGTTCATAACTTCACAACAACACTGAAACAACAATTCATACCAACATTATCCATAAGAATACATAAATTCTACAGTAAACTAGTTCGTGAGTTCCACATCATCATCATACAATTCATGTTATCATAGAATTTACATCATATTCATCATTCATTCAACAAAATGGAAAATGTTATGAAAACCTAAAGGGACTAAGGACTTCCCTCTACCCAATTCATGCAATCCACACCATATTAGAAGTAATTCCCCCTTACCTTAGATTTTCTAGCAAAATTCCTTAAAACTCCTTCAATGGATGTTATCTCTATACCTTAACCACTACGCCAAAAATATGTTTAGACAGCACATAAAAGACAGCGCTTTTATACAAAAGCGCTGCTAAAAAGAATAAAAAAATTTCGCTAAAAAAAAGTGCCTTAAAAGAAAAGCCTTAGAAAGCGCTTTTAAAAAGCGCTGTAAAAGACTGCCACCTTAGACCACCTTAGAAAGCGCTTTCCAAAAAGCGCTGCTATAGGTATTGCTTTAGAGAGCGCTTTTAAAAAGCGTTGTCTAAAGGCCAACTTAGAAAGCGCTTTCAGAAAGTGCTCTTATAGGACTCTAATTATTTTCACTTTAGAAAGCGCATTCTAAGGAAAAGCGCCCTCTAAAGTCCTGTACTAATTAAAATATAAAACAATTCTAAACATTTTCAGAGACACTTCTATTCATTTTCTCTCTCGACCTTTTCTCTAAACCCTTGCCGTCGTTCTTTGTCGTTGCCGTTGCCGTCACCGTTGCCATCACTGTTGCATTCGATTCTCTTATCTCTGAAAACGTTGTTGTTGTTGTTCTTTTTCTCTTATCCTCTGAAAACGAATAAGGTACGTTGTTACTATTTTATTATTCATTTTTCTGTTTTTAAAATTTGTTTTTTATTTGATTTTTATGCTGAAAAAGTTTTCACGATGAGGATAAAAGCTCCCTCTTTTATTGTTGCAGAATCGAACCTATTTTTTGCTTTTATTTTTCATGTATATTTGGCAAAGTATTTTTCATGTATATTTTTCATGTATATTTTTCATGTATATTTTGCAAAGTATTTATCATGTATATTTTTCATGTATATTTTGCAGAATCTTTAATCTTTCATCTCTTATTTTTACAAATGTCCCTCTTTTTTTTATAATAAGCTCATTGTGTTATGCATTCATGATACAACCTAGTTTTGTGGATGGTTACTTTTAAATATTTTCTACTGTATATTTGGCAAAGTTGATTAGTATAAACAACCTAGTATTGATTAAAATTGTATTTCGGTAGTTGTGTTGTACTATTTTTCCAATTGATTGTGTTTGGTCTATCCTTTTTTTCCAAGTTCATTTCTTTTATTTTCTAGAACTTTGACTTTTTGTTATAAGTTAATTGTCTACTTTATACTTATTGAGGAGAGAATTTTTTTGATACTTTAAATTATAATTATCTACTTTATAAGTTAATTAGAATTTTTTTGATACTTTAAATTATAAGTTAGTTGCCACTTATCAAGTTATGACTCATAATTGGTCAATTAATGATATTTCATTTTATGATACGTGTATAGGGGTTACTTGTGTTCAAAGTGTGAAAGTCGGATCGTTTCCCTACAGGTATAACATTTTTTCTTTTTGTTTTTGTTTAGTTTAATTAGTATAACTATGGATAAGAAATGGATGTCTTCAAGTCGATTGTCGAAAGAGTACGACAATGGGGTATCGAAATTCGTTAAGTTTGCTGTTGCGCACGCCAAAGACCCCAGTCGAATGATATGTCCTTGCTTGGGTTGCTGTTTTGGGAGTCGGGTTGACGCGGTTCAGTTGGCATCGCATTTATTGAGGAGTGGAATTGATAGAAGTTATACATGTTGGAATTTGCATGGTGAGAAAATTAACGGGAATGTTGAATCGAGGGATAATACGACCTACGCTTCATACGACAATGGCACAGATACATACGATTCTGATCGAGTCGAAGAGATTGTAGAAGCACTTAAAAAAGATCTTAAGGATTGTCCCAAAATGTTTGAGAGGTTGGTAAGCAATGCAGAGAAACCGTTGTATAATGGTTGCACCAAATTTACAAGATTATTTGCGGTATTAAAGTTGTACAACTTAAAGGCGGGCAATGGATGGTTGGATAAAAGTTTCACAGAATTATTGGCCCTTATGAAAGATATGCTTCCAGAGGATAATGCTCTTCCCAATCGAACATATGAGGCCAAAAAGATGTTGTGCTTTATTGGCATGAGCTATGATAAGATACATGCCTGTCCAAACAATTGCGTATTGTTTTGAAATGAGTATGCATCGTTAAATGAGTGTCCTAAATGTGGTGTCTCTCGATATAAGAAAAAGTTGTCTCCAGCAAAAGTCTTATGGTATTTTCCTATAATTCTGAGATTTAGACACATGTTTCGTAGTGAGATCGATTCAAGACACTTGACTTGGCATGCAGATGAAAGAATTATTGATGGAAAGTTTTAACATCCGGCAGATTCACCACAGTGGATGAAAATTGATGATGATTATCCTGAATTTGGAAAAGAAGCAAGAAACCTTCGCTTGGCATTATCTACTGATGGAATGAACCCACACAGTATTCAAAGTATCTCACATAGCACTTGGCCTGTGATCATAATGATTTATAACCTACCTCCATGGCTATGTATGAAGCGTAAGTACATGATGTTATCTATGTTAATTTCTGGGCCTAGACAACTAGGGAATGACATAGACGTATACTTGGCACCCTTAATCGAAGATTTAAAATTTTTGTGGGAGAACGGTGTGGAGGTTTATGATGGGTATAGGAAAGAAAGTTTCAACTTGAGGGCGATGTTGTTTGGCACAATTAATGATTTTCCAGCATACGGAAATCTATCAGGGTACAGCATAAAAGGTCAATGTGTGTGTCCTATTTGTGAAGATAAAACAGATTGGACGCGGTTGGAGTTTGGTCAGAAGAATGTCTTTCTCGGTCATCGTAGATTCTTAAATTCTAATCATCACTATCGTGGGTGGAGAAAAGCATTCAATGGAGAGCCAGAACATGGTAGAGCTCCAACTATATTGACAGGTGATCAAATTTTTGAAAAGGTGAAAGATGTGACAACTCCGTTTGGAAAGCCTTTTGCACATACACTTGTCAAGAGTGGGTGGAAGAAGAGGTCAATTTTGTTTGAACTGCCATATTGGAAGTCGTTGTATGTAAGACATTTTCTCGATGTTATGCATATTGAAAAAAATGTATTTGACAGTGTTATTGGTACGTTACTCAATATACCAGGAAAGTCTAAGGATGGCCTTAAAGCAAGAAAGGACTTGGTACAATGGGGATAAGAACTGAATTAGGACCCTTAAAGAAAGGAAAACGAACATATCTACCACCTGCTGCGTATACTCTATCTAGAAAGGAGAAAAAAGTATTGTGTAAGTTTCTAAGTGAAGTTAAAGTTCTAGAAGGATACTCTTCAGATATTAGAAGACTTGTGTCTATGAAAGACCTCAAGTTAAAGAGTTTAAAGACGCATGACTGCCATGTTATAATGGAACATTTTCTACCAATAGGTATACGTTCTATTCTGCAAGAAAAAGTAAGAAGCGCAATAACTAAATTGTGTTTTTTCTTCAAGTCAATTTGCAGTAAGGTGATCGATCCTGCGATCTTACCAACATTGCAAAAAGAACTAGTTATTACATTGTGTGATCTTGAAATGTATTTTCCTCCCTCGTTTTTTGACATAATGGTTCATCTAGTTGTTCATCTAGTGAAAGAGACACAATTGTGTGGACCGGCTTATATGAGATGGATGTACCCTGCTGAACGTTATACGAAAATATTAAAAGGGTATGTGAAAAACCGAAGTCGACCAGAGGGTTGTATTGCCGAACGATACATTGTTGAAGAAGCGGTTGAGTTTTGTACTGAATATCTGTCCAATGTACAATCAATTGGACTCCCCAAATCTCATATTGTCGAAAAAAAAAAGAAGGAAACAAGTTAATTGGAAATGAAGTTGTGACAGTATCAAGGGTCGAACGGGATCAAGTGCATTTGTATGTTCTGCACAATGAGAATGAGGTTGAGCCATATGTTGAAATGCACAAGGATGTTCTCCGAGGTTTAAATCCGAATAGAAATGAGAATTGGATAGTACGAGAGCACAATCAAAGTTTCATACCTTGATTTAAGGATCATATTTATTCAAAGTATTATTCAGACCGCAATTCAGTAACAGAAAGGTTGAGATGTTTAGCATATGGTCCAAGTATGGTCGTGTTATCTTATAGCGCATACGCAATTAATGGATACACATTTTACACCAAAGAACAAGATGATAAAAGTACTATGCAAAATAGTGGTGTCACCGTGGTAGCTGAAGCAATGCACATTTCAAGTGTGAAAGACTTAAACCCCAAATTTGCAAATTTGTCATATTTTGGGGTTATCGAGCGCATTTGGGTGTTTGATTATGAGAAGTTTCAGATTCCTATATTTCGTTGCAAGTGGGTTGAAAATAATAATGGCGTACGAATGGATAAGTCAGGATTTTTGCAAGTGGATCTTAATAGGGTGGGGTACAAAGATGAGCCTTTTATTCTAGCCTCTCAAGCTAAACAAGTGTTCTATGTCACTGATCCGACAAGTACAAAATGGTCTATAGTGCTTTTATCTAACAAAGTAATTGATGAAAACGTTGGAGATCAAGGTGATATTGATGTTGATATTGAATCATTTACTAGAAATGATCAAGATGAAAATATTATAGCGAATGAATCATATACGAGAAATGGTCATAATGAGGGTATTTGGATCAATCCAACCGTCCGTGTTGTTAAGAGACGGGTAGAACATACTCCAAACAAGAAAAGAAAGAGACGTTAGTGAAAAAGGTACTAGTTGTAAAATTATAGCTTATATCATTCAATATAGCTTATATCATTCAATAGATTAGGATTATGGATTTTTATATTTGTCATTTAATGTCTGTTTTTTTCTTTCTTACAGGTCAAATGTCTAGTAACCAGGAAGATACGCACGAGTAGCACGGGCTAGAGCAACCAATATTACATGGGTCAAAGTGGAGGTATATTAATTTTCACAATATTGCTTATTAGTGATGCTACTTGATAACACAAAACATCTATATATTATTTCTTACCTAATGCGTATTTTGTTTTGTTATGTAGTATTTGGATGATATGCCGTGTCCTTATTACACGAGGAAACAATTGCAAGATACTAAGGAAGAATTGTGCGAATTTTTTATTGCAAGAAGAATTCTTTCTTGAATATTGTATAGTTTTGTGAATGTAAATTCTAGTTTATTGAAATGTAAATTCTATGCAGGTTTGAAACCATACAATAGAATTTGTGCGAATTCTGCATGTAAATTCTAGTTTATTGAAATGTACAAATTCTAGTTTATAGAATTTGTGCGAATTCTACATTAATGTAAATTCTAGTTTTGAAATAGAATTTGTTGATGGAAATGCGTATCCATACTGGTTTATTGAAATGTGAATTATACAGGTTTATGGAAATGTGAATTATACAGGTTTCTGCATAAAAAAAATGGTTAAAATGGGATTTTAAAAAAAAAATCTTCAAAATTATACGTAGACAAAAGACGACGCTTTTGAGAAAAAAGCGCTGTCTAAGGTTATACATTACACAGCGCTTTCAAAAGCGCTGTCTAAAGTCCACCTTTAAAGAGCGCTTTTAAGAAAAAGCACTCTCTAAAGGTATATAAAAAAAATCATTATACGTATAAATTAGACAGCGCTTTCAAAAGCGCTGTCTAAAGTCCCCCTTTATAGAGCGCTTTTGAACAAAAAAGTGCTCTCTAAAGTGTATACAAAAATTCTTTAAAATTTTAAACGTATACATTAGACAGCGCTTTAATAAGCGCTGTCTAAAGTCCCCTTTTAGAGAGCGCTTTTTCATAAATAAAAAAGCATTGTCTTTACATACAACAGCGCTGGCTTAGACAGCGCTTTTAAGCGCTGTCATAGGCCAAACAAAGCGCCCTCTTTTCCCTTGTTTGGCGTAGTGAACCTTTGCTTCTTCCTCTTTTTCCAAAACTTTTGTTTTGCGTAGAAAAATCCCAAAACTCATTTACTAACCTTTTTATTAGTAACCTAATCTCCCTCAATAAGTGACTTCCAACCTTGCCCTCACTTATTCCTTTTTTCACAAAAATGTCCTTCTCATCTCTAATTTTATTTTAATAATAATACCACTAATATTCTCATTTATTCTCTACTATTTTTCTATTTTATCCCAATTAAAAATAAAATAACTTCCTTCTAATTAATTAATAACAATTATCATTATTTTAATATTATTAATCCTATTATTTAATTAAATAACTCTAACTATGCACTACTAACCCAAAACATTGAATACTACTACTAATCACCCAAACACCACGCAATACACATAGAATTCGATCTGAAATAATTAAAGACACACAATGTCAATTAAATAAATAAATTAGAAAAACGAAATCTAAAATAAATAAATAGTTGATATTTATAAATCGGCATCTTTTTTATAAAAAAAAACAAACTAAATATTTTTTTAATTAATTATTAAATACACCGGAGAGACTAGGTGTGAACAAATATAATTTTTCTATTTGGTACATTAAAGCTATTTCTTTATTTAAATGCAAATGCAATGTACCTTTCTAAATGTATTATATATATAGGACTCATGAAGGTCACATTTTCACTAAACAATAATCAAATCCTCCTAAAACGGTTTACATGGCATCATGGTCCACTGGCTTTTGTGCCTGCTTTTCTGACTGTAGCTCTTGTAATTCTCACACCCTTCATGCAATTTCTTCCCTTGTTTAATTGTTTATACATCTTCACTCCACACACACATACATATATGTTTGTTTCAGAATCAGAAAATCTTGAGCTTAATTTTTTTATATTTTTCATGTATAGGTTGTCTCACTTTATGGTGTCCATGTGTTGCATTCGGAAGGGTAGCCGAGATTGTAGACAAAGGAACAACTAGTAAGTGTGTGTTTTTATTATAGAGGAATTGATGAATATAGTATAAATTTATTAATTTTTTGTTTTGTTCTGTTAATACTGCAGCTTGTTGTGTGCATGGACTACTTTACTGTCTACTTGGTGGTTTTAGTCATTTTGGATCAATCTATGCATGCATTTATCGCACTAAATTAAGGAGGGCTTTTGGAATTCATGGAAGCCAAACTTGCGATTGCATTGTTAGTTGTTGCTGCGCTCATATTTCCATTTGTCAAGAGCATCGCGAGCTTGAAGCTCGTGGTTTCAACGTGCTTGCAGGTATATTATATCGTGGAATGAATTTAAGATAATTGAATAATAGTTATTTGACTATTTAACGACATAAAACATGTATTATGTTAGATTTATAGTTATTTATTCTTTAAGATTTAATTGTTTTATATTTATCAGTTTGTTAAATAATGTCCTATTCTTTAGGGAAGTGGAAGTGGTTGAATAGGAATAAGATTTTTTTTCTCAGCGACTCATTCCACGTTCTAGGCATGTAAAACGTGGAGTTGTGGCAACTGTTTCAGTTTTCAATTTGTAAGGCTATATAGCCACCAGTTTGCTTTTAATTAAATAAGTTATTCTCTCCAAAACTGTATAGCAGTGTTCAGTTTCAACAATTGGTATCAGAGCTCCATTATTGGGGCCTGATTCTTAGTGTGTGAGTGTAAGAGAAACACTCTGTGTGTGAGAAAACACTGTGAGTGTGAGAGAAACAGTGAAAATAGAAGAGAAACTCCCATTTTCTTTCAAGTAGAAGAATGACAGAAAATGCTAACAGTAGTTTCATGCAGCCCGCGATTCCCAAGTTTGATGGTCACTATGACCATTTGGAGATGTTGATGGAAAATTTTCTCTGTTCTAAAGAATATTGGGGTCTCATTGAGAATGGAATATTGGCCATGGCAGATGGAGTATAACCGACAGAGACACAACGTAAATTGATTGAAGAGCAGAAATTGAAGGACTTGAAGGCAAAAAATTACCTCTTTCAAGCAATTCCTCGTGATGTGCTTGAAACAATCCTTAACAAAGACACGTCTAAGGGTATATGGGATTCAATGAAGCAGAAATTCCATGGCTCAACCCGGGTTAAAAGGGCACAATTGCAAGCTTTACAAAAGGAGTTTGAGATTCTTCATATGAAAGAAGGAGAAACAGTGAATGCTTATTTCTCTCATACTCTAACCATTGCTAACAAAATGAAAGCTCTTGGTGAAAGTATGACTGAAACAATCATTACTGGAAAAATTTTGCGATCAATGATCTCAAAATTTGATTATGTGGTATACTCAATTGAAGAATCCAACAACCTAGACACGATGAAAATTGACGAGTTGCAGAGCAGTCTTCTCGTCCATGAGCAAAGGATGGGAAGCCATGGAGAAGAAGAGCAAGTTCTAAAAATATCACATGAAGATAGAGCAGGAAGAGGAAGAGGTAGAGGTGGTTGAGGTAGAGGAAGGGGAAGACAGCCAATCAACAAAGTTGTCATTAAGTGTTTTAGATGTCACAAGTTAGGACACTATCAATATGAGTGTCCCGATTGGGAGAGAAGGGTCAACTATGCTGAATTGGAAGGGGAAGAAGAAGAGGAGCTTTTATTAATGTCCTATGTTGAACTCAAACATGCCAAAAAGGAAGAGGTGTGGTTTCTCGACTCCGGATGTAGTAATCATATGAGTGGAATCAAGGAGTGGTTCACAAACTTGGATGAAAGCTTTAGGCAATCTGTAAAACTCGGCAATGACACTAGAATGGCGGTTATGGGAAAAGGAAGTGTTCGTATGCAAGTCAATGGAGTTACTCAGGTAATTTCTGATGTTTACTACATTCCTGAGCTGAAAAATAACCTATTGAGCATAGGGCAGCTTCAAGAAAAAGGTTTAGCTATTTTGATTCAAAATGGGAAGTGTAGGGTATATCATCATACAAAAGGGTTAATTATGGAGACAGATATGAGTGGAAATAGAATATTTTTCTTGCTAGCTGGTATGATATCAAAGGAGTCTATGTGTTTCAAAACTGAATCAGAAAATGAATCTTACCTTTGGCATTGTCGGTATGGTCACTTGAGCTACAAGGGACTTAGGACACTTTTTTATAAGAAGATGGTTAAGGGGCTGACTTCACTCAAGATTCCAAAAAGGCTATGCACAAAGTGTTTAACCGGAAAGCAACATAGAGACTCTATGCCCAAGAAGAGTTTATGGAGAGCATCAAACAAGCTGCAACTTGTGCATGCAGACATATGTGGACCCATTAAACCAAATTCAAATAGCAACAAGAGGTACATTCTAAGTTTTATAGATGATTTCACTCGTAAAACTTGGATTTATTTCTTACATGAAAAATTCGAGGCTTTTGCTATGTTCAAGAATTTTAAAGTCTGTGTTGAAAAGGAGTCTGGTGAATATATCACCTCTCTAAGGACAGATAGAGGTGGTGAATTTACGTCAAATGAGTTTGAAGAATTTTGCAAAGTTCAAGGCATATCCCGACAATTGACAGCATCCTATACTCCTCAGTAAAACGGAGTTACTGAGAGAAAAAATCGGACGATCATGAACATGGTGCGCTCTATGTTAGCAGAGAAACGGGTTCCTAAAATGTTTTGGCCGGAAGCTGTAAAATGGAGTGTGCATTTCCTCAATAGATGTCCTACTGTGGCAGTGCAAAACAAAACTCCAGAAGAGGCATGGAGTGGTGTGAAGCCAACAATTGGTTACTTTCGAGTGTTTGGGTGTGTAGCTCATGCACATATTCCAGACCAAAAAAGAAGTAAACTAGATGACAAAAGTAAGAAATGTGTTTTGTTAGGAGTAAGTGATGAATCAAAGGCCTACAGATTATATGATCCAGTTTCGAAGAAGATAATCATCAGCAAGGATGTGGTTTTTGAGGAAGATGAATGCTGGAATTGGGACAGAAGCAAAGATGAATGCAAGCTGGATGTCTTAGAGTACGAAGATGACTTTGAGAATGACATTGAACGAGTAGGGAGCAATGAAGATGAAGGCGATGGCGATGGTGCTAATACAAGAAACTCAAGTGAATCTGGTTCAACATCTAGTGAATCACATGAGACTGAACCACTAATTACTAATGAAGGGAGGGTAAGAAAACCACCGTTTTGGATGGAAGATTACGAAACTGGTGAAGGTTTGTCAGATGAAGATGGTCTGAATGCAATGTTAATGCTCACTGAAAATGATCCACTTACATTTGAAGAGGCTGTCAAGAGCAAGAAATTGAGGAACGCAATGACGGCAGAGATTGAGTCAATAGAAAGGAACAAGACATGGGAACTAACAGTTCTGCCCCAAGGAGTAAATCCCATTGGAGTTAAGTGGGTTTTCAAGACTAAACTTAATGAGAATGGTGAAATAGATAAATACAAAGCAAGGCTAGTGGCAAAGGGATATGCACAACAATACGGAGTTGATTATACTGAAGTTTTTGCTCCGGTGGCCAGACTTAACACTATTCAGTTGATACTCGCTTTGGCAGCTCAAAATAGTTTGAATGTTCTTCAACTTGACGTAAAAAGTGTGTTTCTTCACGGTGAACTAAATGAAGAAGTGTTTGTGCAACAACCGCCAGGATATGAGAAGAAAGGTGAAGAAGGAAAAGTCTACAAGTTAAGAAAGGCGTTATATAGCTTGAAGCAAGCACCAAGAGCATGATATAGCAAGATAGAGGCTTACTTTGTTCGAGAAGGCTTTGAAAGGTGTTCTTGTGAACACACATTGTTCACAAAATCAAAAGACAGAGGTAAAATTTTAATAGTGAGCCTTTATGTTGATGATTTAATATATACCGGAAATGATAAGAGTATGTGTGAAGATTTTAAAAATTCGATGATGTTGGAATTTGACATGTCGGATTTGGGGAAGATGAGATATTTTCTTAGTATTGAGGTGCTGCAAAGTTCTCGTGGAATTTTTATTTGTCAAAGAAAGTATGCTCGTGAAATTTTATCAAGGTTTGGAATGGAAGAGAGTAATTCAGTAAAGAATCCTATAGTTCCAGGCACAAGGTTGTCAAAAGATGAAGCTGGAACCAAATTTGATGAAACTTTATTCAAACAAGTTGTTGGCAGTCTAATGTACTTGACTGCTACACGACCTGATTTGATGTATGGTGCGAGTCTTATTAGTAGATTCATGTCTTGTCCAACTGAATCTCATTGGCTTGCAGCAAAAAGAATACTACGGTATTTGAAAGGTACCATTGAGCTTGGAATTTTCTACAAGAAGGAAGGTTGCACAGATTTGGTGACTTATGCTGATAGTGATTTTGCTGGTGATTTAGATGATCGGAGAAGTACTTCGGGCTTTATTTTCTTACTTGGTTCGGGAGCAGTTTCGTGGTCTTCTAAAAAACAGCCTGTTGTGACATTGTCTACTACACAGGCTGAGTACATAGCTGCTACATCTTGTGCTTGTCAGTGTGTTTGGATGAGAAGGGTGTTAGAGAAACTTGGTCACAAAGAGGAGAAGAGTACTCTGATTCAGTGTGACAATAACTCTACGATAAAGCTGTCAAAGAATCCGGTCTTTCATGGTAGAAGCAAGCATATTGACATAAGGTTTCATTTCCTTAGAGATTTGACAAGAGATAATGTTGTGGAGTTGAGCTACTGTAAATCTCAAGAACAAGTTGCTGATATCATGACAAAACCTCTCAAATTAGCACAATTTCTAAAACTTCGAAATATGCTGGGACTGGTTGAAGCTTCAGTGGTAAATTAAATGCTTGTTGCATATAGTTTAAGGGAGGGAATGTTAGATTTATAGTTATTTATTCTTTAATATTTAATTGTTTTATATTTATCAGTTTGTTAAATAATGTCCTATTCTTTAGGGAAGTGGAAGTGGTTGAATAGGAATTAGATTTTTTCTCTCAATGACTCATTCCACGTTCTAGGCATGTAAAACGTGGAGTTGTGACAACTATTTCAGTTTTCAATTTGTAAGGCTATATAGCCACCAGTTTGCTTTTAATTAAATAAGCTATTCTCTCCAAAACTGTATAGCAGTGTTCAGTTTCAACAATTGAAAGAAGTCCCACATTGATCAGAAAAGGGAAGATTAAACACTTTATAAGTGGGAGAACCCACACACCTATCACCTTAAGGTTTTAGGTGAGTATGTGGTGTCTCTCTCACAAAGGTGTGTCCCAATTAAGAAATGCTCTCTCGTTGACCCCCTCGATTGTTAATGCCAACAATGGTATCATGAGCCTTTGGTTCGAGAAAGGGAGGGGGAGTGTTGAGAATCAAGTGTGAGAAAGAAGTCCCACATTGATTAAAAAAAGGAAGATTAAACACTTTATAAGTGGGAGAACCCATACACCTATCACCTTAAGGTTTTAGGTGAGTATGTGGTGTCTCTCTCACAAAGGTGTGTCCCAATTAAGAAATGCTCCCTCGTTGACCCCCTCGATTGTTAATGTCAACATATTAATTACGAAATAAATTAATCAATATTTTTAATGAAGTTTTAGATCAAATTTATTTATTTTTAAACTTTTAAAATTTTAAAAAAATTTAAGAATAATTTATGTTCAATTATGTCCTAGACCTGTTTGCTGCAGGAGTTTTAAACTATAATAGCTTATAAATTATCTTCTATATGTTCAAAAATTGGCCTTGATTAACAAAATTGTAATGTTTTATTTTGGTTCTACATAGGTTGGAAAGGGAACGTGCAAATGGGTTCCCGCGGTGTGACGGCGGCTCCGGCAGTGCAAGGTGGCATGAGTCGTTAGCCCAATATACACATTTGTGTTTGTGTTTGTATTTGTATTTTGGATGTTGATGTTCTGTTCTTGGTTTGTTGTGTGATCATATTGAAAAACCATGTGTTTATGTAGTTGAGATAGTGTGAATTTCCATAATTTGTAATGATGGATGTTTTTTCTTTTATAGCTTGAGTTGTTTTTTCCAGCGAGTGAAAATGAAATAAAGTGTGGTTTTTTTCATTATTTGGTACTCAGCATTAGAGGAATATAATTATTATATCATAGATCATTCAAACATTTGCTATGTGTTGTTGTTATATTATTGGCTTGGTATAAATCGTGCATGTATTTATGAGTTTTTTTTTCTTTTCTCAAATAGCCAGTTTTTCAAACACTTAATATCAATATACTCATCTTTTCATCATAATTTTTTACATACCAATGTTTCAAATAAAAAAATTAGTCAATTTTCATAATTGACATTTGCCCTTATACTTATATAGGGGTGCCAATTAAATAGGAATTCTATATTTTTTTGAATTTTATTTACATTTCTTGTGGATTTTCTAATTATTTAAACTTTCATGTGGATTTTACTACATAAAATTATATTTTATCTTTATGAGAAAATTCGTAAACATAAATAAAATTAAAAATATTGAGGCGACAATTCAATAGGCGCGTTTTTATTGCAGTTTTTCTCGCATATCTAATGTTTCATGCAGATTTTTCTGCAGGTAATTAAAAATACCACTATGCTCATATTAATAATTTCTTCAAAAAAGACAGCTCTGACATTGAGAAGGAACTAAAGGAGGCAGTTGAAATAGCGAAATCTACAGTGTCGTGGTATCCTGATTATATCAACTACCTCGACGCTTGTGGCTTGCCTCCTGACCTGACCTATCAACAGAAAAAGTGATTTTTCCATGATCTTAAACAATATTATTGAGATGACCCTCCCCTATTTAAAATAGGCATCAACGATATTTTTTGCCGATGTGTTCCCGATAGGGAGATTGAGAGAGTCAAACCCATTGTCACCCTTCACCATATGGAGGGAATATGAGCATATCCATAACTGCTGCCAAGATTCTCCAAGTCAGCCTTTATTGGCCCACCATTTTTAGGGACGTCCACATCTTCACCACAGAGTGTGAACGGTGCCAGCGCACTGGAAACATTTCAAGAAGAAATCAGATGCCACAAAAGCCAATCTTAAACGTGGAGATCTTCGATTTCTTGGGGATTGATTTCATCGGTATGTTTCCATTTTCGAATGGGAACAAATTCATACTTGCTGTTGTAGACTACGTGTATAAATGCATCAAGGTCATTGCCTCTTCTACTTACGATGCACAAGTGGTGATTAAGAGGTTTAAAAACGTCATTTTCCTTAGATTCGGCACTCTCGGTTTAGTTATCAGTGATGGTGGGTCACACTTTATCTCGAAGTGCTTCAAAAACCTTTTAACAAAATATGGAGTTAGGCACAGAGATGCGACCCCTTACCATCCGCAGACCAGCGGATAGGTGGAAATCTTTAATAGAGAGAGATTAAGAGGATACTTGAAAAAAAACGGTTTCCACCTCTAGGAAGGATTGATCTACAAAACTGAATGACGCACTCTGGGCATATAGAACAACCTATAAGACTCTTATAAAAACCACCCACTTCAAGCTCATGTATGGTAAGTCTTGTTATCCCCGTTTGGTACTTGAGCACAAAGTCTATTGGGCCATAAAAGTCTTAAATATGGAACATACAATTGTTGGGAGTAAAGGAATGTTGGATTTGCACGAGATAGAGGAGTTGCATTTAGATGCATATGAGAATGATTTGATTTATAAGGAAAGAACAAAGAAGTGGCACAGCAAACACATTACTAAGAGGGAATGTAATGAAGGAGAGTTGTTTCTATTATTCAACTCCAGGTTGATGTTATGTTCTGGTAAATTGCGGTACAAATGGTTAGGACCATTTGAAGTGACAAGGGTTAGTGAATCAGGAGTAGTGGAGGTTTAGAGCAAATTCACTAGAAAGTACTTAATCAATGGCCAGCATTTAAAGCATTACCAACCACCAAATAACTTACTAGAGCAAGGTTGTACCTTGATCCTTTGTCCCCCTTGAGGGTTGCACATAATTAAGTCGAGCTACCGACGTAAAATAAAGTGTTGCGTGGGAGGCAACCCACAAGTTTTGAGTTTAAGTTTTCTTTTAATTTTGAATAATAATTGGTAGATCCATTTAAGATAGGGGAGCCGTTATGAGCCTAATTCATGTAAAAATTCCTTACTACCATCCTGACCAAGTGAAAAGTTGAAAAATTGAGGCATTAACAATGTGACAGGTAGACCGTCATCAAGTGATGAACGTCAACTGTTCTAAAGGCGTTGAAGGGTGGGTCGTCATGAGCATGACGCCTGTCACCGTGTTTAAGGACGCTTTTGGCTATTTTCTTTTCTTTTTAACCATTTAATTCCAGACGTTGGCGGGCTACCCATCATGGGCAGGACGCCCGTCAGGCTGTTAAAGGGTGCATTTTCATTCTTTTATTTATTTCCTTCTCATTTAATCTCAATTAATCCATTCAATACCAACTTTCTTTCGAAATTCTGACTCTCTCTCTCTCTCTCTCTCTCTCTCTCTCTCTCTCTCTCTCTCTCTCTCTCTCTCTCTCTCTCTCTCTCTCTCTTACCAAATCATTTAAACATGCCTTCCCATTTCACTTTACCCCCACCTTATTCTCTTCACACTTCATCTTATCCAAACTCTTCTCTAAGAACTCCATTAACACATAACTTCAAAACCTTTATTCTCCTTCATCTCTAACCAAAACCCATATTTGAAACCACCATTGTCACCCTTATCCTCCCAACAATCAAAACCACCATTCAAAAATTAATATTTTCACCTCCCACAAAACCCCAAATCCGAACCTCAACACCTAAAACTACATTTTACTTCCACCATGCCTCCCAGAACATAAGTTAATTACATAAGCATTACTTTCAAAGAATGAATGGATCAGCAGTAGCATTATGCAACATTGTATCGACGCCAGATTACACCGACAAGGTACGCTGGCGACTTTTGTTTTCACACTTTAGGTTTCTTTGACATCATACATTTGAAGTTAAATAGGATAACGTGGACTCATTTTGTTAATCTATGTCACCCTACATATGAGAGACTCACGCTTAAGATTCTCGACTCCTTGTAACGTGGCTCATCGAAACTGTCAAGTTTAGGTTGTTCAACAGAGACTATGAGTTTCAGCAAAACCAAATAGTTGTCATGTTCCAATTTCAGCGTCAAGATGGTATCCCTTGTGAGGGTCATTGGTATACTGAATTTGATCACTTTTGTGTGTTTATTTATTGCCCATTTTGGGTTGACGTTGGTGTTCAACTACCGTTGATCTGAATAATTGAGTGAGGGTTACCCATCTTAGTAGGTGCATTCGTCTTTTACCGCCATTTTTCATCTTTTTGGTGCTTATATTTTTTCTTTTCTCAATTGATCATACATGACATGTGAATTAAAAATATGTCACATTGTCAAAATAAAATACTTGGGAAGTACTTCTCAGAGTCCAAGTACTATGGTACAAAATACACGTTAGACACATAACCTACTCGGGAAACTTATGGTGTTCGGGTTAATACCGATTTTATCAACTTTCCACGGATCCCTAAACTCAACCTATCATCTCCTAAAATCTATATACTTTATTGGATGTTTTTAAAATAAAATTTTTTTTCAGAAATTCTTTTTTAACTGTTCAAAGTTTGGGGGATCTAACAATAAAACATGCAACATACAAATAAACTATCCTAAACAGCACACAACACACAAGCGAAAATAAAAATGTAAAAAAAAAATAGAAAAGGTAAATACCCCCTATAACACCCTAAACCCCAAAATGCAGAATAATACAAATATAAGACAGTTACACACATATAGTGTCACTCAACCACAACAGAAACCTGCTCCTTAACACAAATTATTTAGAACATGCATTAAATTAAACACCTGTTATCACATGCTCGCCTTTACATAGGCTCATCGCATTGCAATAATCAATTAAAAATAATTCAAGAACCAAATATATCTCATCTCATCAACATGGTAAAGGAAATTTCCTTCAATATAACAACATCGAAACAATAGCAAATAACAAAACAAAATGTTCGTCCGCACAGTGTTACAGATCATAGCAAACAAAATCTAAAACATCGCCTAAAATGAAAAAAGAAAGAAGAACAACCTCAAAGTCATCCTTCAGCTTCTAAGCAGCTACTCATTTACCTGTTTGTTTGTACTCCATGGAGGAGCACAAAACCACACAAACAACAAAGGGGTATGAATTTTCTCATAGTATATAATGGTGTAAAAGTATGCAAGGGTACCCTAAATAAACATCAACAAGTATTCAACACAAATCAATCGCATACTTCACCAAGGTATTCTCATTCACCAATAGAAACATAAGCATTCCATACATATGTAAATAATGAATGTAAATGTACTTAACACCATGACTTAACAATGCATGAGGTACTATTATGGATAACACAAGTCCATCATGCTCCTGAATCCCCACCATAGGACCAGAGCACACCAAATAGTTACCATCATCATAGGTAACGCCTCACCAATTCCCATCTAGAACCAGCTACTCGCTCCAGAATCCCCCCTATAGGACCAGAGTACACCAACACTGGACTGAAGTCCGTACACCGTGATTCATGACACATGCGACTATAAACCAAATAAGGCCATCAATACAACATATATGATCATGGTTAATTATGACTCACCATTGCATAATTTATACACGCATGACAACCACAACATTCATCAATATTTCACAACATAAATTCTGTGATTGCATTATAGTAGTATGTTTTGATTGATTTCAAAACTAGAACACTTAGTATTTATATACATTAGACGGTATCCTCTCAATCTAGGTGTGCATTTTCATGATTAGGCGTGCATAATCTTCCTTGTTTGTTTAAAATCATTTACTAAGTCAAAAACAAGGTTTTGGTCAAAATGAGTTTTAAGTATCAACTCATAGATGCTACAAGTCAACTCATATTGCACAAATAATGTGGGAAATTATTTTCCACTCATCATGCATCAATTCATAAGTTGCTACAGGTTGGTGTATAACATTTACTATTCAGCATGCATTAATTCATAGATGTTACAAGTTGGTACATAAGATTTTCCATTCAGCATCCATCAACTCATAGATGCTACAGGTTGGTGCATAAAATTGTCCATTCAGTATGCATTAACACATAGGGCTACAAGTCGATGCATGGGTCGGTGCATAAAGAGACAATTTTAAAAGAAAGCTCACTGGACAGTATGCATCGACTCATAGAAGCTATAGGTCGATGCATAGAAGAAAATTTTCTTCTATGAATCGACATATAACCCTACAGTTCGACGCATAGGTCATTGTTTCACAACTCATTTGCTCACTTTCCTTCATGCATTGATGCATAAAATTCTATAAGTCTACTGATAGTTCATTTTGCTGAAAAAAAATGTTTGTTATTCTTGCACAAATTTTCTGTTACATTTCCACTTTTACACACACATATAAATACATTCATGCATCTTATTTTAATGCATTGAAACCTAAAAGATACAAAGATTGTGCTTCATCTTCATTCTTTTTCATAGCATTCATTAAACATTTACACATAATAATTCTTGTTGAGAGATCTAAATTGAGAGTGATAATATCCAATTTAGGATTTCTGAAATCTAAATTGGATTGAGAATTTTTTGATGTTTCATTGATAAAACCTTTAGGGTTTTTACTCCAATATCAAGGGTTGATTTGGAGGTTTTTGCACAAGTCTTTGCATTTGGATTCAGTTGAGTGAAAGCTTTGAAGAATATGGGTTCTTGCAAAGGAGTAACGGTAACGGGAGGATCAAATTGGAGGTCTTGTGTGACTTGATCTTGCAAAGATCAAGGGGAGAAAAGAAGTTAGGATCAACATCAAACATATGGTTTAGGGGTTTAAACTTCTACTACTTCTCTTTTAAACTGATATTGCAAAGGTTAATTACAATATCTCAATTCTATTATTGAGGGCAGACGTACCCATAGTGAGGACAACGACCTAAACAAATATTGATGTTCTCTCTCTCTCTCTCTCTCTCTCTCTCTCTCTCTCTCTCTCTCTCTCTCTCTCTTATATATATATATATATATATATATATATATATATATATATATATATATATATTGATAACCCTTAATGTGTAAACTAAATTGTTGAAAATTCAGGATGTGTTGAAGTGTTTAAAACTTTTTTTTAAACCATTGCAATCTAAACAATTGCAATTGATTTGTTACACCTTCAACACAAATAAAATTAAGCTTGGTGTATTGCACACCAAATGTTTGATATTTTGACTGCACACTAAGTGTTTGATAAAATTTCTTAGTCAAGTTTTATTTTACTTCTCATTGAAAATTGTTTACTTTAGTGTGACTTATATTCAAACAAATTATATTGAACTTGTCGGTTTACTTTTCTCATTTTTAGCATTCATTTTACTACGATTTGTACGCATATCCGATTCTACCAATAACAGTTCGGATAGATGAGAGTCGATTCGGATTCGCTTCTGTATGCCATAGAAAAATACTTTTCAAAAGATAATTTTAATAAGAAAATTTTATTTGACAATCTATTCGACCCTCCTTCTAGATCGCAGCCTTCGTCTAACAAATTCATCATCGCATTACATCATTTATGCATAATATTATAAGCACAACAACAACACACATATTAGTACCCTCACAAGCAAAAACACATCACTCATATTTTCATGCACATGTTTACTCTTTAAAGAACTATTATATGGTAGGGTTACACGCCACCTATCTATTGCTTCGAACCACGCCTCAAACGGAGTCACGAAACTCAAGTTCACTCGAAAATGACTCACTTAGAACAAAATTCAGGAAGCTACTACGACCATCCTTAGTTGCTACTACGGCCCGTAGCACTCTCCATCCATTTTCTCCTTTGGGCACGCCTTTAGTACAAAAACCAGAGGGCTGCTACAACTGCCCGTAGCATTTGTTACGGTCTGTAGAAGTGCCCAAAAGCCTTGATATTTGACTTCTAATAGTCCTGAAACATATCATACATAATTGTACATGAAAACATACAAATTTTATCATCCTTTAACATCTAAATCAACACTACATCATTTATCTATCAACTAACATGCAATTCACTCAATTAATCATGGATCTGACATGTTTTGTTCATAACTTCACAACAACACTGAAACAACAATTCATACCAACATTATCCATAAGAATACATAAATTCTACAGTAAACTAGTTCGCGAGTTCCACATCATGCATCATACAATTCATGATATCATAGAATTTACATCATATTCATCATTCATTCAACAAAATGGAAAAAGTTATGAAAACCTAAAGGGACTAAGGACTTCCCTCTACCCAATTCATGCAATCCACACCATATTAGAAGTAATTCCCCCTTACCTTAGATTTTCTAGCAAATTCCTTAAAACTCCTTCAATGGATGTTATCTCTATGCCTTAACCTTTGCTTCTTCCTCTTTTTCCAAAACTTTTGTTTTGCGTAGAAAAATCCCAAAACTCCTTTACTAACCTTTTTATTAGTAACCTAATCTCCCTCAATAAGTGACTTCCAACCTTGCCCTCACTTATTCCTTTTTTCACAAAAATGTCCTTCTCATCTCTAATTTTATTTTAATTATAATACCGCTAATATTCTCCTTTATTCTCTACTATTTTCTATTTTTCTATTTTTCTATTTTATCCCAATTAAAAATAAAATAACTTCCTTCTAATTAATTAATAACGATTATCATTATTTTAATATTATTAATCCTATTATTTATATTAAATAACTCTAACTATGCACTACTAACCCAAAACATTAAATACTACTACTAATCACCCAAACACCACGCAATACACATAGAATTCGATCTGAAATAATTAAAGATACACAATGTCAATTAAATAAATAAATTAGAAAAACGAAATCTAAAATAAATAAATAGTTGATATTTATAAATCGACATCTTTTTTATAAAAAAAAAAACAAACTAAATATTTTTTTAAATAATTATTAAATACACCGGAGAGACTAGGTGTGAACAAATATAATTTTTCTATTTGGTACATTAAAGCTATTTCTTTATTTAAATGCAAATGCAATGTACCTTTCTAAATGTATTATATATATAGGACTCATGAAGGTCACATTTTCACTAAACAATAATCAAATCCTCCTAAAACGGTTTTAATGGCATCATGGTCCACTGGCTTTTGTGCCTGCTTTTCTGACTGTAGCTCTTGTAATTCTCACACCCTTCATGCAATTTCTTCCCTTGTTTAATTGTTTATACATCTTCACTCCACACACACACATACATATATGTTTGTTTCAGAATCAGAAAATCTTGAGCTTAATTTTTTTAGATTTTTCATGTATAGGTTGTCTCACTTTATGGTGTCCATGTGTTGCATTCGGAAGGATAGCTGAGATTGTAGACAAAGGAACAGCTAGTAAGTGTGTGTTTTTATTATAGAGGAATTGATGAATAAAGTATAAATTCATGAATTTTTCTTTTGTTTTGTTAATATTGCAGCTTGTTGTGTGCATGGACTACTTTACTGTCTACTTGGTGGTTTTAGTCAGTTTGGATCAATCTATGCATGTATTTATCGCACTAAATTAAGGAGGGTTTATGGAATTCATGGAAGCCAAACTTGCGATTGCATTGTTAGTTGTTGCTGCGCTCATATTTCCATTTGTCAAGAGTATCGCGAGCTTGAAACTCGTGGTTTCAAAGTATCTGCAGGTATATTATATCTTAGATTACGTGAAGTGGATTTAAAATGAATTGAATTATAATTATTTGATTATTTGACGGAATTAAAACAGTTATTAAGTACGAGACAAATTAATCAATATTTTAAATAAAGTTTAGATACAATTTATTTATTTTTAAATATTTAATTTTTAAAAAATTTAAGAATAAATTTATGTTCAACTAAATCCTAGACCTATTTGTTGCACGAGTTTTTAATTATAATAGCTTATAAATTATCTTCTATATGTTCAAAAATTGGTGTTGATTAACAAAGTCGTAATGTTTTATTTTGGTTCTACATAGGTTGGAAAGGAAACGTGCAAATGGGTTCTCGGGGTGTTACGGCGGCCCCGGCGGTGCAAGGTGGCATGAGTCGTTAGCCCACTATACACATTTGTGTTTGTGTTTGTATTTTGGATGTTGATGTTCTGTTCTTGGTTTGTTGTGTGATCATAATGAAAAACCATGAGTTTATGTAGTTGAGATAGTGTGATTTTCCATAATTTGTAATGATGGATGTTTTATCGTTTATGTCTCGACTAGTTTTTTTCTTAGTGAGTGAAAATTTAGTGAGTGAAAATGAAATAAAGTGTGGTTTTTTGCATTATTTGGTACTCAGCATTAGAGGAATATAATTATTGTATCATAGATAATTCAAACATTTGCTATGTGTTGTTGTTATATTATTGGTTGTGTATAAATCGTAAATGTATTTATGATTTTTTTTTCTTCTTTTCAAATAGCCATTTTTTCAACACTTAATATACACATCTTTTCATCATAATTTTTAACATACCCATGTTTTAAAAAAAAATAGTCAATTTACATAATTGACATTTGCCCTTATACTTATATAGGGGTGCCAATTAAATAGGCATTCTATATATTTTTTTTAAATTTTATTTACATTTCTTGCGGATTTTATTTCTAGATATTTAAAGTTTCATGTGGATTTTACTACATAAAATTATATTTTATTTTTGCAAGAAAATCCGTAAAAAACATAAGTAAAATTAAAAATACTGAGGCGACAGCGCTCTTATTCCCGTTTTTCTGCATATTTGATGTTTCATACAGATCTTTCTGCAGGTAATTGAAAATACTGCTATGCTCATATTAATAATTTTCTTAAAGTGGACAACTCTGACATTGAGAAGGAACCAAAGGAGGCAGTTGCAATAGTGAAATCTACAGTGTCGTGGTATGTGAAGCTAGCGGGATTATACCTGAGTGAATCGCACACTCAAAGATACAACAGAGTCGCCACCGAACTTTATTTAGTCCCAAAGGACAAGGAAAATATCGATAAAACCCAAGGGGAAGAGAAACGGGTCAGGGGGTCGGTTATGCGAAAGGAATGCATTAGCACCTTACGCATCTGTCGTACACGACGGGAACCATTTCGCTTGCTTCTAGGCTTGGATGGGTTATCTATCTAAAGGCTTCTAGCTAAAAAAGAAAAGGAGAAAAAGGAGAAAAAAGAAAAAGAAAGAAAGTGCTCGCGGAGGATTTAGGCCCTCTTGCCTACGACCCTCATAGTGCAATGAGGAAATCAGAGCGTCGTAGTTCATGGAACCAGGGACGGAGAAATAGAAAGGAGGAAAGTGGAAGAAGGGTGGAAGGGTGCTCGCCAAGATCATCGCGATCTCGGGCCTACGTATCTTACATTCGAATGAATGAAGAATCAGATCTTCCGTAGTTTGGGGAACCAAGACGGAAAAGGAAAAGAAAAGTGGTGTCAAAACCAAGAGCAAAAGAAGGTAAAGGGCAGATCCGTCGGGGATGCAAAAGAATTGGTGTCAGAACCAAGAAAGGAAAAGGAGCAAAAGGACAAATGGGGACTCCACTGCGGAGAAAGAGGACAAAGCGACTGTGTTGGGGATCAAACGAAGAAATGGTGTCAAAACCAAGGAAATAAAGGAAGAAAATGAATAGAAGGAACTCCACCGGGGAGGTAAGATAACAAAGGATTATGCAGGGGACCAAAGGGTTAACGACCCTGCTAAGGACCAAAAGAATAAGGGTTCGGTATGTTAACTGACTAACAGTGGTTAACCAAAGAAAAAGAGGTTAAAACTCTGTGGAGAAAAGGGTTTGGTGTTAACAGACAGGCTGTGATGAACCAAATGAAAGAGTGTTGAACCAAGAGAAGGTGTTTGACTCTGAAGGAATTTCAGTATATTAACTAATAAATAGTGGTTAACTGAGGAAAGCAAAAATTGCAACTCTGGGGGGAGAAAAGCATTGGTTTTAACAGTATGACTGTGATCAACCAAAAGAACGGGTGTAGAACCAAGCGAAGGTTGTGACCCAAAGGACGGGTGTGGAACCAAGCAAAGGTTGTGACCCAAAGGGGATGTCGGTACGGAATGAGCAAACAGTATTCGACCAACGAAAGGGTATTGAACCAAAAGAGGTTGCCAACCGCTAAGGATTCGGTGTTAACAGAGAAATTGTGATTAGCCGAAAAGAAACGAGTGATTAACCAAGAGAAGGTGATTAACTCAGAAGGGGCTCAGTATATTAACAGACAGGCTGTGGTTAACTGAGAAGAAGGTAAAAATTGGTGTTTTAACTGACAGGCAGCGATTAACCAATCAAAGGGAGAAGAACCAAGAAAAGGTTGCGGACTTCGCCAAGGATTTCGGTGTTTAACAGGAAAACTGTGTTTAACCGAAGAAAAAGGTTGCGACTGCAGGGGAACAAGAGAATTGGTTTTAATAGTACGACTGTGATTAACTAAAGAAAGAATGATTACGACTCTCATGGGGAATCAACAAAAGAAGTGACTAACCACAAGAAAAGGTATTTGAAACTCTCTTGAAGGAAAAGAGGACAAAAGAAGGATATTGAAAAAAGAACAAGAGATTGACTCTCTGAAGATTGCTAAATGACCGTGAACCAAGGGACCGGTGATGGATCAAAAGACAAATTAAGATAAGAGTGATCAGGGATCGACTCAACTGGGAAAGGAGATACGCTACCGCCTGGAGATAGAGGTGACTAAGCCAGGCATAGGTTCATTCGTCCCCTACCTGAAGTAGTCAGAGTGGGAGTAGGAATCCTCTATTCTCATTCCTTCTCTAACACACAGGGTGTAGTGCAGAAGTTGAACGGGCAACATAACTGCTCCAAGTTGTACAGTGCTCCAGTGTCGCGTGAAAACTCTGACTCTGCGGGGAAGAGAGAGAAAGATAGCTCTAAAGGAAACCTAAAGAGAAGCGCAAAGGGGAGATCAAATAATCAAAATGGAGTTTCGATTAATTAATCGAAAGGAAGAACATGCTAACAATTTTCCAAATGAAATGAAAAATTAATAAAGCAAAAAGGGAGCATTATTGATTATACAAAATTAAGCTTATTCCTTGAAGAACAAGCTTAATTCTAACATGACTGGAAGGTGCAAAATAATACCAAATGACATTTAATATGCTTCACAAATCATGTTATTATGTGAATAAAATTGTGTAAGAACGATCATGTTCATACAGTGCCAAGAATGTGCACAATCATAAAATCGAAAGATCGAGCATTGGAAAATTCACAAACATGCTTCAAACTAAAGTGAAATAGTACCTAAAACATCCATAAAAATCAATTCTATCAATCCATGGAAGTTAGAGGAAGAAAGCATGGCAAACACACTTGAAAAAGCATGAAAATAGCAAACTGGAGCAGTGTTAATCGATTAACACTTACAGAAATGCAGATTTTTGCTAAAAATACAGTGTTAATCGATTAACACTTTGTAGTGCAAAAGTGTTAATCGATTAACACTGAAGCAGTGGCTGAAATTTGATTTTTCAAAAGCACTTTTGGCCACTTATTGATTGTGCAATCACTCGTATGCTAGGGCAAACAATTATGCATGAAAATTAATTTTAGTCAACAGCAAAAAATCAGCAATGGAATCAATTAACTCATCAAGATCATGGATCAAGCAATGGCACAATCAATTCACACACAAAAAGTATCGAAACTACATCGCGAATGACACGAAAACTTTCGAACCAGTAAAATGTGCAAAGAATGACCAACCTACAAGGCTGAGATGTGCCTTGGATGTTGTTGCAAATGAATCTTGATGAAAATAATCAAAGAAAACCAGAGGAATCTTCAATTATAGCCTAATCATATCGAAATCGAGCAAATTGCGACGAAATCTCCAAAATACGAATTCGCACTGTAGAATCTTGAAGCAAACACTTGAGATGAATCAAAAGCTACTAAAACTCCATAAAATCAAGTAGAATTGCAAGATGATGAAGGTAAAGCTCAAGAAATAATCACTTCCAAGGTGAAAGTGATTACTCTACAATGGAGAAGTTGAGCTATAGTGAGGTTTTGGAAGAAAATGGAGATGAAGATGAAGAAGTTGCAGAAAAATTCAGAGAGAATGTGAGAGAATTGAGAGAATTGAGAGTGAAGTGTGATGAAAAATGGTGAATTGTGTTGAACCCCCCTTCAACAAAGTGAAGGTTCCTTTAAATAGAGTTTTGGTTTGGAGTGTGAGAGGTTTGGAATTTGGTTTGGAGCTAGCTTAGGGAGGTTTGGCATTAGGCTAGGAGTTAGTTACATCTAACTCACTGAGTTAGAGGTTAACTCAGTTAGTTATTTGTTAACTCGGTGGGAACATCCCAATGTAAGCTTCAAATCCAATGGTTCACATGTAAGGAAAATAAGGTGCATGGTGGTCTTGAGTGGAAATGATACATTGTAACAAATGTAAGTGAATTCTTGAAGAGTCTAGAATATTCCACACAGTTAGAACCAAGTGGAACCCCAAAATATGGAGGAAAAGTTGCTGTCATGAAAAAGCAGCAGATTCTACCCATTTTACATGGGTTAATCGATTAACCAGGCCAAAATTCCCCAATTTTGCCTGAAAATGGTGTTGTGGCCATGATTCCGATTTTCAACCTCTTGCTTTGATGAATAGGCATAGAAACCCTTATTTTGTGCTTGTTTTGAAGATGTGATGACCTTGTGAGGATGTGATTAATCGGGCTTAGAAAACCTGAATATTCCTGCAACAAAATCACATAGAAAAAAAAAGTAAATGCTTATGCCAGTGATGCGAATGCACATGCTCATGCAAAAGGCAAAAGGGGAGGTCAAATTCCGGGTTACGACAACTGCCCCTATTTAATCCTCTTGGACCTGAATGTACGAATTGCGCCAGATTTTCAATGATTCAAGGTAGAAGGGGATTAAATAAAAGAGTAGCTCAAAATTTGGCAGACGCGACAAGAGAAAGGTTTGGTAAAGGCGAAGGCTTTGAGAGCTTGCTAGATGATCTGGCTGAATATCTGCTGGAGAGATGAATCAGACCAAAAGAAAGGGAGTATGCTTGATGCGTATGCCATGTATGTGTTGTCCTATATGATGCTTGATATCATGTCATGCAAAGGTGCAGGTTGAGGTATTACGCGGTGGTTAGGCAGAGATTGTAGCAAAGCAAACTCGACATCCTCAGTTGGGGAGAGAATCCACAGATGAAGACGAATCTTGCTGGAGAAAAAGTCCACAAAGGGTGACGACTTCGCTGGGGAAGAAACCAATAAATCTCAGATTTCTAGACTATCATCATTGACATTGGTGGAGATAAAGGAATCAGGTTGATCTTCACGCCATGACTGACTCTGATTGGGGAAAGATCCTAGAAATCTCTGATTTCCAAGCTGTCACTGACTCTCCTGCAGGGAATTACCAAGGTCTAGAGGATCTTCTCTGCTTAGGGGAAGATAGGAAACCAAGTCATACCGTTGCGGGTGAGTGATGATTTCGATATGCTGGGAATGACGCACGACCCTTGCTGGGGAAAAGAATAATTGTGTCTCTTCTTGGGGTACATCATGACAACTCTACTGGGGACATTACGGATCTGCCGGAGAAATGGGAGGTAAACAACCTTTCTGAAGAACCATAATGGCGGTTGCTAGGGAAATGATGGCTCTGTTAGGGAGATGGCTGCATCTTCAAAGAACCATCACAGTGTTGGTCGGGCATTAGGCTTGCCAATGGATATGACCGATTAACCTGTAGAAATTACCAGTAAAATATGCAATGCATAATGCTTTCTCCATTGATTTAGCTTTTTATTATTCTCAACGCTTTATAGTATTATGTGATCACAAATAATCGTTTATTTTACAAACAAAATACTGAAAAGAAAACAATTGAGAAATTACGTTATGCATTTTATTGAATGTTAAAAATATGTACATAAGATGTGTACGAGGATGCAAAAATCCTTGATGAGGAAATTTGCAATAAAATTGGGAAACAAATGTGAATGGCAAAGGGAAACATGTTTTTTTTGCATTGGTTACAACATTGGCTTTCATCCATTGTAAGTCTAGGTCCCAACGCCTTACACCAGTTGATGATGACTTGATTGATCTGTTACCGTCTAATGTCCAACTATGATAAAGAGAGGCTCAAGTGTTCACAGTCAAATGCCTTTATCTCTAATTTTTGCCTGGACATATTTCTACATTTTTTCATCCACCGGGATACCCATTTTTACCTAAGTCGCTCTTTTCGGATTTTTAACTTAGCGAGCTATTATTATTTTTTTGCATTGTCCTTAACATTTGCATGGACATTTCTTTTTTTTGGTCCATCAGGACGCCTATTTTTGCCTAGATTGTTCTTACGGATATCAACCTAGCGGGCTCTTTATCCATTTTTTTTCAGGCATAATATTTTTTGACGGCATCGGAGTTCACAGGGGATGGCAACTCCTCCCTATCCATGGTGGTGAGGATCAGGGCTCCGCCTGAGAAGGCCTTCTTGACAACAAAGGGTCCTTCGTAATTGGGAGCCCACTTGCCTCGTGGATCCGAGTGAATAGATTAATAACTCTTGAGCACGAGTTCGCCTTCTTGGAATGCTCGAGGGAGAACTTTCTTGTCAAAAGCTCGCTTGAGACGTCTCTGATATAATTGACCATGACAAACGGCTGTAAGGCACTTCTCTTCGATGAGATTCAGCTGGTCATATCTGGATTGGACCCATTCAGCTTCATCAAGATTTGCTTCCATGTTGACTCTGAGCGAAGGAATCTCGACTTCAATTGGTAAAACAACCTTCATACCATACACAAGCGAATACGGAGTTGCCCCAGTAGAAGCATGAACTGAAGTTCTGTTGCCATGTAGTGCAAATGGTAGCATTTAATGCCAATCTTTGTATGTCTTGACCATTTTCTGGACAATCCTCTTGATGTTTTTATTTGTTGCTTCGACGGCACCATTCATCTTGGGTCGGTATGGTGAAGAGTTATGGTGCTCAATCTTGAATTATTGACACAACTCCTTCATCATTTTGTTGTTTAGGTTGCTGGAATTGTCAGTGATAATGCTGCTAGGAATACCATAGTGACAGATTATCTCCTTCTTGATAAATCTGGAAACCACTTGTCGTGTGAAGTTTGTGTAAGAAGCAGCTTCAACCCACTTGGTGAAGTAGTCTATAGCAACTAGAATGAAGTGATGACCATTGGAAGCCTTTGGTTCAATCATCCTAATCATGTCAATACCCCACATAGAGAAAGGCCAAGGCAAAGTCAAGGCGTTCAACGGAGTAGGAGACACATGAATCTTGTCACCATAGATCTGCCACTTGTGACATCTTTTGGCAAAGTTGTAACAATCTACCTCCATTGTAGTCCAATAATACTCAGCTCAAAAGATCTTCTTGGCCATAGCAGTACCTTTAGCATGTACACCCTCGCAGCCCTCATGTATGGACCTTATGATTGTGTCTGCTTCGTGTCTATCCATACATCTGAGCAACACGGAATCATAATTCCTCTTGTACAATACACCACCACTTAAGAAGAATTTAGCGCAAAGCCGTCTAAGAGCTTTCTTGTCAGTGATAGTAATACCCTCGGGATATTCCTATTTTTCCAGATATCTCTTGATGTCGTAGAACCAAGGCTTGTCATCAGACTCGTCCTCGATTGCTAAATAGTGTGCTGGTTTGTTTAAATGATCAATGTGGATAGAAGGAGCTTCATTCTTCCACTTGACTTTGAACATGATGCCAAAGTTGCAAGTGCATCAGCTAATTGATTTTCCTCTCTAAGGATATGATGAAAAGAGATTTCATCAAAGTAAGGAATCAATTTCGCGATGTACTTTTGGTACGGAACCAGCTTGGAATCCCGAGTTACAAAGTTCCCTCTGACTTGGCCAATAACCAAGGCAGAATCTTCATAGACCTCAAGAGTCTTGATTCTCATGTCAATTGCCGCTTCAATACCGTAGATACATGCTTCATATTCAGCCATATTGTTGGTGCATGCAAAGCATAATCTGGCAGTGAAGGGAAGATAAAAACCTGTTGGAGAGATGAGGATAACACCGATTGCACGACCTTTAGCATTGGAGCACCATCGAACACGAGCGTCTATCGCGCCCCTGGTTCGGGTCTTATGTCAGGGACTTAAGTCTCATAATCTCTGATAAATAAAACATCCTCATCGGGAAAGTCAAACTTCATTTGTTGATAACCCTCCACAAGTTGATGAGCGAGGTAGTCATACAAGACGCTCCCTTTTATTGCATTCTGGGTGACATGTTGGATATCATACTCAGTTAACAGCATCTGCCACCGAACAATCCTTCCAGAGATAGCAGGCTTTTTGAATATGTACTTTATCGGATCCATTTTGGATATCAATAAAGTAGTGTGGTAAATCATGTATTGTCTTAGGGGTCGAGCAGCCCAGACCAGAGCACAATAAGTTTTCTCTAAAAGTGAGTATTTGGTCTCACAATCAGTGAACTTCTTGCTCAGATAGTAAATTGCATGTTCTTTTCTACCAGTGTCATTATGTTGACCCAATACACATCCCATTGATTCATCTAGAACGGTGAGATACATGATTAAAGTCCTACCAGGAACCGGTGGTACTAAGATCGGTGGTTCTTGCAAATATTGTTTTATTTTGTCAAATGCTTCCTGACAATCATTGTTCCATTTGACCGATTAATTTTTTCTTAGCAATTTGAAAATCGGTTCACAGGTAGTCGTCAAGTGCGAAATGAATCTTGAGATGTAATTAAGTCTGCCCAGAAAGCCACTGACTTCTTTTTCTGTTTTGGGAGGCGGCATGTTCTGAATTGCTCGAACCTTGTCGGGATCAACTTCAATGCCCTTCTGACTCACAACAAAACCCAACAGTTTACCAGATCGAACTCCGAAGGTGCACTTCGCAGGATTTAACAGCAGTCTAAACTTCCAGAGTCTATCAAACAATTTCTTTAGATGGACCAAGTAATCATCTTCAGTTTTGGACTTGGCAATCATATAGTTCACGTAAACCTCAATCTCTTTATGAATCATATCATGTAAGAGGGTTGTCATGGCACGTTGGCATGTTGCCCCAGCATTCTTCAAATCGAATGGCATGACTTTGTAGCAATATGTACCCCATGGCGTGATGAAAGTAGTCTTCTCCATATCAGTTGGGGACATCTTGATCTAATTATATCCTGAGAAACCGTCCATAAACGAAAAGACAGAGAACTGAGATGTGTTATCTACCAAGACATCAATGTGAGGCAAGGGAAAATCATCTTTCGGGCTTGCCTTATTGAGATCTCTATAATCCACACATATTCTGACTTTCCCGTGTTTCTTGGGAACCGGGACGATGTTAGCAATCCATTTAGGATATTTGGAAGTGGCCAGGAACCCAGCATCACACTGTTTCTTTACCTCTTCTCTGATTTTGAGTGCCATGTCGGGTCTAGTCTTCCTTAGTTTCTGCTTGACGGGAGGACATTCGAGCTTGAGTGGCAAGCGATGTTTAACGATGTTGGTATCCAACCCAGGCATATCTTGATAAGACCAGGCGAATATATCAACATACTTTTTCAATAGCTTGACCAACTCGGAGTGTACATGCTCTGCGAGGGATATGCCAATCTTAACTTTTCTTCTGACATCATCCGTACCAAGATTGACAACTTCCACTGGCTCTTTGTGTGGCTGAATCTCTTTCTTCCCGTGCTTAAGGAGCCTTGCTAGTTCATCCGATAATTCACAATCTTCCTCACCATCTTCTTCGGCTTAGTTAATTGGAATCCCAAAATTACAAAGGATGTTTTCCATGTTGTTATCAATGCATTTATTTGTTCTGCATGTTTATGAATATGTTTAGAATGAGCTATTTTGAAAAGGTGAAAATAAAAGAAACTTTTGCCATTTGTTTGTGAAAAAGTAAAATAAAGAAAGAAAAAAAAGATTTTAAATGCAAAAAACTTTTATTTATTGATCACATAATATTGCAAAAGTGTGAGGCCCTTTACAAGCTATCCGCTCGTCTCGGGCGAGGACGAGTGAATGAGAAAGCAAAATGCATTACATGTTTGTTGGAAAAACCACAGGAATCACAGTAGATGTCCAATTGTTGAGCTTGAAACCCAGTGGACACTTGCGCACAAAGCTTGAAATCTGGTTACTAGGACCAGCATCATCAATGGATGCCACGATGTCACCTTTCTGAAAACCCGCGCTACTGAACTTGATCAAGTTGCATTGCTTCTGACCATGTGAACTAGATCGTCAACCAGGACGGTAACCCAATCCAAATCGATTATGTTTTTCAACCACATCAATCACATGCCCCCGGCCCGGTAAGGAACCTTTATCGATGGTCTCTTTAGCACTCTTAGCGGATGCCAAAGTCATTTGCGGTGATCTACTTTGATTAGTTGATGCAAAGCTGACATCTTCGAACTCAAGACATTGCAACGGCACCTCAGCTATGCCTTCATTGGTCTCGACGTATCAGAAAGATGATATCTTGCTTACAATCAAATCCTCTTCACCGCAAACAATGACTAGCTGATCGTCAAACATGAATTTTAGCTTCTGATGTAAAGTGGACGTGACTGCCCCTGCGGCGTGAATCCACGGGCGACCCAATAGGTAACTGTAGGCGGGATTGATATCCATCACTTGGAAAGTAATGGTAAACGAATGCGGTCCGACCTTAATGGGTAAATCCACTTCTCTAATGACTTGCCTTCGAGAACCATCAAAGGCTCTGACGATTAAAGCGCTCGGCCTCATCTCGCTCCCTTCCACCAGTAATTGACTCAATGTGCCCTTAGGCATCACATTTAGAGAAGAACCGGTATCCACTAGGACACGAGATAATAAGGCATCCATGCAGGTTACGGATATGTGCAATGCTCGGTTGTGGGCAGTTCCTTCAGGAGGCAATTCTGATTAATTAAAGCCCAAGTATCTGCTCGCAGTTATGTTGGCCACTACATCATCAAACTCGACAACGAATATGTCATGAATTACGTGAGCAGCAATCAAAACTTTCAACAAAGCTGATCTGTGTGCAGGCGAGCTCATGAGTAAGGACAGAATTAAGATCCTAGAAGGCGTCTGCCCCAGCTGATCTACAATCTTATGTCACTTTTCTTAATCAGCTTAAGGAACTCTTGATCATCGATCGTCTCTTTGCTTCTTGAGACATCCTCAGATGGAATAGTTGGCACTGATACGGTAGTAGATGCCCCTTGTTGAACAACAGGGGTTGTAGTTGCAGGTTTCTTCTTGGGAGGAACAACAGTTGGGACTTAAATAGGCTTGGTAGTGACCTTCGGAGCGAACACTCGTCCACTACGAGTCATACCTCTAGTGGTTGTAACATTCACAATCTCAGACTCTGCAAACCTTATCTCTTGACCTCCAGAAAACACAGTTAGTCCATACCTCCAAGGTACCTCCTTAGAATTCTGATATGAAAATGGTTTTGGCGGGCAAACAATGATAGGTTGTATCTCCTTCTTAGGAGATTCAACAGGAACCTTCCTATAAAAAATGGTGAATGGCTCGATGGTAGCGACTTCTTCATCAAGCCTAAATCTGGAAAATTGAACTTCACCTCGGTCTATCAAAATCTGGACACAACCTTCAGTCTTCGACACTGGTTAGGATTATCGTCACAAATCTGACACTTACCATGCAGCCCTTTCAATAATCCATGTTCATTAAATTTTTTGATAACCACAGTCATCCGGGTTCTGACCTCGTCAACATCCCTGATCAGTTCAGCCCTTGGACCATCCTCAATCATATTTATCGCATGTCCACTGTGATTAGGCAAAGGATTATGCTGAATGTTAGGGCCTTCCTCAGTAAAAGTCAAAATCTTTCGATCAATGAGTTCCTTAACCTTGGATTTGAAAATAATACAGTCCGTTGTTGCATGTCCTATGTATCCATAGTGATAGGCACAAGACACATTTGGATTATGCTTCGGGTTAAATGGAGGAATTACAGGCACGGTCTCCTTGGTAACAATTGTCCCTTGGTGCACCAAGTAAGGAAACAACTCAGTATATGGCACTTGAATTATGTCAAAGTTTGGATGCTTGCGATTTCCTTGATTGTTGTTGTTTTGACGATTTTGATTCTGCTGATTTCTGTTGTTCTGTTGAGTCTGTTGTTGACGTTGTGGTTGTTGCTGATTCTGTGCATTCTGAACTGGTTGTTACGGATGATACTGGTATGGAGGTTGTTGATATTGTGCAGCAGCAATGTACAGATATGGATAGTAAGGCATGAGATCCATGGGTGCTTGATATTGAGGAGAAACTTGAGTTGTCACAGTGTTGGCTTCACCTTCCTTTTTCTTTGGCTGACTGTTCTAAGATTTTTTGTTGGCCGGCTGCTGGGAAGCAGCTCCAGGAATCTTTCCAGTCTTTAACCCATTCTCGACCCGTTCACCAATGGTTACGATATCAGCAAAGTTTGATGAAGAACTACCCACCATTTTCTCATAGTAGGATCCTTGCAATGTACCCATAAATATGTCAACTAACTCGTTATCAGAGAGAGCGGGTCGCACACGAGATGCCATCTCACACCATCTTTGTGCATACTCTTTAAATGTTTCAGCTGAGCGTTGAGACTAGTTTTGTAACTACAATCTGGTAGGCGCCAAATCCAGATTATATTTGTATTGTCTCAAGAATGCCTCAGACAAATCTCTCCAAGTGTGAATTTTGTTGTGTTCTAAGCCCATGTACCAGTCTAATCAAGCACCAGACAAACTATCTTGAAAATAATGAAACAACAATTCATCATTATCAATACAGGATGCCATCTTCCTGCAGTACATAGTGATGTGACTACGCGGGCAACTCAAACCTTTATACTTTGGAAGCTCAGGCATCTTGAATTTCTGCGGCAACACAACATTTGGAACCAAACACAGGTCCTTGGCCTCCATACCAAAAGTAGAAAACCCTTTAATAGCTCTAATACGGTCTTCCAACAACTTGTAATCAGCAGGTCTACCTTGATCAGTGTTGAAAAGTATTTCAGGGGGTGTTTTGTCGTATCCATAAGAATTGTATGTGTATTGTCATCGTTCTATAGTCGAAATCGTTTTAAACTTAAAGTAACCAAGATTTTGGTTGATTTGTAATGGATCGTTTGCATTGTAACGGTAAAGAAATTGGATTTAAAGATTTGGTAAAAGCATGCCAAGATTAGGGTCCGACAATTCGTTTTATATGAATTTACTCGATAAAGGATGTGAACTTGTTAACGATGAATATAATCACATATCCTCTCAACAAGTTTATCTCTAACACTTGTTGTGGGATTTATCATATTGATCCTTAGATGATCTCTCACTCCAACTATCAATATGATAACATTCAACATCAATATTAATGAACATCAACTTTTAAAACTATCTCTGGCCTCATGATTGTTGATGGATTGAAACTTAGGTCGAGTTTTAGAACATATTTCTCAATCATGAACTAAAACAAAATTTAAACCATACAAACAAAGTTTTTCACCTATATTTATCATCAACAAAGTTCACACACTACAATCAAGATCAATATATACAAAATGATAGATTACCTACCGCTAATCTTGACACAAGATGTGTTTAGCTACACATATTCATGGTAGCTTGTTTCACAAGTTTTGGGAGGAGATGAAAAAGCATCCGCGTCAAATAATCGAGATCGGATGCAAATCCAGCTTCTCAATGTGAATTATCTCTCTTGGATGAAGAAAAGTCATAAAAATAGGTTATGGTGTGATAAAATGAGGTTATGATCCCAAGAAATTACATAAAGTGCTTTTATAGTACACTTGAAATCAGCCTAATTCGCACTGCGAAGTTTTCATTCGCCTAGTGAACTACGAAATTGGCACCTGAAGTGCCTCTGATAAGCTAAACTGCCTCTGAATTTCTGCATAAGTTCGCAATGCAAACTTTTATTTGCAAAGCAAACTATTCGCCTACAAGTTTGCAAAGCGAACTTAGGCCCCTTTAGCTATTGCCTCATCCAAGGTGTCCTTCTCCAGGTCTTTGCTGGAGAGATGAATCAACGAACATTCGCTGGGAAGTTCGTAAAAAGAACATTAGTCCCTTTTCTTACTGGCCAAAGTCTGGGATTGTTCGCTGGAGCTTTGTCAGATGTTTGCAAAGCGAACATTCGCTGGTAAGTTCGCAAATCGAACTTGCTGATGTTTCTTCCTTTCTTTGGCAACTTCGGTCCTTTCTTTGTGTCTTACTTCTTTGATAAATTAGTGCCTTTTCCTGCACAATAACACACATATTACAAGCACCAAAGGTATTTTCACAATGTTTGAAGAATGACAACAATTCAAGAATAAAATCCACAATTAAACATAAAAGAGTTGAAAAATGTCAAGTATTAATAAGAAATATAAGGCATGTTTAACATCTAACAATCAACAGGCCTGACAAGGATCTGAGGACTTGGCAGCTGAGATGCGGTCGGAGCGTGCACTTGCAGAGTAGTAAACTGAGAAGGATATACCAATCCCTGATTAACCATCTGACCAGCATTCTGACCCATCTGAATGTCAAACGGATAATTTTGAGGAGGTACCACGGCGACTGAAGATGCCCCAGGGTAAAGCATTCCAGAATAAGCATTTTGAACAGCAGTTGGAGCAGCTTGGGATGAAACCGGAATATGAATAGGAGGACATCTATACACATGTTCATCGTCATCAGGAGTTTCAATGTCAGCCAGCACAGGAGTCTGACGAGTCTGGACCTGAAGATTATCATGATCCTCATTCACTACCGGACGTGGAACTGGAGTATGCATACCCCACAGATATGCAGCAGCATTCCCATTAGGCATGGGCACAACAAAAGGCTTATATAGTACGAAGGCACCATTATTTGCAATCTGGGGAGTGAAATTCGGAGGCATGCCCCAAGGAAAAGCAGCAGGAATTTTGTTCAACCCGAATTGAGAAATTGACGGATGAACAGTAGGCTGAATCACAGGCTCAACCGGTACTTCAACAATAGCAGGATAGGAAACAACAGCCAGAGTGGTGGTAGCACCAGGAGAAATAGTCACAGCAGGGGTGACAATGGCTGCATCAGTGGCAGTTGCAACAATAGTAGCGGCAGTGGAGGCATCCTTCTGAGCACGAAGGAGTTCCATAATAACATCCATGTTCGTCTAAAACTGATCCATCCGACCTTGAAATTAAGCCATAGTTTCCTTATAAGTAGCGTTCTCAACTTCGAAATCAGCCATGATCCTGGATTTGGTTGAGCGAGTGAAATACAGATGTCGAGTCATCGTCTTGCTACAAGGCGAAGACTGACATGCTAAGCAAAGGTTTTCCTGACAAGGGGGCGTGCATATGTGTGCATGAATGTATGAAATGTATGAAAAATAAAATTTTAAATTCCAGGAATTCGTAAACTTATCTTTGTTAACAATAATCATAAAGCATACAAGTAAAGGTGCAAAGATAAGATTGGCAAGCAACTTCATCCATTCAACAATAAAGAAAAGAAGTACAAGTCAAGTACAAATCAGATATCTTCCTTTTGGGCTACAATAAGATCAGCCTGGATCCTATCAAAAACCACCCTACAAACAGACAAGAAGTGGAAAACATCCCAAGGAGTCTTGTGTGGCAATACATCAACATATCCATCCCTCAACAACCCAGGCAAGTCTTCAAGTGTGTGCTCAGCGAATCTGGCTAGACGGCTGTGCCTCTCACTCCAATACTTCGCATCCTTCATGAGGTTGCGCAGCAAATAATGGTTAGGCCCCTGAAGCATATCCTGAAGAAAGGCCTCTTTCTGATCCAGGAGGTTTTGCAGATGACGACTTTGATGCTCCCAATGAGTACTCTCCATGTTGAGCTGACTAATATGTTCTTGGATTTGATGTGCTTGATCTTGTAGCTTCTAGATCTCACTGAAGGCTTTGTCGAGCTTAGCTTGACACTGAGAAAAGTCCTTTTCCAACTGATCAGCACGGTCTTGCTCACTTTGCAGCTTTGTCTTGTACTCTGACAACTTCCCTCGAAGCTTTTCAAGTTGTTTCTTGTAGCTCAACTCATCCTTGTAGGCTTGATATTGAGCATCGACGAGTTGTCTTTTCTTTGAAGTAAGTCCCTCATATGTACTCTTCAAAGCATCACC
The DNA here is from genome assembly GCA_022829125.1 of Lathyrus tuberosus. Classification (NCBI taxonomy): domain Eukaryota; kingdom Viridiplantae; phylum Streptophyta; class Magnoliopsida; order Fabales; family Fabaceae; genus Lathyrus; species Lathyrus tuberosus. The sequence continues at coordinate 2,122,680 of JALAZF010000057.1, forward strand.
CATTTTCCTCCGCTTATTCTGTTCAGCTTCCACATCTTTGAGCATGCGCTCGCGCTTCTGATGGAGCTCAATCTGTAGGTTTTCCTTCTCGGACATGACTCTATCAAGGTTGAGACAAAGATTAGCATTCTCCTTCTTCAACATCTAAATAGTCCGCTTGAGTTGATCGGCCTCGGATGGAGGAACAATGGCAAGTTCAGGAAGCTTGACATTCATGGAAGGCTCAGAAGAAAATGGCAACAAGATCTCCTTAACCCGCTCTTTGATCCAAAGTGTGTAAGCTTCCTTGGCTATGCAATTCTTCTTACCCAAATTGGCTCTTCCCTCAAGGTGAATTTGAGTCCAAGCAGCACTAAACCTCTTCAATAATCCCATGTCATCAGCCCCTTCATGAAAGATGAACTCTTCCACTTCCTTAGGATCTGGCTTGGCAGCCATAGGATATCCCAACTGCCAGAAGGCAAGTCTCGGATTATAGTTAATTCCGCCTTTTGTACCCAGGAGAGACACATTGAAGAATTTACCACAATGGAGAATAATCTTAGTATCAACGTAGACTCGAGAATACCAAGAGATGTCATCAGTAGTAAGAGACATGATTCATTGAGACCACTTGAGATTACCCTTATTCTCAACAAAAGAACCCTTCTGTGGAAGGTGAGACATGAACCATCGGTACAACAGAGGAGCACAATAGACAATGGCTCCCTTCTCTTTTCATTCCTGGAATGAATAGAATGATAGGTATCAGCAAGAAGTGTCGGAACAGGGTTCTTGGACAAGAAGATATTGATGGCAGCCTGATCTACGAAATCCTCCATGTTCGGAAATAAGACAATCCCATATATCAGCAAAGCAAGAACGATGTTGAAAGCCTTCCAGTTTCCATCTGCAGCAAAGGACATGGCCTTGTCAACTAGAAACTTTGAAGCAAACCCTCGAATATCATTCCCTTTAGTCATGAGATTAGCTTCCAAATCCTTCTTACAAATGCAAAGAGCATCAGCAATAAGGGGAAACTTCAGACAACCACTAGTATAGACAAAGGGAACCTGCCTCTTGATCTCAACCCCCAAAATATGAGCATACTCCTTGAGCGTAGGTGCTAACTGATAATCCTGAAATGTAAAGCACCTAAGTGGTGGGTCGTAGAACTGAACCAGTGTATGGATGGCAGTAATGTTGACTTCAGTGTTGAGGATGGACAACAAATTACCATAACTATATTTGAAAACCCCTCTGTTATCTTCAACCACACGAGATCCTAAACCTCTCAAAGTCTTCAGCTTAGGCTCCACAAACTTGTAGCTAAAGATACCTTGGCAACCAGTACTCATCTCTATGATAATGTCAACAAAGAATAAGCCTTCGAATAACCTAGAAATACACATGCAAAAATTAATTTACATGATGAAATGATATGCAACACAAGAATCAAGAAGCCAACACTATCTAAACAATCAAATCTGAACAATCTAGATATCCGCAAATATAATTCTGTGTCGGTGTAACATAATCTGATGTGTGTGAGAGAACAAAGGTATGAAGTGGCTTGGTTTCCTGCAAAAACCCATATCCCCCTCACAGGTGTGATCTAGACACAACAAGGTGGTCCCTAGAAAGGTCGCCCAAACCATAGGACTCAGAATGAAAACCCCCCGCTGTAGCAAATTCTCTTAGGACGGAAGTATTCTCAAGCGAATATCAATCTTGGATGTGGCTCTCGTGGTAAGCCAAGGTGTAAAACGCAGGCCTCACGACTATTCACATTCTAGCCTATGTGTATGCTAAGCCCGGTGTTAGGACTTTTCTCTACAATAATATCTACCCATCCCAACAACAGCAGATATCCATAATATACAGCATATGAATATTCAAAGAAGTAAAAAATGCAGTAAATAAACATAAAGCTAAAGCAAGTAAAATAAAGCGAGTAAACGCAAAAGATAAACACCCAAGCAAGCAAGAAAGCAAACAAAACTATGAGAGACCCCAACTTGCAAGCGCAAGGACTCCCTAGGAGAGTCGCCAGCTAAAGCTAGCGGGATTATACCTGAGTGAATCACACACTCAAAGATACAATAGAGTCTCCACCAAACTTTATTTAGTCCCAAAGGACAAGGAAAATATCGATAAAACCCAAGGGGAAGAGAAAACGGGTATGGGGGTCGGTTATGCGAAAGGAAAGTATTAGCACCTTACGCATCCGTCGTACAGGACGGGAACCATTTTGCTTGCTTTTAGGTTTGGATGGGTTATCTATCTAAAGGCTTCTAGCTAAAAAAGAAGAGGAGAGAAAGAAGAAAAAAGAAAAAGAAATAAAGTGCTCACGGAGTGTAGCAAGCGATTTTTGTCGGTGACGCGACCTCCTTATCGCTGGGTTTTCTCCTCACCGCAATAAGGAGGGGGTGCTACTTTCTGATTTCTTATTTATCCCGTGAAGCTGGAAGGGAAAGGGAAGCTATCTAAAACTAACCTTGCACGCGAATGTTTAACTGAACAAGCGTTTTGAAAGAGATTGGGGGGTCCCGGGTCAGGTTATACAATGGGTAGTTGTTAATTACCCATCCTATATGTGGTTATCCACAGGATGTTAGCTTCAGGTCTCGCTTTGTAATTGATAGTGTTTATCTACTGATGGGTAGGGAAATTTTCTTGGGAAATATGAGTGAGTGACTGAGTTTTTGTTTATGTTCGGGTTTTCCCGATGTTTTTGATAAGGTACTAGACCTAAGTTTTGATTGGTATGAAGGTATTGGACCTAGAGTTTTTGATTAGTATGCTCGCTAAGATTTTACAATCTTATGCCTACGTATTCCCGTTTAAACGAAAAAGGGAAATCAGAGTAATCGTAGTTCCTCCTATTCTAAGGGAGGAAAAATATGTTTTGGTGTCTTGTTCGAAGCCCAAGATTGAAGCTAAAAGGTTTTAGAGAGAATTTGTCATCTCCAAAAAGGGATTGGATTTCCTCTGAGGGGATTGTTGATTTTCGTGTGCCTTGATCGAAGCGCAAGGTTGACGCTAAAAGGTTAATTGACCCGGCTAGGGGATTTCTTTATACAAAGCCTAAAAGGAGGCTGGATAAGACCGACTCAACAAGAGATTGTATATATTGGTATCTTGTACAAGGCCCAAGATTTAGGCAAAAAAGAGACTGACTCTTTGGGGATATCATTATACAAAGCCTAAGAGGAGGCTAAAAGTTTGATTTTTTGGGGAAAAATGTTATTTTTGTCTTGTACAAACCCCAAGATTGAGGCTAAAAGGGGTTTTGACTCTGCTAAAGGGGATTTAATTCACAAAGCTTCAAAGAAGGCTAAGAAAAATGCTTATACAGAGCTTTTTTTTTTACTCCATTGGGGAGAATTTGTGTGTGTCTCGTACAAAGCCCAAGATTGAGGCTGAAATGGGAAATTTAACTGACTCTGGTGAGGATATTTTATATGTCTTGTACAAAGCCCAAGATTGAGGTTGACCTTACTGGGAAAATCATTATATGAAGCCTAAGAGGAGGCTGAAGTGAGTTTGACTCTTCCTGGGAAAAATCATTCCTCAAAGCCTAAGGGAAGGCTAGGAAGAAATGACTCTGCTTTAGGGAAGATATCTGTCCCAAGCTTAAGAGAGGGAGATTTATGTCTTGTACAAAGCCCAAGATTAAGGCTAAAAGGGTTTGACTCAACAAGAGAGTGTTTTTATCTGTCTTGTACAAAGCCCAGGATTGAGGCTAAAAAAGGTTGATTCAACAAGAGAGTCTGAAAAGTTGATTGACTCAACAAGAGAGTCTTTTATACTCAACAAGAGAGTGATTTGTTGTCTCGTACGAAGCCCGAGATTGAGGCAACAAGGAGATTGACTCAACAAGAGAGTCTTGAAAGGTGATTGACTCAACGAGAGAGTCTTAAGAAGTGATGGACTCAACAAGAGAGTCAGAAAAGGTTAGCTCTGCTGGGGAGAATCATTGTATAAAGCCCAAGAGGAGGCTGAACTGTGTTGAGGAAAGATCATTATACAAAGCCTAAGTGGAGGCTATCTTACTGCTGAGGATTATTGAGATCCCTAGGCAGGTCCAAGTGGGGAGTCAACTCTTGCTGAGGATTACAGAAGAGTTGAGGTATCAGATGCCTTGAGGTTCTGATTTGGGATAAGCTAACCCTGGTTGGGAAACTATGAGAGAGACTGGGTTTCTACTGGAGATTGATCCAGAGTGACCGGGGTTTCTTCTTATGTTTATAAGGAACTTGAGAATGTCTTTGAGACTCAAGGGGATTAGACTGTCCAAGTCTATTGGTGTGGAAGAGTTTTATCTTTTGTATGATGCCTAAGAGGAGGCACGAGCATTAAGGGATGAGAATCAACCCTAAGATGGCCGGAGTTTTGACACTGGAAAGACTGCTCTAGCAAAGGATGACTAAGTTCTATTTTATACCTTTAGAAGGTCACCGGGGTCCTTGTATTAAGCCCAAGAGAAGGCATGAGAACTTCTAAGAAGCCGAAGGGTCCTTGTACAAAGCCCAAGAGGAGGCAGGGATGCTTTTAGGAATCCTGTGGGTCCCAATCCAAGAGAAGTTCAAGAAATGCAATTCACCGAAAAGAGATCATTTCATGAAAGTTCGAGGTTTGAAGAAACTCAAGAGATGCCATCTCTGGGGAATAGAGTTTCTTTGACAATTTCTAAGGGTGAGAGTCTGAGAAAAGGTTCACCGAGAATACTGCCTTTCTCTTTGTTCCATATTGTTTAACCCCAAGAGAAGGGAAGACTGTATCTGGAAATCCTATGGGGATCTAGTTTTGTTTGTACTTAAGAGTGACCAACAGGGCTTTACCTAGTTTTAGACCTAGTTGTCGGGGAAGACTCTAAATAACTATACTAGTATATATACAGTTGATATATGACAAGTATCTTAAAAGGATATGAAAGAAGACTAACCATGCGCAGCTTCCCACAATACAGTTATATATATGAAAGCAGTAAATGAAAGCGGATAAACACTTATAGGTGAACCAGTTTCCATGTTGTTTTGTTAGTTGTTCAAAAAAGATTAAAGAAAGTTTTTTAGAACAACATATATATGAATTCAAAATCAAAGGAGAAAGTGCTTTGAAAAGATTATTGGGGCTTACAGCTCAAGGAGAGACCCAAGGTTTTAACAGTGATCGCACCGTTGTTTTGGAATATCGTGTCGGGATTTATACAATGACTGAGGCCAACAAAGGTTTATTTACAAAAGTTTTGGGTCTTAAAACTCAAGGAGAGGCCCAAAGATTATTTAAATAAAAGGAATGGGACTTACAACACGAGGGCAGGCCCAGATGATTTGGTTTTGAACTGGCGAGCGCGCCGAGATTTTTCTTTTAATGCGGAGGGACTTATACAACATCTGAGGCCCAAAAAGGTTTTGGTTAAAAGGGTATTGGGTCTTACACTCTATTAGAGGCCAGAGTGACTTTAAGAAAAAGAATGGGGCTTACAACTCTAGGAGAGACCCAGTTGGTTTATTTGAAAACGGAGATCGCGCCGAGGTTTTTGAAAACACAGGGGATCTTATACAATGACTGAGACCCAAAGTATTTTGGTTTTCAAAAGGGGTTGGGTCTTACACTCTATTAGAGGCCCATAAAATGTTTGAAAATGAATAAAGATGGGTCTTATAGCTTAAGAAGAAGCCCAATTGGTTTTAAAAAGGCGACGATCGTGCCAAACTTTTGAAAATATACAGAGGGACTTATACAATGTGTGAGGCCCAAAAATATTTATTTGTAAAGGGATTGGACTTACACTTTATCAAGAGGCCCAAAAATATTTGAAAAATATTGATTAGGGTGAAAATCAAATAAACCCTAATTTTTACTTTTTTTAAAAGTAATTTTTCAAAGAAAATTAATACAAAATGGTGAAAATACCAAATAAGTTTGAATAAACAACTTGTGATTTTTGTTTTAGGTTTGAAAAATGAAGTTTGAATCACAAGATGAATTAAAACTCATTTGGTTTTGATTTTCAAGATGAATATTCATTTTCAAAATGTTTAAAAAACAATTAAAAATGAATTTATTCACAAAATACCAACTATATTAAATAAATAATATAAATTTTATTTTTTTGTGGAATAAAATATTTTAACATTTTTGTGACTTTTTGCAAAAAGAACCAATAAAAAATAATTAAAGTTGAGTGAGAAATTAATTTTTCAAATCATTTAAGAAAATAATATGAAAAATAGTAAAAAATGGAAAAAGTGGTAAAAAAAGAGGTCTGGGGCGACGAGAATTCGAACCCCAGACCTTCCACTCGCTAGTACACACAAACCAGTTGATCAACCACTAGGGCGCAATGCCAATTCATTAAACATTTGGCAAGGGAAAAATATAAGGCAAGTTTGGTTGGATTTCTGAAGCATGGCGCCATGGCCATCTTCATCCTCGAGCTCAGATGCATGAAGCTCTCTATCTCACTCGTTTCTCAACCATTTGACATGATTCAAACACCAAATTCATGCATTTTTTAACAAGGAACATGATGGCAATATTTGATTTCATTTATTTTTAGTGTTCAACAAGTTATGTCAACATGAATGTATGAACCCTAATTTTTCAAAAGCAATCGTGCAGACATGTTTGTGAGTGCTATGATCAAATGTTTTGAGGGGAAACACTTAAAGCATGATAATAAACATTTGGCAAAAGTATCATGCGAGGAAATATGCATGGATCATGTTATGAGAGTTTGAGGCTTACTTGGCTGTAAGAGGAAATGGAACTCTGCACAAAGTGTGTTCCAGAAGTAATTTGATGATCTCTACAGCTTCACTGGATGATATGGACTGGATTGCAAGCCTTAAACACTTTGAAAATCTTTGGATCAGATTGTGGTATCCCAACTGCATAACGGCTAGGTTGAAGAGTGAGATTTTGATGGAGGTGTTTCAGAAGTGGTTTAGGTGTTTGGACAGCTTCTATACATCATATGTGATGTGTCTGAAGTGATGGTTTGAGTTGCATTGACCTCCTACTGAAAACCCGATAGCACTTGCTCAAGAACAAAGAAATTTGGCACTTAAGGAGAGAATGAGAGAAAGCAATGTGGTAGGCTGCTTTGGAGTGATTTGAATGATCAGTTAGGACCTCTATTTATAGTGGATCAATTCTTGTCTTGGAGGAATAGTGAATGGATGCAAGATCAGATCACATTCAATGGCTTTGGCTTGGTGGCATTTCTTCTCATGCAAGGCAAACTAGCCTCTCCCAAGAGCAAGGCTATGTCTTGACCAAATCCACATTCTTCAGATGTTTTAATTGTTTTTTAAGTGAGCATCTTGACTGAGTAGAGTGGCTTTGTTGAAAGTGCCCTATTTCACATAAATGCCTTTGAATTCAAGGCATATGTGCCAAAATGCATTAATCTCAAGTTGGAAGATCCTTTGGCTTTTTGACTCAACCTTACAAGTTGGATCAGTTGGATTAAGATCAGATTAGATGACTGTGGCATAGGGATCATTGGTCTATGGCTCAAAATCGTGTAAAGCAAGAAATCCCACAAACTGATTTTTCACGACAGCCTTGCCATGGTGTGTTGCAGCATCCATAACTCTTGGCTCAAGCTGAGTTGTTTCATGCCAATAAGTTCCTTGGATTGTAGGCAATATGTACAACAACTTTGATGTTTATATCTTCAATTAATTCAGCTTGCAACTGTGTGAAAAAATAGCCTAAGTTTTGGTGTTTCACTTGAAATTTTGACTTGGACATAATTTCTTCTAAGTGTTGGAAAAGATGTATTTTCATGTTTTTAGTGATTTTGATCCAATCATAACTCAGAATCCACAATGAATTGGAATGAGGTGTAGTTGACACTTTTAAAGTATGCCATGAGATCTACAAATCCATCTTTGGATCATCCAAAATGGTTGCTTAGATCTCAAGTTATGATCCTTAGAAGTTGGTACTGTCGCTCCTGGGATTTTCATCCAAGTACAAACGCGAAATTGGCGTGGAAACAGAGTCGCCAGCAATGTGTATTTATCCCCAGAGAGGGAAAGGAAACACTGCATAAACCTGAGGAAAGGAAAATAACATGGTCTCGCGACCAAGAGAAACGGGTAAGGAAGTCGGTTACGCGAGGGGAAGGTATTAGCAGCCTCACGCGTCCATCGTACTCGATGGGATCCACGCTTGTTGTCTCGATCAAAGGGTGTCGTCATCTGGAACTCCACTGCTACTGGAAAGGCAAAGGAACAGGGACGGAAAAGAATGAAGAAATGACGAAGAAGATAAAAAGAAGTGACTCGATAGGACATCACGTCCTAGGCCTACGTATTCCCTCGTGCAATGGGAAAGTCAGAGTCAACGTAGTTTAGACTACGGTTTGGGGGAAAAGAGAAGGATGGTGCTCGGAGAGATCTCGCACGATCTCCTGCCTACGTATCTCGCTCGCACGCGAGAATCAGAGCGACGTAGTTCCCCTCACTAGGGATGGATTTGCTTTGTTTATGTTTTTTAAGTGGAGTACGCCAAGGTTCGCGTTCTAGCAGCTAGGTGTCGCAGCTCATTGTACAGAGTCTTAGGCATTTACCTGTTTGCGGTAGAACAGAAGTGACGCATCCTTCACAAATTGAGTGAGGAAGATGAGAAGAGAATTGTTGTTTGTTTATTGTCTTTTAAGAAGAAGTGTTTTGATTATTTTGTGTTTATAACAAGTATTGCACTAAAGTCTATGACATAGGAACAAACTCCTCGCATGGTCGTCCTAATAGGACGTATGCTAAACACTCTAAAAAGGCGAAGGGAAACCCTTCTCCATCCATTTCCCATGTACTTAAGGCTCATAGCGTACAATACTTGTTGCCTTTATTACATATTTTGATTTTTTTTTTGAGATGAGAAAGAGACTCAAGGGGTTTAAGAAAGGAAAAAGTCTAAGTGGGGGACTAGTCATCCTAAAGTTATCATGCATGGAGATTCTATGGTTATGTGAGGTAATAGGAACCACCTAAGTCTAAAAGAAGAGAGGGATAACACTATCTAATGCTTATCCTACCTCACTGTCATACCCCAAATTTTGACCACTAAGATTTCCCATCATTGTGAGAATCATCATCACAGTATGGAGGAACCATCATGCTTCATCAGTCTCCCCAAAGATGGGTGAGCATCCACTACAATCAAAATTAGGGTTTCGAGCCCTTTCAGAGCCTTAGACAAAGGATCAATCAAGGAATGACATGATCTTCAACTTGTCTAACCTCTCAAATATCCACAATGGATCAAAAGGACTCCCACTTCAAGGATTAAGCACAAGGCTGCTCCTTTTTAGGTGGATCAAGTCTCAAGATCGACAGTGTCGCCAAATTAGGGTTTTGGTCGACCAGGGCCTCCAGATGAAAATTTTCATCTGGAAAAAAGCCAAATATCCAAAACACAACCTAATATACTCCATGGAACCTCATGGACCCATTCATCAAGTCAATTTTGCCTCAGGGGATGCATACATCAAAAATTAGGAATTAGGGTTTCTTGACCTAATTCACCCCTAAGTTGACTTTTGGGACAAATCATGAACCAAGACCTCAAGAGAGGGTTTGAGGGTCTCTAATATACCATATTGATCCATTTGGAACAATGGATTAATCCAAGAAGCTTGAGCAACAAGTCTCAATTTCACTGCACCACAATTAGGGTTTTAAGTAAAAAGTCAACTGTAACTTTGACTTTTGACCATGACATGCTCCCAAGACCTAAGACATGATTCAATATACCCTATGACACCCATGGAACATGTCCATCAAGTTTGATTTAGGTCAAGGACATGATTTCATGAAGAATTGCACAGTTTGGAATTCATCTGATAAAAAGTCAACTGTGCACAAAAGTCAACTTTGACTTTTTGAGATTTTTCACCAAAATGGATTTTTAACCCTAAAATGATTTTAATGTATGATTTAAATCATCATTCATCAAGAAAAATCAAGAAAAGTTGGATAACTTGTAAAAGGGGTAACCATAAAAACTTAGAAAATTTTCTAAGTTAAAAATAAAGTGGCTAGGGTACCAACTTTGGAGGATCATAACTCCTAAACCACAAAGCCATTTTTTCCCATCCAAAGATGGATTTGTAGCCCTCATTACCCTCTACAAAAACTTCAACTAGACCTAAGTCCAATTCATTAAGGATTTTGAGTTATGGAGTGATCAAAGTAGCTGAAAAATGAAAATATCACTTTTTCCAACACTTGGTGAAATTTTCACTAAGTCCAAATCTGTCTTCACTTTTTGCCAAATGTAGGGGGATTTTTCACTTGGATTCAAAAGAGATCAAAATGAAACATGTTCAAACAGTTGTTGTATCATGTAAGGGCTTTCCAAAATGGCCAAGAACATTGCCAAATTCCATTTGAGTCATGAGATATGACATTGGCAAGTTGCCTTGCTGAAATCTGTCAAGGCAAGGCAGAATTTGCAATTTTGCTCGATTTTCCAAAATCATCCAAATTCAAATGCTCCTATCTACTTGGACACATCTGAGGATTGAATCTAAAGGGGACAATCACTGAGCCAAGCCTCCAAAGTCCATGGAACAAGAAATAGCATGTTGAACCTAGAATGGCCAAAATAGGGACAAGACTCCAAATTTGGATTGAAGCATTCAATGGAAGCATCAAGGTGGCATGGAATGAGCCATTCTCATCTGAAATCAGTCAAGACTTATCCAAGACCAAGGGAACCACAGCCCTGTGCCCTAACCTCTAGTCAATGGCTAGAGGAGACTTGCATTTCCATTGGCCAACATTGAACAAACACCTGCTGCAGTTGCCATTCACTGTGGATCCCAAAACAAACTTGCTCTACTATAAATAGAGCTCAATTGTGTTCAGTTTGAGTACACCAAAGCCATCAAACAGATGTTTTCCTCAAAATCTCTTCTTTCACCTCAAACTTGCCTTCCAAAGCAAGTAATTCTGAGTTTTTGAGCTAGAGAGAAATTCCACCCAAACTAATCACACACACACCTCATATATATCATATGTAAGCTGTGCAAACCATCAAAAGTGACCTGTAATCACAACATCACAAAGTCACCTCTCAAAACCTCAAAATAGCACTTTTTTGCATTTTTTAAGCCATGTCTTGATTCAGTCACTTTCCAAACCAGATAAAACCTCAAACACACTCTAAATATCATCCTTGAACTGTCCTAAATGGTTCCCACCATCTGGAACACCATTTGAGGGAGTTGCTATTTTGGTCACTTTTAACCCCTTCTGCAAGAAAGGGACAGTTTATGTTTTTGCAGGTACCAGCTGATTCCAATCATCCTAAAAGCATCCAAGGGATCATTTGAGGTGGTTCAAAGCATACAATTATATCTGGAGCAAGAGGGTTGGCAGATTGCAGAGAAACCTCCAAAATCTCAAAGAAGGGTAAGCCTCTCAACTTGCACTCACCAAAACATGTGTGCATTTGAAGTCCATTGATCATAAACATCTCATATATGTCATATATGTTGTGTTTGAGCTAATTCACCATGTAATCCATGCTTGTACCAAGTTGTAGCATAGAAAATGCATTTATAGGTCATTTTTAAAACCACTATCGGGTTTTGAGGAGGGAGTGTGATCTGAAAAAACTACCACCACCATTGGATTCCTTATGAAATTCTGGCCCAGATGCATATAAATTTTCTCTCAAACTATTAAGAATTGAGAAAGTTATGACCTTCAAGTTTTTGAGCCAAAACTTGCCTTGGGCAAGCCAAAACCAAGGCATGACTTGTGTATTTGTTGATTTGTTTCAAACAATTCATATATCTCCACCCCAGTGGTAAAGCGCTCGCCTTGTATGCTTGAGGTCGTGGGTTCAAACCCCACCCATGCCATTTTGTGATTTTTTCACATTTTGCTATTTTTCCAACTATTTTCATGTTTTGTTAATTATTTGGAAAATTAATAACTCTTTCAATTTTAATTATTTTTTATTGGTTCTTTTTGCAAAAAATCACAAAAATGTTGAAATATTTTATTCCACAAAAAAATTAAGTTTGTATTATTTATTTAATATAATTAGTATTTTTGTGAATAAATTCATTTTTATTTATTTTTAAGCATTTTAAAATGAATATTCATCTTGAAAAATCAAGATCAAATGAGTTTTAATACCTCTTGTGATTTATACCTCATTTTTTTAAACCTTAAACAAAAATCACAAGTGGTTTATTCAAACCTATTTGGTATTTTTATTGATTTTCTTTAAATATTTATTTTTAAAGAATAAAAATTAGGGTTTCTTTGATTTTCACTCAAAACAAATCATTGTCAAACACTCATGGGCCTCTATTAGAGTGTAAGACCCAATCCTTTTTTTGACCAAATCATTTTTGGGCCTCAGTGTATTGTATAAGTCCCGATACCGTAAAAAATAAACGGCGCGATCGTCGTCTTTTGAAAAATAACCTTGGGCCTCTCCTCGAGCTATAAGACCCATTCAAAATTTTTTGGGCCTCTATTAGAGTATAAGACCCAATCCCCTTTTTACCAAAATCACTTTGGGCCTCAGATATTATATAAGCCCCTCTGCGTTAAAAGAAAACCTCGGCGCGCTCGCCATTTTAAACGGAAAAATCATCTGGGCCTACCCTCGAGTAGTAAGACCCATTTCATTTCTAAAAACTCTTTGGGCCTCTTGAGAGAGTGTAAGACCCATCCCTTTGTACAGAAAACCATTTTGGGCCACAATCACTTGCATAAGTCCCTTTGTACAAATTCAAACAGTGCGTTCACTGATAAAACCCTGGGGCTCTCCTTGAGCTGTAAGCCCCAAATCTTTCTTTTTTAAAGCACTTTCTCCTTTGATTTTGAATATACTGTTGTTTTCAATCTGTCTTTGTTGAACAACTAACCAAACAACATGGAAGCTCTACAACCGAATAAGTGGTTATTGCTTTCATTTACTGCTTTCATATACATATAACTGTATTGTGGGGCTGTTTCGCTGTAAGTCTTCTTTCATAAACTCATATCAACTGTGTAATAATAGTATAGATATTTAGAGTTTCCCCGGCAACTACGTCTAGAACTAGGTGACGCCGTTTATTCATAGAAATAGCCAACTAGATCCCCAATAGGATCACCAGATACAGTCTTCTCTTCGGCTGTCCTCATTAGGAATTGTCAAGAAACTCTACTCCCAGAGATGAATGTATTCTCCGTGAATGGCATCTTTGAGTTTCTTCCAAATTCTCGAACTTTCCTGACTTTGATCTATTCTCGGTGAATAGCATTGCCTTGAATTTCTCGGGGTTTGGGGACCCACGGGCTTCTTAAAAGCATCGGCCTCCTCTTGGGCATCGTACAAGGACCCACAGGCTTCCTAAAAGCAACCCCGCCTCCTCTTGGGCTTAGTACAAGGACCCTACGGCTTCTTAAAAGTATTCACAGCCTCCTCTTAGGCTTCGTATAATGATCTCTTCCTCCGGGAATGATAGCCTCCTCTTGGGCTTAGTACAAGGACCGATCGGCTTCTTAAAAGTTTCCAGCCTCCTCTTGGGCTTCGTACAAATTGTCCCGACGACCTCCTAGAGGTATAGGAACAGAACTTAGTCATTTGCATAGAACAATCCTTTCAAAGAGTCTAATACTGTTTCTCAAAGCATGGTACAAAAGATAAAACCCTAGACTTGGACAGTCTAATTTCCTTGAGTCTCAAAGACATTCTCAAGTGACCCCTTCATCAAATAGGAAGGAAACCCGTAGACTCGGACAGTCTCAATACCCTTTGGATTTCCCGTTTCCTCAAAGAAAAGGAAATATCCCTGATCCTCAAATCAAATCCTTGAGTAGAATGTTGCTCATATAAGAACTGATTTTCTCTTTAAAATCAGCATACTGGACCTATCACTTAACTGAAACAGTTACCCTAGCCTCCTCTTGGGCTTTGTACAATAATCCTCCCCAGCGGAGTCAAGCAACGTTTATCCTCTCTCTCAGGCTTTGTACGAGACACATAAGAGACTCCCTCGTTGAGTCAATCACCCCTTTCGCCTCCATCTCGGGCTTTGTACGAGATACAAAAAGGTTCTTATTGAGCCAAACAAACCATAGCCTCCATCTCGGGCTTTATACGAGATACCAAAAGACTCCATCATCGGGCCAAAACCTTTTAGCCTCTCTCTCGGGCTTTTTATAAGAAAACCACTGGTTAATCCAATTAACCTTTTGGCATCAAAGTCGTGCCTCGTTCACAGTACACAAACATCAACAACTCCTTCCCCTTTCATCTAATCGCTGTAAGCGGCAAGCCTCTGGATCATCTACATCCATGCCAATGTCCACCTTTTAGCATGAGAAATTCCTAAGGAAAGATGGCATTACTCTACACTGAGTTAAAGTCTTCTCCTTCAGGTAGAACTCCCCTATAAAGGAAATTATGGCATTGCCGGATTCACAAATCCCGGTTGAAGTAATTCTCCTTTATAAAACAGTTATGACATACAACCCCCTCTTTAGAGATGACAAATTCTCTCTAAAGTTGAGACCTTTCAGCTTCACATCTTGGGCTTTGAACAAGATACAAATCACCTTTCGCTTCACGTCTTGGGCTTTGAACAAAACACCAAAAACCAATTTCCTCCCATAGAATAGGAGGAACTACGAACGCTCTGATTTCCCTGTTTCGGTAAACGGGAATATGTAGGCATAAGATCGAAAGAAAAGATCTTAGCGAGCACAATCAACAAAAAACCCAAATCCCATATCTCCATCAATCAAAAGCAGTAATTCAAAAAGCACCAGTCCTAATATCCTAATCCTTGTTCCCCGCCAGAAACCTTCTGTCTAGATAAAAACCAGTATTGGCGAAAATACAAATAACCAGTACAAAGGCCCCCCACATTGATAGCATTCGTAACCTAACAGACTGCTGTTTAAACTCAGTATGCAAGCAGGGTTAATTAGAGACATCTATTTCCCTTCCTTCATCAGCTTTAATAGGATAAAAAATGAATCGACCTGTAGTTTAAGCTCAACCGCAGAGAGCGACCAGCGCTTAAGAACCGCGTCCAAAATCGCTCGCTACAGAAAAAATGGCGCCCACCGTGGGGCTTTTCAAAGTTAGATCTAGGCACGGACTACCTTTTCACCTCTCATGTGAAAACCACAGATTGGGGCTTCCGCCGGGGAACCCATTTCTGTTAGGAACCTAAGATTCATAGCTTTAAAGGTCTAGGATGATTAGGACAAATATATATACTGCTTTTCCTATTTGCTATACGTGTTTATTTTTCTGCTAATGGAAATGCGGGTGATGCCGTATGTGGAAAGATCGAGTATACACTTAAGATAAGTGATGGCGACGAGGTCGACCATCAACCTCAGTGGAGGCTGACCAACGCAACCCATTCTCTCACCTAGACAATGGGCCGGTTGTTAAGTCTGAGAAGCTGAGGAGCCAAACCCTTTCGTAGTGCGGAAACTATCGGAAATAGTTGTTACGCAATACTACCCTCATTTGAGGCTGGTGATCTATTCTCGGTGAATGGCACTTACTCTAAGATTGCACTACAACTCGCTGGCGATCCGCTTGTTGTTTTGCTTTCCTGGGAGGAGCTGATGATAATGAGTACAGGTACAAAAATCACCCTAGTATAAACCTTTGGGGATGGGTAGAGCCTTGACTTCATGACAACGACCCTTTGACCCCATGTTTTTTCTATGTTTTTGTGTGCTGCATTCATGCATTCATCTAAAAAACATTAAAACATTCAAAATATTTCTCTTCTAGTCTCTCTGTTTTTTCAAAATAAACTAAGACTGTGATTGCAAATATCAGAGAAAAGGATTGCACTAATGGATTTCGGTAGAAGGAGAATTCACCAGTATACCTTCAAGGTTCCAAAACTAGAGGATTTGAGAAGGTTAGCGAGGATGATCACTAATCCAGAGGCTTTCAGAGCCAAGTACGGAGGTTTGCTACCACTATTAAGAGTCCATGTGATTGAGGGAATCATGGATGCGCTCATTCAGTTTTATGATCCGGTTTATCACTGTTTCACATTCCCGGATTACCAGTTTGCACCAACGCTGGAGGAGTATTCTCACCTGATTGATCTACACATTACAGATCAAGCTCCATTTTCTGGACTGGAAGAAATTCCAAAGAACCAGACTATTGCAAGAGCAATTCATTTAGACGAGTCTGAGGTCAGGACTCACCTAACTACTAAGGGTGGCATCCCAGGTTTGCCAGCCCAGTTCTTGACAAAGAAAGCCCTGTATTTTGCCAGTATAGGAAGCGTGACTGCTTTTGAAAGCATCTTTGTCTTGCTCACCTACGGGTTATTTTTGTTCCCTAACATCAATAACTTCGTCGATATTAACTCTATTAAGGTTTTTCTCATTGGAAACCCTGTGCCGAATCTGCTCGCAGATGCGTATCATTCTGTACACTTGGGAAATTTGTACAGCGGAGGGGAGATCACATGTTGTGTACCTTTGCTTTACAAATGGTTTATCTCTCACTTGCCCAAGTCTGCTGCTTTTTGGGATTGCAAGAGGGCCTTACGTTGGTCACAGAAGATCATGTCTCTTACCAACTCTGATATAGATTGGTGTAATAGGATTTATGAGGGAATCAGGATCATTGACCATTGTGGAAACTTCCCCAACGTACCCCTCATAGGAACTAAAGGAGGAATCAACTACCATCCGGTATTGGTTCGCCGTCAATTTGGATACCCGATGAGACACATCCCACTGGGTGTTCATCTGGAAGGTCTTTTCTTCAAGGAAGGAGAAAGTGACAGAGCACTAAAGATGGAAATAGTGCACGCTTGGAAGCATGTTCATAAGAAAGGACGAGAGTCTCAGGGAAAACCAGACTGTGTCTCGGTGGAGCCTTATCTCCATTGGGTACAAACTAGAGCTCTCAAGCTAAAAATGCCTTATCCTCGTTACGGGATTCTTCCGCCGAGGGAATCTGTCATGTACTTCATGACTGAGACTGAAAGGCTTCAAGTTACTCTCAACAAAGTTCAAAGGGAGAGAAGGTATTGGAAGAACAAGTACCGCACCCTCGACGTAGAGTGTATCAAAATACAGCAACTACTGAAAGATAAGGATGCTCTGATCGAGATTTTAGAGCAACATGCTGTGGATAATCAGGATGACCAAAGGAATTTGCTCGCTCCTTTCACCTGGCAAAGGAATGACAACCCGACAACGACCCAAGAGCCCCGGTCAAAGAAAAGGAAGATACTAGAATCAGCACCCGATTTCTCTTCAGAGAGGACTCGGGACCCATTAGTTTAGGTTTCTGTTTCTGCACTTTGTAATCTACTGTATTTCCATTTCTGTAATCCTTTGAATTCAATAAAAAGGGGTTTCCCCACCGTTTGATATTTGCAATCTAATTGTCGAAGTTTATTTTGATTAAACCAAGAAAAACAATTAATATAATCATTGCATTCATCATTCTCACATCGCGTATTCTTCTTACCTACGAATCTCACTTTTGTGTCTCGGTTCTAGAGTCAAACTGTCTCATTCGTATAATACTCGGGCCAATCGTCAGAAAAAGATAGATGATCTTAAGGAAGAAAACAGAGAGTTGAAAGAAGAGATCGACGCTCTAAGAGAGGATATGAGAAAGCTTCGTAACGACATGCAAGCCATGGCAGAAGCTCAGCTACAAAGAACTGTGATCTCAGAGATCACCTCAACACCCATAGTAGAGAAGTATGATCCTAGGTATCAGATACCGAAAGATCTTCCTTGGGGCATGCCTGTTAACTATATCCCGGAAGGATATGATCTGCCGATCACTGAAGATCAGGGAATCGCAACAAAAGCCGCTGGGCCTGAAGGTTACAAACTTCAGGAAAGCGAAGATGCCAGGGGCATACTGAAGACTCCTGAAGGTTACAAACTTCGGGAAACGCCAAGACTCACTGCCGTAGTCACGGTACCACCCCCTGTGGTGCACACTATCCCGAAAGGACAGATTCCACAGACACCTTCTGGTAAGAAGGAAACTATGTTTGACAGAATGGAGGAATTCCAGGAGCAATTCTTGGAAATGCAGAAGGAGCTGCAAGCCATTCGCGGTCAGGATCTATTTGGAAAGGACGCCGCAGACCTCTGCTTGGTCCCAAATGTGAAAGTTCCGCACAAATTTCGAGTGCCCGACTTTGAAAAATACAAGGGTAACTGTTGCCCTCAGAGCCATCTGGTGATGTACGCTCGGCGGATGTCAGCCCAGACGGAGAATCAGGACCTACTGATTCACTACTTAAGGATAGTTTAATCGGTGCCACACTCAAATGGTACATGGGTTTAAACCGTGCCACGATCAGTACTTTCAGAGATCTTGGCGTTGCCTTCGTCCAACAATACAAATACAATTTGGATATGGCACCCGACAGAGATCAACTCAGATCGATGTCGCAAAAGGACAATGAAACCTTTAAGGAGTATGCTCAAAGGTGGCGTGAAATTTCCGCTCAAATTTGTCCACCTCTTGAGGAAAAAGAGGACAAAGATCTTCTTAAAGACCTTAAGCTCATTTTACTATGACCGAATGGTTTCCAGTGCGCCCAGTGATTTCACCGAAATGGTCGGCATGGGCGTACGTCTTGAGGAAGCCGTCCGAGAAGGACGTTTGGTAAAAGACACTGGATCGACGAGCGGTACTAAAAAATATGGTAGTGCTCTCCCTAAGAAAAAAGAGCAAGATATTGGGAATATCTCTCTCGGAAAGCAAAGGCGACGTTATCAACCGGTAGCAACTGTGACTCCTGCTATCAACCCTGCGCCTATTCCTACGTATCAACCTCAGGTTGCGCAAAGCCAACCTGACCAGCAAAGGACACAACAACCTCTTCAATAGGCTCGTCCTCCATACAACAACAACCGTACAACACGGCCACCAGGATTTGATCCTATACCCGTGACGTACGCAGAGCTGTTTCCGTTACTACTGGCTAAGGGGCACATTCAGACTAAATCTCCTCTTACAGTACTGGAAAATCTGCCTTTTTGGTTTAAGGTGGATCAAACTTGCCCTTATCATCAAGGAGTTCCAGGGCATAACATAGAGACTTGTCTCAATTTCAAGTCCGACGTGCAAAAACTTGTTAGGAGCGGGGTCTTATCCTTCAAGGATACAAATCCTAATGTTCTCACGAATCCGCTGCCTCAACACGAGAAGGCTGCAGTCAATTTGATAGAAGGAGAGACTAACGATGTCTATCAAATTCACGATGTACTCTTGTTGAAAACCAATTTGGTCAAGATGCATTGTAGACAGAGTGGATATGGCCATGTGCCACCTCATAACTATCATCAGTGTGATATCTGCTCTAAAGACAATCAAGGATGTTCTGTAGTGCAAGCAGCTCTGCAGGAACAGATAGATCTCGGATGGATCCAAGAGCACCGAGTTCGTGGAGTTAACATGGTTTACACAAATTCTAATGCCATTCAGAACCACGACATCCGTGCGATGAATGTCAACTTGGTGGCAATGCACTCAAGGCAAAGCCAGTATCATAATCTGCCGCGGCACGATTACAGTTCCTGTCTGATTTGCTCGGTAAACAAACAGGGATGCTCTTTCATACAGGAGGCCCTCCAGCGTCAGATGGATCTTGGATGGATCCAAGACTACCATGATAGGAACCCTTATCAAATCAATATGGTTCAATTCTTTGACATTCGCGTGATGAATACCAACCTGGTAGAGTTACATGCTGAGCAGGTCTGACTCGGATTCTTAATATCACATGACTATCAAAGCTGTAAAGCGGGTTGCAAAAACGATCGAGGTTGTACCCTTGTCCAGGAGGCACTTCAACACTTGTTAAATCACTGGTGGATGCCAATCTATATGGATGAAGATACTCAACAGATTAGTATCAGTAATAGAAACCCCACTCAGCGTCAGAGTCAGGATGTCCGATTAATGGAAGCTAACCTAGTGAGGTTACATTGTATTCAAAGTGGGCGTGGCCAGGTGCCACCACACAACTATGACAGTTGTAGCATCTGTTCGGAAAGTAACCAAGGGTGTTACTTTGTGAGAGCAGCTCTTTAGGGTCAGGTCGATCGTGGAGAAATTCGTCCATATCCGGGTTCTGGACCCATCAACTGGTCGCCGAATTACCTTGCCGAGCAAGTTGAGGATGTTGTCACAATCTCTGGTCATCACAGGACCAGGGATGTTTTTTCCATTATCCCTCTACTTGACGAATCTAGAGTTCCCAACTGGGAACGGATTGAGATTACTTATGATGGTCAGAAAAATCAGAAGGCTCCTGTAGTTATCTATCTACCGGGACCAACGCCGTATGAATCAACTAAGGCAATCCCTTACAAATACGGTGCAACAACAATTGAAAATGAAAAGGAAATTCCATTACCTTCGTCGTGAATATTGCAGACATCAGTCGTGTAACACGGAGCGGTAGAATCTTCAACCGAGGAGTTGGAGAACTTAACAAGGAAAAGAAACTTCAGACGGAAGCTCCCGATCAACCAGTCGGTAAATCCAGTAAATCCGACCTTTCGAAAAACAATGATGAGATGCTGAAGCTCATCCAAAGGAGTGAATATAACATTGTTGATCAACTGTTACAGACTCCTTCAAAGATCTCGGTGTTATCACTGTTACTCAGTTCAGAAGCGCATAGGGAGGCTCTACAGAAAGTCTTGGAGCAAGCCTTTGTGGAACAGGATGTAACAATCAGACAGTTCGATAGCATTGTCTCTAACATCACTTCCTGCAATAATTTAGGATTTAGTGATGAGGAATTACCCGAAGAGGGTCGCCGTCATAACATGGCACTCAATATCACAGTTAACTGCCAGGACGATGCTTTAGCCAGCGTACTGGTAGACACAGGGTCAGCCCTGAATGTTATGCCGAAGTCCACTTTGATGCAATTATCATTCAAGGGACCTCCGATGAGAATCAGCGAGGTCTTCATCAAAGCGTTCGACGGATCCAGAAAAACAGTTAGCGGCGAAGTTGATCTTCCCATAACTATCGGTCCTCACACTTTCCAAGTTACTTTCCAGGTCATGGACATCCGGGCAACGTACAATTGTTTATTAGGAAGACCATGGATACACCAAGCTGGAGCGGTCACTTCGACCCTCCACCAAAAGCTAAAGTTCGTCAAGAACGATCAACTTGTCACGGTTTATGGGGAACAAGCCTTGCTTGTGAATAACTTGTCATCATCTACTAGTATAGAACCTGAGGAGGTTATCGGAACGCAGTTCCAAGCACTACCGGTGAGCAAGAACAATCAGTTCAGAGGAGGAACCTCGATTTCCTCATACAAAGATGCTATCAAAGCGGTCGAGAGTACCGATACGACAGGATGGGGACAACTTGTCATTCCTACTAGCAATACAACAAAGAAGGGTCTTGGTTTTTCTGCAACCTGTACCCAGACAGCTGCCAGCGATGAAAGTCTTCATCCCCTTCAAAATTTCTTCCACAATGGAGGTATCCTTCACCCAGTGTCTCAAGTAGTACATGCTATCAATGAGGAAGATCCCTCTAACCCAGATGAAGAATGGAAATCCTATCTTAATGAGGACGGTTATATGTCTCAGGAAGAGGTGCCTACACCATTTTGCTATCCCGCACAGAGTCCGAGATTTATACCAAGGTCAGACGTCGAAATGATATATGGAGATTGTGATCCGGAAGGATGCCGTGCTCCGCCAAATTCATTAGAGGAGGACACTCTGATGAAAGACAACTTTGACCACAATTACTATGGCCCAATGGATGGTCTGCCAATGTGGCAGCCTTACCCAGGAAACTTGGGGCAAGAAAGTCAGTCGAGCAATGAAAATCAGCTGAGCATCATCGAACAGAATACCTGTGTCCCAACCATGTCATGGGATCAACACTCAGGTCATTCAGAAATTACTCAACATGAAGATGAATTTGCAACGTTTTCCGGACTTGAATTCATCAACTATGCTTTTCCCGAGGTCAACGTCATCGAGAGAGATGACTCCTCCAGTTCCAAAGAAGTTTGGGACACCTTGGGAGAACCAAGTGGAAAATACGACTTCATGGTCAAGTACACCGGTCCCAAAGCTCTTGTATCAGGCTCGAAGATATCCAGCCTACTGGATGGGGAAATACAGCTGAGAGCACAAATACTATGCAAAATGCAACAGAGGAATTCTCCTACGACAATTCTGCCTGGGAGACAGATTCCAATGATCCTACCCCACCAGAAATCAGCGTCATTTCTGAAGACAAATCAAGGAAGGTGCCAGACTTTGTGATTCACTGAGGAGTTCGCCGCCAATGGATTTCCGTCGAGGTTCCGAAGATCGTTCATCAGTCAAAGTAATTGCCATCTTTAACCTTTCACCCTGCCTAGGTGAAACGGATGTTTTGATAGGGCTCGCTTCCTATAAATATCCCTCTTCGCTTCGCCCAAAGCGAGAGAGTTTTGTTTTATAGGGCTGTAGTTTCAAGAATCGACTTGTTCATTAATAAAATAACGTCGTTCTGTAATTTCTGCATTAATTGTTGTTTTCTCTTTTTGCTTTTCTCAATAAATGGTAATCCAAAAAAAAAACATGTAAAAATAAAAACAAGCAGTAAAACAAATACACTGCACACACTTGCATTTTCCTCTATCTCTTATAAACACGAATCATCATGTCATGCAGATTGCTTGTTTTAAACCCAGTTGAAACATACGATCCGATGCCTTCTCCCAACTTTGAGTTCCCGGTATTCGAGGCTGAAGAAGAAAATGACAACGAAATTCCAGAAGAGATCTCCCGACTACTCAGACAAGAGGAAAGGTCCATTGAACCTCACAAAGAGCCGTTGGAAACAGTAAACTTGGGTTCAGAGCAAGAGAGAAAAGAAATCAGGATTGGGGCACTTCTCAGTCCAACTGCCAAAGAGAGTTTGATAAAGCTTCTCAAAGAATTTCCTGATGTATTCGCTTGGTCCTATCAGGATATGCCAGGGTTGGATACCAGCATCGTGGAACATCACTTACCATTAAGATCGGAATGTCCGCCAGAAAAGCAAAGGTTGAGACGCACTCACCCGGACATGGCCATCAAAATCAAAGAGGAGGTACAGAAACAGATTTACGCGGGTTTCCTTGCTACATCTGAATATCCTCAATGGTTAGCCAACATACTACCCATTCCCAAAAAGGACGGAAAGGTCAGAATGTGTGTTGACTACAGAGATCTGAACAAGGCTAGTCCAAAGGACGACTTTCCTTTACCACACATTGACATGCTGGTAGACAGTACAACAAAGTTCAAAGTCTTCTCCTTCATGGATGGATTCTCGGGCTATAATCAGATCAAAATGGCGCCGAAAGACATGGAGAAAACTTCGTTCATTACCCCATGGGGGACCTTTTATTACAAGGTAATGCCGTTCGGTTTGAAGAACGCCGGGGCAACCTATCAAAGGGCCATGACAACTCTGTTTCATGACATGATACACAAGGAAATCGAGGTATATGTCGATGATATGATTGCAAAATCAAGAACAGAGAGTGAGCACGTTGAACATCTGTCAAAATTGTTCGAACATTTAAGAAAATTCAAGCTTCGCTTGAATCCCAACAAATGCACCTTCGGTGTCCGTTCAGGGAAACTTTAGGGTTCATCGTTAGCCAGAAAGGAATTGAGGTTGATCCTGACAAGGTCAAGGCCATTCAAGAAATACCTTCTCCGAAAACTGAAAAACAAGTCAGAGGATTTTTGGGACGTTTGAACTACATCTCCAGATTCATATTCCTTATGACCGCCACGTGTGCGCCGATCTTCAAATTACTCAAAAAGAACCAGGATTGCGTTTGGTCAGAAGACTGCCAAACCGCATTCGACAATATCAAGGAATATCTATTGAATCCTCCGATTCTATCACCTCCAGTGGAAGGAAGACCACTGATCATTTACCTCACAGTTCTAGAGGACTCAATGGGATGTGTACTTGGCAAACAAGACAAAACTAAACGGAAAGAGTCTGCCATTTACTATCTAAGCAAGAAATTCACCGACTGTGAAACTCGGTACACAATGCTTGAGAAAACTTGTTGTGCTTTGGCATGGGCAGCCAAACGTCTTCGCCAATACATGATTCGTCATACTACTTGGTTGGTCTCCGAAATGGATCCAATCAAGTACATCTTCAAAAAACCTGCTCTCACGGGAAGGATTGCCCGTTGGCAGATGCTGTTATCAGAATATGACATAGAGTACCATGCTCAAAAAGCCATTAAGGGAAGTATTTTAGCCGGTCATTTGGCTCATCAACCGATTGACGATCAAGAATCAATCGGGTTTGACTTCCCAGACGAAGATGTCATGTATCTAAAAATGAAAGATTGCAATGAACCATTACCCAATGAAGGGCCAGAACCAGGTTCCCAATGGGGACTTATCTTTGACGGAGCAGTTAATCATTATGGAAACGGAATTGGGGCAATCATTATTACCCCTCAGGGTACCCACATTCCTTTCACTGCCAGACTTACGTTCAAATGTACAAACAACGAGGCCGAATACGAAGCTTGTATTATGGGTCTCGAAGAAGCGATTGATTTAAGGATTAAAAACTTGGACGTATATGGCGACTCAGCCTTGGTTATTAACCAGATAAAAGGAGATTGGAACACATACCAATCAGGATTGATTCTTTACAAAGACTATGCAAGAAGGTTGTTACGTTTCTTCAACAGAGTTGAGTTTCATCACATCCCTCGTGATGAGAATCACATGGCTGATGCATTAGCCACTATCTCTTCCATGATTAGTGTAGGTCAATGGAATGACATACCTAAGATCGACATCATGCGCCTTGAAAGGCCCGCTTACATCTTCACGGTTGAAGCAGTCATAAATGACAAACCTTGGTATCACGATATCAAATGCATCCTTCAGAGACAAGAGTACCCACCTGGGGCATCCAGAAAAGACAGAAAAACCCTCAGAAGATTGGCTGGAAACTTCTTCCTGAGTGGTGACACTCTCTATAAGAGAAATTTTGACATGGTCTTGCTCCGATGCATCGACAGACCAGAAGCAGACATGCTTATGAAAGAAATTCATGAAGGATCCTTTGGCACTCATGCCAACGGACATACAATGGCGAGAAAAATTCTAAGAGCAGGGTACTATTGGTTGACAATGGTATCCGACTGCTACAAGTACATGAGGAGGTGTCACAAGTGTTAGATATACTCTGACAAAATCCATGTACCGCCAACGCATCTCAAAGTTCTCTCTTCCCCATGGCCATTTTCCATATGGGGAATCGACATGATCGGCATGATTGAACCTAAGGCTTCAAACGGACATCGGTTCATCTTGGTAGCCATTGACTATTTCACCAAATGGGTCGAAGTAGCGTCATACGCTAATGTAACCTGACAAGTGGTCGTCCGATTTATCAAAAACAATATCATCTGCCGTTATGGTGTTCCAAGCGAGGTCATTACTGATAATGGATCTAACTTGAACAATAAGATGATTAAGGAGTTGTGCGCAGAGTTCAAGATTGAACATCATAACTCATCTCCCTACCAACCCAAGATGAACGGAGCGGTAGAAGCGGCTAACAAGAACATCAAGAAGATCGTTCAAAAGATGGTTGTAACCTACAAAGACTGGCACGAGATGCTACCCTTTGCTCTTCAAGGTTATCGCACATCTGTCCGCACTTCAATAGGGGCTACCTCTTTCTCTCTAGTATATGGCATGGAAGCAGTGCTCCCCATAGAAGTAGAGATCCCGTCAATTTGAGTATTGATGGAAGCTAAGCTCACCGAAGCTGAATGGTGTCAAAGTCGTCACGACAAACTGAATCTGATCGAAGAAAAGAGAATAACGGCACTATACCACGGTCAGTTATATCAACAGAGAATGAAGAGGGCGTTCGACAAAAAGGTCTGACCTCGTGTCTTCAGAAAAGGAGACCTCGTGCACAAAAAGATACAATCATTTCTCATTGACTCTCGGGGCAAGAGGACTCCAAATTATGATGGCCCCTATGTGGTCACGAAAGCTTTCTCAGGCGGCGCCTTGAGACTTGCAACTATGGACGGAGAGGAATTTGCCTACCCCACGAATGTTGATGTAGTCAAGAAATACTTCGCCTAAAAAAAAAGAAAAAAAAATGTCTCGGTGGATTGAAAACCCGAAAGGGCGGTCCAGGCAAAAGTTAGAGACGTGAAATAAATCATCCCGGTGGATTGGAAACATCACAGTACAATCCAGGCAAAAGTTAGGGATAATTGCAAGTAACTATGTTCAACAGAGGGAAGTCTCTCAGCAGCAGCGGTTACATCACCTGTTAAAAAAAAAAAAACTCCAGTCAAGGTCATCTTCGACAGAAGTTCAGGATGTCCCGAATTCAAAGTTGGTAGAAGGATAGTGATCTTTATGTTTCAACGTAGCCCTTTTCCCTGTAAATTACCATTTTTCTAACTTTGTATATACTCTTTGGAATCACGCGTTTGGATGATCTCCATCTCATCAATAAAATTTTAGCCTTTGTGCTTTTGTTTGTAATTCTTATTTGTTTTAGCTTTACAGAACGACGTTGTTAACATGACTAATGACTCTTGAAATAAAACAAAAATGAATTTACTTGTTAAAATTTTTCTGCTTTTAAAATAAAGATGGCAATTTCTTTTGACTGTTGAACATTAGAAGAACATCGATCGCTTCTCCAGAAGTAAGCAAACTTCAAAGTGCAGAATCAAAGTACTCCTTATAACCCAGTACGCCTGAATGAAGGGATCAACTGTGTCAGAGACCATGTTTCGTCTGACACGCTTCGGCCAAGTTCTCATCACCTAAGCCCGATCACCGGTATTCCCCGCGAGGACTACTTCTCCTAAGCAAGGTAGAATTTCTACTTTTGGACCAACGGTACTTCTTCGCCCCTCGATGGCTGAGTATCCAGTCATGTTCACCTGTCAGTTTGTATGTCGTGTCCATCTTGTCAGCATAAACATACATGCATCATTGCATTTTTGATTTGCATTCACATTTCATATTGCATTACTATCACTCTAGTCGGTCTTGTCCCCTAGTGATAAAAGTCTTCTCAATCGAGTTGTCAAACCTTTCCTCGTCAGGAAGTGTTACGTCTAAACATTCTCTCTCCTCCAGTTTTACTTCTGGATTGAAGTTGGGTCCTCGACCACTTTGATAACTTGAACCTCTGAAAAGCCAGAGAAGCTTTCAACAAACGTCACTCTTCACCATTGAAGATGATATCCTTGCTTTCCCGGATTAAGGAAAATCCCTAGAGAAAACCTTTTAATCAGAAATTCGGCAGTACAGCTGCCTTTCTCCGAAAGACCACTGATGAAAAGGTCATCGGAACCTCAAAATTGGATCCCATCATATGGCATTTCTCCGGAAAGATCCCGAGAAAAGTATGATGTAAGCCCCCAAACAAAAACAGTCTCTCAGGAGACTCGCTTTCCCCAGTAGAATCAACAAATGGCGTCTCCAACAGAGAAGTTTGTGCAACTCTACAACTCAGACGACTGGGTTCTCCAGCAAGTCTGACATCAAAGCTTTTTCCATCAAATGGCATCTTCCCAGGAAAATTCGGCGAGAAGTTTGAAGGAAATCCGCTACAAATAGCGTTCCTTGTCAATAAAGTTTATTGACAAAAGAAACTGAGACCAGTTCCTTGGTAAGAAACCAGGATCGAGGGGAAGTTTATTTCAGCGACTAAGACCATTTCCTTGGTAGGAAACCAGGATCGAGGGGAAGTTTAAATCAGAAACTAAGACCAGTTCCTTGGTAGGAATCCAGGATCGAGGGGAAGTTTAAATCAGAAACTAAGACCAGTTCCTTGGTAGGAAACCAGGAACGGGGGGGAGGTTGACAAAAGAAAACTGAGACCAGTTCCTTGGCTGAAGACCAGGATAGAGGGGAAGTTTACCTTTTCTAAGCATCATTGCTCAGCAAAAGAAGATGGATGCAATCTGCCATTCATAACCACCATCAAAATTTCGGGTATTCCGATATTTAATCCTCTTGCACCCCGAATGCCCGAATACCTTCGTCATTCACACCTTCGGGTCCAAGAAGATTAAATAGGGGCATCTGTCATACCCCAAATTTTGACCACTAAGATTTCCCATCATTGTATGGAGGAACCATCATGCTTCATCAGTCTCCCCAAAGATGGGTGAGCATCCACTACAATCAAAATTAGGGTTTCGAGCCCTTTCAGAGCCTTAGACAAAGGATCAATCAAGGAATGACATGATCTTCAACTTGTATAACCTCTCAAATATCCACAATGGATCAAAAGGACTCCCACTTCAAGGATTAAGCACAAGGCTGCTCCCTTTTAGGTGGATCAAGTCTCAAGATCGACAGTGTCACCAAATTAGGGTTTTGGTCGACCAGGGCCTCCAGATGAAAAATTTCATCTGGACACAAGCCAAAGATCCAAAACACAATCTAATATACTCCATGGAACCTCATGGACCCATTCATCAAGTCAATTTTGCCTCAGGGGATGCATACATCAAAAATCAGGAATTAGGGTTTTTTGACCTAATTCACCCCTAAGTTGACTTTTGGGACAAATCATGAACCAAGACCTCAAGAGAGGGTTTGAGGGTCTCTAATATACCATATTGATCCATTTGGAACAATGGATTAATCCAAGAAGCTTGAGCAACAAGTCTCAATTTCATCTGCACCACAATTAGGGTTTTAAGTAAAAAGTCAACTGTAACTTTGACTTTTGACCAGGACATGCTCCCAAGCCCTAAGACATGATTCAATATACCCTATGACACCCATGGAACATGTCCATCAAGTTTAATTTAGGTCAACGACATGATTTCATGAAGAATTGCACAGTTTGGAATTCATCTGATAAAAAGTCAACTGTGCACAAAAGTCAACTTTGACTTTTTGAGATTTTTCACCAAAATGGATTTTTAACCCTAAAATGATGTTAATGTATGATTTGAATCATCATTCATCAAGAAAAATCAAGAAAAGTTGGATAACTTGTAAAAGGGGTAACCATAAAAACTTAGAAAATTTTCTAAGTTAAAAATAAAGTGGCTAGGGTACCAACTTTGGAGGATCATAACTCCTAAACCACAAAGCCATTTTTTCCCATCCAAAGATGGATTTGTAGCCCTCATTACCCTCTACAAAAACTTCAACTAGACCTAAGTCCAATTCATTAAGAATTTTGAGTTATGGAGTGATCAAAGTGGCTGAAAAATGAAAATATCACTTTTTCCAACACTGAGTGAAATTTTCACTAAGTCCAAATCTGTCTTCACTTTTTGCCAAATGTAGGGGGATTTTTCACTTGGATTCAAAAGAGATCAAAACCAAACATGTTCAAACAGTTGCTGTATCATGTAAGTGCTTTCCAAAATGGCCAAGAACATTGCCAAATTCCATTTGAGTCATGAGATATGACATTGGCAAGTTGCCTTGCTGAAATCTGTCAAGGCAAGGCAGAATTTGCAATTTTGCTCGATTTGCCAAAATCATCCAAATTCAAATGCTCCTATCCACTTAGACACATCTGAGGATTGAATCTAAAGGGGACAATCACTGAGTCAAGCCTCCAAAGTCCATGGAACAAGAAATAGCATGTTGAACCTAGAATGGCCAAAATAGGGACAAGACTCCAAATTTGGATTGAAGCATTCAATGGAAGCATCAAGGTGGCATGGACTGAGCCATTCTCATCTAAAATCAGTCAAGACTTATCCAAGACCAAGGGAACCACAGCCCTGTGCCCTAACCTCTAGTCAATGGCTAGAGGAGACTTGCATTTCCATTGGCCAACATTGAACAAACACCTGCTGCAGTTGCCATTCACTGTGGATCCCAAAACAAACTTGGTCTACTATAAATAGAGCTCGATTGTGTTCAGTTTGAGTACACCAAAGCCATCAAACAGATGCTTTCCTCAAAATCTCTTCTTTCACCTCAAACTTGCCTTCCAAAGCAAGTAATTCTGAGTTTTTGAGCTAGAGAGCAATTCCACCCAAACTAATCACACACACACCTCATATATATCATATGTAAGCTGTGCAAACCATCAAAAGTGACCTGTAATCACAACATCACAAAGTCACCTCTCAAAACCTCAAAATAGCACTTTTTTGCATTTTTCAAGCCATGTCTTGATTCAGTCACTTTCCAAACCAAATAAAACCTCAAACACACTCCAAATATCATCCTTGAACTGTCCCAAATGGTTCCCACCATCTGGAACACCATTTGAGGGAGTTTCTATTTTGGTCACTTTTAACCCCTTCTGCAAGAAAGGGACAGTTTGTGTTTTTACAGGTACCAGCTGATTCCAATCATCCTAAAAGCATCCAAGGGATCATTTGAGGTGGTTTAAAGCATAAAATCATATCTGGAGCAGGAGGGTTGGCAGATTGCAGAGAAACCTCCAAAATCTCAAAGAAGGGTAAGCCTCTCAACTTGCACTCACCAAAACATGTGTGCATTTGAAGTCCATTGATCATAAACATCTCATATATGTCATATATGTTATGTTTGAGCTAATTCACCATGTAATCCATGCTTGTACCAAGTTGTAGCATAGAAAATGCATTTATAGGTCATTTTCAAAACCACTATCGGGTTTTGAGGAGGGAGTGTGATCTGAAAAAACTACCACCACCATTGGATTCCTTATGAAATTCTGGCCCAGATGCATATAAATTTTGTCTCAAACCATTAAGATTTGAGAAAGTTATGACCTTCATGTATTTGAGCCAAAACTTGCCTTGGGCAAGCCAAAACCAAGGCATGACTTGTGTATTTGTTGGTTTGTTTCAAACAATGGATATATCACTACCACAGTGGTAAGGCGCGCGCCTTGTATGCTTGAGGTCGTGGGTTCAAACCCCACCCATGCCATTTTGTGATTTTTTCACATTTTGCTATTTTTCCAACTATTTTCATGTTTTGTTAATTATTTGGAAAATTAATAACTCTTTCAATTTTAATTATTTTTTATTGGTTCTTTTTGTAAAAAATCACAAAAATGTTGAAATATTTTATTCCACAAAAAAATTAAGTTTGTATTATTTATTTAATATAATTAGTATTTTTGTGAATAAATTCATTTTTATTTGTTTTTAAGCATTTTAAAATGAATATTCATCTTGAAAAATCAAGATCAAATGAGTTTTAATACCTCTTGTGATTTATACCTCATTTTTTTAAACCTTAAACAAAAATCACAAGTGGTTTATTCAAACCTATTTGGTATTTTTATTGATTTTCTTTAAATATTTATTTTTAAAGAATAAAAATTAGGGTTTCTTTGATTTTCACTCAAAACAAATCATTGTCAAACACTCATGGGCCTCTATTAGAGTGTAAGACCCAATCCTTTTTTTGACCAAATCATTTTTGGGCCTCAGTGTATTGTATAAGTCCCAATACCGTAAAAAATAAACGGCGCGATCGTCGCCTTTTGAAAAATAACCTTGGGCCTCTCCTCGAGCTATAAGACCCATTCAAAATTTTTTGGGCCTCTATTAGAGTATAAGACCCAATCCCCTTTTTACCAAAATCACTTTGGGCCTCAGATATTGTATAAGCCCCTCTGCGTTAAAAGAAAACCTCGGCGCGATCGCCATTTTAAACGGAAAAATCATCTGGGCCTACCCTCGAGTCGTAAGACCCATTTCATTTCTAAAAACTCTTTGGGCCTCTTGAGTGAGTGTAAGACCCATCCCTTTGTACAGAAAACCATTTTGGGCCACAGTCACTTGCATAAGTCCCTCTGTACAAATTCAAACAGTGCGCTCACTGATAAAACCCTGGGCCTCTCCTTGAGCTGTAAGCCCCAAATCTTTCTTTTTTAAAGCACTTTCTCCTTTGATTTTGAATATACTATTGTTTTCAATCTGTCTTTGTTGAACAACTAACCAAACAGCATGGAAGCTCTACAACCGAGTAAGTGGTTATTGCTTTCATTTACTGCTTTCATATACATATAACTGTATTGTGGGGCTGTTTCGCTATAAGTCTTCTTTCCTAAACTCATATCAACTGTGTAATAATAGTATAGATATTTAGAGTTTCCCCGGCAACTACGTCTAGAACTAAGTGACGCCGTTTATTCATAGAAATAGACAACTAGATCCCCAATAGGATCACCAGATACAGTCTTCTCTTCGGCTGTCCTCATTAGGAATTGTCAAGAAACTCTACTCCCAGAGATGAATGTATTCTCCGTGAATGACATCTTTGAGTTTCTTCCAAATTCTCGAACTTTCCTGACTTTGATCTATTCTCGGTGAATAGCATTGCCTTGAATTTCTCGGGGTTTGGGGACCCATGGGCTTCTTAAAAGCATCGGCCTCCTCTTGGGCATCGTACAAGGACCCACAAGCTTCCTAAAAGCAACCCCGCTTCCTCTTGGGCTTAGTACAAGGACCCTACGGCTTCTTAAAAGTATTCACAGCCTCCTCTTAGGCTTCGTATAATGATCTCTTCCTCTGGGAATGATAGCCTCCTCTTGGGCTTAGTACAAGGACCGATCGGCTTCTTAAAATTTTCCAGCCTCCTCTTGGGCTTCGTACAAATTGTCCTGACGACCTCCTAGAGGTATAGGAACAGAACTTAGTCATTTGCATAGAACAGTCCTTTCAAAGAGTCTACTACTGTTTCTCAAAGCATGGTACAAAAGATAAAACCCTAGACTTGGACAGTCTAATTTCCTTGAGTCTCAAAGACATTCTCAAGTGACCCCTTCGTCAAATAGGAAGGAAACCCGTAGACTCGGACAGTCTCAATACCCTTTGGATTTCCCGTTTCCTCAAAGAAAAGGAAATATCCCTGATCCTCAAATCAAATCCTTGAGTAAAGTGTTGCTCATATAAGAACTGATTTTCTCTTTAAAATCAGCATACTGGACCTATCACTTAACTGAAACAGTTACCCTAGCCTCCTCTTGGGCTTTGTACAATGATCCTCCCCAGCGGAGTCAAGCAACGTTTAGCCTCTCTCTCGGGCTTTGTACGAGACACATAAGAGACTCCCTCGTTGAGTCAATCACCCCTTTCGCCTCCATCTCGGACTTTGTACGAGATACAAAAAGGTTCTTATTGAGGCAAACAAACCATAGCCTTCATCTCGGGCTTTATACGAGATACCAAAAGACTCCATCGTCGAGCCAAAACCTTTTAGCCTCTTTCTCGGGCTTTGTATAAGAAAACCACTGGTTAATCCAATTAACCTTTTAGCATCAAAGTCGTGCCTCGTTCACAGTACACAAACATCAACAACTCCTTCCCCTTTCATCTAATCGCTGTAAGCGGCAAGCCTCTGGATCATCTACATCCATGCCAATGTCCCCCTTTTAGCATGAGAAATTCCTAAGGAAAGATGGCATTACTCTACACTGAGTTAAAGTCTTCTCCTTCAGGTAGAACTCCCCTATAAAGGAAATTATGGCATTGCCGGATTCACAAATCCCGGTTGAAGTAATTCTCCTTTATAAAACAGTTGTGACATACAACCCCCTCTTTAGAGATGATAAATTCTCTCTAAAGTTGAGACCTTTCAGCTTCACATCTTGGGCTTTGAACAACATACAAATCACCTTTCGTTTCATGTCTTGGGCTTTGAACAAGACACCAAAAACCAATTTCCTCCCATAGAATAGGAGGAACTACGAACGCTCTGATTTCCCTGTTTCGGTAAACGGGAATACGTAGGCATAAGATTGAAAGAAAAGATCTTAGCGAGCACAATCAACAAAAAACCCAAATCCCATATCTCCATCAATCAAAAGCAGTAATTCAAAAAGCACCAGTCCTAATATCCTAATCCTTGTTCCCCGGCAGAAACCTTCATTCTAGATAAAAACCAGTATTGGCGAAAATACAAATAACCAATACAAAGGCCCCCCACATTGATAGCATTCGTAACCTAACAGACCGTTGTTTAAACTCAGTATGCAAGCATGGTTAATTGGAGACATCTATTTCCCTTCCTTCATCAGCTTTAATAGGATAAAAAATGAATCGACCTGTAGTTTAAGCTCAACCGCAGAGAGCGACCAGCGCTTAAGAACCGCGTCCAAAATCGCTCGCTACACTCACCTTAATCAAAAATTAAGGATGAGCTAGGATTCCTAAGGGATGTGAGAAAGTTCTACACCATCAAGCATTATATCATGTAATCTATATAGGCAATGAGAGGCGAATAAATAAGAAAAACAATGGCTATTACAGCGCATCTGCAACAATACAACAGTAAATCCAACACCATATACCAAACAACATTCAACAGCTCATGTTCAGCCCAAAAATTGGGTGTAAAAAATAGTAGGCAACACATACAATAGCACATGTGTGTCTAGACAGCAATGGTACATCAAGGCAGCATGCATTCACAAATGATTCACTCATAGAACAATCATGCATCAAGCCTTACACATTCTTCAATCAAACATGATCACAATAACACCATAAATCATGGTATACCATTCTTGAAATCATCATAGAATAATGCACATTATTAAGCATGTGAACAAGTTAAAACAAGTGTGCACCTCTTGAAATAAAAAGCACATGAACATGCACATTACAATTCCAGCAACACAAGCATCAATTGACAATTAAAGAGCTCAATGTGTGTGCATTATGTGATCATTACATCAATTAATCAACAACGCAAACATAAACATTCATCGATTAAAAATCAAGAATCGCATGTCGAAAAATCATGTTCATGCCATGGTATGAAGTAAAATAACTCAAGAATAATCCACCAATCATCAACATATTAATCCATGAAGTTTAGGCATGCAAAGGACCTCAAACACGCAAGAAAATGCAAGAAAATCTCATTCTGCGGCAGTGGTAACCGGTTAGCAGTTATGCTGTTATCGGTTACACAGTTCAAAACAGCCAGAAATTACGCAAAAACAACATGTTAACCAGTTACAGCATAACTGCTAACCGGTTACACAGCAACAGAATTCAAAAAAACAGCTCCAAAAGCACTTTTCTGCAGCAAATGACTTATTCAAACAACTCCAATGATCATGTAATCACTTATGCACGAAAATTATGTTCAAACACAATATTCAAACATCAATTGGATCCAACAAACAACAACATCAAGAATCAATTTCAAGTAAATGGATCCAAATCAAAAATCACCAAAGATCTACATCGAATAAGTTGTAAATAAGCTAAACAAGCATATATCTAAGGAAAACCAACCTACAAAGCTGAGATTTGCTTTGGTGATTGTTGCAAAGTGATCTTAGTGCAAAAAATTAAAGAAAACCAGAGATTCCTCGATTAGTAGCTGAAACGCGTCGAAACCTAGCAAAATCGCGAAAAATCACCGAGATCGAACTTGCACCAAAATAAATGGTTTGAAACCCTTGGATTGAAGTAGAAACCCTTTGGACTAGCCTTGTTTAGATCCCTGTAGTCGACACACATTCTGACCTTATCGTCCTTTTTTGGAACGGGTACAATGTTGGCTAACCATTGAGGATATTCTGACGTAGCGAGGAAACCCGTGTCGATCTGTTTCTGTACCTCCTCTTTGATTTTGATGGCCATGTCCGAGTGATTCCGTCTCAACCTTTGCTTTAGCGGCGGACATTCTGATCTTAACGGTAAGTGATGTTCCATGATGCTGGTATCGAACCCTAGCATGTCCTGATAGGACCAAGCGAATACATCGGGAAACTCTCTGAGAAGCTTTGTTAAACTCTCTTTAGCAGTTGGACTGAGCAGTGCCCCAATCTTGATTTCTTTTCTCTCTTTTTCCGAACCCAAGTTTATCGTTTCCCAACGGCTCTTTGTGAGGTTCAATGGATCTTTCCTCTTGTTTGAGTAGTCGGGAGATCTCCTCTGGAATTTCGTCGTTAACTCCTTCTTCAGCCCCAAATACCGGGAACTCAAAGTTGGGAGAAGGCATCGAATCGTATGTTTCAACGGGGTTTAAAACAAGCAATCTGCATGACGCTATGATTCGTGTTTAGAAGAGATAGAGGAAATGTAAGTGTGTGCAGTGTATTTTTATTACTGGTTGTTTTTATTATTTGAATTGTTTTTTAGGATTACCATTTTCTGAAAAATGAAAAGAGAAGACATCAATTAATGCAGAAATTACAGAACGACATTATTTTATTAATGAACAAGTCGATTCTTGAAACTACAGCCCTATAAAACAAGACTATGTCGCTTTGGGCGAAGAGAAGAGGGAAAATTTACAGAAAGCGAGCCCTATCAAAACATCTGTTTCACCTGGGCATGGTGAAAGGTTAAAGATGGCAATTACTTTGACTTATGAACAATCTTCGGAACATCGACAGCAACCCATTGGCGGCGAATTCCTCGGTGAATCACAAAGTCTGGCACCTTCCTTGATTTGTCTTCAGAAATAACGCTGGTTTATGGTGGAGCAGGATCATCGGAATCTGTCTCCCAGGCCGATTTGTCATAGGAGGATTCCTCTGTTACATTTTGCGTAGCATTTGTGCTCTCAGGTATATCTCCCCATCCAGTTGGCTGGATATCTTCGAGCTTGATACGAGATCTTTCGGGAGCTGTGTACTTGACCATATAGTCAAATTTTCCACTTGGTTGTCCCAAGGTGTCCCACACTTCTTTGCAACTGGAGAAGTCATCTCTCTCGATGACGTTGACCTCGGGAAAAGTGTAGTTAATGAATTTTGGTCCTGCAAATGCTACGAATTCATCGTCATGTTAAGTAGTTTTAGGATAACCTGGGTGTTGATCCCATGACATGGTGGGAACATAGGTATTTTGTTCAATGAGGCTCAGCTGATTTTCATTGTTCGACTGACTTTCTTGCCCCAAGTCTCCTGGGTAAGGTTACCACATTGGCAGACCATCCATCGGGCCATAGTAGGTGTAGTCAAAACTGTCCTTCATCGGAGTGTCTTTCTCTAATGAATTTGGCGGAGCACGGCATCCTTCCGGATCACAATCTCCGTATATCATTTCAACGTCTGACCTGGGTATAAATCTCGGACTCTGTGTAGGAAAGCAAAAGGGAGTCTGCATTTCGTCCTGAGACATATAACCGTCCTCGTTGAGGTAGGACTTCCATTCCTCATCTGTGTCATAGGGATCCTCCTCATTGATAGTGTGTACTTCTTGAGTCACCGGTTGAAGGAAACCTCCACTGTGAAAGAAGTTTCGAAGGGGATGAAGACTTTCATCGTTGACAGCTGTCTGGGTGCAGGTTGCGGAAAAACCAAGACCCTTCTTTGTTTTATTATCAGTAGGAATGACAAGCTGTCCCCATCTTGTTGTATTGGCACCTTTGACCGCTTTGATAGCGTCTTTGTATGAGGAAATGGAAGTTCCCTCTTCGGATTGATCGCCACTGTGTAGCGAAAGTGTTTGGAACTGGGTTTCGATTATCCCTTCCGGTTCCACACAAGTGGATGACGATAAGTTGCTTACGAGCAAAGCATGTTCCCCACAGACTGTGACGAGTTAACCATTCTGGACGAACTTTAGTTTTTGGTGGAGGATCGAAGTAACCGCCCCAGCCTGATGTATCCAAGGTTTTCCTAATAAACAACTGTACGTTACTCGGATGTCCATGACCTAGAAAGTGACTTGGAAAGTGTGAGGACCGATAGTTATGGAAAGGTCGACTTCGTCGATAACCGTTTTTCTGGATCCGTCAAATGCTTTGATGACGACCTCACTGATTCTCATTGGAGGGCCTTTGAATGATAATTGCATCAAAGTGGACTTTGGCATAACATTCAGGGCTGACCCTGTGTCTACCAGTACGCTGGCTAAAGCATCGTCCTGGCAGTTGACTGTAATAATGAGCGCCATGTTATGATGGTGACCCTCTTCAGGTAATTCCTCATCACTAAATCCCAAATTATTGCAGGAAGTGATGTTAGAAACAATGTTATCGAACTGTCTGATCGTTACATCCTGTTCCACAAAGGCTTGCTCCAAGACTTTCTGTAGAGCCTCCATGTGGGCCTCTGAAGTGAGTAATAGTGATAATACCGAGATCTTTGAAGAAGTCTATAACAGCTGATCAACAATGTTGTATTCGCTCCTCTGGATGAGTTTTAGCATCTCATCATCATTTTTTGAAAGGTCGGGATTACTGGATTTACCGACTGGTGGATAGGGAACTTCTGTCTGAGCTTCCTTTTCTTTGTTAGGTTCTTCAACTCCTCGGTTGAAGATTCGGCCGCTCCGTGTTACACGACTGATGTCTGCAATATTCACGACGGAGGGTAATGGAATTTCCTTTCCATTCTCAACTATTGTTGCACCGTATTTGTAAGGGATAACCTTAGCTGATTCATACGGTAGTGGTCCTGGTAGATAGATAACTATGGGAACCTTCTGATTTTTCTGACCATCGTAAGTAATTTCGATTCGTTCCTGGTTGAGAACTCTCTATTCGTCAAGCAGAGGGATGATGGAGAAAACATCCCTAGTCCTTTAATGATCAGAGATTACGACAACGTCCTCGATTTCTTCGGCAAGGTAATTCGGCGTCCAGTTGATGGGTCCGGAACCCGGATATGGGCAAATCTCTCTACGATCTACTTGACCCTGAAGAGCTGCTCGCACAAGGTAGCACCCTTGGTTATTCTTCGAACAGACTCTACAACGTTCATAGTTGTGTGGTGGCACCTGGCCACGCCCGCTTTGAATGCAATGTAACCTTACTAGGTCTGTTTCCACAGATCGGACATCCTGACTTTGACGCCGAGTAGGGTTCCTGTTATTGATACTAATCTGCTGAGTGTATTCATCCATATAGATGGGAAGCCACCAGTGATTTAAGAAGTGCTGAAGTGCTTCCTGGACAAGGGCACAACCTTGATTGTTTTCGCAACCCGCTTTACAGCTTTGATAGTCATGTGATATCAGGAATCCGAGTCGGACCTGCTCAGCATGTAACTCTACCAGGTTGGTATTTATTAAGCGAATGTCAAAGATCTGAACCATGTTGATCTGATAGGTATTCCTATCATGGTAGTCCTGGATCCATCCAAGATCCATCTGACGCTGGAGGGCCTCTTGTATGAAAGAGCATCCCTGTTTGTTTACCGAGCAAGTCAGACAAGAACTGTAATGGTGTCGTGGCAGATTTTGATACTGGCTTTGCCTTGAGTGCATCGCCACCAAGTTGACATTCATCGCACGGATGTCGTGGTTTTGAACGATGTTGGAATTCGTATAGACCATGTTAATTCCACGAACTCGGTGCTCTTGGATCCATCCGAGATCCATCTGTTCCTGTAGAGCTGATTGCACCACAGAACATCCTCGATTGCTTTTAGAGCAGACATCACATTAATGATAATTATGAGATGGCACTGGCCATATCCACTCTGTCTATAATGCATTTTGACCAAATTAGTCCTCAACAAGAGTACATTGTGAATTTGATAGACGTTGTTAGACTCTCCCTCTATCAGGTTGACTGCAGCTTTCTCATGTTGAGGCAGCGAATTCGTGAGAACATTGGGATTCGTATCTTTGAAAGATAAGAGCCTGCTCCTAACAAGCTTTTGCACGTCGGATTTGAAATTAAGGCAAGTCTCTATGTTATGCCCTGATCCTCCTTGATGATAAGGGCGTGTCTGATCCACCTTAAACCAAAAAGGCGGATTTTCCGGTACTGTAAGAGGGGACTTAGTCTGGATGTGCCCCTTGGCTAGTAGTAACGGAAATAGTTCTGCGTACGATACGGGTATAGGATCAAATCCTTGTGGCCGCGTTGTACGGTTATTGTTGTATTGAGGACGAGCCTGATGGAGAGGCTGTTGTGTCCTTTGCTGTTGATTAGGTTGGCTCTGCGCAATCTGAGGTTGATATGTAGGAATAGGCGTGGGGTTGATAGCAGGAGTCACAACTGCTACTGGTTGATATCATCGCCTTTGCTTTCTGAGAGAGAGATTCCCAATATCTTGCTCTTTTTTCTTAGGGAGAGCACTACCGTATCGTTTTGTACTACCTGATGATCTAGTGTCTTTTACCAAACGTCCTTCTCGGACGGCTTCCTCAAGACGAACTCCCATGCCCACCATCTCGGTGAAATCACTGGGCGCACTGGCAACCATTCTATCGTAGTAAAATGAGCTCAAGGTCTTTAAGAAGATCTTTGTCATCTCTTTTTCCTCAAGAGGTGGACAAATTTGGGCGGCGATCTCACGCCATCTCTGAGCGTACTCCTTAAAGGTTTCTTTGTCCTTTTCCGACATTGATCTGAGTTGATCTCTGTCCGGTACCATGTCCAAAATGTATTTGTATTGTTGGACGAAGGCAGTGCCAAGATCCCTGAATGTGCTAATTGTAGCACGTTTAAACTCATGTACCATTTTAAGGCGGCACCGGTTAAACTATCCTGAACGTAGTGAATCAGTAGGTCCTGATTCTCTGTCTGAGCTGACATTCGCCGAGCATACATCACCAAGTGACTCTGAGGGCAAGAGTTACCCTTGTATCTTTCAAAGTCGGGCACTTGGAACTTGTGCGGGACTTTCACATTGGGGACCAGACAAAGGTCTGCGGCGTCCTTTCCAAATAAATCCTGACCTCGAATGGCTTGCAATTCCTTCTGCATTTCCAGGAACTGTTCCTAGAATTCATCCATTCTGTCAAACATAGTTTCCTTTCTACCAGAAGGTATTAGTGGAATCTGTCCTTCCAGGACAGTGTGCACCACAGGGGGTGGTACTGTGACTACGGCAGTGAATCTTGGCGTTCCCCGAAGTTTGTAACCTTCAGGAGTCCTCAATATGCCTCTAGCATCCTCGCTTTCGTGAAGTTTGTAACCTTCAGGCCCAGCGGCTTCTGCTATGATTCCCTGATCTTCAGTGATTGGTGGAACATATCCTTCCGGGATATAGTTAACAGGAATGCCCCAAGGACGATCTTTCGGCATTTGATACCTAGGATCATACTTCTCCACTATGGGCGCTGGTGTGATCTCTGAGATCACAGTTCTTTGTTGTTGAGCTTCTGCCATGGCTTGCATGTCGTTACGAAGCTTTCTCATATCCTCTCTTAGAGTGTCGATATCTTCTCTCAACTCTCTGTTCTCTTCCTCAAGATCATCCATCTTTTTCTGACGATTGGCCCGAGTATTGTAGGAATGAGACAGTTTGACTCTAGAACCGAGACACAAACGTGAGATTTGTAGGTAAGAAGAATACGTTACGTGGGAATGATGAATGCAACGATTATATTAATTGTTTTTTTTGTTTAATCAAAATAAACTTCGACAATTAGATTGCAAATATCAAACAGTGGGGAATCCCCGTTTTATTGAATTCAAAGGATTGCAGAAACGGAAATACAGTAAATTACAAGGTGCAGAAATAGAAACCTAAGCTAATGGGTCTCGAGTCCTCTCTGAGGAGAACTCGGTTGTTGATTCTGGTACTTTCCTTTTCTTGGACCGGGGCTCTTGGGCCGTTGTTGGGTTGTCATTCCTTTGCCAGGTGAAAGGAGTGAGCAAATTCCTTTGGTCATCCTGATTCTCTACAGCATGCTGCTCCAAAATCTCAATCAGAGCATCCTTATCTTTCAGTAATTACTGTATTTTGATACACTCCACATTCAGAATGCGGTATTTGTTCTTCCAATACCTCCTCTTCCGTTGAACTTTGTTGAGAGTAACCTGAAGTTTTTCCGTCTCAGTCATGAAGTACATGACAAATTCCCTCGGCGGAAGAACTCCATGACGAGGATAACGCATCTTTAGCTTGAGAGCTCTAGTTTGTACCCAGTGGAGATAAGGCTCCACCGAAACACAGTCTGGTTTTCCTAGAGACTCCCGTCCTTTCTTATGAACATGTTTCCAAGCGTGCACTATTTCCATCTTTAGTGCTCTGTCATTTTCTCCGTCCTTGAAGAAAAGACCTTCCAGATGAGTATTACGCGGGACGTGCCTCATCGGGTATCCAAATTGACGACGAACAAGAACTGGATGGTAATTGATTCCTCCCTTAGTTCCTATGAGGGGTACGTTGGGAAGTTTCCACAACGGTAAATAATCCAGATTCCCTCATAAATCCTATTACACCAATCTATGTCAGAGTTGGTGAGAGACATGATTTTCTGCGACCAACGTAAGGCACTCTTGTGATCCCAAAAAGTGGCAGACTTAGGCAAATGGGAGATAAACCATTTGTATAGCAAGGGTACGCAGCACGTGATCTCCCCCCCCCCCCCCCCCCCGCTGTACAGATTCCTTAGGTGTACAGAATGATACGCGTCTGCGAGCAGGGTTGGTACAGGGTTTCCAATGAGAAAAACCTTAATGGAGTTGATATCGACGAAGTTATTAATGTTGGGAAACAAAAATAACTCGTAGGTGAGTAAGACAAAGATGCTTTCAATAGCAGTCACGTTCCCTATACTAGCGAAGTACATAGCCTTCTTTGTCAGAAACTGGGCTGGCAAACCTTGGATGCCACCCTTAGTGGTCATGTGAGCCCTGACCTCTAACTCGTCCAAATAAATTGCTCTTGCAATGGTCTGATCCTTTGGAATTTCTTCCAGTCAAGAAAATGGAGCTCGATCAGTGATGTGTAAATCGATCAGATGAGAATACTCCTCCAACGTTGGTGCTAGTTGATAATCCGGGAATGTAAAACAGTGATAAACCAGATCGTAAAACTGAATGAGTGCTTCCAGGATTCCCTCAATCACATGGACCCTTAAAAGAGATAGTAGACCTCCGTACTTGGCTCTGAAAGCTTCTTGGTTTGTGATCATTCTCGCCAAACCTCTCAAATCTTCTAGTTTTGGAATCTTGAAGGTATACTTATGAGTTCTCCTTCTACCGAAATCCATGAGCGCAATCGTTTTCTATGATATTTGCAATCATTGTCTTAGTTTAATTTGAAAAAGAGAGACTAGAAGAAAAAAAATTCTTTGTTTTAATGTTTTTTAAATGAATGCATGAATGCAGCACACAAAAACATAGAAAAAACATGGGGTCAAAGAGTCGGTGTCATGGAGTCAAGGCTCTACCCATCCCAAAGGTTTATACTAGTGATTTTTGTACCTGTCTCTCATCATCATCAATTCTTGTCGAGAAAACACCAGCGAGCCGGGAACCATGCTAGGTGGTGTTTTTCGAATAATCCTCAGAAGAGGGTGGTATCACATGACGACTATTTCCGATAGCTTCTGCGCCACTAAAAGGGGTTTTTCCTAGGTGTATACTCAATCTTTCCACATGCGGCATCACACGCATTCCCATTAGCAGAAAAATAAACACGTATATCAATTAGGAAAAGCAGTATATATATTTTGCCTAATCTCCTAGACTTTTAAAAGCTATGAATCCTATGTTTCTGACAGAAAATGGCTCCCCGGTGGAGTCGCCATTCTGTGGTTCCTTCCCAACTTAAAGGTTTTGACCTAAGATCCTAGTGAAGGTCGATTCTAGCAATAATGACATCCCTGATAGAACCGTTATGAAAATAACCTGTCCAAGGTTTTAAATTGTAAAAAGAAAGATCGGGCCCTACGGTGGGCGCCACTTTTCTGTAGCGAACGATTTGGGACGCGGTTCTTAGGCGATGTCGCTCTTTTGGGGTTACTACAGGTCGATTCATTTTTTATCCTATTGAAAGCTGATGAAGGAAGGGAAATAGATGTCTCCAATTAACCCTGCTTGCATACTGAGTTTAAACAGCGGTCTATTAGGTTACGAATGCTATATGGTAATGGGGCCTTCTTTTGCTTCTTACTTATTTAAGGTGGAAATGACAGGACGATTCATGGGGAATTTTGTTAGGATACTGCGCTATATTGGGTGAAGGTAGGGGACTTTAGGTTTTTGGTTAGTGTGCTCGCTAAGATTTTTCCTTTCAATCTTATGCCTATGTATTCCCGTTTTCCGAAACAGGGAAATCAGAGCGATCGTAGTTCCTCCTATTCTATGGGAGGAAATGGTGTTTTGGTGTCTTGTTCAAAGCCCAAGACGTGAAGTGAAAGGTTGTTTGTATCTTGTTCAAAGCCCAAGATATGAAGCTGAAGGGTCTATTTGTATCTTGTTCGAAGCCCAAGATGTGAAGCTAAAGTTGGTTGGTATCTTGTTCAAAGTCCAAGATATGAAGCTGAAAGGTCTCGACTTTAGAGAGAAT
Source organism: Lathyrus tuberosus (assembly GCA_022829125.1). Taxonomy (NCBI): domain Eukaryota; kingdom Viridiplantae; phylum Streptophyta; class Magnoliopsida; order Fabales; family Fabaceae; genus Lathyrus; species Lathyrus tuberosus. The sequence goes on from JALAZF010000057.1 coordinate 2,166,861, forward strand.
TTGTCATCTCTAAAGAGGGGTCTGTCTGTCACAACTGTTGGGTGACTGAATATAAAGGAGGATTACTTTAACTGGGATATGTGAATCTAGCAATTCCATAATTTCCTTTATAGGGGTTTTTAACCTAAAGGAGAAGACTTTAACTCAGTGTAGAGCAATGCCATCTTTCCTTAGGAATTTTAACCTGAAGGAGAAGACTTTAACTCAGTGTAGAGCAATGCCATCTTTCCTTAGGAATTTCTCATGCTAAAAGAGGGACAGTGACATGGATGTAAATAATCCAGAGGCTTGCCGCTTACAGCAATTAGATGAAGGGAAAGGAGTTGTTGATGTTTGTATACTGTGAACGAGTGTAACACCCCAAAATTTGCCCTTTTGTTTATATACTAATTGGCTTATGTTTCTTTTCATTTCTTGCATTTGTATTGTGCATAGCATTGGTTCTTAGCATGGGATCAAGGTACCTGGTCCATATTCTCAAGTCTCAAGCTTCAAGGTGGCTCATGGGGTTCATCATATCTTCATAAGGTCAAGCATGGCAAAGGATTTCAATTGGATCTTTCTCTCCTAATCAGATGGTCAAATTAGGGTTTTGACCCAAAGGACTTCTTGAAGGGGCTTTGGGGATTCAAGCATGTTCTTATGGTATTCCATATGCTCACAAGTGTTCATGGAGGGAGACTTGGTTGGTGGTTTATGGTGAAGAATGTTCAGTGGATCAGTTACTTGTGAACCAAGAAAAGTCAACTGTGGAATTTTGAGGTTCTTTTCATGGTTTTTAAGGTCTCACATCCTCATATGGTCTTTAATTGTCAAGATTCATGCCATTCATCAAGAATCAAGAGTTTGTGCAAAAGTTACTAAATTTGGAAAATGACCTATAATGAGAACTTTCCATTTTTTGCAGTTTTTTCACCACATTCAACTTGACTTTTCATCATCAAGGAAGCTCCAAATGAATTTTCCTCCAACATGAAAGTTGAATATCTTTCTCTCCCATTTCCAAAAAGTACTAGAACATCTCCATATCATTTGTGGAACTCTAGTTACGTCTAAAACAATGCAAGGTGCATTTTGATGGTTTTCCATATACCACTTTTTCCACCATTTGCATTTTGGCACAAATGGATTTGTAATGACTTCTAATGACCCAAGTCAGGTTATTACACTCAATTACACTTCATTTGGCACAAGTTTGGCTTTTGAATCAAGTTATTTCATGCCATATTTCTCATTATCTTCACAAAGTACAATGATGCAAATTGATTCAAAACTCACAAACCAAGCAAGTGCAAGGCCCAAGTTCAATTCATTTGTGACCAGCAGAAGAAATGTGAGTGGATCTTGCTTATTTTGGGGACTTTTCACATGTGGAGGAGGGTGTATAACTCAAAATGCATTTTGGAAAAACCACTCCAATCTCATTAACCAAAGGTTTAATCACTTGCTAATCACAATCAGTGGACTAATGGAGAGTATATAAGCTAACTCATACCCTCATTGCTAGATCATGCATTCTATTTTGGTCAGAATTCATTTTTTACCTCAAATCTTCTCCTCTTAGATTCTCTCTACTCATAAGAGCTTTTCACAAAATTCTTTCACATTCTGAATCATTGGACTCCATAGAACACAAATCTACCATCATCTGAAGCTCATATCAAGGAATTCAGTGGGTTCAAATTTGGAAACCATTTCTTCAAACTTAAGATCCAGACCATATTCAAGCTCTAATTGCATTTATTTTGCAATTAGAGGTTCCTAAGGCTAGATCTGCAGCTTATCTCTGGTTTTCTAGGAGTATTTTAAGCTCTTCAAGATCTCAGGTTGGTGAACTTTTCATGCTCTTAGAACTTGAATTTTAAGTGTGCATAATGATCTATGAGGTTCACTGAGCATGCTGATGTGTTTTGTTTGAAATTTGGACGTGTATCATGAGAGTATTTGATGATTTAAGTTTTGGATCCAAACTTTCTTTCGTTCGATTTGCTTTATGTGTTGCTTGTTTGTTGAAATGAGTTTGATATTCTTGATCCTCATGAAATTCTGGTTCGAATGGTATACTCATGTGTCATTTCTAGAAAAATTAATGTTGGTGCTCACCGGAGGAGACGACCGGAGCCCTAGCTCCGGCGTCTGGTTCAGTTTCCCGTCCGACAAGGGTTTGGAGGTAGGTGATGAAGTCTTGGCCGTTGATGTGTTTGATCCAATGGTCCTTGTGTTGCCACGTTGTTTTAGTTTCTGATTTATTTTTATTGATTGTGTGTGTTGTGGTCCATGCTTCTTACCATGTGTCTTTGATCTCAACCTTTGATCTCGCATGCTATTTGATTTGTTGACTTAATATGATACGTTTGATGAATCTTGTGGATGAGATGGTGCCAACGAATTAAAAAGGACATGTGCTTGTCACGTGAGATTTTATTGTGTCTAGAATGATTTGGTGTGCGCGTGTATTCATTGGTTATTGTGTGCTTTTAATCATGACCCTAGATCTTGTGTACTGGTTGCTTTTGTTGACCTGATGGTGTGCGTGAGATTGATCTGATGGCTGGTGTGAATCCTGAATGTTGACTGAAATCCATGCTATGTTTGACTGCGCTTTTGGACCCCTTTTGGCTTGGGCTTTGTTATTCCCACCCCCAGTCTGATTTAGCCCATTTATTTCAACGTGTTTGGTTTGCTGAATGCACCCCTGGCTTCATTTTGTTTCTTTTTATTTCATTTAATTGTTTTGTTTTGCATTTTAATTCTTAAAAATAGTTTTGAGCATCAAAAAATTACAAAAAAAAATCATGAAGCATGTTTAGCATTTTATAAAATTTCTCCAGATTTTATTTTTCTTTTTTATTTTATTTTTGGTGTCTAAATTAATTGTTCAATTGATTTCTTTTTTAATTACTTCATATATGCACACCTTAACTTGTAGATTTTATTTCTCATAGAACATAAAACATTTTGAACCCATTCTTTTTGCATTGTTTCATTAACATCTTGAAGTACATAAAAGAATTTTTTTTATTTTTAAAACTCTTTTCATATTGCATTGTAGTCCCTCTCTTTTGCATATTAGTTCATAATTTCTATGAGACTTTGCATGATTGTTTAAGGCCTTATCTTGTGAATTTTTGCATGAGTTTTTGATATGATGTTTGCTTCTGGTTGAGATGTTTTGAGAATTAATTTGGTCATTTCTGAAGTTGATTTGCTAATTGTTTGATTGGTCTTTGTTTGAGGTCTCTTTCATGCACATCTTTGGATCATGTTTGGTTACTTGTTTGAGAAGGCATTTGTGCCATTGTATGGGATTGTTTATTTGACTTCATGAGCCATGTTTTAATCATTATAAGTCATGTGATTATCATTATAGGTCATTGGTATGAGGTTGTTGCATATTTTGTGCACATGTTCAATGTTTGATTTACATGCCTCTTTTTGACTTATTTTCTCACTTCTTCTCATCTATGCCTCTTCTTGGTTTGTGTTTGGTTTGTGTATGCCATGCCATATTACTTCTTTGCATCTCATTTTATGTATGTTTCTGGCCTTGAAGCTTTGTATGCATATCATATGTTATCCATGTTTCATCTTGCATCCTTTAACATGTTTTATTTACATGATTCCTACTCCTTCTTCTAATGGTTCTATATGCTTGGATGCTTGATTGTGTACCTTGTGTGACACTTTTATAACATGTTTAGGCACATGTTTAGGTCATCCACATTCTGACTTGGATTTTATTGGAAGCATTCTTGCATGATCACCTTGCATATCCACTCATTCTTTTTCTATTCCTTCTTTGATGACTTTCTTGGATGTTTTGCCACTTGTTTGCATTCTCTTTGCTTGAGTTTGTTTGGTAAACATTATGGGTCACCCTTAAGGTGTACATTATGACTTGGATGAGTTTCATTTAGTTTGTAACCATTTCTCTTTGGATTGTACCTTGCTTGGGTTTCATTTGTACTATTGCTGCTTATGTTTGTTTTTGCTAACCATGTAGGGGTTAATGGTAAGTGGATGGGATGTGGATGGTTATCCACATTCTAACTTCTCCTTTCTCTTTTAAGCTTTCATACTTGTGTTTGCTTTAGCATTTAAGATGCTCATTTCTTCTCTCACTCTTCCTCATCCCATGAATCTCAAGACTTGATTAAGTCTTGGATTCTTTTCCCCTTAGAGCTACCTAGTCCAACTTAATTTCTGATTAAGCTTGAAGTAGGATTAGCATTAGGTTTTAGGTAGCCTTCCCTCCTAAGCCTCACTAACCATAGGACATCCATGCATGATAACATTAGGACTCTTAGTTTCCCTTTAGAGTTTCCTTTGTGTCGTCTCTCTTCTCATCTCAAAACTTCTTGAAAACACGTAATAAAGGTTAACGTGTATTGCACTTGAGACTTCTATGTGGGAAGTGGGGAATGAGGGGCTTCCTCTCATTCTTCTAGGATACCTAGTGTACGTCCTGTTGGGGACGATGTGCGAAGTATTTGTTCCTGTATTTAAGACTTTGGTTCAATGCAAGTTACAAATAACTGTAAAAAAACACTTCTTGCTTAAAAAACTTCAAACAAACAATAACGTATCTCCTTCGGGATATCTTTTCTCATCTCACTCACTCTCAAAGTACGAATGTGCTCCTACTCGTTCTCTTGCAAAACGGTAACGCACTCGATTCAGCGAGCCTGCAACACCTGAGCTAGAACGTAAGTCGTTCCCTAAAAAACACAATCCACCCCTAGTGAGGGGAACTACGTCGCTCTGATTCTCATGCTCCCGATGAGATACGTAGGCAGTGGGGTAGGGCCCATGCGAGCACTTCTTTTATTTTCCCTATATTTGTTTCTTCGTTTCTTTCCGTTCTCATTCTTTTTTTCCTTTCCAATAGCAGCGGAGTTCCAGACGACGACACCCTTTTGATGCAGACAACAAGCGTGGATCCCATCGAGTACGATGGATGTGTTGGGTGCTAACACCTTCCCTTCGCGTAACCGACTCCCGTACCTATTTCTCTTGGTCGTGAGACCATGTTCTTTCCCTTCTTTCAGGTTTATGCAGTGTTTCCTTTCCCTCTCTTGGGATAAATACACATTGCTGGCGACTCTGTGTTTTTCCGCGCCACTCTCGCGTTTGTACCGTTGGATGCGAATCTTTCGGGAGCGACAACTGGCGACTCTGCTGGGGAATCTGGTTGACCTCTTGTTGGTCCATCCCCGTTAGCGAGTCGATCCTAGCGCTTGTCTGTTTTGTCTCAGTGGGTGTTTTTGTGGTGCTTTACTATGTTGTATATTACTGTATTTGCTATTTTATTTGCTGTATTTACAGCTTTTATCGCATTGCATTTCATTTTATTACTGTCATACTGGATATTATTGTGCTGTGCTGGTTATTTTTCTGTTTGACGGGTTGGGATGTTCTGAGAGATGAGCCTAATACCCAGGCTCGAGCATCCATCTAGGTTTTAGCGTGGGCAGGCATGACGCTCCCGTGGTGTTGGCCACATGTGGGTGATCACGATCCCTATAATCAGACGAGGTTCTATCAGGAGCTTTCCGCTACTGTATGTTGATACTGGCCAGTAGTTATTCTCTTGTGGAATTATCGACTCTGATGACCATTCCCGAGGACTCAGTTACGGCACTCCTCCCGGGATGTGACAGTGGAAGACTATGTTCTGTGGCAAACCCATTGCACATTCTCGATCCGAGGACCCAATGCTGGGAACTTGCCATAGGGTCCTTTTTTTTTTAAGGTGAATCAGCGGACGACCTCTTTGATTGGCGGTAGCATTGTATCCTTCGGGCTGAATGTGTTATTGCTTCTCAAACCTCTGAAGCTGAGGATCTTTCGTTTTTTGTGAATCAGTTGAGGCCTCCTCGATTGGTGATGATGCCAAACCAGAAGTGGTGAACGTATCATCATTTCTCGACCTGAGAGCCCGGGATACTGAGGATCTTAGTACCCACATGTGAGAGGGGCGGGTTGTTTACAGGTTTGCAGGTAACCGTGACCTTCAACCTACCTGGCTTTCTAGTGTTATCACTGTGGTTGTTATTGTTCTGAGTTTTGGTACAGAGCCTTGATTTGTCCAGTCAGCGCAGTGCAGCCAGTTTGTGTGGATACCTTGATCCCGTGTTCCGCATTGCATTCCATCTTTCTGACATTCATGTTTGTGCATTTTCAAGTAGTATCTAGTCTTTGATTCCAATCAGGGGGCGTTCATAGGGATGGACACTAAGAGGGGTAAGAAGAACATCATCGTCTACAAGTTCCCGAAGATCACTCTTGGCCCGTTGAACAGTTTGCAGAGTATAGCTGGTCCAGAAGTTTTAGGAGCCTTTGAAGAGAAGTATGGTTGGATATTATCCCTGGTTCGGAGCCTCAGTGAATATGAATATAATGGGCTACACACCTTGATGCAGTTTTATGACCCTTCCTTGAGGTGCTTCATGATGCCAGATTATGTGTTGGTTCCTACCCTGGAAGAGTACTCCAACATTTTGAGGATTCCTGTCAAAGAAGGTGTTCCTTTCTGTGGTTCCCAAGGAGATTGTGATTTCCAAGCAGTGGCTGAGGCTCTTTATTTGAGCAGATCTACAGTGGAGGCTGACTTTTCTAAGAAGGAAAAATCCCGAGGATATCACTTGGAGTACTTGGTGAAGAGGGCTCGAGAAGAAGCTAAGGAAAAGAGGTGGATGGCTTTCAATGCAATATTGGCTCTGTGTATATATGGCATTCTGTTATTCCCTAATGAGTCTGATTTCGTCGATACGGATGCTATTCAGATATTTACAGCTCAGAATCCGGTACCGACTTTGTTAGGTGATCTCCACTACGCTCTATATAACAGGAATGAGAAAAGACGAGGTGGGGTGGTTTGTTGTTGCGCATCTCTTTTTTACAAGTGGTTTGCCAAACGTTTACCCCAATCTGGTGCTTTTGTGGATTCAAAGACTTCTTTAGAGTGGAGTAAGCGTCTTATGGGCTTAGCTGCTAAAGATATTCTCTGGGTGGATAAGGGATTATTAGGGACTGATATTTTGCATAGCTGTGGCAGGTATCCTAATGTACCCTTGATCGGAAGAAAAGGAGGTATTAACTACAAGCCGTCTTTGACTATCAGGCAGTTTGCATACGCTCTAAAAAATCCTCCAGTTGGAAAAGATTTGGAAGAATCTTTGTATTTTCATATGACTGATGGTGTGGCTATTGCACAAGAAGCTTCTCAAGCCTGGCTCAGCAGACAGAAGATAGGTAAAACTGTTTTGGGGAAACCCAATAATCAAGCTTTCGCTCCGTATGTTGAATGGGTGAAAAAGAGGGTAGAAGAGTTCTATTTGCCTTTTGATCGGGCGCCTCCCTTGTATCCAGAGATTGTGGAAGAAAGGCTCACTGTACCATTCGAAGAATTTGACAAGCAGCGTAAGTTGATATCTGATCTGAGGGTGGAAAACTCTGACATGAGTAGTCAGCTACAGAATGCTCTACATGACAACTTGGGGTTGAAGTGGAAAGTTCAAGACATGACTGCGCATCTAGAGAAAAAAAGAGAAGGATTTTGCCGACAGGGCTCAGCACTTCAAGAAGGTCAATATGGCTGCTGAATCGTCAGGCAAAGCTAAAAGAAAAAACCAGAAGCTTTTGACTAAAGCAGAAGACAAGCTTGCCACGTATCAGGATATATGGAAGGAAACCAAGATTGAGAATGAAGAACTGAAAGAAGAACTTCAGGTAGTGAAAGCAAGGAAAGATCGTTACTTTGCCAAGTGGAAAGAAGCACAGAAATAAATTGAAGAGCTCAAGCTGCAAGCCGAGGTCAAGAAGTCGAAGCGCGAGGACAACAACGCTGAAGAGCAGATTGTTAAGTTGAACCAGGAGATTGCAAAGAGGAACAAGTTGATCAAAGGGCTGATAAAGCAACCTGCACATCCTGACACTGTGGATCTTCTCGAAGAAGTTGAAGCTAGTTTGTTTGGAATTGACTTGTAGTTGATTTTGTTGTTAATCTTTTTAGGATTACCATCAGATTTGTTGATGGAATCATCTTTGATTATGCTTGAATTTGTCTGTAAGAACTACTTTCTTTTCAGTAATGGAATATTTGGTTTAATTATCTGTGCTCTGGCAGTTCGGGTTTTCAGAGAGTATTTGTTCTTGTGGTTTGATCTGGTGGTATTTCTGGGTTCGGATTTATTTTCCGATAGTGTGGCTAATTCCTCGCCCAGTTTCAGGGAATGGAATCAAAGCGGATGTGTCCTGGAAATGTCCAAATATGTTTGTTTTCATTTTTGCATTCACATTTGCATAATCATATTCATCTTTGCATTGCAGGTTATCTTGGTTTCTCTGGTTTTCTTATGCTCTCTCTTTTTCTCAATCAGGATTGATCAACCAACTCATCGGTATTCTACCAGGTTTAATCAAAGCAGAGTGATGGACAAAGTTCAGGCAGACATGGCAGCTATGCAAGCTCGCATCGATTAATTTATGGAGATAATGCAGGGTGTGGTGCAGAGTCAGAATGAATTCAGAACTCTAGTTCAGCCTTTGGTGTCACAGGTTGATGAAAATGGTATCTTACACGGTGGTTTTCTTAATCGTGTTATTCCTCCGGGCAGAGGTGGTGATGGTATCAACATTCCTATCACTGGTGCTAGTGGGCAGGGTGGTATTCCTTCAGTGGTTGGAGAGGGAAGTACTATTCGAGCTATCCATGGCCCTCGTATTGATGATCAACAGGATGATGTTTTTTCATTCAGAAGCTTGGACGCTGGCCTACTTGTGGTCAGTGATGAAAGGATCCGTTTAATTGAGGCGCAATTGAAGGGGGTTGTGAAACAGGATGATTTGGGAATAGATTTGGACGACCTAGGGTTGGTCCCTGATATTGTCATTCCACACAAGATTCAGATTCCTACACTGGAGAAGTATAATGGTTCTACCTGCCCGAGAACTCATATAAAGGCTTATACCAGGAAGATGGCTGCTCACGCCAAAGATGAAAAGTTAATGATGCACTTTTTCCAAGACAGCCTGTCTGGCGCGTCTTTGGAATGGTATATGGCGCTGGAGAGTAGAGATGTTCGTACTTGGAGAGAGCTAGCTGCAGCTTTTATCAAGCATTACCAGTACAACACAGACATGGCTCCTAACAGAACTCAGCTGTTGAGCATGTCCCAGAAAAATGATAAAAGTTTCAAAGAATACGCGCAAAGGTGGCGTGAATTGGCGGCTAGGGTACAACCACTAATGCAGGAAAAAGAGATGTTGGATATGTTCATGGACACGCTGCCTAAGCACTATTATGAGAAGTTGTTGCCTTGTTCTCTAGGCAAGTTTGCAGATGTGATTGCTATCGGACAGAAGGTAGTGGTTGGAATTAAGGCTGGAAAGGTTTCCAGTGGTGACGGATCGTCCTCCGGACATGGAAAGAAGTCGTTTGATGGTTATCAGAAGAAAGGAGAGGCCAACGCTGTATCATCTCACAGGGGAAAAGGGAAACAACGTCAGGGCAATAATCAACAAGTAGCATCGGTAACTATCCCAACAACGTTACCTTCACCACAGCAACAAAACAACAATGCTAATCAATATCAGAACGGACAGCAGGGCCAATATCAGAATAGACAGAGAAGAGTAGATAGACACTTTGATCAGCCACCAATGTCATATGCACAGTTGTTGCAACATTAGCTGCAGTTGCATCTAGTTGAGCTCCGTACCCTGGCTCCACCAAAAGGGAAATTGCCACGAAGTTATGACGCTAACGCACATTGCGACTTTCACTCTGGTGCTCCGGGGCATACTATAGATAAGTGTAAAGCCTTCATGCACAAGGTGCAGGATCTTGTAGACTCCAAGGCTATCAATTTCTCGAATGCTGGGCCCAATGTTATTCAAAACCCTATGCCTGATCACAATGGGCCGAAGGTGAATGCAATAATGGAGGAATGTGAAGCTCTGAATTTGATCATGGATGTTGAGGAGCTGAGGACTCCATTGGCTATGGTTAAAAACAAGTTATTGAAGGGTGGCATTTATCCGGGTTGTGGTGAGAACTGCTCAAATTGTTTGAGAAAGGTTAATGGTTGTGATTCGTTGAAAATGGGTATCTAGAGTATGATTGATGAGGGTTGTTTACAGTTTGATAGAGGTAATCAGCAAGAAAAGGTTGTTAGTGAGAAGGTTGCTACTACCACCATTCCGTTCAAAACAATTACTATTTCTGGTCCGGCAAGGCCACCTCCAGTCATTATCACAAGGGCTGAACCCATTCCGTATGAAAGTTCTAAGGCTATTCCATGGAATTACGGTGCAGAGGTGTTTGTCAATGGACAAAAAAGCAGGAATTAATGAATACTTCACCAGTGAATTCTAGTTCAAAGGTTAAAGTTGAGACTGATGTTATAACCAGAAGTGGCAGAGTGCTTACTCCTGTTAATGATCAACCCAGTACCTCTAGGAAAGATAGGGGAAAACAGGCAATGGGTGGTTCTGTTCAGACTCCAGTGGTTACTGATTCTATAGTAAAACCGGTTGATGACGCTTTTTCCAAAAATGTAGAGGAATTTATGAGACTCATCCGGAGAAGTGATTATAAGATCGTGGACCAGTTACATCAGACCCCGTCCAAGATCTCTATTCTGTCTTTACTATTGTGTTCTGAAGCTCACAGGAATGCTCTTCTGAAAGTCTTAAATGCAGCCTACGTTCCTCAAGAGATATCTGTCAATCAGCTGGAAGGGGTTGTAGCGCATGTGAACGCTGGCAATGGCCTGAGTTTCACAGATCCTGATTTGACTACCGCTGGCAGGAATCATAACAATGCCCTGCATATTTCGATTGAGTGTCGTGGTTCACTAATGTCGCATGTACTGGTTGATACTGGATCATCGTTGAATGTATTGCCCAAAAAAGCATTAATGAAGTTAGATACCCGGGGACTTATTTGTACACCAAGTGACTTGGTAGTGCAAGCTTTTGATGGCTCGAAGAGATCTGTCTTTGGTGAGATTGTGCTTCCGATCAAGGTTGGACCGGAAATCTTTGATGCAACATTTTATATAATGGATATTCAGCCAGCGTACAACTGTTTATTGGGTCATCATTGGATCCATGGTGCAGGCGTTGTAACCTCCACTTTGCATCAAAAACTGAAATACGTGGTTGATGGTCATGTAGTGACAGTGTGTGGAGAAGAAGACATAATGATTAGTCAGCTGTCAACCTTCAAATGCGTGGAAGTGGATGGTGAAATCCATGAGACGCTGCGCCAGGGGTTTGAGAAGGTGAAGGTTTCTGAAGAGGTTGTCCAGTCTGAAGCTATAGAGCAGCCTGCAGGGGCACATCAGCTTGAAGTTTCTATGTCTTCGTTTAAAGACGCCAAAGCTGTGGTTGAAGCTGGTAGCTCACAGAGGTGGGGCCAGGTGGTTGAAGTCCAGGAGAAGAGAGATACTTATGGATTGGGATACAAGCCATCCAGGAGAGATGGAGATCCTCCCAAATTCTATGGCCCAGTCCGCTTCACTAGTGCCGGTGTTTTCTTCGACAGGGTCAATGCCATTGAGGAAGAAGGGGACAATGATTATGACATGGATAGCTGGATCCGCCCTTGCGTCCCAGGAGAAAGTCTGTGCAATTGGTCTTCCGAGAGAGTCATTCAAGTGACTGGCTTCGAGTAATTGCTTTGTTTTCCTATTATGTTAATCCTGCGTTCTGCCCAAGACGTAGTGATTTTATTTGTAGGGCTTTTAACTGTTGCATGTTTTGCTTTATCATCAATAAAGGACTTTTTACCCTCAAATATTTTGATCTCTGTCTTTCTGTTTTTTATTTTTATGCATTAAAAACCCACATCAAATGGCAATGTGTTTCTTTTGTTGCATACATAATAAAACATACCTCATCAATCATGCAGGTCTTTTTGTTCAGATGACACCGATCATGACTCAGCTATAGCTCGGTATGACTTTGACAATCCAATCTATCAGGCTGAAGAAGAGACTGACAAAGATTGTGAACTGCCCGAAGAGTTGGCCAGATTGTTGAAGCAAGAGGAGAGAGTCATCCTACCTCATCAGGAGGAAATTGAGATTGTGAATCTGGGAACCGAGGACGCCAGAAAGGAAGTAAGAGTAGGGGCTACATTGGAAGACAGTGTCAAGGGAAGATTGATTGAAATGCTCCGAGAGTATGTGGACATCTTTGCCTGGTCTTACCAAGACATGCCTGGGCTCGATACTGATATTGTTGTACACCGGCTACCACTTAAAGAAGGTTGTGCTCCGGTCAAGCAGAAGTTGAGAAGAACTAAACCGGAGATGTCTGTCAAAATCAAGGAAGAGGTTCAGAAACAGCTAGATGTCAGTTTTCTTGCCGTGACAAATTATCCTCCATGGGTTGCTAACATCGTGCCTGTACCTAAGAAGGATGGGAAGGTCAGGATGTGTGTTGATTACAGGGATTTGAATAGAGCAAGCCCAAAAGATGATTTCCCGCTCCCTCACATTGACGTGTTAGTTGACAATACTGCTCAGTATTCTGTGTTTTCCTTCATGGATGGCTTCTCTGGGTATAACCAAATCAAGATGGCCCCAGAGGACATGGAGAAGACAACATTCATAACACCGTGGGGAACTTTCTGCTACAAAGTGATGCCCTTTGGATTGAAAAATGCAGGGGCAACCTACCAGCGGGCGATGGTGACTCTCTTTCATGATATGATTCACAAAGAAATTGAAGTCTACGTTGATGACATGATTGCGAAGTCACAGGCGGAAGAAGAACATTTGATAAATCTTCAAAAGTTATTTGAAAGGTTAAGGAAGTTCAGACTGAGGTTGAATCCAAACAAGTGCACCTTCGGGGTGAGATCAGGAAAATTGCTGGGGTTTGTTGTTAGTGAAAAGGGTATTGAGGTTGATCCTGCAAAGGTAAAAGCCATACAAGAAATGCCTGTGCCGAAAACAGAAAAAGAGGTTCGTGGCTTCTTGGGGAGATTAAACTACATTGCTAGGTTTATCTCGCATCTCACAGCCACGTGTGAACCAATCTTCAAGTTGCTAAGGAAAGATCAAGCGGTCAGGTGGAATGAAAATTGTCAAAAGGCATTTGAAAAGATAAAAGAATACTTGTAGGAACCTCCGGTCCTTATGCCACCAGTGCCAGGAAGGCCTTTTTGATTATGTATCTCACGGTTCTTGAGAATTCAATGGGTTGTGTGCTCGGTCAACAGGACGAGTCAGGTAGAAAAGAGCACGCCATCTACTACCTGAGTAAGAAGTTTACTGATTGTGAGTCAAGGTACTCGATGCTGGAGAAAACATGTTGTGCACTCGCTTGGGCCGCCAAGCGTTTGAGGCAGTATATGTTAAACCATACAACCCTTTTGATTTCAAAGATGGATCCGATCTAGTATGTGTTTGAGAAGCAAGCACTTTCTGGTAGAATCACCCGTTGGCAGATGGTTCTGACAGAATACGATATTCAGTATGTTTCCCAAAAGGCCATTAAGGGAAGTGTTTTGTCAGAATATCTTGTTGAACAGCCAATTGAGGAATATCAACCGATGAAGTTTGAATTTCCTGACGAACATATCATGTATCTGAAGATGAAGGATTGTGAAGAACCTTTTCCTGATGAAGGACCTGAGATTGGGTCTCAGTGGAAGATGGTTTTTGATGGAGCTGTTAATTCATATGGTAATAGAATCGGGGTAATCATTATGACTCCACAGGGTTTTCATATACCCTTTACTGCCCGATTAGCGTTCATATGCACCAACAATGAGGCAGAGTATGAAGCATACATCATGGGGTTAGAAGAAGCAATTGATTTTAGAATCAAGAACCTCGATGTTTATGGTGATTCTGCATTAGTGGTTAATCAGATTACAGGTGAATGGGAGACTCGTCAAGCAAATCTTGTTCCATATAACAACTATGCCAGAAGGTTGTTACCTTTCTTTGACAGAGTAGACTTCCATCACATCCCTCGGATAGAGAATCAGATGGCTGATGCGTTGGCAACATTGTCATCAATGTATCGAGTGAATCTTTGGAATGAAGCTTCTTCAATCAGAATCATGCGCTTGGACATGCCTGCTTTCGTATTTGCAGTAGAAGGGGTATCAGACGGCAAGCCTTGGTATCATGACATCAAAGTTTTCTTGAAGAGTCAGGAATACCCAGCTGGGGCATCTTCCAAGGATAAAAAGACATTTAGGAGATTATCAGGAAACTTCCTTTTGAACAAAGACGATGTGTTGTACAAGAGAAACTTTGACATGGTCTTGCTACGTTGTGTTGATGAACACGAGGCAGGCCTGTTAATGGAAGAGGTTCACAAAGGTTCCTTCGGTACTCATGCCAATGGGCATGCTATGGCAAGAAAATTGTTAAGAGCGGGGTATTACTGGATGACTATGGAGTCTGATTATTTTAAATACGCCTGGAAGTGTCATAAATGCCAGATTTATGCTGACAATGTGCACGTACCACCTACTCCTCTGAATGTTTTGTCGTCACCTTGGCCTTTTGCCATGTGGGGCATTGACATGATTGGAAAGATCGAGCCGACTGCTTCGAATGTACATCATTTTATCTTGGTGGCTATTGATTATTTCACGAAGTGGGTAGAAGCAGCATCGTATGCCAAGTCAGCAGACAAGTGGTAGCCCGGTTTATTAAGAAGGACATCATCTGCCGGTATGGAGTCCCGGAGAGAATCATTACTGATAATGGTTCGAATTTGAACAATAAGATGATGAAGGAGCTATGTCAGAGCTTTAAAATCGAACATCACAATTCTTCTCCCTATCGTCCGAAGATGAATGGGGTTGTTGAAACGGCTAATAAGAACATAAAGAAGAATGTGCAGAAGATGGTAGTGACATACAAAGACTGGCATGAGATGTTGCCTTACGCTTTACATGGATATCGTACTTCGGTACGCACATCGACTGGGGCAACTCCTTTCTCACTGGTGTATGGTATGGAAGCAGTCCTGCCATTAGAAGTTGAGATTCCTTCTTTGAGAATTCTGACAGACGTGAAGCTTGATGAAGCTGAGTGGGTACGTTCCCGGCTGAATGAACTGAACCTCATTGAAGAGAAGAGATTGAAAGTCATTGCGCATGGCCGGTTGTATCAGAGCAGGATGAAGAAAGCCTTTGATCAGAAAGTGCATCCTCGGTGTTTTCAAGCTGGTGAATTAGTTCTGAAAAGGATCATTCCTCCTCAAATAGATCACAGGGGTTAGTGGACTCCAAATTACGAAGGCCCGTATGTAGTAAGACAGGTTTTCTCCGGTAGAGCCTTATTACTCTCAACTATTGATGGCGAAGATTTTGCGTCCCCTGTGAACGCGGATGTAATCAAAAAATATTTTGCATAAAAGAGACCCGCTGAACATAAAAAGAAGGTTCAGGCAAAATGGGGCATCCTGGCGAACCATAAAAAGAAAAGGTTCGGGCAAAAATTAGGGATAAAAAGAAAAAAGAATAAACCCGCAAGGTTGAAAATCTGAAAAGGTAACTTTGGCAAAAATGGGTATCCCGGTGGATTGAAAACCCGAAAAGGGCGATCCAGGAAAAAGTTAGGGATTTAAAAGCAAAGACTACGATCCGCGTTCGATCTGTGATCGCTATTCACACTTGGGAAGTTCGGAGGAAAGGAATCAGTCCAGTTAGTTATCTTCAAAGGCCAAAGTATCTGCAGATAAACAAGTCATATGGGTTATAGCTGAGTCGAGTCATGGTGGATGTTTGTTCACCACATTGCTGACATTTGTATTTTCTTTTGCTTTTCGCGCAATTACCTCTTTTCAGGAATTGCTTCGAGATTTAAATACCTATTTACATGCCGATTCATTCAATAAAGTTTTCATTTCAGTCAAAGAGCTTTTGTTTTTTGCTTTACCTGTTTTGTTTGTGAAAATGTCCGATATTTTTGATAAAAACATTACATGCTAAAATTTTGAGATCTGTGAAACAAGTTGGAAAACAGTGGCAATTGCTTAGGCGATAGTCACTATGATGATAATCAAAGTAATCATTTTTGCACATAAACCGTTCTGTTGGTTTTGCAGGATGACAGGCTGCTCTCCCCAGTAGAGTTGCTCTCTCTAACTTTGAAGCCTAGTTTTCCTCAATGGTTTGCTGCTCTCCCCAGTAGATTGGCTCTCTCCCATTTTTGAAGCTTGATCATCCTCAGCAGTTTGCTGCTATCCCTAGTAGAGTGGTTCTCTCCAACTTTGAAGTCTGATCTTCTTCATGCAGTTTATTACTCTTCCCCATCAGAGTATCAAGGATCGTCTTCCTCAACAAGAGTATAAAGGAGTAATTCCCAAGCGGAGTCGTTGAGGATCGTCTCCCTCAGCAGGGTATAAGAGGTTCACTCCATCCAGAGTTGTGATTTGACTCATCTTCCCTCAGCAGGTAGTCAGGAGTGGTTATTGCTGCAAGAGATTGATGAAGCATATTCTTTGATTAAAGATGGTGTTTCCCCACAGGGTATGGGGCATTCATTTTCCCCAGCTAGTCAGGAAACATTGGGCTTATCCCCTAGCAGGATGGATGTTGACAACTCCTTTTCCACCAAGCGAAGTCGTTGAGGATTGTCCCCTCAGCAGAGTACAGAGGATTGTATGCCTAGCAGAAGTTGTGTTTGGATGTTGTTGTATCTCCAGCAGGAAGTTCATGGACAAAGATGTTATTATCCCCACAGAGTCCTGATATCTACTTTCCTCCGTTGGTCAGAAAGTATATTCTCAACGACAACAGCTTGATCTAATCCCCAGCAGGGTGAGGGTAAAGTTATTTCCCTAGTAGCGAATTAAGCTCACCGACATCCCCAAGCAGAGTCTAGTGGTGAGTGGTATCCCCAGCAGGTCTTAAGTCCAATCGTTTTGGCAGAAGCCAAGTTCTGAATTGTTTAGTGATCCCCAGTGGAGAAGTTTCCATCTTCAGTATTCATCTCCCTACCCCAGCTGAATGGGTATCCTCTCGGAGTTTCGTCCACCTCCAGCAAAGTTGTTGATCCAGACATTCCCCAACAGAGTGGGTTTTCTCTTGGAGTTTCGTTCGTCTCCGACATAATTGGTGGTCTTGTTTCTTCCTAGCAGGGTGAAGTATACCTCATCAGGATTTCTTGGTTGAGAATGACATGTCAGTTCACCATACCCAGGAACTGCCTTTGTCCTTAGCGTTTATTTCGCTAGGACGCCCTTTTTGCATTGCATAAGCATCTTTTGCATGGCATCCTCCCAAATGCGTAGCATTCCATTTCGTATGGAGCATTACGGCAAAATTCAAACATATGCATTTGAAGCATAAGCCAGGTTTGGTATTTTGTTACAGGATTTCTTTTGCCAGCAGAAAAGGATACGATTCAGGGGATGTTGTTTAACATCGCAACCGCATCTGAAGATTTCTTATTGCGCTTCCCCCGCAGAGGTTGATGTTCAGGTCTCTCTCATGTGAAGTCACGTCAAAGATTTCTTATTGTACTTCCCCCGCAGAGGTTGACGTTCAGGTCTCTCTCATGTGAAGTCATGTTGAAGATTTCTTGTTGTATTTCCCCCGCAGAGGTTGATGTTCAGGTCTTTCTCATGTGAAGTCACGTCGAAGATTTCTTATTGTACTTCCCCCGCAGAGGTTGACGTTCAGGTCTCTCTCATGTGAAGTCAGGTTGAATATTTCTTATTGTACTTCCCCCGCAGAGGTTGACGTTCAGGTCTCTCTCATGTGAAGTCATGTTGAAGATTTCTTACTGTACTTCCCCCGCAGAGGTTG
Organism: Lathyrus tuberosus; assembly: GCA_022829125.1. Taxonomy (NCBI): domain Eukaryota; kingdom Viridiplantae; phylum Streptophyta; class Magnoliopsida; order Fabales; family Fabaceae; genus Lathyrus; species Lathyrus tuberosus. The sequence goes on from JALAZF010000057.1 coordinate 2,184,652, forward strand.
ACGTTCAGGTCTCTCTCATGTGAAGTCATGTTGAAGATTTCTTATTGTACTTCCCCCGCAGAGGTTGATGTTTAGGTCTCTCTCATGTGAAGTCATGTAGAAGATTTCTTATTGTACTTCCCCCGCAGAGGTTGACGTCCAGGTCTCTCTCATGTGAAGTCATGTTGAAGATTTTCTTCGCCAATTCCCTTTATCAGCAGGGATGGTGTTCTTTATGCAAATTTCAGGTTTCTTTTGGTATTTAATCTCCTTGAATCCTTTGAACGCATGACAGCCGTTGCTATCATACCTTCATGACCAAGTTGATTGAATAGGGGCAGCTGTAACACCCCAAAATTTGCCCTTTTGTTTATATACTAATTGGCTTATGTTTCTTTTCATTTCTTGCATTTGCATTGTGCATAGCATTGGTTCTTAGCATGGGATCAAGGTACCTGGTCCATATTCTCAAGTCTCAAGCTTCAAGGTGGCTCATGGGGTTCATCATATCTTCATAAGGTCAAGCATGGCAAAGGATTTCAATTGGATCTTTCTCTCCTAATCAGATGGTCCAATTAGGGTTTTGACCCAAAGGACTTCTTGAAGGGGCTTTGGGGATTCAAGCATGTTCTTATGGTATTCCATATGCTCACAAGTGTTCATGGAGGGAGACTTGGTTGGTGGTCTATGGTGAAGAATGTTCAGTGGATCAGTTACTTGTGAACCAAGAAAAGTCAACTGTAAAGGAGAAAGTCAACTGTGGAATTTTGAGGTTCTTTTCATGGTTTTCAAGGTCTCACATCCTCATATGGTCTTAAATTGTCAAGATTCATGCCATTCATCAAGAATCAAGAGTTTTTGCAAAAGTTACTAAATTTGGAAAATGACCTATAATGAGAACTTTCCATTTTTGGCAGTTTTTTCACCACATTCAACTTGACTTTTCATCATCAAGGATGCTCCAAATGAATTTTCCTCCAACATGAAAGTTGAATATATTTCTCTCCCATTTCCAAAAAGTACTAGAACTTCTCCATATCATTTGTGGAACTCTAGTTATGGCCAAAACAATGCAAGGTGCATTTTGATGGTTTTCCATATACCACTTTTTCCACCTTTTGCATTTTGGCACAAATGGATTTGTAATGACTTCTAATGACCCAAGTCAGGTTATCACACTTAAGTACACTTCATTTGGCACAAGTTTTGCTTTTGAATCAAGTTATTTCATGCCATATTTCTCATTATCTTCACAAAGTACAATGATGCAAATTGATTCAAAACTCACAAACCAAGCAAGTGCAAGGCCCAAGTTCAATTCATTTGTGATCAGTAGAAGAAATGTGAGTGGATCATGCTTATTTTGGGGACTTTGCTCGTGTGGAGGAGGGTGTATAACTCAAAATGCATTTTGGCAAAACCACTCCAATCTCATTAACCAAAGGTTTAATCACTTGCTAATCACAATCAGTGGACTAATGGAGAGTATATAAGCTAACTCATACCCTCATTGCTAGGTCATGCATTCTATTTTGATCAGAATTCATTTTTCACCTCAAATCTTCTCCTCTTCGATTCTCTCTACTCATAAGAGCTTTTCACAAAATTCTTTCACATTCTGAATCATTGGACTCCATAGAACACAAATCTACCATCATATGAAGCTCATATCAAGGAATTCAGTGGGTTCGAATTTGGAAACCATTTCTTCAAACTCAAGATCCAGACCATATTCAAGCTCTAATTGCATTTATTTTGCAATTAAAGGTTCCTAAGGCTAGATCTGCAGCTTATCTCTGGTTTTCTAGGAGTATTTTAAGCTCTTCAAGATCTCAGGTTGGTGAACTTTTCATGCTCTTAGAACTTGAATTTTAAGAGTGCATAATGATCTATGAGGTTCACTGAGCATGCTGATGTGTTTTGTTTGAAATTTGGACGTGTATCATGAGAGTATTTGATGATTTAAGTTTTGGATCCAAACTTTCTTTCGTTCGATTTGCTTTATGTGTTGCTTGTTTGTTGAAATGAGTTTGATATTCTTGATCCTCATGAAATTCTGGTTCGAATGGTATACTCATGTGTCATTTCTGGAAAAATTAATGTTGGTGCTCACCGGAGGAGACGACCGGAGCCCTAGCTCCGGCGTCTGGTTCAGTTTCCCGTCCGACAAGGGTTTGGAAGTAGGTGATGAAGTCTTGGCCGTTGATGTGTTTGATCCAATGGTCCTTGTGTTGCCACGTTGTTTCAGTTTTTTATTTATTTTTATTGATTGTGTGTGTTGTGGTCCATGCTTCTTACCATGTGTCTTTGATCTCAACCTTTGATCTCGCATGCTATTTGATTTGTTGACTTAATATGATACGTTTGATGAATCTTGTGGATGAGATGGTGCCAACGAATTAAAAATGACATGTGCTTGTCACGTGAGATTTTATTGTGTCCAGAATGATTTGGTGTGCGTGTGTGTTCATTGGTTATTGTGTGCTTTTAATCATGACCCTAGATCTTGTGTACTGGTTACTTTTGTTAACCTGATGGTGTGCGTGAGATTGATCTGATTGCTGGTGTGAATCCTGAATGTTGACTGAAATCCATGCTATGTTTGACTGCTCTTTTGGACCTCTTTTGTCTTGGGCTTTGTTATTCCCACCCCCAGTCTGATTCAGCCCATTTATTTCAACGTGTTGGGTTTGCTGAATGCACCCCTGGCTTCATTTTGATTTCTTTTTATTTCATTTAATTGTTTTGTTTTGCATTTTAATTCTTAAAAATTGTTTTGAGCATCAAAAAATTACAAACAAAATCATGAAGCATGTTTAGTATTTTATAAAATTTTCCAGATTTTATTTTTCTTTTTTATTTTATTTTTGGTGTCTGAATTAATTGTTCAATTGATTTCTTTTTGAATTACTTCATATATGCACACCTTAACTTGTAGATTTTATTTCTCATAGAACATAAAACATTTTGAACCCATTCTTTTTGCATTGTTTCATTAACATCTTGAAGTGCATAAAAACATTTTTGTTTTATTTTTAAAACTCTTTTCATATTGCATTGTAGTCCCTCTCTTTTGCATATTAGTTCATAATTTCTATGTGACTTTGCATGATTGTTTGAGGCCTTATCTTGTTAATTTTTACATGAGTTTTTGATATGATGTTTACTTATGGTTTAGGTGTTTTAAGAATTAATTTTGTAATTTCTGAAGTTGATTTGCTAATTGTTTGATTGGTCTTTGTTTGAGGTCTCTTTCATGCACATCTTTGGATCATGTTTGGTTACTTGTTTGAGAAGGCACTTGTGCCATTGTTTGGGATTATTTCTTTGACTTCATGAGCCATGTTTGAATCATTATAAGTCATGTGATTATCATTATAGGTTATTGGTATGAGGTTGTTGCATATTTTGTGCACATGTTCAATGTTTGATTTACATGCCTCTTTTTTACTTATTTTCTCACTTCTTCTCATCTATGCCTCTTCTTGGTTTGTGTTTGGTTTGTGTATGCCAGGCCATATTACCTCTTTGCATATCATTTGATGTATGTTTCTGGCCTTGAAGCTTTGTATGCATATCATATGTTATCCATGTTTCATCTTGCATCCTTTAACATGTTTCATTTACATGATTCCTTCTCCTTCTTCTAATGGTTCTAAATGCTTGGATGCTTGATTGTGTGCCTTGTGTGACACTTATATAACATGTTTAGGCACATGTTTAGGTCATCCACATTCTGACTTGGATTTTATTGGAAGCATTCTTGCATGATCACCTTGCATATCCACTCATTCTTTTTCTATTCCTTCTTTGATGACTTTCTTGGATGTTTTGCCACTTGTTTGCATTCTCTTTGCTTGAGTTTGTTTGGTAAACATTATGGGTCACCCTTAAGGTGTACATTCTGACTTGGATGAGTTTAATTTGGTTTGTAGCCATTTCTCTTTGGGTTGTACCTTGTTTGGGTTTCATTTGTACTATTGTTGCTTATGTTTGTTTTTGCTAACCATGTAGGGGCTAATGGTAAGTGGATGGGATGTGGATGGTTATCCATATTCTAACTTCTCCTTTCTCTTTTAAGCTTTCATACTTGTGTTTGCTTTAGCATTTAAGATGCTCATTTCTTCTCTCACTCTTCCTCATCCCATGAATCTCAAGACTTGATTAAGTCTTGGATTCTTTTCCCCTTAGAGCTACCTAGTCCAACTTAATTTCTGATTAAGCTTGGAGTAGGATTAGCATTAGGTTTTAGGTAGCCATCCCTCCTAAGCCTCACTAACCATAGGACATCCATGCATGATAACATTAGGACTCTTAGTTTCCCTTTAGAGTTTCCTTTGTGTCGTCTCTCTTCTCATCTCAAAACTTCTTGAAAACACGTAATAAAGGTTAACGTGTATTGCGCTTGAGCCTTCTATATGGGAAGTGGGGAATGAGGGGCTTCCTCTCATTCTTCTAGGATACCTAGTGTACGTCCTGTTGGGGACAATGCACGAAGTATTCGTTCCTGTATTTAAGACTTTGGTTCAATGCAAGTTACAAATAACTGTAAAAAAACACTTCTTGCTTAAAAAACTTCAAAAAAACAATAACGTCTCTCCTTCGGGAATTCTTTTCTCATCTCACTCACTCTCAACGTACGAACGTGCTCCTACTCATTCTCTTGCAAGACGGTAACGCACTCGATTCAGCGAGCCTGCAACACCTGAGCTAGAACGTAAGCTGTTCCCTAAAAAACACAATCCACCCCTAGTGAGGGGAACTATGTCGCTCTGATTCTCATGCTCCCGATGAGATACGTAGGCAGTGGGGTAGGGCCTATGCGAGCACTTCTTTTATTTTCCCTACATTTGTTTCTTCGTTTCTTTCCGTTCTCGTTCTTTTTTTCCTTTCCAGTAACAGCGGAGTTCCAGACGACGACACTCTTTTGATGCAGACAACAAGCGTGGATCCCATCGAGTACGATGGACGTGTTGGGTGCTAACACCTTCCCTTCGTGTAACCGACTCTCGTACCCGTTTCTCTTGGTCGTGAGACCATGTTCTTTCCCTTATTTTAGGTTTATGCAGTGTTTCCTTTCCCTCTCTTGGGATAAATACACATTGATGGCGACTCTGTGTTTTTCCGCGCCACTCCCGCGTTTGTACCGTTGGAAGCGAATCTTTTAGGAGCGACAACGAGGCACAACTTTGATGCTAAAAGGTTGATTGGCTCAACCGGGGTTTCCTTATACAAATCCTAAGAGGAGGCTATTGGCCCAACAAGAGAGTGTTTTTATACTCAACAAGAGAGTGATTTGGTGTCTCGTATGAAGCCCGAGAAAGAGGCTAAAGGTGATCGACCCAACAAGAGAGTCTTTTTGTATCTCGTATAAAGCCTGAGATGGAGGCTAAAAGTTGTTTGACTCACCAAGAGAGTCTTTTGGTATCTCGTATAAAGCCCGAGATGGAGGCTGTTTGACTCAACAAGAGAGTCTTTTGGTGTCTCGTATGAAGCCCGAGACAGAGGCTAAAAGATGTTCGACTCAACAAGAGAGTCTAAAAAGGTTAACTCCGCTTGAGAGAATCATTTGTACAAAGCCCAAGCGGAGGCTATTGTAACTGTTTCAGTTGAGTGACAGGTCCAATATGTTGATTCAAAGAGAAAATCAGTTCTTATATGAGTAATGTTGTACTCAGGGATTTGATTCGAGGATCAGGGTTATTTCCTGTTCTTTAAGAAAATGGGAAATCCAAAGGGTATTGACTGTCCGAGTCTGCGAGTTTTCTCTTTTGTATTATGCTTAAGAAATATTAGTAGCAGGATCTAGACTTTTTGAAAGACTGTTCTATTAAGATGACTAATTTCTGTTCCTATACCTCTAGGAGGTCGTCGGGACAATTTGTACGAAGCCCAAGAGGAGGCTGGAAACTTTTAAGAAGCCGAGGGACAATTTGTACTAAGCCCAAGAGGAGGCTATCATTCCCGGAGGAAGAAATCATTTATACGAAGCCTAAGAGGAGGCTGTGAATACTTCTAAGAAGCCGACGAGTCCTTGTACAATGCCCAAGAGGAGGCGGGGATGCTTTTAAGAAGCCTTTGGGTCCTTGTACTAAGCCCAAGAGGAGGTTGTTGAACAGTTCCAGAAAGGGTTTCACATGGAACAATGGCCTTCTGTATATGAACTGTTCAAGGGGGGAGATTTCTTAGATCTAGTTATCTAACGTTGATGCAAGGTTCTGTCTAGTTCTAGACATATTTTGCCGGGGAAACTCTAAATATCTATACTATTATTACACAGTTGATATGAGTTTATGAAAGAAGATTTACAGCGAAACAGCCCCACAGTACAGTTATATACATATGAAAGCAGTAAATGAAAGCGGGTAAACACTTACTCGGTTGTAGAGCTTCCATGCTGTTTGGTTAGTTGTTCAACAAAGAAAGATTGAAAACAAAAGTATATTCAAAATCAAAGGAGAAAGTGCTTTGAAAATAAATATCGAGGCTTACAGCTCAAGGAGATGCCCAATGTTTTGTCAGTGATCACACTGTTGAATTTATACAGAGGGACTTATACAAATGACTGAGGTCAAAGAAAGGTTTTCTGTACAAAGGGATGGGTGTTACACTCTCTCAAGAGGCCCGAAGAGTTTAAAGAAAAGGAATGGGACTTATAACACGAGGGTAGGCCCAGATGATTTTTTGTTTGAAATGGCGATCGCGCCGAGATTTTGAAAACGAAGTGGGTCTTATACAATGACTGAGGCCCAAAAATGATTTGGTTTTCAAAAGGGGTTAGGTCTTACACTCTAATAGAGGCCCAAAAGTTTTTTGAATGGGTCTTATGGCTCGAGGAGAGGCCCAGTTGGTTTTTGAAACGGGCGATGATCGCGCCGAACTTTTTGAAATACAACGGGACTTATACAATAAGTGAGGCCCAAGATAGGTTTGTATTTACAAAGGATTGGGTCTTACACTCTATTAGAGGTCCATGAGTGTTTGAAAATGATTTGTGAGGGTGAAAATCAAAGAAACCCTAATTTGTTTTCTTTTATAAGTAAATATTAAAAGAAAATCAAATAAAATGATAAAAATACCAAATAAGTTTGAATAAACCACTTGTGATTTTTGTTTAAGGTTTTAAAAATGAGGTTTTAATCACAAGAGAAATTAAAACTCATTTGGTTTTGATTTTTCAAGATGAATGTTCATTTTAAAATGTTTAAAAACAAATAAAAATGAATTTATTCACAAAAATACTAATTATATTAAATAAATAATATAAACTTAATTTATTTGTGGAATAAAATATTTCAACATTTTTGTGATTTTTTGCAAAAAGAATCACTCAAAAATAATTAAAATTGAGTGAGTTATTAATTTTCCAATTAATTAATAAAACATAAAAACATTGGAAAAATAGCAAAATGTGAAAAAACACAAAATGGCATGGGTGGGGTTTGAACCCACGACCTCAAGGTTACAAGGTGCGTGCCTTACCACTGGGGTGGTGATACATCCATTGTTTGAAGTGAAACCACAAATATACAAGTCATGCCTTGGTTTTAGGCCTGGCCCAAGGCAAGGCAAGGCAAGATTTGGCTCAGAAACGTGAAGGTCATAACTTTCTCATTTATCAATGGTTTGAGACAAAATTTATATGCAGCTGGCCTAAAATTTCACAAGGAATCCAATGGTGGTGGTAGTTTTTTCAGATCATGCTCTCTCCTCAAAACCCGATAGTGGTTTTGAAAAAGGCCTATAATTGCATTTTCTATGCTACACTTTGATACAGGCATGAATTACATGAACAATTGGTTCAAACACAACATATATAACATGTATGAGGTGTGCATGATCAGTGGACCTCAAAGCAATGCATATTTTGTAAAGTTCAAGTCATGAGGCTTACCTCTTTTTGAGCTTTTTGGATTCTTTGTGCAATCTGTCAAACCTCTTATTCCAGAAATGATTTGATGATTTGGACACACTCAAATGATCCCTTAGAAGCTTTTAAGATGAGTGGAATCAGCTGGTACCTGCAAAAACACAAACTGGCCCTTTCTTGCAAAAGGGGTTAAAAGTGACCAAAATAGCAACTCTCTCAAATGGTGTTCTAGATGGGGGGAACCATTTGGGACAGTTCAAAGATGATATTTGGAGTGTGTTTAAGGTTTTATCTGGTTTGGAAAGTGACTGAATCAAGACATGGCTTGAAAAATGCACAAAAAGCCTATTTTGAGGTTTTGAGAGGTGACTTTGTGATTTTAGTGTTACAGGTCACTTGTGAGAGTTTGGATCACCTACATATGATGTTTATGAGGTGTGTGTGTGATTGGTTTGATTGGAATTACTCTCAAACTCAAAAACTCAGAGTTACCTTGCTAGAGAAGGTATTTTGGCCTAAAGAGAGGGATTTTGAGGAAAACATCTGTTTGATGACTTTGGTGTACTCAAACTGAGCACAAATGAGCTCTATTTATAGTAGAGCAAGTTTGTTTTGGGATCAATAGCGAATGGCAACTGCAGCAGAGGTTTAGCCAATGTTGAGCAATAGAAATCCAAGTCTCCTCTAGCCTTTGACTAGAGGTTAGAGCACAGAGCTGTGGTTCCCTAGTTGTTGGAGGAATCTTGACTGAATTCAGTTACAAATGTATTAGTCGATGCCACCTCTAAGCATCTATTAAATGCTCCAATCCAAAATTGGAGTCTTGTCCCTATTTTAGGCAATTCTAGGTTTGGCATGCTACTTCTTGTTCCAAAGACTTTGGAGGCTTGGCTCAGTGATTGTCCCCTTTAGATTTGATCCTCAGAGGTGTCCAAAGTGATGACAAGGCCTGGAATGATCTGATTTTGGAAAATCGAGCAAAAATGCAACATTCTGCCTTGCCTTGGCAGTTTTCAGCAAGGCATTTTTCCACTACCATAACTCTTAGCTCAAATTGAATTTGGTGATGTTCTTGGCCATTTTGGAAAGCCATCATATGATACAACAACTATTTGATCATAATTGGTTTTGATACTTTTTGGATCCAAGTGAAAAATGTCCCTACATTTGGAAAAAAGTAAGGCAGATTCTGACTTAGTGAAAATTTCACTAAGTGTTGGAAAAAAGTGACATTTTCACTTTTTGTGATTTTGATCATTCCATAACTCAAAATCCATGAGGAATTTGGAGGGGGTCAGTTTTTAGCTTTTGTAGAGGGCCATGAGATCTACAAATCAAGCTTTGGATGGGGAAAAATGGCTTTGTGGTTTAGGAGTTATAATCCTCCAAAGTTGGTACCCTTGCCACTTTGTTCATAACTTAGAAAATTTTCTAAGTTTTTATGGTTACCCCTTTTACAAGTTATCCCACTTTCTTTGATTTTTCTTGATGAATGATGATTCAAATCATACATTAACATCATTTTAGGGTTAAAAATCCATTTTTGTGAAAAATCTCAAAAAGTCAAAGTTTGACTTTTGTGCATTGTTGACTTTTTAGCAGATGAATTCCAAACTGTGCAATCCTTTATGAAATCAAGTCCTTGACCTAAATCAAACTTGATGGATTAATTTCATAGGTGATATAGGGTGTATTGAATCACTTCCTAGGGTTTGGGAGCATGTCTTGGTCAAAATTCAAAGCTACAGTTGACTTTTCTCGCGAAACCCTAATTGTGGCTCAGATGAAATTGAGACTTGTTGCTCAAGCTTCTTGGATCAATCCATTGTTCCAAATGGATCAATATAGTATATTAGAGACCCTCAAATCCTCTCTTGGGGTCTTGGCTCATGATTTGTCCCAAAAGTCAACTTAGGGGTGAATTAGGTCAAGAAACCCTAGTTCCTGATTTTTGATGAATGCATCCTCTGAGGTCAAATTGACTTGATGATTGGGTCCATGAGGTTCCATGGAGTATCTTAGGTTATGCTTTGAAGCATTGGCTCATGCCCAGAGGAAATTTTCCATCTGGAGGTCCTGGTCGACCAAAACCCTAATTTGGTGACACTGGCGATCTTGAGGCTTGGTCCACCTAGAAGGGAGCAGCCTTGTGCTTAATCCTTGAAGTGGGACCCCTTTTGATCCATTGTGGATGTTTGAGAGGCTAGACAAGTTGAAGATCATGTCATTCCTTGATTGATCCTTTGTCTAAGAGCTCTGAGAGGGCTTGAAACCCTAATTTTAATTGTAGTGGATGCTCACCCATCTTTGGGGAGACTGATGGTTCACCCATATTGTGATGATGATTTGCACAATGATGGGGAATCTTAGTGGTCAAAATTTGAGGTATGACACAATGGCTCTTCGCTTGCTACATGCTTGCCTTTAGCTTTCGCCGAAGCTTCAACATCATCGTTTCGGAGCTGTCATACCCCAAATTTTGACCACTAAGATTTCCCATCATTGTGAAAATCACCATCACAATATGGATGAACCATAATGCCTCATCAAATGCCTCAAGGGTTGTTGATCATTCACTACAATCAAAATTAGGGTTTCAAGCCCTCTCAGAGTTCTTAGACAAAGGATCAATCAAGGAATGACATGATCTTCAACTTGTCTAACCTCTCAAACATCAACAATGGATCAAAAGGACTCCCACTTCAAGGATCAATCACAAGGATGCTCCCTTTTAGGTGGATTAAGTCTCAAGATCGACAATGTCACCAAATTAGGGTTTTGGTCGACCAGGGCCTCCAGATGGAAATTTTTCATCTGGGCACAAGCCAATGATCCAAAACATAACCTAATATACTTCATGGGACCTCATGGGCCCAATCATCAAGTCAATTTTGCCTCAGGGGATGCATTCATAAAAAATCAGGAATTAGGGTTTCTTGACCTAATTCACCCCTAAGTTGACTTTTAGGGAAAATCATGAGCCAAGACCTCAAGAGATGGTTTGAGGGTCTCTAATGAACTATATTGATCCATTTGGAAAATGGATTAATCCAAGAAGCTTGAGCAACAAGTTTCAATTTCATCTGCACCACAATTAGGGTTTCGGGAGGAAAGTCAACTGTAACTTTGACTTTTGACCAGGACATGCTCCCAAGCCCTAAGGCATGATTCAATATACCCTATGACACCCATGGAACATGTCCATCAAGTTTGATTTAGGTCAAGGACATGATTTCATGAAGAATTGCACAGTTTGGAATTCATCTGATAAAAAGTCAACTGTGCACAAAAGTCAACTTTGACTTTTTGAGATTTTTCACCAAAATGGATTTTTAACCCTAAAATGATGTTAATGTATGATTTGAATCATCATTCATCAAGAAAAATCAAAGAAAGTGGGATAACTTGTAAAAGGGGTAACCATAAAAACTTAGAAAAATTTCTAAGTTATGGAAAAAGTGACACTAATGTGCCAACTTTGGAGGACCATAACTCCTAAGCCACAAGGCCATTGTTCCTCATTCAAATTTTGATGCGTAGATCTCATTGCCCTCTACAAAAGCTTCATACTGACCTATGTCCAAATACCTCATGGATTTTGAGTTATGGAGTGATCAAAATCAAGAAAAGTCACTTTGTTCCAACACTTAGTGAAAATTTCACTAAGTCAGATTTTACCTTACTTTTTACCAAATGTAGGGGGATTTTTCACTTGGATTCAAAAGAGATCAAAACCAAACATGTTCAAACAGTTGTTGTATCATGTAAGGGCTTTCCAAAATGGCCAAGAACATTACCAAATTCAATTTGAGTCATGAGATATAACATTGGCAAGTTGCCTTGTTGAAATCTGTCAAGGCAAGGCAGATTTTGCATTTTTGCTCGATTTACCAAAATCAGCCAAATCCAAATGCTCTTATCCACTTGGACACCTCTGAGGATTGAATCTAAAGGGGACAATCACTGAGCCAAGCCTCCAAAGTCTTTGGAACAAGAAATAGCATGTTGAACCTAGAATTGCCAAATTAGGGACAAGACTCCAATTTTGGATTGGAGCATTCAATGGAAGCATCAAGGTGGCATGGACTGAGCCATTCTCAACTGAATTCAGTCAAGACTTATCCAAGACCAAGGGAACTAGCAGCCTGTGCCCTAAACTCTAGTCAATGGCTAGAGGAGACTTGGATTTTCATTTGCCAACATTGGCCAAACCTACTCAGCAGTTGCCATTCACTATTCCTTGCAAAACAAACTTGCTCTACTATAAATAGAACTCAATTGTGATCAGTTTGAGTACACCAAAGCCATCAAACAGATGCTTTCCTCAAAATCTCCTCTTTCACTCCAATTTTGCCTTCCAAGGCAAGTCACTATCGGGTTTTGAGTTTGAGAGCTTTTCCAACCAAACCAATCACACACACACACACACACACACACACACACCTCACATACATCATATAGAAGTGATCCAAACACTCACATAACATCTGGAACACAGATTTCACAAAATCACCAGCCAATTGCTCATGTTCTTGACAGATTTGCAGTTGGGGTACCATCTCAAGTTCTAGATCATTTCAATCAAGTCCAAGCATTCATACACACTTCATGGCACCTAGGGAAGCTATCCAGATCATTGGAACCTAGCTGTAACACCTCCAACACAAATCACGATCACCAGCTGCAAGTGGTAAGCATGAGCTCTTCTAACTCTATGATCCATGCAATTTTTGCTGCACAATAATTTGGCCATATGTTCATAATCATGCATGGAATGTTTCCCCTCAATTAATTGCATTGTTTGAATCGTGTATTCGTAGAAATAGACAACTAGATCCCCAATAAGATCACCAGATACAGTCTTCTCTTTGACTGTCCTCATTAGTAATTGTCAAGAAACTCTACTCCCAGAGATGAATGCATTCTCCGTGAATGGCATCTTTGAGTTTCTTCCAAATTCTCGAACTTTTCTGGCTTGATCTATTCCTTGTGAATAGCCTGTCTTGAATTTCTCGGGGTTTGGGGACCCACGGGCTTCTTAAAAGCATCGGCCTCCTCTTGGGCATCATACAAGGACCCACAGGCTTCCTAAAAGCAACCCCGCCTCCTCTTGGGCTTAGTACAAGGACTTCTCGGCTTCTTAGAAGTATTCACAGCCTCCTCTTAGGCTTCGTATAATGATCTCTTCCTCCGGGAATGATAGCCTCCTCTTGGGCTTAGTACAAGGACCCGTCGGCTTCTTAAAAGTTTCCAGCCTCCTCTTGGGCTTCGTACAAATTGTCCCGACGACCTCCAAGAGGTATAGGAACAGAACTTAGTCATCTGCATAGAACAGTCCTTTCAAAGAGTCTACTACTATTTCTCAAAGCATAGTACAAAAGATGAAACTCTAGACTTGGACAGTCTAATCTCCTTGAGTCTCAAAGACATTCTCAAGTGACCCCTTCGTTAAATAGGAGGAAAACCCGTAGACTCGAACAGTCTTAATACCCTTCAGATTTCCCACTTCCTTAAAGAACAGGAATAACCCGGATCCTCGAATCAAATCCTTGAGTACAGTGTTGCTCATATAAGAACTGATTTTCTCTTTTAAAATCAGTATACTGGACCTGTCACTCAACTGAAACAGTAACCATAGCCTCCTCTTAGGCTTTGTATAAAGATCCTTCTCCAGTGAAGTTAGCCTCCTCTTGGGCTTTGTACAATGATCCTCCCCAGCCGAGTCAAACAACGTTCAGCCTCTCTCTCGGGCTTTGTACGAGACACATAAGAGACTCCCTCGTCGAGTCAATCACCCTTTCGCCTCCATCTCGGGCTTTATACGAGATACAAAAAGGTTCTTATTGGGACAAACAAACAACAGCCTCCATCTCAGGCTTCGTACGAGATACAAAAAAACTCTCTTGTTTAGTCAAATAGCCTCCATCTCGGGCTTTATACGAGATACCAAAAGACTATATCGTCGAGTCAAAAACCTTTTAGCCTCTCTCTCGGGCTTTATACGAGACACATATTAGCCTCCTCTTAGGCTTTGTATAAGAAAACCACTGGTTGATCCAATCAACCTTTTAGCATCAAAGTTGTGCCTCGTTCACAGTACACAAACATCAACAACTCCTTCCCCTTCATCTAATCGCTGTAAGCGGCAAGCCTCTGGATCATCTACATCCATGCCACTGTCCCTCTTTTAGTATGAGAAATTCCTAAGGAAAGATGGCATTGCTCTAAACTGAGTTAAAGTTTTCTCCTTCAGGTTAAAATCCCCTATAAAGGAAATTATGGCATTGTCGGATTCATAAATCGCGGTTAAAGTAATCCTCCTTTACAGTCAGTCACCCAACAGTTGTGACAAACAGACCCCTTTAGAGATGACAAATTCTCTCTAAGGTCAACACCTTTAGCTTCACATCTTGGGCTTTGAACAAGATACAAACTACCTTCTGCTTCACATCTTGGGCTTTGAACAAGATACAAATAGAATCTCTAGCTTTACGTCTTAGGCTTTGAACAAGACACCAAAACAACCATTTCCTCCCATAGAATAGGAGGAACTATGATCGCTCGTATTTCCCTGTTTCGGTAAACGGGAATACGTAGGCATAAGATTGAAAGAAAAATCTTAGCGAGCACACTAAACAAAAACCCAAAATCCCATACTCTCACATATCTATCAAGAAGCATTCGTCCTAACATCCTAACCGATATCCTAAAGCATCCCTTTTCAACAAAATAACCTAGGAGAGACCCCGAATCTTTGTAGCATCTGTAAACCAATATTTTTGACTGTTTAACCTCAGTATGCAAGCAGGGTTAGTTGGAGACATCTATTTCCCTTCCTTCATCAGCTTTAATAGGATAAAAAATGAATCGAGTTGTAGTACCAGAGCAATCGCGCTTCGCAACCACATCCAAAAATCACTCGCTACAGGAGCGTCTGTGGAGCAAAGAGCCTTCCACTACGGGTAAAACCACCCATTCCTCCTACATTCCCCACACTTGAACCGGTTTCCTTGGGAACCTCCACTTCCTGTTTCTGCCCTTGATAATAAACATCAGCTCCATAATTCCATGGGATTGCCTTTGTACTTTCATATGGCATAGGACCCAGAACAGTTATAGTCACATGGGCTAACTGCTCAGACACAGGGACCTGTACTAGCGTATGCACGAGAATCTCTGCCGGAGTAAAGTAAATGGTAATTGTTGAGACTGTATCATCCTTCTTTCTCATTTGATCAAACTGTAAACAACCATCGTCTATCAACTTCTGAAGGCCCTTCCTCAATTCATCATAACCATTCGTCGCAGTCAAACATTCTGAGCAATTTTCCAGACAACTGGGGAACACGCCCCCTTTCAAAAACGCTTTTTCACGATCTCCAAAGATGTTCTGACTTTGTTGATATCTGACACCAGATTCAAGCCTCTGTCCTCTTCTATTGCATTGACCTTTGGTCCGCCATGCGGGGGCATGGGGTATTGAATCACATTGGGATTAGTAGCGAAGTTGATAGCTTTCGAATCAACCAGGTCCTGAACTACGTGCTTAAAAGCTTTGCAGTTCTCTATATGGTGGCCGGGCGCACCCGAATAGAATTCACACTTCGCATTTACATCATAACTAATAGGTAGCCTGCCTGTTGGTGGTGTCAGTGTTCTTAACTGTACCAACTTTAAGCGGAGCAAATTCTGCAACATCTGGGCATATGTTATAGGTAAAGTGTCAAAGTGGCGATCACTTAATCTCTGCCTCAGTTGGTATTGTCTTTGAGATTGTGACTGAGATTCAGCAGCCAGAACCGGAATAGTTACAACTACTGCTTGATGGTATAATCCCTGACGTCCTTTACATTCTCCCCCATGTCCATAGGCAGTACTAGTTTCACCTTCACGTTTCTTCGAGCCATTCCCGAAAAGCCTTTTTGTATTGGAAGAGCTTGCCCCGCTTCCATCTTGAATTTTCCCCAATTTCAACAGATTTTCAATTCTCTCCCCTGCTATCACAATGTCAGAGAACCCAGTGGTTGGACATCCAGCCAAGCGATCTAGATATTGGCCCCGTAAAGTATTCATGAACATATAAGCCATTTCCCTTTCCATCATCGGGGGTTGTACTCGAGCTGCTAGCTCACGCCACCTTTGGGCGTATTGTTTGAAACCTTCCTTCGGATCCTGTGTCATATTCTGCAATTGGGTATGATTATGGGCCATGTCAATATTATACTGATACTGTTTCAAGAAAGCATCGCCCAAGTCCCTCCAATTCCTGATATAAGCTCTTTCTAGTTTCATGTACCACTCCAACGAAGCGCCTGACAGGCTATCCTGAAAGAAGTACATCCACAGCTTTTCATCGTCAGAATAAGCAAAAATCTTCCTAAAATACGCCTGAATATGAGTCTTGGGACAGGTACTGCCGTTATACTTGTCGAAGGTTGGGGGCCTAAACTTTGGAAGGATCCTCACCCCTTGCACCAGCCCCATGTCAGTAACATTAATTCCCATGGAGTTTTGACATTCTATAGCTCTTACCTTCTCAGCGAACTCTTCATACCTTCTGCCATTACCATCATCATGAACACCCAGGTCAGCATTCAACACAGAGAACTGATCATCTTGATGGTCCTCCACATGTTGATGATTAATATGGCCAACGCCACCAGGAGCTCCGCCAGGAGGATCAACTGCCGCTCCGACAGGAGGATTAACTGCCGCTCCGACAGGAGGATTAACTTCCACCTTGCCAGGAGGATTACCTGCCACTCCACCAGGAGGATTAGTATTGGGGATTCCCACTTCCAGCCTTTAAACTATAGTTCTCAAATCTTGCTGCCCCTGGGCTATACCTTGCATGAGGTTCATGAACTGCTCCATACGGGTCCTCATTTCAGTGAGTTCTGCCTGCACTTGTTCCATGATTCTGGCTTGATTTTGTCAAATCGCGTAGCGATGAATGTGGAGATCAGCTATTCTACCTACAACCAAATAAAGGTTAGAAACTCCCTAGGACGAGTACCTGTTATGCAAAATGATATGTAATGGAATGCATGCAAATGACATGTTTTTCACTTCCAAGGGTTTTTTTACACCCCGATTCCTGTCTTAATATACATATTGTTGAGAAAAATTTGACGAGAAGACCCGTGCTGTGATAAAGTGTTATGATAATGTGCTTGTGAACAAAACACTGCTAAGGAACCATTTCTGAGTAAACCAATCATTCGAATTAACAGAAAGCCGAAAAGTGCTGAAGCATTCTACAACGAGTTTGCAAACTGGAAATACATCAAGAAAGTGGATCCATCAACAAGCCTGATGGTAACCACAATACATCAACAAAACTGCACTAGGAAAATAAAGATGAAACTAACAATCATTCAGCTCTAAATCTTTCAGCTTCTGGCTAGACTACTTGATTTCTTCAAAGAGTATTCTGGTGCGCTGATGATTTGGCCTTTCAATCATTTCTTTAATCAAAATATCCCTCTTCTTCAGAGCTTCGGCTAATGAATCCATGTGCATCAAAAGAGCTTCGTCATCACTCATCTGCTTAGGCCTCTTCACGCCAGCTTGTATCTTGAGTCTTCCCATCTCCATCATGGCATCTTCAAGCTTTTTCTTGGAAACTTTCAGCTCATCCTGGCTTTTTCCAAAGTCTTCCCGATGTTTTCTCCATTGTTCATGTGCTCTCTGGAGTTCATCGTCTCTGGTTTTTAGTTACTCTCGCAGCTCTGCATTCTCGATTCTGACTTCGTCCCATGCTTGCTGAAGTTTGGTGAGCTTGGCTTTTGTTTTGACTAACGATTGCTTAGTCTGCTTGTAAGTTTGAGCAGAAGTTTCAACAGCCATATTAACCTTTTGGTAGTGTCGGGCCCTGTCGGTAAAATCTTTTTCTCTTGCTGTTAAGATCTTTTCTGCATCTTGGGCTTTGTGTTCCAATTCCTTGTTGGTATGTAATGTGTCTTGAAGCCTGCTGCTCATATCAGAATTCTCCTTTCTAAGCTCTTTCACCAAATTCTGCAATTTGTTGAATTCCTCAATGGCCACTGTCTCCTTCTTTTTTACAACGTCAGGGTATAAAGGAGGTACGGGATCAAAAGGCAGATAGAAATCTTCCACCCTTTTCCTGATCCAGTTTTCATAAGGAGGATAAGTTCGGTTATTGGGTTTTCCAATAACTCCTTTGCCTTTTCTTTGGATGCTATTCCATGCTTCCGAAGCTTTTCGGACTACTGCTTGATCGTCACCTACTTGAAAGTACAAGGACTCTTCTACACTTTTCTCGGTAGGGGAATTTTCCAGAGCATAACCGAATTGTCTAATGGCCAGAGAGGGATTATAGTTAATACCTTCCTTCCTCCCTATCAATGGAACATTAGGGAATCCACCACAACAATGAATAATATCCCCACCAAGTATCCCCCGATCTATCCAGATGATGTCTTTAGCAGACAAACCCATCAGTCTATGACGCCATTCCAATGAACCCTTGGTATCCACAAATGCACCTTTGCATGGTAACCGATGTGAAAACCATTTGTAGAATAAAGGCGCACAACAATTGACATATCCCCCTCTTTTCTTTTCGTTCCTGTTATGGGCTGAATGATAAAGGTCACCCAATAAAGTGGGGACTGGATTTTGAGTAGTGAATGTTTTGATGGCGTCCATATCAACAAATTCGGGCACATTTGGGAATAGAATAATTTCATATACACAAAGAGCTAAAACAACACAGAAAACATTCCACTCTTTTTCTTCAGCAGCTTTCTGAGCAATCTTGGTCAAGTACGTCAGAGGGTATCCTCAAAATTCTCCTTTTTTGGTGATATTGGCCTCCACCATTGATTTGCTCAAATAAAGAGCAGCAGCCACGGCCTCAAAATTTGGATTTGTCTTTGAACTGAAAAAAGTCATTTCTTCCTTAATGGAAATCCCTAAGATATTTGAATACTCTTCCAAAGTAGGGACCAAGACATAATCCTGAAACACAAAGCACCGTAGAAAAGGATCATAGAATTGCATTAATGTGTGAAGACCCACCCACTCATACTCACTGAGGTTGCAAACAAATGACAAAATCCGCCCGTACTTTCCTCTGAAGGCTTCCAACACCTCTGAGCTAGCCATAGACTTCAAACTGCTGATAGGACCCAAACCTTGCTTCAAAAAATTGTAGGTGATGATATTCTTTTTCTTTCTCTCAACATCCATCGGAAAAGAAGGCCTTGACTGGAATCGAAGGTATAATATTGCCCTGGAAATGGAAAAACATGTATGTTAGGATATGAAAATGCAATGCAAAGGCATGTGATCAGAGTGTCTGGTGTCTGTGCTGGACTGTGCAGATAGTGACATCAGTATATTTGTGGATAGTGTTGAACTATGAATAATAACCCTCTGAACATAATAATATGAACCAGAAGAACCCGGATATCAGGTTTGTGGGAGGTCTAAGTCACCTGCAAACCTGTAAACACCCGCCCATTCTCACATGTGGGTACTAGAAAACCGAGGATCCTATATATCACGGGCTCTCAGGTCGAGAAATTATGATACGTTCACCACTTCTGGTTTGGCATCATCATCAATCGAGGAGGCCTTAACTGATTCCCCTAAAAAAGGATATCCTATAGCAAGTTCCCAACATTGGGTGCTCAGATCAAGAAAGCATAATGGGTTTGCCATTTCTGGTCTGCCATTATCACATCTCGGGAGGAGTGCCGTTACTGAGTCCTCGGGGATGGTCACCAGAGTCGACAGCTCATACAGGGATATCTAATGGCCCGCATAACATGCAGTATCAGATACCACCTATATGGGCCTCGTCTGGCTGTGGATCTCGCGAAGACTTAACGTGATAACACCTCACAAGCGATCGACTATCCACTCTAAATCCTATGTGTATGCTTAAGCCTGTGAAGTGGGCTTATCTCTCAGAACACCCTGCCCACCAAACAGAAAAATCCAACACAGTCCAGCAAAGTATAATATATGACAACAGTAAATGAAAAGCATGTAAATGCAATAAAACAGTAAACATGCAACAATGCCATAAATAAAGCGAGTAAAGTAAACAGATAAAACACCCTATAATCGACAACAAATAAGCGCTAGGATTGACTCGCTTTGGGAACCAGGATCCCCAGCAGAGTTGCCAGATGTCGCTCCCGGGATTTTCATCCAAGTACAAACGCAAAAGTGGCGCGGAAACAGAGTCGCCAGCAATGTGTATTTATCCCCAGAGAGGAAAAGGAAACACTGCGTAAACCTGAGGGAAGGAAAAGAACATGGTCTCGCAACCAAGAGAAACGGGTAAGGGGGTCGGTTACGCGAGGGGAAGGTATTAGCACCCCCACGCGTCCATCATACTCGATGGGATCCACGCTTGTTGTCTCGATCAAAGGGTGTCGTCATCTGGAACTCCACTGCTACTGGAAAGGCGAAAGAACAGGGACGAAAAAGAACGAAGAAACGACGAAGAAGAGAAAAAGAAGTGACTCGATAGGACATTGCGTCCTAGGCCTACATATTCCCTCGTGCAATGGGAAAGTCATAGTTAACGTAGTTCGGACTACGGTTTAGGGGAAAAGAGAAGGATGGTGCTCGGAGAGATCTCACACGATCTCCTGCCTACGTATCTCGCTCGCACGTGAGAATCATAGCGACGTAGTTCCCCTCACTAGGGATGTATTTGCTTTGTTTATGTTTTTTCAGTGGAGTACGCCAAGGTTCACGTTCTAGCAGTTAGGTGTCACAGCTCGTTGTACGGAGTCTTAGGCATTTACCTGTTTGCGGTAGAACGGAAGTGACGCATCCTTCACGAATGGAGTAAGGAAGATGAGAAGAGAATTGTTATTTGTTTATTGTCTTTTAAGAAGAAGTGTTTTGATTATTTTGTGTTTATAGCAAGTATTGCACTAAAGTCTATGACATAGGAACGAACGCCTCGCATGGTCGTCCTAACAGGACGTATGCTAAACACTCTAGAAAGGCGAAGGGAAACCCTTCTTCTTCCATTTCCCATGTACTTAAGGCTCATGGCGTACAATACTTGTTGCCTTTATTACATATTTTGATATTCTTTTTGAGATGAGAAAGAGACTCAAGGGGTTTAAGAAAGGCAAAAGTCTAAGTGGGGGACTAGTCATCCTAAAGTTATCATGCATGGAGAACCTATGGTTATGTGAGGTAATAGGAACCACCTAAGTCTAAAAGAAGAGAGGGATAGCACTATCTAATGCTTATCCTAACTCACCTTAATCAAAAATTAAGGATGAGCTAGGATCCCTAAGGGATGTGAGAAAGTTCTACACCATCAAGCATTATATCATGTAATCCATATAAGCAATGAGAGGCGAATAAACAAGAAAAACAGTGGCTATTACAGTGCATCTGCAACAATACAGCAGTAAATCCAACACCATATACCAAACAGCATTCAACAGCTCATGTTTAGCACAAAAATTGGGTGTAAAAAATAGTAGGCAGCACATATAACAACACATGTGTATCTAAACAGCAGTGGTACATCAAGGTAACATGCATTCACAAATGATTCATTCATAGAAATAACAATCATGCACCAAGCCTTACACATTCTTCAATCAAACATGATCACAATCACACCATAAATCATGGTATACCATTCTTGAAATCATCATAGAATAATGCACATTATAAGAAAATACACATTATTAAGCATGTGAACAAGTTAAAACAAGTGTGCACCTCTTGAAATAAAAAGCACATGAACATGCACATAACAATTCCAGCAACACAAGCATCAATTAACAATTAACGAGCTCAATGTGTGTGCATTATGTGATCATTACATCAATTAATCAACAACGCAAACATAAACATTCATCGATTAAAAATCAAGAATCGCATGTCTTAAAATCATGTTCATGCCATGGTATGAAGTAAAATAACTCAAGAATAATCCACCAATCATCAACATATTAATCCATGAAGTTTAGGCATGCAAAGGACCTCAAACACGCAAGAAAATGCAAGAAAATATCATTCTGCAACAGTGGTAACCGGTTAGCAGTTATGCTGTAATCGGTTACACAGTTCAAAACAGCCAGAAATTACGCAAAAACAACATGTTAACTGGTTACAGCATAACTGCTAACCGGTTACACAGCAACAGACTTAAAAAAAACAGCTCCAAAAGCACTTTTCTGCAGCAAATGACTTATTCAAACAACTCCAATGATCATGTAATCACTTATGCACGAAAATTACATTCAAACACAGTATTCAAACATCAATTGGATCCAACAAACAACAACATCAAGAATCAATTTCAAGCAAATGGATCCAAATCAAAAATCACCAAAGATCTACATCGAATAAGTTGTAAATAAGCTAAACAAGCATAGATCTAAGGAAAACCAACCTACAAAGCTGAGATTTGCTTTGGTGATTGTTGCAAAGTGATCTTAGTGCAGAAAATTAAAGAAAGCCAGAGATTCCTCGATTAGTAGCCGAAACGCGTCGAAACCTAGCAAAATAGCGAAAAATCACCGAGATCGAACTTGCACCAAAATAAATGGTGTGAAACCCTTGGATTGAAGTAGAATAAGCTGAAATTCCAGAAATCCAACCAAAGAAAGCCAAATGATGGAGTTTGAGCTCAAGAATTAATCACTTTTCAATGTGAAAAGTGATTATCCTTCAAGAAATAAGGGCTTTTTGTGAGGGTTTGGAAGAGAGAATTGGGATGAAGATATAGAAGTAGCAGAAAGTTTAGAGAGAAAATGAGAGAATTGAGAGTGAAAAGTGTGAGAAATTTTGTAGAATGGTTCCCCCTTTGAAAAATGAGTGAAGGGTTTCTTATATAGATTTTTGGTTTGGAGTGTGAGAGGTTCGGGATTAGCTTTGGACTTAGCTTTGGGTTTGGAGCTAGGGTCGGAGTTAGTTGGACTTGACTCGCCGAGTCAAGGTGGTTAACTCGGTTAGTTAGAACCAACTCGGTAACAATCCCAAGGAGAACTTCAACATCCAAAGGTGGAGATGCTTGGAAAACAAGGAATATGGTGCACTTAATTTGAAATGAAACATTAGAATAAATGCCCTTGGAATTAATTTAATAGCCTTGCAATATCTAGAGATGTCTAGAATATTCCACTTGCTGCTATAAGACTATAGAATCAAAGACCCAAGTGTGTGCAATGGAGCTGTCATGAAAAAGCAGCAAAATATGCAAAATCTGCATGTGTTAACCGGTTACAGCATATCTGCTAACCGGTTACACAGTTCAAAAATCTGGAGAAAATGCTGAAAATGAAGGAGTAACCGGTTAGCACATATGCTGTAACCGGTTACACAGTTCAAATTTTGAATTTTGGCGCCTTTTGGAGGGAAACTTGGAAAAGTGACTTCTGACAGTTGTTTTGAACCTGTTAAGCCTCTGAAACTCAAAACTTGATATTGCTGCTGAGTAATACCTGATAAGAACACAAATTCTTGCTGACACCTCAGAATATCCTGCTGAAATAATAATGCCTAATACTGGATCGCTTGATCAGAAAATGGCTGTTGAAGCTTCTAATCATCAGAACGTCTAATGGGCAAAATAAAAGCTCCAAAAGACCTTGAAAATTATCTGCTTGGCTCTGAACACTGTTGAGCATAGAACTGATGATGCCATGAGCTGCTGGAAAACCCTGATCCCATGCTAAGAACCCATGATATGCCAAGATGATGATGCCAGAATGAAACGAAAGCATAAGCCAGTTAGCGCTAAAAGACAGAGGGCAAATTTTGAGGTATTACAGGTACCCTAGCCACATTATTCCATAACTTAGAAAAATTCTAAGTTTTTATGGTTACCCCTTTTACAAGTTATCTCACTTTCTTTGATTTTTCTTGATGGATGATGATTCAAATCACTTATTATCATTGTTTTATGGTCAAGGAACCATAATTGTGAAAATTTCCAAAAAGTCAAACTTGACTTTTGTGTACAGTTGACTTTTTATCAAACAACTTCCAAACTGTGCGATCCTTGGTGAAATCAAGTCCTTGACCTAAATAAAACTTTATGGATATCTTCCATAGGTGTTATAGGGTGTATTGAATCATGTCCCAAGGTTTGGGAGCATGTCTGGGTCAAAAGTCAAAGGTATAGTTGACTTTTCCCTCGAAACCCTAATTGTGGTCCTGATGAAAATGAAACTTGTGGGTCAAGCTTCTTGGATCAATCCATTGTTTCAAATGGATCAATATAGTGTATTGGGGACCCTAAAATCATTTCTTGAGGTTTTAGCTCATGTTTGGTCCCAAAAGTCAACTTAGGGGTGAATTAGGTTAAGAAACCCTAATTTCTGATTTTTTGTGAATGCATCCCCTGAGGCTAAATTGACTTGATGATTGGGTCCATGAGGTCCCTTCGAGTATCTTGGGTTGTGATTTGAAGCATTGGCTCATGCCCAGATGAAAATTTCCATCTGGAGGCCCTGGTCGACCAAAACCCTAATTTGGTGACATTGGCGATCTGGAGGCTTAATCCACTTGGAATGCTGCAACCTTGTGCTTGATTCTTGATGTGGGAGTCCTCCTGATCCTTTATAGGTGTTTAAGAGGTTAGAGAAATTGAAGATCATGTCAATCCTTGATTGATCCTTTGTCTAAGTGCCCTGAAAGGGCCTGAAACCCTAATTCTGATTGTAGTGAATGCTCAACAATCCTTGAGGAGACTGATGTGGCATATAGATACATTCATATTGTGATGATGATTTTCACAATGATGGGAAATATTAGTGGTCAAAATTTGGGGTATGAAAGATTCCCCTATTTAATCTTCTTAGACCCGAAGGTGTGAATCGCAAAGGTATTCGGGCATTCGGGGTGCTAGAGGATTAAATATCGGAATACCCAAAATTTTGATGGTGGTTATGAATGGTATTTTACACATTCATCTTCTCTTGCTAAGCGTTGATACTTAGAAAAGGTAAAACTTCCCCTCGATCATGGTTTCCTACCAAGGAACTGGTCTCAATTTTTGAAATAAACTTCCCCTCAATCCTGGTTTCCTACCAAGGAACTGGTCTTAGTTTCTGATATAAACTTCCCCTCGCTCCTGGTTTCCTACCAAGGAACTGGTCTTAGTTTCTGATATAAACTTCCCCTCGCTCCTGGTTTCCTACCAAGGAATTGGTCTTAGTTTCTGATATAAACTTCCCCTCGCTCCTAGTTTCCTACCAAGGAACTGGTCTAAGTTTTCTTTTGGAATAAACCTCCCCTCGATCCTGGCCTTCAACCATGGAACTGGTCTCAGTTTCTAATATAAACTTCCCCTCGATCTTGGCTTCCTACCAAGGATCTGGTCTCAGTTTCTTTTGTCAATAAACTTTCTTGACAAGGGATGATATTCATAACGGTTTTCCACAAACTTCCCGCCGAATTTTCCTGGGGAGATGCCATTTGATGGGAAAAAGTTTTGATGTTAGACTTGCTGGGGAACCCATTCGTCTGAGTTGTAGAGGTATTCAAACTTCTTTATTGGAGCCGCCATTTGTTGACTCTACAGGGGAAAACGAGTCTCTTGAGAGACTATTTTTTGCTTGGGGATATTACATCACACTTTTCCTTAAGATCTTCTCAGAGAAATTCCATGTGATGTGATCCAATGTGGAGGGGCTTTCTCTGGGGATTTTCCTTAATTCGGGAAAGCAGAGATATCATCTTCAATGGCGAAGAGTGACATTTGTCGACGGTCTTCTTGTCTTTTAGAGGTTCAAGTTGTCAAAGTGGCCAAGGATCGTCCCCATTCCAGAAATAAACTGGAGGAGAGATTGTTCGGACAAAACATTTCCTGACGAGGAAAGAACTGACAACTCGATTGAAAGGACTTTTATCACTAGGGGATAAGACCGACTAGAGTGATAGTGATGCAATCTAAATATGAATGTAAATCAATAATGCATGATGTATGTATATTTATGCTGACAAAACTTACGCGACATACAAACTAATAGATGAACACGAATAAATACTCGGCCACTACGGTGAATGAAAAGTATCACGGGTTCAAGATAGCAATTCTTCCTTGCTTAGGAGAGAGACGGTCCCTGCGGGGAACAACCGTTGGTCGGGCTTAGGAGAAATGAACTCGGCCGGGGTGTCAGATAAACATGGCCTCTAACACAGTTGATCCTTAATTCAGGCACACTGGTTTAGAATGAGTACTTTGATTCTGCACTTTGAGGTTCGATTACTTTTGGAGAAGCGTTCGATGTTCTTTCGATGTTCAACAGTCAAAAGAAATTGCCATCTTTATTTTAAAAGCAGAAATTTTTTTACAAGTAAATTCATTTTTATTTTAGTTCAAGAATCGTTAATCATGTTAGAATGTCGTTCTGTAAAGCTAAAACAAATAAGAATTACAAACAAAAGCACTAGGGCTCAAATTTTATTGATAGGATGAAAATAAGCCAAGCACGTGATTCCATAGAGTATTTACAAAGTTAGAAAAATGGTAATTTAAGGGAAAAAGGGCTACATTGAAACATAACGACCATTATCCTTCTACCAACTTTGAATTCTGGGCATCTTGAGCTTCTGTCAAAGATGACCTTGACTGGAGTTTTCCTGATGGATGGCATGACTGCTGCTGAGGGATTTTCCCCTATGTTGGACGTAGTTACTTGCCACTATCCCTAACTTTTGTCTGGATTGTACTTTTGAGATTTCCAATCCACCGGGATGATTTTGCTTATATCTCTAATTTTTGCCTGGAGCGCCCTTTCGGGTTTTCAATCCACCGGAACGTTTTTTTTCATTTAGGCGAAGTATTTCTTGACTACATCAACGTTCGTGGGGTAGGCAAATTCCTCTCCATCCATAGTTGCAAGTCTCAAGGCGCCGCCCAAGAAGGCTTTCTTGTCCACATAGGGGCCGTCATAATTCGGAGTCCATTTGCCTCGAGAATCAGTAAGGAATGATTGTATCTTCTTGAGCACGAGGTCTCCTTTTCTGAAGACGCGAGGTCGAACCCTTTTATCAAATGGCTTCTTCATCTGTTGCTGATACAACTGACCATGGCATAGTGTCGTTATTCATTTTTCTGCGATCAAATTCAGTTCGTCGTGTCGACTTTGACACCATTCAGCCTCTGTTAACTTAGATTCCATCAATACCCGGATTGATGGGATCTCTACCTCTATGGGGAGCACTGCTTCCATGCCATATACTAGAGAGAAAGGGGTTGTCCCTGTTGAAGTGCGGACAGATGTGCGATAACCGTGAAGAGCAAAGGGTAGCATTTCATGCCAGTCTTTGTAGGTTATAACCATCTTTTGAATGATCTTTTTGATGTTCTTGTTAGCCGCTTCTACCGCTCCGTTCATCTTAGGTCGGTAAGGAGATGAGTTATGGTGTTCGATCTTGAACTCAACGCACAACTCTTTCATCATTTTATTGTTCAAGTTAGATCCATTATCAGTAATAATCTGGCTTGGAACACCATAACAGCAGATGAGATTGTTTTTGTTAAAGCGGACCATGACTTGTCGGGTTACATTGGCGTATGATGCTGCTTCGACCCACTTGGTGAAGTAATCAATGGTTACTAGAATGAACCGATGTTCATTTGAAGCTTTGGGTTCAATCATGCCAATCATGTCGATTCCCCATATGGAAAAAGGCCATGGGGAAGAAAGAATTTTGAGATGCGTTGGCGGTACATGGATTTTGTCCGAGTATATCTGACACTTGTGACACCTCCTCATGTACTCGTAGCAGTCGGATTCCATGGTCAACCAATAGTACCCTGCTCTTAGAATTTTTCTTGCCATTGTGTGTCTGTTGGCATGAGTGCCAAAGGATCCTCCGTGGATTTCTTTCATCAGCATGTTTGCTTCTGGTCTATCTACGCATCGGAGCAAGACCATGTCAAAGTTTCTCTAATAAAGTGTATCACCTCTCAGAAAGAAACTGCCAGCCAACCTTCTGAGGGTCTTTCTGTCCTTTCTGGATGCCCCGGGTGGGTACTCCTATTTTCTAAGGAAGCATTTGATATCGTGATACCAAGGTTTGTCGTCTATGACTGCTTCAATCGCGAAGATGTAAGCGGGCCTTTCAAGGCGCATTACGTTGATCTTAGGTATGTCACTCCATTGACCTACACTGATCATGGAAGAGAGAGTGGCTAATGCATCAGCCATGTGATTCTCTTCACGAGGGATGTGATGAAACTCGATTCTCTTGAAGAATGGTAACAACCTTCTCACGTAATCTTTGTAAGGAATTAGTCCTGATTGGTACGTGTTCTAATCTCCTTTGATCTGATTGATAACCAAGGCTAAGTCGCTATATACATTCAAGTTCTTAATCCTTAAATCAATTGCTTCTTTGAGACCCATGATACAAGCTTCGTATTCGGACTTGTTGTTTGTACACTTGAACGTTAGTCGGGAAGTGAAAGGAATGTGGGTACCCTGAGGTGTTATGATGATTACCCCAATTCTGTTTCCATAATAATTGAAAGCTCTGTCAAAGATTAGTCCCCATTGGGAACCTGGTTCTGGCCCTTCACTGGGTAGCGGTTCATCGCAATCTTTCATTTTCAAGTACATGACATCTTCATCTAGGAAGTCAAATCCGATTGATTCCTGATCGTCAATCGGTTGGTGAGCCAAATGATCGGCTAAAATACTTCCTTTAACGGATTTTTGAGCATGGTACTCGATGTCGTATTTTGATAACAACATCTGCCAACGGGCGATTCTTCCCGTGAGAGCAGGTTTTTCAAAAACATACTTGATTGGTTCCATTTCTGAGACTAACCAAGTAGTGTGACGAATCATATACTGGCGAAGACGTTTGGCTGCCCAAGCCAGAGCATAGCAAGTTTTCTCGAGCATAGTGTACCGAGTTTCACACTCTGTAAACTTCTTGCTCAAATAGTAGATGGAAGACTCTTTTCTTTTCGTTTCGTCTTGTTGGCCAAGTACACAACCCATTGAGTCTTCCAAGACTATTAAGTAGATGCTCAGTGGTCTTCCTTCCACTGGAGGTGATAGAATCGGTGGGTTCGACAGGTATTCCTTGATACTGTCGAAGACAGTTTGGTAGTCTTCTGTCCAAACACAGTCCTGATTTTTTTTAGTAATTTGAAGATTGGCGCGCATGTCGCGGTCATGAGGAATATAAATCTGGAAATGTAATTCAAACGTCCCAGGAATCCCCTGACTTGTTTTTCAGTCTTTGGAGAAGGCATTTCTTGAATGGCCTTGACTTTGTCAGGATCAACCTCAATTCCTTTCCGGCTGACGATGAACCCTAAGAGTTTTCCCGAACGGACACCGAATGTGCACATATTGAGATTCAAGCGGAGTTTGTATTTTCTAAGATACTCGAATAGTTTTGACAGGTGG
Organism: Lathyrus tuberosus; assembly: GCA_022829125.1. Taxonomy (NCBI): domain Eukaryota; kingdom Viridiplantae; phylum Streptophyta; class Magnoliopsida; order Fabales; family Fabaceae; genus Lathyrus; species Lathyrus tuberosus. Next base: position 2,213,890 of record JALAZF010000057.1, read on the forward strand.
GTCACATGCTCCTCTTCTGTTTTAGATATGGAAATCATGTCATCGACATACACTTCTATTTCTTTGTGTATCATGTCGTGGAACAGAGTAGTCATGGCCCTTTGATAGGTTGCCCCAGCGTTCTTCAAACCGAACGGCATTACCTTGTAACAAAAAGTACCCCATGGGGTGATGAACGAAGTTTTCTCCATGTCTTTCGGCGCCATTTTGATATGATTATAGCCCGAGAATCCATCCATGAAGGAGAATACTTTGAACTTTGTTGTACTGTCTACCAGCATGTCCATGTGCGGCAAGGGAAAGTCATCCTTTGGACTGACTTTGTTCAGATCCCTGTAGTCTACACATATTCTGACCTTTCCATCCTTTTTCGGAACTGGTACTATGTTGGCTAGCCATTGAGGATATTCTAACGTGGCAAGGAAACCCGCGTCAATCTGTTTCTGTACTTCCTCTTTGATTTTGATGGCCATGTCTGGGTGAGTCCTTCTTAACCTTTGTTTTACTGGCGGACATTCTGACCTCAATGGTAGATGATGCTCCACGATGCTGGTATCCAACCCTGACATATCCTGATAGGACTAAGTGAATACATTGGGAAATTCTTTGAGAAGCCTTATCAAACCTTCTTTGACAGTTGGACTGAGCAGTGCTCCAATCTTCACTTCTTTTCTCTCTTCTTCTGAACCCAAGTTGACTATTTCCAATGGCTCTTTGTGAGGTTCAATGGACCTTTCCTCTTGTCTGAGTAATCGGGAGATCTCTTCTGGAATTTCTTCGTCATTTTCTTCTTCAGCCTCAAATACCTGGAATTTAAAGTTGGGAGAAGGCATTGGATCGTATATTTCAATGGGGTTTAAAACAAGCAATATGCATGACGTGATGATTTGTTTTTAGAAGAGATAGAGAGAATGCAAGAGTGTGTGCAGTGTTTTTTTTTAAAACTGCTTCTTTTTATTATTTAAGTTGTTTTTAGGATTACCATTTTCTGAAAAAGCAAAAAGCGAAAACAGAAATAAATGCGGGAATTAAAGAACGACGTTATTTTATTTATGATTTTGTCGATTCTTGAAACTACAGCCCTATAAAACAAGACTCTATCGCTTCGGGTAAAGCGAAGAGGTATATTTATAGAAAGTGAGCCCTATCAAAACATTCGTTTCACCTGGGCAGGGTGAAAGTTTAAGATAAAGACGGCAATTACTTAGACTTATGAACAACTTTCGGAACGTTGATAGCAACCCATTGGCGGTGAACCCCTCGGTGAATCACAAAGTCTGGCACCTTCTTTTTGGGCTTGTCTTCAGAAATAACGCTGATTTCTGGCGGAGCAGGATCATTGGAATCTGTCTCCCAGGCAGAGTTGTTGTAGTAGGATTCTTCAGTTGTATTTTGCACAGTGTTCGTACTCTCAGGTGGATCTCCCCATCCAATGGGCTGGATGTCTTCAAGCCTGATACGAGAGCCTTCGGGAGCGGTGTACTTGACCATGATGTCGAATTTGCCACTTGGTTGTCCTAATGTGTCCCACACTTTTTTGGAACTGGAGGAGTCATCCCTTTTGATGACGTTGACCTCAGGAAAAGCATAGTTGATGAACTCTAGTCCGAAAATCTTTGCAAATTCATCGTCGTGCTGGATATTTTATGAATGCCCTGAGTGTTGATCCCATGACATGGTGGGAACGCATGTATTCTTTTCGATGACGCTCAGCTGATATGCATTGTTCGGCTGATTCTCTTGCCCAGAGTCTCCTGGGTACGACTGCCACATAGGCAGGCTATCCATCGGGCCATATTAGTCATGGTCAAAGTTGTCTTTCATCAGAGTGTATTCCTCTAATGAGTTTGGTGGAGCACGACATCCTTTCGTATATCATTTTGACATCTGACCTCGGTATATATCTCAGACTCTGTGCGGGATAACAAAATGGCGTAGGCACCTCTTCCTAAGACATATAACCGTCCTCGTTGAGATATGACTTCCATTCTTCATCTGTATCGGAGGAGTCACCCTCGTTGATGGTATGTACTTCTTGAGACACTGGGTGAAGGAAACCTCCACTGTGGAAGAAGTCATGAATGGGATGAAGACTTTCATCGTTAGTAGCAGTCCGGGTATAGGTTGCGAAAAAACCAAGACCCTTCTTTGTTTTGTTATCAGTAGGAATGACAAGTTGTCCCCATCCTTTTGCATTGTTACTTTTGATCGCTTCGAGAGCATCCTTGTACGAGGAAATCGACGTTCCTCTTTCTGATTGATTGTCATTACTCACTGTGGGTGCTTGGAACTGGGTTCCTACAACCTCTTCTGGTTCTACACAAGTGAAGGACGATAAGTGACTCACGGTCAAGGCTTGTTCTCCACATACTATGAGGAGTTGGTCATTCTTGACGAACTTCAGCTTCTGGTGAAGTGTCAAAGTGATGGCCCCAGCCTCATGTATCCAAGGTGTTCCTAACAAACAGCTGTATGCTGCTCAGATGTACATGACCTGGAAAGTGACTTGGAAAGTGTGAGGACCGATAGTTATGGGAAGGTCGACTTCACCGATAACTATTTTTCAGGACCCGTCAAATGCTTTGACGATGACCTCACTGGCTCTCATCGGAGATCCTTTGAATGATAGTCGCATTAGAGTGGACTTTGGCATCACGTTTAGAGCTGATCCGGTGTCTACCAATACACCGACTAAAGTATCGTCCTGACAGTTGACTGTAATATTGAGTGCCATGTTATGACTTGGGCCCTCTTCCGGCAGTTCCTCATCACTAAACCCCAAGTTATTACAGGAAGTGATGTTAGAGATGATGTTGTCAAATTGTCTGATTGTTACATCTTGTTCCACAAAGGCTTGCTCTAAGACCTTCTGTAGAGCTTCCATGTGAGCTTCAGAACTGACTAAAAGTGATAACACTGAGATTTTTAAAGGAGTTTGTAACAGTTGATCAACTATGTTGTATTCACTCTTTTGGATGAGCTTCAGCATCTCATGGTTGTTCTTTGAAAGGTCGAGATCACTGGATTGACCTACTGGTTGATTAGGAACCTCTGTTTGAGGTTCCTTTTCTCTGGGTTCTCCAACTCCTCGGTTGAAGATTCGACCGCTCCATGTTACTCGAATAATGTCTGCAATATTCACGATGGAGGGTAATGGAATTTCCTTTCCATTCTCAATTATTATTGCACCGTATTTGTAAGGGATAGCCTTAGTTGATTCATACGGCAGCGGTCCCGGCAGATAGATAACTACAGGAGCCTTCTGATTCTTCTGACCATTGTAAGTAATTTCAATCAGTTCCTGGTTGGGAACTTTTGATTCGTCAAGTAGAGGGATGATGGCGCAAACATCTTTAGTCCTCTTATATCAGAGATTACGACGACATCTTTGATTTGATCAGCGAAATAGTCTGGCATCAAGTCAATTGACCCAGAACTTAGACACGGTCAAATCTCTTTGTGATCCAATTAAATCTGAAGGGCTGCTCGCACGAGGTAACATCCTTGATTATCTTCCGAGCAAACTCTACACCGTTCATAGTTATATGGTGGCACCTGGCCACGTCCGCTTTGTATGCAGTGTAACCTCACTAGGTCTGTTTCCATGGATCAAACGTCCTGACTTTGATGCCGAGTAGGGTTCCCTTAGTCATGCTGACCTGTTATGTGTCTTTATCCATATAGATCGGAAGCCACCAGTGGTTTAACCAGTTTTGCAGGGTTCTTTGAACGAGTGCACATTCTTGGTCGCTCTCACGGCATACTGTACAGTTCTGATAATTATGCGAAGTCAGAAAACCGAGTTGGACTTATGTAGCATGTAACTCCACCAAGCTAGTATTCATCAAACGAATATCAAAGATTTGAATCATATTCACTTGTTAATGACTCCTGTCGCGGTAATCCTGAATCCATCCAAGATCCATCTGACACTGGAGGGCCTCTTGTACAAAAGAGCATCCCTGATTATTTACTGACCAGATCAGACAGGAATCGTAATTGTGTCGTGGCAGATTATGATGTTGGCTATGCCTTGAGTGCATTGCCACCAAGTTAACTTTCATCGCACGGATGTCATGGTTTTGAATGATGTTGGAACTCGTATAAGTCATGTTGACTTCACGAATTCGGTGATCTTGGATTCATCCAAGATCCATCTGTTCCTGTAGAGTAGATTGCACCACAGAACATCCTTGATCGTTTTTAGAGCAGATATAACACTGGTGATTGTTATGAAATGGTACATGCCCGTATCCACTTTGTCTGCAATGCATCTTGACCAGGTTGGTTCCCAATAAGAGTACATCGTGAATTTGATAGTTGTGCTTAGACTCTTCATCTATCAAATTGACCGCAACTTTCTCGTGTTGAGGCAGCGGGTTCATCTGAACGTTAGAATTCGTATCCTTGAAGGATAAGACCCCGCTCCTAACAAGCTTCTGTACGTTGGATTTGAAACTGAGACAGTTTTCTATGTTATGCCTTGGTCCTCCTTGATGGTAAGGGCGTGTCTGATCCGCTTTGAACCAAAAAGGTAGATTTTCCGATATTGCAAGAGGAGACCTGGTCTGGACGTGCCCTTTGCCCAGTAGTAACAGAAACAGTTCTGCGTACAACATGGGTATAGGGTCGAACCCTGGTGGTCGCATTGTACGGTTGTTGTTGTACTGAGGACGAGCCTGCTGAAGAGGCTGTTGTGTCCTTTGCTGATATTGTTGTTGATTCGGTTGGCTCTGAGCAACCTAAGGTTGATACGTTGGAACAGGCGCAGGGTTGATAGCAGGAGTTACAGCTGCTACTGGTTGGTACCTTCGCCTTTGTTTTCCGAGAGAGATATTACCAATATCTTGCTCTTTTTTCTTAGAGAAAGCACTACCGTATCTTTTAGTACTACTTGATGGTCTGGTATCTTTTACCTGACGTCCTTCTCGGACTGCTTCTTCAAGACGAACTCCCATATTTACCATTTCAGTAAAGTCGTTGGGCGCACTAGCAACCATTCTGTCGTAGTAAAATGAGCTCAAGGTTTTCAAGAAGATCTTTGTCATCTCTTTTTCCTCAAGAGGTGGACAAATCTGAGTGGCAATTTCACCCCATCTCTGAGCATATTCCTTGAAGGTTTCCTTGTCCTTCTGCGACATGGCTCTGAGTTGATCTCTGTCGGGTGCCATATCCAGGTTATACTTATACTGCTGAACGAAGGCGGCGCCAAGATCTCTGAAAGTGACGATCTTAGTGCGGTTTAAACCCATGTACCATTTGAGTGCGGTACCGGTTAAACTATCTTAGAAATAGTGAATCAGTAGCTGTTGGTTCTCTGTCTGAGTTGAGATTCTCCGAGCGTACATCACCAAGTGACTTTGAGGGCAAGAGTTACCCTTGTATTTTTCAAATTCGGGCACCTTGAATTTGTGCGGAACTTTCACATTGGGGACCAAACAACGATCTGCGGCGTCCTTTCCAAATAGATCCTAACCGCGAATAGCTTGCAGTTCCTTCTACATCTCCTAGAATTGCTCCAGGAATTCCTTCATTCTGTCGAACATACTTTCGTTTCCACCAGACGGTATCTGGGAAATCTGTCCTTCCGGGACAGTGTGTACCACGGGTGGTGGTATAGTCATTACAGCAGTGACTCTTGGTGCCTCCCGAAGTTTGTAACCTTCAGGAGTTGTTGTCATGCCCCTGGCATCTTCGCTTTCCCAAAGTTTGTAACCTTCAGGCCCAGTAGCTCCTACTGCAGTTTCCGGATCTTCCGTGATCGGCGGAATATATCCTTCCGGGATATAGTTAATAGGCATGCCCTAGGGACGATCTTTAGGCATGGTATATTGAGGATCATACTTCTCCACTATGGGTATTGATGTGATCTCTGAGATCACAGTTCTTTGTATCTGGGCTGCCGCCAGAGCTTGTATATCATTATGAAGCTTCCTCAGATATTCTTTCAGAGTGTCGAGTTCTTCTCTCAACTCCATGTTCTCTTCCTCGAGATTATCCATCTTTTTCTGTCGATTGGCCCGAGTATTGTACGAATGAGACAGTTTGACTCTAGAATCGAGACACAAACGTGAGATTCGTAGGTAAGAGGAATGTGTTACGTGAGAATGATGAATGATATGCAATGATTAGATTAGTTATATTTTTTTTAAGCAAAATAAACTTCAACAATTGGATTATAAATATCAAACAGTGGGGAAACCCCATTTTATTGAATTCAAAGAATGTGGAAATGGAAATACAGTAATGTATAAAGTGCTATAAAAGGAAATGTCTAAGCTAATGGATCCTGAGTCCTCTCTGAGGAGGGCTCAGGTGCTGGTTATGGTACTTTCCTCTTCTTTGACCGGGGCTCTTGAGCCGTTGTCGGGTTGCCATTCCTTTTCCAAGTGAAAGGAGCTAGCAAATTCCTTTGGTCTTCTTGATTTTCTACAGCGTATTGCTCTAAAATCTCGATCAGAGTGTCTTTTTCTTTTAACAGTTACTGTATTTTGTTACACTCCACACTGAGAATACGGTACTTGTTCTTCCAAGACTTCTTCTCCTGTTGCACTTTGTTGAGAGTAACCTAAAGTTTTTCCGTATCAGACATAAAGTAAGTGACAGATTCCTTTAACGGAAGAACTTCTTGACGAGGGTAAGGCATCCTCAGCTTAAGAGCTCTAGTTTGTACCAAGTGGAGATAAGGTTCCACAGAGACACGGTCTGGTTTTCCTAGAGACTCTCTTCCTTTCCTGTGAACATGTTTCCAGGCGTGCACTATTTTTATCTTTAGTGCCCTGTCATTTTCTCCTTCCTTGAAGAAAAGACCTTCCAGATGAACATTACGCGGGACATGTCTCATCGGCTATCCAAATTGACGACGAACCAAAACTGGATGATAATTGATTCCTCCTTTAGTTCCTATGAGGGGTACATTAGGGAAATTTCCACAACAGTCAATGATTCTGATCTCATCGTAGATTTGATTGTACCAATCGATGTCAGAGTTGGTAAGAGACATGATTCTCTACGACCAACGTAAAGAACTCTTATGATCCCAAAATGCAGCAGACTTGGGCAAATGGGAAGTGAACCATTTGTATAGCAGGGGTACACAGCATGTGATCATTCCTCCGTTGTACAAATTCCTTAGGTGTACAGAATGATAAGCATCTGCGAGCAAAGTCGGTACAGGGTTTCCAATCAAAAAAACCTTAATAGCGTTGATATCAACAAAATTATCAATGTTGGGAAACAAAAATAACCCGTAGGTGAGTAAGACAAAGATGTTCTCAGAGGCAGTCATGTTCCCTATACTAGTAAAGTACAGAGCCTTCTTTATCAAAATCATGGCTGGCAAACCTTGGATTCCACCCTTAGTGGTCATGTGAGTCCTGACTTCTGACTTGTCCAAATAAATTGCTCTTGTAATGGTTTGATCCTTTGGAATTTCTGCCAGTCCAGAAAAGGGAGCTTGATCAGTGATAGGTAAATCAGTCAGGTGAGAGTACTCCTCCAGCGTTGGTGCTAGTTGATAATCCGGGAATGTGAAACAGTGATAGACCGGATCGTAGAACTGGATAAGCGTAGACAGGATTCCTTCTATTACATGGACCCTTAACAGAGACAGCAGTCCTCCGTACTTAACTCTAAAAGCATCAGGGTTGGTGATCATCCTTCCCAACCCTCTCAAATCCTCTAGTTTTGGAACCTTGAAGGTGTACTTATGAGTCTTCCTTCTACCGAAATCCATAACGCAATCTTTTTCTCTTATATTTGCAATCATTGTCTTAGTTTAATTTGAAAATAGAGAGTAGAAGTGAAGATTTTTCTTTGTTTTTTTAATGTTTTTAATGAAATGAATGCATGAATGCAGCATACAAAAACATAGAAAAAACATGGGGTCAAAGGTTCGGTGTCATGAAGTCAAGGCTCTACCCATCCCCAAAGGTTATACTGGTGATTTTTTGTACCTGTCCTCAAAATCATTGACCCCCCTTGGGATAACAACAGTAGGCTGGTTCACCCGAGCGAGCTGCAGTATCTTAGAGTAATCTCAAATGAGGGTAGTATCGTGTGACAACTATTTCTGGTAGCTTCCGCACTACAAAATAGTAACGTGGTTTCAGTCTACTAAAATCCTCAGGTTCTCAGATAACCCAATCGAACAATCTGCTTTCAACGACCGAAGTCATATAGGCATTGAATCCGTAAAGGGTATCTCCACTGATTTGATGGTCGACCGGGACCTCTTATTTGGGAGTCACTCCCTGTAAGATTACCCGTCTAGTGCCATCACTTATCTTAGGAGTATACTCAATCTTAGGAAAAGCGATATATATATATATATATATATATATATATATATATATATATATATATATATATATATATATATATATATATTTGTCCTAACATCTTAGACCTCTATAATCCTATTATCCTAACAGTCAATGACTCCCCAGCAGAGTCCCCATTTTCCTGTAGCGAGTGATTTTTGTCGATGACGCGACCACCTTATCGCTGGGTTTTCTCCTCACCGCAATGAGGAGGGGTGCTACTTTCTGATTTCTTATTTATCACGTGAAGCTGGAAGGGAAAGGGAAGTTATCTAAAACTAACCTTGCACGCGAATGTTTAACTGAACAAGCGCTTTGAAAGAGATTGGGGGTCCGGGATCAGGTTATACAATGGGTAGTTGTTAATTACCCATCATATATGTTGTTATCCACAGGATGTTATCTTCAGGTCTCTTGGGAAATATGAGTGAGTGAGTGAGTGAGTTTTTGTTGATGTTCGGGGTTTCCCAATGTTTTTGGTAAGGTACTAGACCTAAGTTTTGATTGGTATGAAGGTACTGGACCTGGAGTTTTTTATTAGTATGCTCGCTAAGATTTCGCTATCTTATGCCTACGTATTCCCGTTTAAACAAAACAGGGAAATCAGAGCAATCGTAGTTCCTCCTATTCTAAGGGAGGAAAAATATGTTTTGGTGTCTTGTTCGAAGCCCAAGATTTGAGCTAAAAGGTTTTAGAGAGAATTTGTCATCTCCAAAGAGGGATTGGATTTCCTCTGAGGGGATTGTTGATTTTCGTGTGCCTTGATCGAAGCGCAAGGTTGACGCTAAAAGGTTAATTGACCCGGCTAGGGGATTTCTTTATACAAAGCCTAAGAGGAGGCTGGATAAGACTGACTCAACAAGAGAGTGTATATATTGGTATCTTGTACAAGGCCCAAGATTGAGGCAAAAAAGAGACTAACTCTTTGGGGATATCATTATACAAAGCCTAAGAGGAGGCTAAAAGTTTAATTTTTTTTGGGAAAAATGTTCTTTCTGTCTTGTACAAAGCCCAAGATTGAGGCTAAAAGGGGTTTTGACTCTGCTAAAGGGGATTTAATTCACAAAGCTTTAAAGAAGGCTAAGAAAAATTCTTATACAGAGCCTTTTTTGACTCCATTTGGGAGAATTTGTATGTGTCTCGTACAAAGCCCAAGATTGAGGGTGAAATGGGAAATTTAACTGACTCTGGTGAGGATATTTTATATGTCTTGTACAAAGCCCAATATTGAGGCTGACATTACTGGGAAAATCATTATACGAAGCCTAAGAGGAGGCTGAAGTGAGTTTGACTCTTTCGGGGGAAAATCATTCCTCAAAGCCTAAGGGAAGGCTAGGAAGAAATGACTCTGCTTTAGGGAAGATATATGTCCCAAGCTTAAGAGAGGGATATTTATGTCTTGTACAAAGCCCAAGATTGAGGTTAAAAGGGTTTGACTTAACAAGAGAGTGTTTTTATCTGTTATGTACAAAGCCCGGGATTGAGGCTAAAAAAGGTTGACTCAACAAGAGAGTCTGAAAAGTTGATTGACACAACAAGAGAGTCTTTTATACTCAACAAGAGATTGATTTGATGTCTCGTACAAAGCCCGAGATTGAGGCTACAAGGAGATTGACTCAACAAGAGAGTCTTGAAAGGTGATTGACTCAATGAGAGAGTCTTGAGAAGTAATGGACTCAACAAGAGAGTCTGAAAAGGTTAGCTCTGCTGGGGAGAATCATTGTATAAAGCCCAAGAGGAGGTTGAATTATGTTGAGGAAAGATCATTATACAAAGCCTAAGAGGAGGCTATCTTACTGCTGAGGATTATTGAGATCCCTAGGCAGGTCCAAGTGAGGAGTTAACTTTTGCTGAGGATTACAGAAGAGTTGAGGTATTAGATGCCTTGAGGTTTTGATTTGGGATAAGCTGGCCCTGATTGAGGAACTCTCATGAGAGAGACTGGGTTTCTGCTGGAGATTGATCCAGAGTGACCGGGGTTTCTTCCTATGTTTATAAGTAACTTGAGAATGTCTTTGAGACTCAAGGGGATTAGACTGTCCAATTCTATTGGTGCGGAAGAGTTTTATCTTTTGTATGATGCCCAAGAGGAGGCACGGGCATTAAGGGATGAGAATCAACCCTAAGATAGCTAGAGTTTTGACATTGGAAAGACTGCTCTAGCATAGGATGACTAAGTTATATCTTATACCTTTAGGAGGTTGCCAGGGTCTTTGTATTAAGCCCAAGAGAAGGCATGAGAACTTCTAAGAAGCCGAAGGGACCTTGTACAAAGCCCAAGAGGAGGCGGGGATGCTTTTAGGAAGCCTGTGGGTCCCAAACCAAGAGAAGTTCAAGAAATACAATTCACTAATAAGAGATCATTTCATGAAAGTTCGAGGTTTGAAGAAACTCAAGAGATGCCATTCACCGAGAAAAGATCATCTCTGGGGAGTAGAGTTTCTTTGACAATTTCTAAGGGTGACAGTCTGAGAAAAGGTTCACCAAGAATACTTCCTTTTTCTTTGTTCCATATTGTTTAACCCCAAGAGAAGGGAATACTGTATCTGGAAATCCTATGGGGATCTAGTTTTGTTTGTATTTAAGAGTGACCAACAGGGCTTTACCTAGTTCTAGACCTAGTTGTCGGGGAAGACTCTAAATAACTATACTAGTATATATACAGTTGATATATGACAAGTATCTTAAAAGGATATGGAAGAAGACTAACCATGCACAGCTTCCCACAATACAGTTTTATATATATATATATATATATATATATATATATATATATATATATGAAAGCAGTAAATGAAAGTGGATAAACACTTACAGGTGAACCAGCTTCCATGATGTTTTGTTAGTTGTTCAAAAGAAATTAAATAAATTTTTGATAACAACATATATTTGTATGCAAAATCAAAGGAGAAAGTGCTTTGAAAAGATTGTTGGGGCTTACAGCTCTAGGAGAGACCCAAGGTTTTAACAGTGATCGCACCGTTGTTTTGGAATATCGTGTCGGGACTTATACAACGACTGAGGCCAAAAAAGGTTTATTTACAAAATGGTTGGGTCTTACAACTCAAGGAGAGGCCCAAAGATTATTTAAAGAAAAGGAATGGGACTTACAACACGAGGGCATGCCCAGATGATTTGGTTTTGAACTAGCGATCGCGCCGAGATTTTTCTTTTAACGCGGAGGGACTTATACAACATCTGAGGCCCAAAAAGGTTTTGGTTAAAAGGGGATTGGGTCTTACACTCTATTAGAGGCCCAGAGTGATTTTAAGAAAAAGAATGGGGCTTACAACTCTAGGAGAGGCCCAGTTGGTTTATTTGAAAACGGCGATCGCGCCGAGGTTTTTGAAAACACAGGGGGTCTTATACAATGACTGAGGCACAAAGTATTCTGGTTTTCAAAAGGGGTTGGGTCTTACACTCTATTAGAGGCCCAGAAAATGTTTGAAAATGAATAAAGATGGGTCTTATAGCTCAAGGAGAAGCCCAGTTGGTTTTAAAAAGGCGACGATCGCACCAAACTTTTGAAAATATACAGAGGGACTTATACAATGTGTGAGGCCCAAAAATATTTATTTAGAAAGGGATGGGACTTACACTCTATCAAGAGGCCCAAAAATGTTTGAAAAAGATTGATTAGGGTGAAAATCAAAGAAACCCTAATTTTTTACTTTTTTTAAAAGTAATTTTTCAAAGAAAATTAATACAAAATGGTGAAAATACCAAATAAGTTTGAATAAACAACTTGTGATTTTTGGTTTAGGTTTGAAAAATGAAGTTTTAATCACAAGATGAATTAAAACTCATTTGTTTTTGATTTTCAAGACGAATATTCATTTTCAAAATGTTTAAAAACAATTAAAAATGAATTTATTCACAAAAATTCCAACTATATTAAATAAATAATATAAATTTGATTTTTTTTGTGGAATAAAATATTTTAACATTTTTGTGACTTTTTGCAAAAAGAACCAATCAAAAAAATAATAATTGAGTGAGAAATTAATTTTTCAAATCATTTAAGAAAATAATATGAAAAATAGTAAAAAAAATGGAAAAAGTGGTAAAAAAAGAGGTATGGGGCGAGGGGGATTCGAACCCCAGACCTTCCACTCGCTAGTACACACAAACCAGTTGATCAACCACTGGGGCGCAATGCCAATTCATTAAACATATGGCAAGGGAAAAATATAAGGCAAGTTTGGTTGGTTTTCTGAAGCATGGCGCCATGGCCATCTTCATCCTCAAGCTCAGATGCGAGAAGCTCTCTATCTCACTCGTTTCTCAACCATTTGACATGATTCAAACACCAAATTCATGCATTTTTAACAAGGAACATGATGGCAATATTTGATTTGATTTACTTTTAGTATTCAGCAAGTTATGTCAACATGAATGTATGAACCCTAATTTTGCAAAAGCAATCGTGCAGACATGTTTATGAGTGCTATGATCAAATTTTTTCAGGAGAAACACTTCAAACATGATAATAAACATTTGGCAAAAGTATCATGCGAGGAAATATGCATGGATCATGTTATGAGAGTTTGAGGCTTACTTGGCTGCAAGAGGAAATGGAACTCTGCTCAAAGTATGTTCCAGAAGTAATTTGGTGATCTCTACGGCTTCACTGGATGATATGGAGTTATTGAAAGCCTTAGAACACTTTGAAAATCTTTGGATCAGATTGTGGTATCCCAACTGCATAATGGCTAGGTTGAAGAGTGAGTTTTTTATGGAGGTGTTTCAGAAGTGGTTTAGGTGTTTGGACAGCTTCTATACATCATATGTGATGTGTCTGAAGTGATGGTTTGAGTTTCATTGACCTCCAACTCAAAACCCGATAGCACTTACTCAAGAACAAAGAAATTTGGAACTTATGAGAGAATGAGAGAAAGCAATGTGGTAGGCTTCTTTTGAGTGATTTGAATGATCATTTAGGACCTCTATTTATAGTGGATCAATTCTTGTCTTAGAGGAATAGTGAATGGCTGCAAGATCATATCACATTCAATGGCTTTGGCTTGGTGGCATTTCTTCTCATGCAAGGCAAACTAGCCTCTCCCAAGAGCAGGGCTATGTCTTGACCAAATCCACATTCTTCAGATGTTTTAATTGTTTTTTAAGTGAGCATCTTGACTGAGTAGAGTAGCTTTGTTAAAAGTGCCCTATTTCACATAAATGCCTTTGAATTCAAGGCATATATGCCAAAATGCATTAATCTCAAGTTGGAAGATCCTTTGGCTTTTTGACTCAGCCTTACAAGTTGGATCAGTTGGATTAAGATCAGATTAGATGACTGTGGCATAGGGATCATTGGTCTTTGGCTCAAAATCGTGTAAAGTAAGAAATCCCACAAACTGATTTTTCATGACAACCTTGCCATGGTGTGTTACAGCAGCCATAACTCTTGGCTCAAGCTGAGTTGTTTCATGCCAATAAGTTCCTTGGATTGTAGGTAATATGTACAACAACTTTGACGTTTATATCTTGAATTGATTCAGCTTGCAACTGTGTGAAAAAATGGCCCAAGTTTTGGTGTTTCACTTGAAATTCTGACTTGGACATAATTTCTTCTAAGTGTTGGAAAAGATGTATTTTCATGTTTTTAGTGATTTTGATCCAATCATAACTCAGAATCCACAATGAATTGGAATGAGGTGTAGTTAACACTTTTAAAGTATGTCATGAGATCTACAAATCCATCTTTGGATCATCCAAAATGGTTGCTTGGATCTCAAGTTATGATCCATGGAAGTTGGTACCCTGGCCATTTTGTTCCATAACTTAGAAAAATTCTAAGTTTTTATGGTTACCCCTTTTACAAGTTATCTCACTTTCTTTGATTTTTCTTGATGAATGATGATTCAAATCACATATTATCATTGTTTTAGGGTCAAGGAACCATAATTGTGAAAAATTCCAAAAAGTCAAACTTGACTTTTGTGTAGAGTTGACTTTTTATCAGACGACTTCCAAATTGTGCGATCCTTGGTAAAATCAAGTCCATGACCTAAATAAAACTTGATGGATATGTTCCATAGGTGTTATAGGGTGTATTGAATCATGTCCCAAGGTTTGGGAGCATGTCTGGGTTAAAAGTCAAAGGTACAGTTGACTTTTTCCTCGAAACCCTAATTGTGGTCCTGATGAAAATGAAACTTGTGGATCAAGCTTCTTGGATCAATCCATTGTTGCAAATGGATAAATGTAGTGTATTGGGGACCCTAAAATCATGTCTTGAGTTTTTAGCTCATGTTTTATCCCAAAAGTCAACTTAGGGGTGAATCAAGTCAAGAAACTCTAATTTCTGATTTTTGGTGAATGCATCCCCTGAGGCTAAATTGACTTGATGATTGGGTCCATGAGGTCCCTTAGAGTATCTTGGGTTGTGCTTTGAAGCATTGGCTCATGCCCAGATGAAAATTTCCATCTGGAGACCCTGGTCGACCAAAACCCTAATTTATTGACACTGGTGATCTAGAGGCTTAATCCACTTGGAATGCTGCAACCTTGTGCTTGATTCTTGATGTGGGAGTCCTCCTGATCCTTTATAGGTGTTTGAGAAGTTAGACAAGTTGAAGATCATGCCATTCCTTGATTGATCCTTTGTCTAAGTGCCCTGAAAGGGCCTGAAACCCTAATTCTGATTGTAGTGAATACTCAACAATCCTTGAGGAGACTGATGCGGCATATAGGTGCATCCATATTTTGATGATGATTTTTACAATGATGGGAAATCTTAGTGGTCAAAATTTGGGGTATGACAGATGCCCCTATTTAATTTTCTTGGACCCGAAGGTGCGAATGGCGAAGGTATTCGGGCATTCGGGGTGCAAGAGGATTAAATATCGGAATACCCGAAATTTTGATGGTGGTTATGAATAGTAGTTTACGCATTCATCTTCTCTTGCTAAGCGTTGATACTTAGAAAAGGTAAGACTTCCCCTCGATCCTGGTTTTCTACCAAGGAACTGGTCTCAGTTTCCGAAATAAACTTCCCTTCGATCCTGGTTTCCTACCAAGGAACTGGTCTTAGTTTCTGATATAAATTTCCCCTCGCTCCTGGTTTCCTACCAAGGAACTGGTCTTAGTTTCTGATATAAACTTCCCCTCGCTCCTGGTTTACTACCAAGGAACTGGCCTAAGTTTTCTTTTGGAATAAACCTCCCCTCGATCCTGGTCTTCAGCCATGGAATTGGTCTCAGTTTCTGATATAAACTTCCCCTCGATCCTGGATTCCTACCAAGGATCTGGTCTCAGTTTCTTTTGTCAATAAACTTTCTTGACAAGGGACGTTATTCGTAGCGGCTTTCCTCAAACTTCCCACCGAATTTTCCTGGGGAGATGCCATTTGATGGGAAAAAGTTTTGATGTCAGACTTGCTGGGGAACCCATTCGTCTGAGTTTAGAGGTGTTCGAACTTCTCTATTGGAGACGCCATTTGTTGACTTTACTGGGGAAACGAGTCTCTTGAGAGACTGCTTTTTGCTTGGGGATATTACATCACACTTTTCCTTGAGATCTTCTCGGAGAAATGCCATGTGATGTGATCCAATGTGGAGGGGCTTTCTCTGGGGATTTTCCTTAATCCCAGAAAGCGGAGATATCAACTTCAATGGCGAAGAGTGACATTTACCGACGGTCTTTTTATCTTTCAGAGGTTCAAGTTATCAATGTGGCCAAGGATCGTCCCCATTCCAGAAATAAACTGGAGGAGAGATTGTTCGGACAAGACATTTCCTGACGAGGAAAGAACTGACAACTCGTTTGAGAAGACTTTTATCACTAGGGGATAAGACCGACTAGAGTGATAGTGATGCAATCTGAATATGAATGTAAATCAATAATGCATGATGTATGTATGTTTATGCTGACAAAACTGACGCGACATACAAACCAATAGATGAACACGAATAAATACTCGGCCACTACGGCGAATGAAAAGTATCACAGGTTCAAGATGGCAATTTTGCCTTGCATAGGAGAGAGACGGTCCCTGCGGGGAACAACCGTTGGTCGAGCTTAAGAGAAATGAACTAGGTCAGGGGTGTCAGATAAACATGGCCTCTGACACAGTTGATCCTTTATTCTGGCACACTGGTTTAGAAGGAGTACTTTGATTCTGCACTTTGAGGTTCAATTACTTCTGGAGAAGCGATCGATGTTCTTTCGATGTTCAACAGTCAAAAGAAATTGCCATCTTTATTTTAAAAGCAGAAAAATTTTTGACAAGTAAATTCATTTTTGTTTTATTTCAAGAATCGTTAATCATGTTAGAATGTCGTTCTGTAAAGCTAAAACAAATAAGAATTACAAACATAAGCACTAGGGCTCAAATTTTATTGATAGGATGGAAATCAGTCAAGCGCGTGATTCCATAGAGTATTTACAATGTTAGAAAATGGTAATTTAAGGGAAAAAGGGCTACATTGAAACATAACGACCACTATTCTTCTACCAACATTGAATTCTGGGCATCTTGAGCTTTTGTCGAAGATGACCTTGACTGGAGTTTTCCTGTTGGATGGCATGACTGCTGCTGAGGGATTTGCCCCTATGTTGGACTTAGTTACTTGCCACTATCCCTAACTTTTGTCTTGATTGTACTTTTGAGATTTCCAATCCACCGGGATGATTTTGCTTATGTCTCTAATTTTTGCCTGGACCGCCCTTTCGGGTTTTCAATCCACCGGGACGTTTTTTTTTTCATTTAGGCGATGTATTTCTTGACTACATCAACGTTCGTGGGGTAGGCAAATTCCTCTCCATCCATAGTTGCAAGTCTCAAGGCGCCTGAAACCCTAATTCTGATTCTTGTGCTTGATTCTTGATGTGGGAGTCCTCCTGATCCTTTATAGGTGTTTGAGAGGTTAGACAAGTTGAAGATCATGTCATTCCTTGATTGATCTTTTGTCTAAGTGCCCTGAAAGGACCTGAAACCCTAATTCTGATTGTAGTGAATGCTCAACAATCCTTGAGGAGACTGATACGGCATATAGGTACATCCATATTGTGATGATGATTTTCATAATGATGGGAAATCTTAGTGGTCAAAATTTGGGGTATGACACGGAGGATTTGGGCACTAGTGCCTACGTACCCTCTGTCGTACCCCAAATTTTGACCACTAAGATTTCCCATCATTGTGCAAATCATCATCATAATATGAAGGAACCATCATACCTCATCGGGCTCCCCATAGATGGTGAGCATTCACTACAAATCAAACTTAGGGTTTCAAGCCCTCCTAGAGCCTTTAGACAAAGGATCAATCAAGAATTGACATGATATTCAACTTTTCTAACCTCTCAAACATCCACAAAGGATCAAGAGGACTCCCACTTCAAGGATTAAGCACAAGGCTACTCCATTCTAGGTGGATTAAGCCTCAAGATCGCCAGTGTCACCAAATTAGGGTTTTGGTCGACCAAGGCCTCCAGATGGAAATTTTCCTCTGGGCATGAGCCAATGCTTCAAATCATATCCTAAGATGCTCCATGGGACATCATAAACCCAATCATCAAGTCAATTTAGCCTCAGGGGATGTATTCACTAAAAATCAGGTATTAGGGTTTCTTGACCGAATTCACCCCTAAGTTGACTTTTGGGACAAATCATGAGCCAAGACCTCAAGACATGATTTGAGGGTCTCTAATAAACCACATTGATCCATTTGCAACAATGTATTGATCCAAGAAGCTTGAGCAACAAGTCTCAATTTCATCAGAACTACAATTAGGGTTTTGCGGAAAAAGTCAATTGTAGCTTTGACTTTTGACCAAGACGTGCTCCCAAACCCTGGGACATGATTCAATACACCCTATGACACCTATGAAATTAGTCCATCAAGTTTGATTTAGGTCAAGGACTTGATTTCATAGAGGATGGCACAGTTTGGAATTCATCTGACAAAAAGTCAATTGTGCACAAAAGTCAAACTTTGACTTTTTGAGATTTTTCATAATTATGGTTCCTTGACCCTAAAATGATGTTAATGCGTGATTGGAATCACCATTCATCAAGAAAAATCAAAGAAAGTGGGATAAGTTGTAAAAGGGGTAACCATAATAAACTTAGAAAATTTTCAAAGTTATAGAACAAAGTGGCTAGGGTACCAACTTTGGAGGATCATAACGCCTAAATCACAAGGCCATTTCTCCCCATCCAAAACTGGATTTGTAGCCCTCATGGACCTCTACAAAAGCTTCAACTACACCTCATTCCAATTCATTATGGATTCCAATTCATTATGGATTTTGAGTTATTGAATGATCAAAATGGCTGAAAACATGAAATGCCACTTTTTCCAACACTTAGTGAAATTTTCACTAAGTCAGAATCTGCCTTGACTTTTTTTGAAATGTAGGGGCATTTTTCACTTGGATCCAAAAAGTATCAAAACCAAATATGATCAAACAGTTGTTGTATCATATAAGGGCTTTCCAAAATGACCAAGAACATCACCAAACTCAACTTGAGCCATGAGATATGACAATGGCAACATGCCTTGCTGAAAACTGCCAAGGCTAGGCAAAATTTTGCACTTTTGCTCAATTTGGAAAAATCAGATAATTCCAAGCCTTGTCATCACTTTGGACACATCTGAGGATCAAATCTAAAGGGAACAAGCACTGATCCAAGCCTCCAAAGTCTTTGGAACAAGAAGTAGCATGCCAAACCTAGAAATCCCTAAAAGAGGGACAAGACTCCAATTTTGGATTGGAGCATTCAATGGATGCACTAAGGTGGCATGGACTCACACATTTGCAACTGAATTCAGTCAAGGATGATCCAACAACTAGGGAACCAAAGGCCAGTGCTCTAACCTCTAGTCAATGGTTAGAGGAGACTTGGATTCTCATTGATCAACATTGGTCAAACCTCTGTTGTGGTTGCCATTCACTATTGATCCCAAAACAAACTTGCTCTACTATAAATAGAGCTCATTTGTGCTCAGTTTGAGTACACCAAAGCCATCAAATAGATGCTTTCCTCAAAATCCCTTTCTTTAGGCCAAAATGCCTTCTTTAGCAAGGTAACTCTGAGTTTTTGAGTTTGAGAGCAATACCAATCAAACCAATCAAACACACACCTCATAAACATCATATAGAGGTGATCCAAACACTCACAAGTGACCTGAAACACCAAAATCACAAAGTCACCTCTCAAAACCTCAAAATAGTACTTTTGTGCATTTTTCAAGCCATGTCTTAATTCAGTCACTTTCCAAACCAGATAAAACCTCAAACACACTCCAAATATCATCCTTGAACTGTCCCAAATGGTTCCCCCCATCTGGAACACCATTTGAGTGAGTTGCTATTTTGGTCATTTTAAACCCTTTTGCAAGAAAGGGCCAGTTTGTGTTTTTGCATGTTCCAGCTGATTCCACTTATCCTAAAAGCTTCTAAGGGATCATTTGAGAGTTTCCAAAGCATCAAACCATTTCTGGAACAAAGAACTTGGTAGATTGCACAAAAACTCCAAAAAGCTCAAAAGAGAGGTAAGCATCATGACTTGAATCTTCCAAAATATGCATTGCTTTGAAGTCCACTGATCATGCAAAACTCATACATGTTATATATGTTGTGTTTGAACCAATTCATCATGTAATTCATGCCTGTATCAAAGTGTAGCATAGAAAATGCAACTATAGGCCTTTTTCAAAACCACTATCGGATTTTGAGGAGGGATCATGATCTGGAAAAAATACCACCACTATTGGATTCCTTGTGAAATTCTAGGCCAGATGCATATAAATTTTGTCCCCAACCATGGAGAAATGAGAAAGTTATGGACCTTCCCGTTTCTTGGCAAAACTTGCCTTGGCCAGACCTAGAAAACAAGGTAAGTCTTGTGTATTTGTTGGTTTGTTTCAATCAACGGATGTATCACCACCCCAGTGGTAAGGCGCGCGCCCTATAACCTTGAGGTCGTGGGTTCAAACCCCACCCATGCCATTTTGTGTTTTTTCACCTTTTTGTTATTTTTCCAATATTTTCATGTTTTTGTTAATTAATTGGAAAATTAATATCTCCTTCAATTTTAATTATTTTTTATTGGTTCTTTTTGCAAAAAATCACAAAAATGTTGAAATATTTTATTCCACAAAAAAATTAACTTTATATTATTTATTTAATATTATTAGTATTTTTGTGAATAAATTCCTTTTTAATTGTTTTAAACATTTTAAAAATGAATATTTACTTTGAAAATCAAAACCAAATGAGTTTTAATATCTCTTGTGATTAAAACCTCATTTTTCAAACCTTAAACAAAAATCACAAGTGGTTTATTCAAATTCATTTGGTATTTTTTTATTGATTTTTCTTTAAATATTCACTTTTAAAAGGAAAATTAGGGTTTCTTTGATTTTCACCCTCACAAATCATTTTCAAACACTCATGGGCCTCTATTAGAGTGTAAGACCCAACCCCTTTGAAAACCAAATCTTTTTGGGCCTCAGTCATTGTATAAGACCCACTGCGTTTTCAAAAACCTCGGCGCGATCGCCATTTCAAACAAAAATCATCTGGGCCTACCCTCGTGTCATAAGCCCCAGTTCTTTTCATTCAAAATTATTTTGGGCCTCTATTAGAGTGTAAGACCCAACCCCTTTGAAAACCAAATCTTTTTGGGCCTCAGATATTGTATAAGTCCCTCTGCGTTAAAAGAAACCTCGGCGCAATCGCCAGTTCAAAAATCAAATCATCCGGGCCTACCCTCGTGTTATAAGCCCCATTCCTTTTTCTTTAAACACCTTTGGGCCTCTTGAGAGAGTGTAAGACCCATCCCCTTGTACAGAAAACCTTTCTTGGGCCTCAGTCACTTGTATAAGTCCCTGTACAAACAACAGTGCGATCACTGATAAAACCCTGGGCCTCTCCTTGAGCTGTACGCCCCAATTTTCCTTTTCAAAGCACTTTCTCCTTTGATTTTGAATATAATATTGTTATCAAAGTTTCCTTTGTTGGACAACTAACCAAACATCATGGAAGCTCTACAACCGAGTAAGTGTTTACCCGCTTTCATTTATCGTTTTCATATGGATATAACTGTATTGTGGGGCTGTTTCACTTTAAGTTTTCTTTCATAAACTCATGTCGACTGTGTAATAATAGTATAGATATTTAGAGTTTCCCCGGCAACTACGTCTAGCACTAGGTGGAGCCCTGATGATCACTCTTAAAATAGACAAAACTAGATCCCCTATAGGAGCTCCAGATACAGTCTTCTCTTCGGCTGTCACCCTTAGGAATTGTCAAAGAAACTCTAACTCCCCAGAGATGATCTTTTCTCCGTGAATGGCATCTCTTGAGTTTCTTCCAAATTCTCAAACTTTCCTGGCTTGATCAATTCTCTGTGAATAGCCTGTCTTGAATTTCTCGGGGTTTGGGGACCCACAGGCTTCCTAAAAGTATCCCCGCCTCCTCTTGGGCGTTGTACAAGGACCCGTCGAATTCTTAGAAGTTTTCACAACCTCCTCTTAGGCTTCATATAATGATTCTTTCTCCGGGAAGAGAGCCTCTTCTTGGGCTTAGTACAAATTGTCCCTCGACTTCTTAAAAGTTTTTCTCGCCTCCTCTTGGGCTTCGTAAAAATTGTCCCGATGACCTCCTAGGGGTATAGGAACAGAAATTAGTCATCTTACTACTACTGTTTCTTAAGCACAGTACAAAAGATAAAACCCGTAGACTCGGACAGTCTAAAACTCCTTTGGATTCCCCATTTCCTTAAAGAACAGGAAATATCCCTGATCCTCTGATCAATCCCTAAGCACAACATTACCCATATAAGAACTGATTTTCTCTTTTAACCAATATACTGGACCTGTCACTCAACTGAAACAGTAACCCTAGCCTCCTCTTGGGCTTTGTACAAATGATTCTCCCCAGCGGAGCTAACTCATTTTAGCCTCCATCTCGGGCTTCGTACGAGATACAAAGACTCTCTTGTTGAGTCAAACAGCCTCCATCTCGGGCTTCGTACGAGATACAAAGAATCTCTTGTTAAGTCAAATAGCCTCCATCTCGGGCTTCGTACGAGATACAAAGACTCTCTTGTTGAGTCAAATAGCCTCCTTCTCGGGCTTCGTACGAGATACTCAATCACTCTCTTGTTAAGTATAAAAGACTCTCTTGTTGAGTCAATCCCCAACAGCCTCCATCTTAGACTTTGTACGAGATACAAAGACTCTCTTGTTGAGTCAAACTCATTTTATCCTCCATCTCGGGCTTCATACGAGATACAAAACACTCTCTTGTTGAGTATAAAAGACTCTCTTGTTGAGTCAAAACCCCTTTAGCCTCTATCTCGGGCTTCATACGAGACACCAAAGCACTCTCTCGTTGAGTCTACCCTTTTAGCCTCTCTCTCGGGCTTCGTACGAGACACGTAAAAACACCCTCTTGTTGGGCCAATAGCCTCCTCTTAGGCTTCGTATAAGGAAAACCCCGGTTGAACCAATTAACCTTTTAGCATCAAAGTTGTGCCTCGTTCGCAGTATACAAACATCAACAACTCCTTTTTTCTTCATCTAATTGCTGTAAGTGGCAAGCCTCTGGATTATTTACATCCACGCCACTGTCCCTCTTTTAGTATGAGAAATTCCTAAGGAAAGATAGTGTTGCTCTACACTGAGTTAAAGTCTTCTCCTTTAGGTTGAAAATCCCCTATAAAGGAAAATTATGGTATTGTTGGATTCACAAATCCCAGTTAAAGTAATTCTCCTTTATAATCAGTCACTCAACAGTTGTGACAAACAGACCCCTCTTTAGAGATGACAAATTCTCTATAAAGTCAAACCCTTTAGCTTCACATCTTGGGCTTTGAACAATATATAAATAGACCCTTCAGCTTCATATCTTGGGCTTTGAACAAGATACAAACCACCTTTAGCTTCACGTCTTCGGCTTTGAACAAGACACCAAAACACCATTTCCTCTCATAGAATAGGAGGAACTACGATCGTTCTGATTTCCCTATTTCGGTAAACGGGAATACGTAGGCATAAGATTGAAAGAAAAATCTTAGCAAGCACACTAATCAAAGAAACCCAGCATCCCATACAACAATCAAAAGAGCATCAGTCCTAACGTCCTACCCATAGCATAGTCCCGTTGTTTCAATCTTAACAAAGTAAGAAGAAAAAAAAAAGGCCCCATTACCATATAGCATCTGTAACCTAACAAACCGCTGTTTAAACTCAGTATGCAAGCAGGGTTAGTTGGAGACATCTATTCCCCTTCCTTCATCAGCTTCTATAGGATAAAAAATGAATCGACCTGTAATAACCCCAAAGCGACAGTGCTTAAGAACCGCGTCCAAAAATCGCTCGCGACAGAAAAGTGGCGCCCACCGTGGGGCCCGCTTCTTTCTTTCTTACAATTTAAGGTGAAAACCTTGGACAAATCCTTTTCATGGTGGGGACTTCACTGGGGATAAGACTATTGTGACTTCACAAGGATCTTAGGTCAAACACCTTTAAGTTGGGAAGGTACCACAGAATGGCGACTCCGTCGGGGGGCCATTTTCTGTCAGGAACATAGGATTCATAGCTCTTAAAAGTCTAGGACATTAGGACAAATATATATACTATTTTTCCTAATTGATATATGTGTTTATTTTTCTGCTAATGGGAATGCGTGTGATGCCGCATGTGGAAATATTGAGTATACACCTAGGAAAAACCTCTTTCAGTAGTACGGAAGCTATCAGAAATAGTTGTCACGCGATACTACCCTCTTCTGAGATTCTTCGAAAAAACATCACCTAGCACGGTTCCCGGCCCGCTGGTGTTTTCTCGACAAGAATTAATGATTTTGAGAGACGGGTACAAAAATCACTAGTATAAACCTTTGGGACAGGTAGAGCCTTGACTCCATGACACCGACCCTTTGACTCCATGTTTTTTCTATGTTTTTGTGTGCTGCATTCATGCATTCATCTAAAAAACATTAAAACAAAGAAAAAATTTCTCTTCTAATCTCTCTTTTTCAAATTAAATTAAGACAATGATTGCAAATGTCAGAGAAAAAGATTGCGCTCATGGATTTCGGTAGAAGGAGAACTCATAAGTACACCTTCAAGGTTCCAAAACTAGAAGATTTAAGAGGATTAGCAGGGATGATCACTAACCCTGAAGCTTTGAGAGCCAAATACGGAGGTCTGCTACCTCTGTTAAGGATCCATGTAATTGAAGAAATCCTGGAGGCACTCATTCAGTTTTACGATCCAGTCTATCATTGTTTCACTTCCCAGATTACCAGCTAGCACCAACGCTGAAGGAGTATTCCCATCTGACTGATTTACATATCACTGATCGAGCTCCCTTTTCTGGACTGCAAGAAATTCCAAAAGACCAAATCATTGCAAGAGCAATCTATTTGGATGAGTCAGAAGTCAAGACTCACATGACCACCAGGGGAGGAATCCCAGGTTTACCAGTCAAGTTTCTGGTAAAGAAGGCTCTGTACTTTGCTAGTATAGGGAACATGACTGCTTTTGAAAGCATTTTTGTTTTACTCACCTACGGGTTATTTCTGTTTCCCAACATTGATAACTTCGTCGATATCAACGCCATTAAGGTTTTTCTCATTGGAAACGCCGTACCAACCTTGCTCGTAGATACGTATCATTCAGTACACTTAGGGAATTTGTACAGTGAAGGGGAGATCACGTGCTGTGTACCCCTGCTATACAAATGGTTTATCTCCCATTTGCCTAAGTCTGCTGCTTTTTGGGATCATAAGAGTGGCTTATGTTGGTCGCAGAAAATCATGTCTCTTACCAACTCTGACATAGATTGGTGCAATAGGATTTATGACGGGATCATAATCATTGACCGTTGTGGAAACTTCCCCAATGTACCCCTCATAGGAACTAAAGGAGGAATCAATTACCATCCAGTCCTTGTTCGTCGTCAATTTAGATACCCGATGAGGCATGTCCCGCGTAATGCTCATCTGGAAGGTCTTTTCTTCAAGGAAGGAGAAAATGACAGAGCACTAAAGATGGAAATAATGCACGCTTGGAAACATGTTCATAAGAAAGGACAGGAGTCTCTAGGAAAACTGGATTGTGTCTCGGTGGAGCCTTATCTCCACTGGGTACAAACTAGAGCTCTCAAGCTAAAGATGCCTTATCCTCGTCACGGAGTTCTTCCACTGAGGGAATATATCATGTACTTCATGACTAAAACGGAAAAACTCCAGGTTACTCTCAACAAAGTTCAACAGGAGAGGAGGTCTTGGAAGAACAAGTACCGCATTCTCAATGTGGAGTGTACCAAAATACAGCAACTACTGAAAGATAAGGATGCTCTGATTGAGATTTTGGAGCAACATGCTGTAGAAAATCAGGATGACCAAAGGAATTTGCTCACTCCTTTCACTTGGCAAAGGAATGACAACCCGACAACGACCCGAGAGCCCCGGTCTAAGAAAAGAAAGGTATCAGAATCAGAACCCGCGTTCTCCTCAGAGAGGACTCGGGACCCATTAGCTTAGGTTTCTGTTTTCGCACCTTGTAATTTACAGTATTTCCATTTCCGTAATCCTTTGAATTCAATAAAACGGGGATTTCCCCACTGTTTGATATTTACAATCTAATTTTCGAAGTTTATTTTGATTAAACCAAAAAACAATTAATATAATCATTGCATTCATCATTCTCACGTCACGTATTCTTCTTACCTACAAATATCACGTTTGTGTCTCGGTTCTAGAGTCAAACTGTCTCATTCGTACAATACTCGGGCCAATCGTCAGAAGAAGATGGATGATCTCGAGGAAGAGAACAGAGAGTTGAAAGAAGAGATCGACGCTCTGAGTGAGGATATGAGAAAGCTTCATAATGACATGCAAGCCATGGCAGAAGCTCAGCTACAAAGAACTGTGATCTTAGAGATCACCTCAACGCCCATAGTGGAGAAGTATGATCTTAGGTATCAAATTCCGAAAGATCGTCCCTGGGGTCTGCCTGTTAACTATATCCCGGAAGGATATGTTCCGCCGATCACCGAAGATTAGGGAATCATAACAGAAACCACTGGGCCTGAAGGTTACAAACTTTGGGAAAGCGAGGATGCCAGAAGCATAATGAGGACTCCTGAAGGTTACAAACTTCGGGAAACGCCAAGATTCATTGTCGTAGTCACGGTACCACCCCCTGTGGTGCACACTGTCCCGGAAGGACAGATTCCCCAGATACCTTCTGGTGGAAACGAAAGCATGTTCGAAATAATGAACAAGTTCCAAGAATAGTTCCTGGAAATGCAGAAGGAACTGCAAACCCTTCGCGGTCAGGATTTATTTGTAAAGGACGCTGCGGACCTTTGCTTGGTCCCCAATGTGAAAGTACCGCACAAGTTCCAAGTGCCCGACTTTGAAAAGTACAAGGGTAACTCTTTCCCTCCGAGCCATCTGGTGATGTACGCTCGGCGAATGTCAGCTCAAACAGAGAATCAAGATCTACTTATTCATTACTTTCAGGATAGTTTAACCGGTGCCGCATTAAAATGGTACATGGCTTTAAACCGCGCTACAATCAGCACGTTCAGAGATCTTGGCACTGCCTTCGTCCAACAATAAAAATACAATTTGGACATGGCACCAGACAGAGATCAACTCAGATCAATGTCGCAAAAGGACAAGGAAACCTTTAAGGAATACGCTCAGAGATGGCGTGAAATTGCCGCTCAAATTTGTCCACCTCTTGAGGAAAAAGAGATGACAAAGATCTTCTTAAAGACCTTGAACTCATTTTACTACGACAGAATGGTCGCCAGTGCACCCAGTGACTTCACCGAGATGGTGGGCATGGAAGTTCGTCTTGAGGAAGCCGTCCGGGAAGGACGTTTAGTAAAAGACGATGGATCATCAAGTAGTACAAAACGATACGGTAGTGCTCTCCCTAAGAAAAAAGAAAAAGATATTGGAAATATCTCTCTCGGAAAGCAAAGGCGACGATATCAACCAGTAGCAGCTGTGACTCTTGCTATCAACCCTGCGCCTGTTTCTACGTATCAACCTCAAGTTGCGTAGAGCCAACCTAATCAACAGCAACTTCAGCCAAGGACACAACAGCCTCTTCAGCAGGCTCGTCCTCAATACAATAACAACCGTATAACACGGCCACCAGGATTTGATCTCTTACAGTACCGGAAAATCTGCCTTTTTGGTTTAAGGTGGATCAGACTTGCCCTTACCATCAAGGAGGACCAGGGCATAACATAGAGAACTGTCTCAATTTCAAATCCGACGTGCAAAATCTTGTTATGAGCGGGGTCTTATCTTTCAAAGATATGAATCCAAATGTTCTCACGAACCCGCTGCCTCAACATGAGAAAGTTGTAGTCAATCTGATAGAGGGAGAGTCTAACAACGTCTATCAAATTCATGATGTACTCTTGTTGAGGACCAATTTGGTCAAGATGCATTGTAGACAGAGTGGATATGGCCATGTGCCACCTCATAATTATCATCAGTGTGATGTCTTCTCTAAAAGTAATCAAGGATGTTCTGTGGTGCAATCAGCTCTACAGGAACAGATGGATCTAGGATGGATCCAAGAGCGCCGAGTTCGTGGAGTTAACAGGGTTTATACGAATTCCAACGTCATTAAAAACCACGACATTTGTGCAATGAATGTCGACTTGGTGGCACTACACTCAAGGAAAAGCCAGTATCATAACCTACCGCGGCACGATTACAGTTCCTGTCTGACTTATTCGGTAAACAAACAGGGATGCTCTTTCATACAAGAGGCCCTCCAGCGTCAGATGGATCTTGGATGGATCCAAGACTACCATGATAGGAATCCCTATCAAATCAACATGATTCAAATCTTCGATATTTGTCTGATGAATACCAGCCTGGTGGAGTTACATGCTAAACAGGTCCGTCTCAGATTCCTGGTGTCACATGATTATCAGAGCTGTAAAGCGGGTTGCGAAAACAATCAAGGTTGTGCCCTTGTCCAGGAAACACTTCAACACTTATTGAACCACGGGTGGCTTCCAATCTATATGAATGAAGACACGCAGCAAATCAGTATCACTGATGGGAACCCTACTCGGCATCAAAGTCAGGATGTCCGATCTGTAGAAACTGACCTAGTGAGGTTACATTGTATTCAAAGCGAGCGTGGCCAGGTGCCACCACACAACTATGAACGTTGTAGAGTCTGTTCAGAAAGTAACCAAGGATTCTACCTTGTGCGAGCAGCTCTTCAGGGTCAGGTGGATCATAGAGAGATTCGCCCATGTCCGGGTTCTGGACCAATCAACTGGACGCTGAACTACCTTGCTGATCAAATTGAGGATGTTGTCGTAATCTCTGATCATCAGAGGGCTAGGGATATTTGTGCCATCATCCCTCTACTTGACGAATCGAGAGTTCCTAACCGGGAACGGATCGAAAATACTTACGATGGTCAGAAAAATCAGAAGGTTCCCATAGTCATCTATCTACCGGGACCACTACCGTATAAATCAACTAAGGTTATCCCTTGCAAATACGATGCATCAACAGTTGAAAATGGAAAGGAAATTTCGTTACCCTCCGTCGTGAACATTGCAGACATCAGTCGAGTAACACGGAGTGGTAGAGTCTTCAACAGAGGAGTTGGTGAACCCAGCAAAAAAAAGGAACTCTAGACGGAAATTCCCATTCCACCAGTCGGTCAATCCAGTAATCCCGACCTTTCAAAAAACAACGATGAGATGCTGAAGCTCATCCAAAGGAGTGAATACAACATTGTTGATCAGCTGTTACAAACTTCGTCAAAGATCTCGGTATTATCACTGTTACTTAGTTCAGAAGCGCACAGGGAGGCTCTACAGAAAGTCTTAGACCAAGCCTTTGTGGAACAGGATGTAACAATTAGACAGTTTGATAGCATTGTCTCTAACATCACTTCCTGCAACAACTTAGGATTCAGTGATGAGGACTTGCTAGAGGGGGCAAAAGCCACAACATGGTGCTTAATATCACAGTTAACTGCCAGGACGATGCTTTAGCCAGCGTACTGGTAGACACAGGGTCAGCCCTGAATTTTATGCCAGAGTCCACTTTGATGCAATTATCATTCAAAGGCCCTCCGATGAGAACCAGCGAGGTCGTCATCAATGCATTTGACGGATCTGGAAAAACGGTTATCGGTGAAGTCGACCTTCCCATAACTATCGATCCTCACACTTTCCAAGTCACTTTCCAGGTCATGGAGATTCGGGCAACATACAGTTGTTTATTAGGAAGACCTTGGATACATCAGGCTGGGGCGGTCACCTCGACCCTCCACCAAAAGCTAAAGTTCGTCCAGAACGATCAACTCATCACAGTCTGTGAAGAACAGGCCTTGCTCGTAAGCAACTTATCGTCATCCACTTATGTGGAACCGGAAGGGATAATCGGAACCAAGTTCCAAACGCTTTCGCTACACGAGGACGGTCAATCCGAAGGGGGAACTTCCATTTCCTCGTACAAAGATGCTATCAAACCAGTCGAGAATGCCAATACAACAGGATGGGGACAGCTTGTCATTCCTACTGACAATAAAATAAAGAAGGGTCTTGGTTTTTCTGCAACCTGCACCTAGACAGCTGCTAACGATGAAAGTCTTCATCCCATTCAGGATTTCTTCCACAGTGGAGGTTTCCTTCACCCAGTGACTCAAGAAGTGCATACCATCAATAAAGATGATTCCTCCGATATGGAGGAAGAATGGGAGTCCTATCTCAACAAGGACGGTTATATGTCTCAGGACGAAATGCAGACCCCCTTTTGCTTTCCTACACAGAGTCCGAGATTTATACTGAGGTCAGACTTCGAAATAATATATGGAGATTGTGATCCGGAAGTATGTTGGGCTCCACCAAACTCATTAAAGGAGGACACTCTAATGAAGGACAACTTTGACCACAACTATTATGGCCCGATGGATGGCCTGCCAATGTGGCAGCCTTACCCAGGAAACTTGGGGCAAGAAAATCAGCCGAACAATGAAAATCAGTTGAGCGTCATTGGACCGAATACCTGTGTCCCCACCATGTCATGGTATCATTACTCAGGGCATTCGGAAAATACTCAGCATGACGATGAATTCACAACATTTGTAGGACTAGAATTCATTAACTATGCTTTTCCCGAGGTCAACGTCATCAAGAAGGATAACTCCTCCAGTTCCAAAGAAGTATGGGACACGTTGGGACAACCGAGTGGAAAATACGACTACATGGTCAAATACACCGCTCCTGAAAGCTCTTGTATCAGGCTCGAAGACATCCAGCCTACTGGATGGGGAGATTTACCTGAGAGCACAAATACTCTGCAAAATGTAACAGAGGAATCCTCCTACGACAACTCTGCTTGGGAGACAGATTCCAATGATCCTGCTCCACCAGAAATCAGCGTTATTTCTAAATACAAATCAAGGAAGGTGCCAGACTTTGTGATTCACTGAGGAGTTCGCTGCCAATGGGTTGATGTCGATGTTCCGAAGATTGTTCATAAGTCAAAGTAATTGCCGTCTTTAACCTTTCACCCTGCCCAGGTGAAACAGATGTTTTGATAGGGCTCGCTTTCTGTAAATTTCCCTCTTCGCTTTGCCCAAAGCGATAGAGTCTTGTTTTATAGGGCTGTAGTTTCAAGAATCAACTTGTTCATTAATAAAATAATGTCGTTCTGTAATTTCTGCATTAATTGTTGTTTTCTCTTTTCGCTTTTCCCAGAAAATGGTAATCCTAAAACACAACTCAATAATAAAAACAAGCAGTAAAAAAATACACTGCACACACTTGCATTTTTTCTATCTCTCCTAAACACAAATCATCACGTCATGCAGATTGCTTGTTTTAAACCCAGTTGAAACATACGATCTGATGCCTTCTCCCGACTTTAAATTCTCGGTATTCGGGGCTAAAGAAGAAGATGACAACGAAATTCTAGAAGAGATCTCCCGACTCCTCAGACAAGAGGAAAGGTCCATTGAACCTCGCAAAGAGCCGTTGGAAACGATCAACGTGGGTTCAGAAGAAGAGATAAAAGAAATCAAGATTGGGGCACTGCTCAGTCCAACTGCTAAAGAGAGTCTGACAAAGCTTCTCAAAGAGTTTCCCGATGTATTCGCTTGGTCCTATCAGGACATGCCAGGGTTGGATACCAGCATCGTGGAACATCACTTACCGTTGAAATTGGAATGCCCACCAGTGAAACAGAGGTTGAGATGGACTCACCCAGACATGGCCATCAAAATCAAAGAAGAGGTACAGAAACAGATTGACGCGGGTTTCCTCGCCACATCAGAATATCCTCAATGGTTAGCCAACATCGTACCCGTTCCCAAAAAGGACGGAAAGGTCAGAATGCGTGTAGACTACAGAGATCTGAATAAGGCTAGTCCGAAGGACGACTTTCCCTTGCCACACATTGACATGCAGGTGGACAGTACAGCAAAGTCCAAGGTTTTCTTTTTTATGGATGGATTCTCGGGCTATAACCAGATCAAAATGGCGCCAGAAGACATGGAGAAAACTTTTTTCATTACCCCATGGGGTACCTTTTGTTACAAGGTAATGCCGTTTGGTTTGAAGAACGTCGGGGCAACCTATCAACGGGCCATGACTACTCTGTTTCATGACATGATACACAAAGAGATCGAGGTATATGTCGATGATATGATTGCCAAATCTAAAACAGAAGAGGAGCATGTGACCTACCTATCAAAACTATTCGAGCGTTCGAGAAAGTTCAAACTCCTCTTGAATCCCAACAAGTGCACATTCGGTGTCCGTTCAGGGAAACTCTTAGGGTTCATCGTCAGCCAGAAAGGAATTGAGGTTGATCCCGACAAGGTCAAGGCCATTCAAGAAATGCCTTCTCCGAAAACTGAAAAATAAGTCAGAGGATTCTTGGGACGTTTGAACTACATCTCCAGATTCATATTCCTCATGATCGCGACCTGTGCGCCGATCTTCAAATTGCTCAAAAAGAACCAGGACTGCGTTTGGACAGAGGACTGTCAAACTGCCTTCGACAGTATCAAGGAATACCTATTGAACCCACAGATTCTATCACCTCCAGTGGAAGGAATACCACTGATCATCTACCTCACAGTCTTAGAGGACTCAATGGGATGTGTACTTGGCCAACAAGACGAAACCAAAAGGAAAGAGTCTGTCATCTACTATTTGAGCAAGAAATTCACCGACTACGAGACTCGGTACACTATGCTTGAGAAAACTTGTTGCGCTTTGGCTTAGGTAGCCAAACGTCTTCTCCAGTACATGATTCGTCACACTACTTGGTTGGTCTCCGAAATGGATCCAATCAAGTATGTCTTTGAAAAACCTGCTCTCACGTGAAGAATCGCTCGTTGGCAGATGTTGTTATCAGAATATGACATCGAATACCACGCTCAAAAAGCTATTAAAGGGAGTATTTTAGCTGATCACTTGGCTCATCAACCGATTGACGATCAAGAATCAATCGGGTTTGACTTCCCAGACGAAGATGTCATGTATCTAAAAATGAAGGACTGCGATGAACCGCTACCCAGTGAAGGGCCAGAACCAGGTTCCCAGTGGGGACTTATCTTTGATGGAGCTATCAATCATTATGGAAACAGAATTGGGGCAATCATTGTTACCCCTCAGGGTACCCACATTCCTTTCACCACCAGACTTACATTCAAGTGTACGAACAACGAGGCTGAATACAAAGCTTGTATTATGGGTCTCGAAGAAGCAATTGATTTGAGGATCAAAAACTTGGACGTATATGGCGACTCAGCCCTGGTTATCAATCAGATCAAAGGAGATTGGAACACGTATCAATCAGGATTGATTCCTTACAAAGACTACGCAAGAAGGTTGTTACCTTTCTTCGACAGAATCGAGTTTCATCACATCCCTCGTGAAGAGAATCACATGGCTGATGCCTTAGCCACCCTCTCTTCCATGATTAGTGTAGGTCAATGGAATGACCTACCTAAGATCGACATAATGCGCCTTGAACGGCCTGCTTACATCTTCACGATTGAAGCAGTCATAGACAACAAACCTTGGTATCACGATATCAAATGCTTCCTTCAGAAACAAGAGTACCCACCTGGGGCATCCAGAAAAGATAGAAAAACCCTCAGAAGACTGGCTGGAAACTTCTTCCTGAGCGGTGACACACTTTATAAGAGAAACTTTGACATGGTCTTGCTCCGATGCGTAGACAAACTAGAAGTAGACATGCTGATGAAGGAAATTCACGAAGGATCCTTTGGCACTCATGCCAACGGACACACAATGACGAGAAAAATTCTGAGAGCAGGGTACTACTGGTTGACCATGGAATCCGACTGCTACAAGTACATGAGGAGATGTCACAAGTGTCAGATATACTCAGACAAAATCCATGTACCACCAACACATCTCAAAGTTCTTTCTTCCCCATGACCTTTTTCCATATGGGGAATCGACATGATCGGCATGATTGAACCTAAGGCTTCGAAAGGACATCGGTTCATCCTGGTAGCCATTGATTACTTCACCTAGTGGGTCGAAGCAGCATCATACGCTAATGTAACTCGACAAGTGGTGGTCCGATTTATCAAAAACAATCTCATCTATCGTTATGGTGTTCCGAGCCAGATCATTACGGATAATGAATCTAACTTGAACAATAGAATGATGAAAGAGTTGTGCGCTGAGTTCAAGATCAAACACCATAACTTATCTCCCTACCGACCTAAGATGAACGGAGCGGTAGAAGCGGCTAACAAGAATATCAAGAAAATTGTTCAGAAGATGGTTGTAACCTACAAAGACTGACACGAGATGCTACCCTTTGCTCTTCACGGTTATCGTACATCTGTCTGCAATTTAACAGGGGCAACCCCTTTCTCTCTAGTATATGGCATGGAAGCAGTGCTCCCCATAGAAGTAGAGATCCCATCAATCCGGATATTGATGGAAGCTAAGCTTACAGAAGCTGAATGGTGTCAAAGTCGACACAAAGAACTAAACCTGATCGAAGAAAAGAGGATCACGACATTATGCCACGGTCAGTTGTATCAACATAGAATGAAGAGGGCGTTTGAAAAAAAGGTCTGACCTCGTGTCTTCAGAAAAGGAGACCTTGTGCTCAAGAAAATACAATCCTTTCTCACTGACTCTCGGGGCAAATGGACTCCAAATTATGACGGCTCATATGTGGTCAAGAAAACTTTCTCAGGCGGCGCCTTGAGACTTGCAACCATGGATGGAGAAGAATTTGCCTACCCCACGAATGTTGACGTAGTCAAGAAATACTTCGCCTAAACGAAAAAAAAAAGAGAAAAAAAAATGTCTCGGTGGATTGAAAACCCGAAAGGGCAGTCCAGGCAAAAATTAGAGACATGATCAAAAATCATCCCGGTGGATTGGAAATCTCAAAGTACAATCTAGACAAAAGTTAGGGATAATGGCAAGTGACTACGTCCAACAGGGGAAAATCCCTGGTAGCAGTTACACCATCAAAGAAGACTCCAGTCAGGGTCATCTTCGACAGAAGCTCAGGATGTCCAGAATTCAAAGTTGGTAGAAGGATAGTGGTCGTTATGTTTCAATGTAGCCCTTTTCCCTTAAAATTACCATTTTCTAACTTTGTGAATACTTTATGAATCACGCACTTGGCTGATTTCCATCCTATCAATAAGATTTGAGCCCTTGTGCTCTTGTTTGTAATTCTCATTTGTTTTAACTTTATAGAACGACATTTTAACATAATTAACGATTCTTGAAATAAAACAAAAATGAATTTACTTGTCAAAACCTTTTTTTCTGCTTTTAAAATAAAGACGGCAATTCTTTTGACTGTTGAACATCGGAAGAACATTGATCGCTTCTCCAGAAGTAAGTGAGCTTCAAAGTGCAGAATCAAAGTACTCCTTCTAAACCAGCACGCCTGAATGAAGGATCAGTTATGTCAGATGCGAATACTCCATCTAACATCCTCGGCAGAGTTCTTATCTCCTAAGCCCGACCAACATAGCTCCCGAAAGGGACTATCTCTCCTAAGCAAGGCAGAATTGCTACTTTTCGGACCAGTGATACCTCTTCGTCCCCCGCAGTGCCCGAGTATCCCGTCGTGTTCATCCATTAGTCTGTGTGTCGCGTCAGTTTTGTCAGCATAAACATACATACATCACGCATTATTAATTTACATTCATATTCATATTGCATCACTATCTTTTTAGTTGGTCTTATCCCCTAGTGATAAAAGTCATCTCAATCGAATTGTCAGTTCTTTCCTCGTCAGGAAATGTTGCGTCTGAACAATCTCTCCTCCAGTTTATTTCTGGAAGGAAGTTGGCCCTTAACCACTTTGATAACTTGAACCTCTAAAAGACCAGAGAACCTTCAACAAATGTCACTCTTCGCAATCGAAGGTGATATCCTTGCTTTCCTGGATTAAGGAAAATCCCCCAGAGAAAGCCTCTTAATCAGAAATCTGATACTACCGCAGTTTTTCTCCGAAAAGACTGCTGATGAAAAGGTCATCGGCACCTCAAAATTGGATTACATCATATGGCATTTCTCCGAGAAGATCCTGAGAAAAGTATGATGAAAGACCCCAAGCGAAAGTAGTCTCTCAAGAGACTCATTATCCCCAATAGAGTCTACAAATGGCGTCTCCAACAGAGAAGTTTGTGCACCTCTACAACTCAGACGAATGGGTTCCCCAGCAACTCTGACATCAAAAAGTTTTTCTGTCAAATGGCATCTCCCCAGGAAAATTTGGCGAGAAGTTTGATGAAAACCGCTACGAATAGCGTTCCTTGTCAATAAAGTTTATTGACAAAAGCAACTGAGACCAGTTCCTTGGTAGGAAACCAGGATCGATGGGAAGTTTATTCCAGAAACTGAGACCAGATCCTTGGTAGGAAACCAGGATCGAGGGGAAGTTTATTTCAGCAATTGAGACCAGTTCCTTGGTAGGAAACCAGGATCGAGGGGAAGTTCATTTTTGAAACTAAGACCAGTTCCTCGGATGAAGACCAGGATCGAGGGGAAGTTTACCTTTTCTAAGCATCATTGCTTAGCAAAAGAAGAAGGATGCGTGAACTGTCATTCTTGACCACCATCACAATTTCGGATATTCCGATATTTAATCCTCTTGCACCCTGAATGCCCGAATACCTTCGCCATTCACACCTTCGGGTCCAAGAAGATTAAATAGGGGCATCTGTCATACACCAAATTTTGACCACTAAGATTTCCCATCATTGTGCAAATTATCATCACAATATGAAGGAACCATCATACCTCATCAGTCTCCCCAAAGATGGGTGAGCATTCACTACAAATCAAACTTAGGGTTTCAAGCCCTCCCAGAGACATTAGACAAAGGATCAATCAAGAATTGACATGATCTTCAACTTTTATAACCTCTCAAACATCAACAAAGGATCAAGAGGACTCCCACTTCAAGGATTAAGCACAAGGCTTCTCCGTTTTAGGTGGATTAAGCCTCAAGATCGCCAGTGTCACCAAATTAGGGTTTTGGTCGACCAAGGCCTCCAAATGGAAATTTTCCTCTGGGCATGAGCCAATGCTTCAAAGCATATCCTAAGATGCTCCATGGGACATCATAAACCTAATCATCAAGTCAATTTAGCCTCAGGGGATGCATTCACTAAAAATCAGGAATTAGGGTTTCTTGACCGAATTCACCCCTAAGTTGACTTTTGGGACAAATCATGAGCCAATACCTCAAGACATGATTTGAGGGTCTCTAATAAACCAAATTGATTCATTTTCAACAATGGATTCATCCAAGAAGCTTGAGCAACAAGTCTCAATTTCATCAGAACTACAATTAGGGTTTTGCGGAAAAAGTAAAATGTAGCTTTGACTTTTGACCAAGACATGCTCCCAAACCCTAGGACATGATTCAATACACCCTATGACACCTATGAAATTAGTCTATCAAGTTTGATTTAGGTCAAGGACTTGATTTCATAGAGGATGGCACAGTTTGGAATTCATCTGACAAAAAGTCAACTGTGCACAAAAGTCAAACTTTGACTTTTTGAGATTTTTCATAATTATGGTTCCTTGACCCTAAAATGATGTTAATGTATGATTGGAATCATCATTCATCAATAAAAATCAAAGAAATTGGGATAACTTGTAAAAGGGGTAACCATAAAAAACTTAGAAATTTTTCTAAGTTATGGAACAAAGTGGCTAGGGTACCAACTTTGGAGGATCATAACTCCTAAACCACAAGGCCATTTCTCCCCATCCAAAGATAGATTTGTAGCCCTCATGGCCCTCTACAAAAGCTTCAACTACACCTTATTCCAATTCATTATGGATTTTGAGTTATGGAATGATCAAAATGGCTGAAAACATGAAATGCCACTTTTTCCAACACTTAGTGAAATTTTCACTAAGTCAGAATCTGCCTTCACTTTTTTCCAAATGTAGGGGCATTTTTCACTTGGATCCAAAAAGTATCAAAACCAAATATGATCAAACAGTTGTTGTATCATATAAGGGCTTTCCAAAATGACCAAGAACATCACCAAACTCAACTTGAGCCATGAGATATGACAATGGCAACATGTCTTGCTGAAAACTACCAAGGCTAGGCAGAATTTTGCACTTTTGCTCGATTTGGAAAAATCAGATAATTCCAAAAGAGAACAAGCACTGATCCAAGCCTCCAAAGTCTTTGGAACAAGAAGTAGCATGCCAAACCTAGAAATCCCTAAAAGAGGGACAAGACTCCAATTTTGGATTGGAGCATTTAATGGATGCACTAAGGTGGCATGGAATGACACATTTGCAACTGAATTCAGTCAAGAATGATCTAACAACTAGGGAACCAAAGGCATGTGTTCTAACCTCTAGTCAATGGCTAGAGGAGACTTGGATTCTCATTTATCAACATTGGCCAAACCTCTGTTGTGGTTGCCATTCACTATTGATCCCAAAACAAACTTGCTCTACTATAAATAGAGCTCATTTGTGCTCAGTTTGAGTACACCAAAGCCATCAAACAGATGCTTTCCTCAAAATCCCTTTCTTTAGGCCAAAATGCCTTCTTTAGCAAGGTAACTATGAGTTTTTGAGTTTGAGAGCAATACCAATCAAATCAATCACACACACACACCTCATAAACATCATATAGAGGTGATCCAAACACTCACAAGTGACCGGTAACACCAAAATCACAAAGTCACCTCTCAAAACCTCAAAATAGTACTTTTGTGCATTTTTTAAGCCATGTCTTGATTCAGTCACTTTCCAAACCAGATAAAACCTCAAACACACTCCAAATATCATCCTTGAACTATCCCAAATGGTTCCCCCCATCTGGAATACCATTTGAGGGAGTTGCTATTTTGGTCATTTTAACCCATTTTGCAAGAAAGGGCCAGTTTGTGTTTTTGCAGGTTCCAGCTGATTCCAATCATCCTAAAAGCTTCTAAGGGATCATTTGAGAGTGTACAAAGCATCAAACCATTTCTGGAACAAAGAACTTGGCAGATTGCACAAAAACTCCAAAAAGCTCAAAAGAGAGGTAAGCATCATGACTTGAATCTTCCAAAATATGCATTGCTTTGAAGTCCACTGATCATGCACACCTCATACATGTTATATATGTTGTGTTTGAACCAATTCATCATGTAATTCATGCCTGTATCAAAGTGTAGCATAGAAAATGCAATTATAGGCCTTTTCAAAACCACTATCGAATTTTGAGGAGGGATCATGATCTGGAAAAAATAACACCACCATTGGATTCCTTCTGAAATTCTAGGCCAGATGCATATAAATTTTGTCCCCAACCATGGAGAAGTGAGAAAGTTATGGACCTTCCCGTTTCTTGGCAAAACTTGCCTTGCCTTGCCTTGGCCAGGCCTAGAAAACAAGGCAAGCCTTGTGTATTTGTTGGTTTGTTTCAATCAACGGATGTATCACCACCCCAGTGGTAAGGCACGCGCCCTATAACCTTGAGGTCGTGGGTTCAAACCCCACCCATGCCATTTTGTGTTTTTTCACCTTTTTGCTATTTTTCCAATATTTTCATGTTTTTGTTAATTAATTGGAAAATTAATAACTCCTTCAATTTTAATTATTTTTTATTGGTTATTTTTGCAAAAAATCACAAAAATGTTGAAATATTTTATTCCACAAAAAATTTTTACTTTATATTATTTATTTAATATAATTAGTATTTTTGTGAATAAATTCCTTTTTAATTGTTTTAAACATTTTAAAAATGAATATTTACTTTGAAAATCAAAACCAAATGAGTTTTAATATCTCTTGTGATTAAAACCTCATTTTTCAAACTTTAAACAAAAATCACAAGTAGTTTATTCAAATTCATTTGGTATTTTTTTTACTGATTTTTCTTTAAATATTCACTTTTAAAAGGAAAATTAGGGTTTCTTTGATTTTCACCCTCACAAATCATTTTCAAACACTCATGGGCCTTTATTAGAGTGTAAGACCCAACCCCTTTAAAAACCAAATCTTTTTGGGCCTCAGTCATTGTATAAGACCCACTGTGTTTTCAAAAACCTCGGCGCGATCGCCATTTCAAACAAAAATCATCTAGGTCTACCCTCGTGTCATAAGCCCCAGTTCTTTTCATTCAAAATCATTTTAGGCCTCTATTAGAGTGTAAGACCCAACCCCTTTGAAAACCAAATCTTTTTGGGCCTCAGATATTGTATAAGTCCCTCTGCGTTAAAAGAAACCTCGATGCGATCGCCAGTTCAAAAATCAAATCATCCGGGCCTACCCTCGTGTTATAAGCCACATTCCTTTTTATTTAAACACCTTTGGGCCTCTTGAGAGAGTGTAAGACCCATCCCCTTGTACAAAAAACCTTTCTTGGGCCTCAGTCACTTATATAAGTCCATGTACAAACGACAGTGCGGTCACTGATAAAACCCTAGGCCTCTCCTTGAGTTGTAAGCCCCAGTTTTCCTTTTCAAAGCACTTTCTCCTTTGATTTTGAATATAATATTGTTATCAAAGTTTCCTTTGTTGGACAACTAACCAAACAGCATGGAAGCTCTACAACCGAGTAAGTGTTTACCCGCTTTCATTTACCGCTTTCATATGGAGATAACTGTACTGTGGGGCTGTTTCACTGTAAGTTTTCTTTCATAAACTCATATAGACTATGTAATAATAGTATAGATATTTAGAGTTTCCCCGGTAACTACGTCTAACACTAGGTGGAGCCTTGATGATCACTCTTAAAATAGACAAAACTAGATCCCCTATAGGAGCTCCAGATACAGTCTTCTCTTCGGCTGACACCCTTAGGAATTGTCAAATAAACTCTAACTCCCCAGAGATGATCTTTTCTCCATGAATGGCATCTCTTGAGTTTCTTCCAAATTCTCGAACTTTCCTGGCTTGATCTATTCTCTGTGAATAGCCTGTCTTGAATTTCTCGGGGCTTGGGGACCCACAGGCTTCCTAAAAGCATCCCCGCCTCCTCTTGGGCATTGTACAAGGACCCGTCGGCTTCTTATAAGTTTTCATAACCTCCTCTTAGGCTTCGTATAATGATTCTTTCTCCGGGAAGAGAGCCTCCTCTTGGGCTTAATACAAATTGTCCCTCGGCTTCTTAAAAGTTTTTCTCGCCTCCTCTTGGGCTTCGTACAAATTGTCCCGATGACCTCCTAGAGGTATAGGAACAGAAATTAGTCATCTTAATAGAACATTCTTTCAAACAGTCTAGATCTTACTACTACTGTTTCTTAAGCATAGTACAAAAGATAAAACCCGTAGACTCGGACAGTCTAAAACTCCTTTGGATTCCCCATTTCCTTAAAGAACATGAAATATCCCTGATCCTCTGATCAATCCCTAAACACAACATTACCCATATAAGAACTGATTTTCTCTTTTAACCAACATACTGGACCTGTCACTCAACTGAAACAGTAACCCTAGCCTCCTCTTGGGCTTTGTACAAATGATTCTCCCCAGCGGAGCTAACTCATTTTAGCCTCCATCTCGGGCTTCGTACGAGATACAAAGACTCTCTTGTTGAGTCAAACAGCCTCCATCTCGGGCTTCGTACGAGATACAAAGACTTTCTTGTTGAGTCAAATAGCCTCCATCTCGGGCTTCGTACGAGATACAAAGACTCTCTTGTTAAGTCAAATAGCCTCCTTCTCGGGCTTCGTACAAGATACTCAATCACTCTCTTGTTAAGTATAAAAGACTCTCTTGTTGAGTCAATCCCCAACAGCCTCTATCTCGGGCTTTGTACGAGATACAAAGACTCTCTTGTTGAGTCAAACTCATTTTAGCCTCCATCTCGGGCTTCGTACGAGATATAAAACACTCTCTTGCTAAGTATAAAAGACTCTCTTGTTAAGTCAAACCCCTTTAGCCTCTGTCTCGGGCTTCATACGAGACACCAAAGCACTCTCTCGTTAAGTCAACCCTTTTAGCCTCTCTCTCGGGCTTCGTACGAGACACGTAAAAACACCCTCTTGTTGGGCCAATAGCCTCCTCTTAGGCTTCGTATAAGGAAAACCCCGATTGAACCAATTAACCTTTTAGCATCAAAGTTGTGCCTCGTTCACAGTATACAAACATCAACAACTCCTTTTTTCTTCATCTAATTGTTGTAAGTGGCAAGCCTCTGGATTATTTACATCCACGCAACTGTCCCTCTTTTAGCATGAGAAATTCCTAAGGAAAGATAGCGTTGCTCTACACTGAGTCAAAGTCTTCTCCTTCAGGTTGAAAATCTCCTATAAAGGAAAATGATGGCATTGCTGGATTCACAAATCCCAGTTAAAGTAATTCTCCTATATAATCAGTCACTCAACAGTTGTGACAAACAGACCCCTCTTTAGAGATGACAAATTCTCTCTAAAGTCAAACCCTTTAGCTTCACATCTTGGGCTTTGAACAAGATACAAATAGACCCTTCAGCTTCATATCTTGGGCTTTGAACAAGATACAAACCACCTTTAGCTTCACGTCTTGGGCTTTGAACAAGACACCAAAACACCATTTCCTCCCATAGAATAGGAGGAACTACGATCGCTCTGATTTCCCTGTTTCGATAAACGAGAATACGTAGGCATAAGATTGAAAGAAAAATCTTAGCGAGCACACTAATCGAAGAAACCCAACATCCCGTACAACAATCAAAAGAGCATCAGTCCTAACGTCCTACCCATAGCATAGTCCCGTTGTTTCAATCTTAACAAAGTAAGAAGAAAAAAAAAGGCCCCATTACCATATAGCATCCGTAACCTAACAGACTGTTGTTTCAAACTCAGTATGCAAGCAGGATTAGTTGGAGACATCTATTTCCCTTCCTTCATCAGCTTCAATAGGATAAAAAATGAATCGACCTGTAGTAACCCCAGAGCGACAGTGCTTAAGAACCACGTCCAAAAATCGGTCGCTACACCCTCATAGTGCAATGAGGAAATCAGAGCGTCATAGTTCATGGAACCAAGGACAGAGAAGAAGAAAGGAGGAAAGTGGAAGAAGGGTGGAAGGGTGCTTGCCAAGATCATCGCAATCTCGTGCCTACGTATCTTACATTCGAATGAATGAAGAATCAGAGCTTCCGTAGTTCGGGGAACCAAGACGGAAAAGGAAAAGGTAAGTGGTGTCAAAACCAAGAG
The DNA here is from genome assembly GCA_022829125.1 of Lathyrus tuberosus. Taxonomy (NCBI): domain Eukaryota; kingdom Viridiplantae; phylum Streptophyta; class Magnoliopsida; order Fabales; family Fabaceae; genus Lathyrus; species Lathyrus tuberosus. Next base: position 2,256,876 of record JALAZF010000057.1, read on the forward strand.
TAAAAGAAGGTAAAGGGCAGATCTGCTGGGGATGCAAAAGAATTGGTGTCAGAACCAAGAAAGGAAAAGGAGCAAAATTACAAATTGGGACTCCACTTGGGAGAAAGAGGACAAAGCGGCTGTGTTGGGGATCAAATGAAGAAATGGTGTCAAAACCAAGGAAATAAAGGAAGAAAAGGAATAGAAGGGACTCCGCCAGGGAGGTAAGATAACAAAGGATTGTGTGGGGGACCAAAGGGTTAACAACCCTGCTAAGGACCAAAAGAATAAGGGTTTGGTATGTTAACTGACTGACAGTGGTTAACCAAAGAAAAAAAGGTTAAAACTCTGTGGGGAAAAGGGTTTAGTGTTAACAGATAGGCTGTGATGAACCAAATGAAAGAGTGCTGAACCAAGAGAAGGTGTTTGACTCTGAAGAAATTTTGGTATATTAACTGATAAATAGTGGTTAACCGAGGAAAGAAAAAATTGCAACTCTGGGGGGAGAGAAGCATTGGTTTTAACAGTATGACTGTGATCAACCAAAAGAACGGGTGTAGAACCAAGAGAAGGTTGTGACCCAAAGGACGGGTGTGAAACTAAGCAAAGGTTATGGCCCAAAGGGGATGTCGGTACGGACTGAACAAACAGTATTCGACCAACGAAAGGGTATTGAACCAAAAGAGGTTGCGAACCACTGAGGATTCGGTATTAACAGAGAAACTATGATTAACCGAAAAGAGGTTGCAAATCCAATGGTTCACATGTTAGGAAAATAAGGTGCATGGTGGTCTTGAATGGAAATGATACATTGTAACAAATGTAAGTGAATTCTTGAAGAGTCGAGAATATTCAACACAGTTAAAACCAAGTGGAACCCCAAAATGTGGAGGAAAAGTTGTTGTCATGAAAAAGCAGCAGATTCTGCCCATTTTACATGGGTTAATCGATTAACCCATTTTCACTGCAAATGGTTAATCGATTAACCAGGCCAAAATTCCCCAATTTTTCCTGAAAAATGGTGTTGTCGCCATGATTCCGATTTTCAACCTCTTGCTTTAATGAATAGGCATAGAAACCCTTATTTTGTGCTTGTTTTGAAGATGTGATGACCTTGTGAGGATGTGATTAATCGGCTTAGAAAACCTGAATATTCCTGCAACAAAATCACACAAAAAAAAGTGAATGCTTATGCCAGCGATGCGAATGCACATGCTCATGCAAAAGGCAAAAGGCAAAAGGGGAGGTCAAATTTCGGGTTACGACAGTATGCTGATTATATCAACTACCTCGACGCTGGTGGCTTGCCTCCTGACCTGGCCTATCAACATAAAAAGTGATTTTTCCATGATCTTAAACAATATTATTGAGATGACCCTCTCCTATTTAAAAGAGTCATCGACGATTTTTTTCGCCGATGTGTTCCCGATGAGGAGATTGAGAGAGTCAACCCCATTATCACCCTTCACCGTATGGAGGGAATATGAGCATATCCAAAACTGCTGCTAAGATTCTCCAGGTCGGCCTTTATTGGACCACCATTTTTAGGGACGTGCACATCTTCACCACAGAGAATGAATGGTGTCAGTGTACTGGGAACATTTCAAGAAGAAATGAGATGCCACAAAACATAATCTTAGAAGTGGAGATCTTCGATGTCTTAGGGATTGATTTCATGGGTATGTTTCCATCTTCGAATGGGAACAAATTCATACTTGTTGTTGTAGACTACGTGTATAAATGCATCAAGCTCGTTACCTCTTCTACTAACGATGCACAAGTGGTGATTAAGAGGTTTAAAAACGTCATTTTCCCTAGATTCGAAACTCTCGGGTTAGTTATCAGTGATGGTGGCTCACACTTTATCTCGAAGTGCTTTAAAAACCTTTTAACAAAATATGGAGTTAGGCACAGAGATGCGACCCCTTACCATCTGCAAACCAGCAGACAGGTGGAAATCTCTAATAGAGAGAGAGAGAGAGAGAGAGAGAGAGAGAGAGAGATTAAGTGGATACTTGAAAAAAAATAGTTTCCACCTCTAGGAAGGATTGGTCTACAAAACTGAATGACGCACTCTGGGCATATAGAACAACCTATAAGACTCTTTTAGGGACCACCCCCTTCAATATCATGTATGGTAAGTCTTGCCATATCCGTTTGAAACTTGAGACAAAGCCTATTGGGCCATAAAAGTCCTAAATATGGAACATACAATTATTGGGAGTAAAAGAATGTTGGATTTGCACGAGATAGAGGAGTTTCATTTAGATGCGTATGAGAATGCCCTGATTTATAAGGAAAGAACAAAGAAGTGGCACGGAAAATGCATTACTATGAGCGAATTTAATGAAGGAGAGTTGGTTCTATTATTCAACTCCAGGTTGAAGTTATGTCCTGGTAAATTGCGGTACAAATGGTTAGGACCATTTGAAGTGACAAGGGTCAGTGAATCAGGAGTAGTGGAGGTTTGGAGCAATATCACTAGAAAGTACTTAATCAATGGTCAGCATTTAAAGCATTGCCAACCACCAAATAACGTACTAGAGCAAGGTTGTACCTTGATCCTTTGTCCCCCTTGAGGGTTGCACATAATTAAGTTGAGCTACCGACATAAAATGAAGTGTTGTGTGGGAGGAAACCCACAGGTTTCAAGTTTAAGTTTTCTTTTAATTTTCAATAATAATTGGTAGACCCATTTAAGAAAGGGGAGCAGTTATGAACCTAATTGATGTAAAAATTCCATAAAGGCACTTACTATCGTCCTAACCAAGTGAAAAGTTGAAAAAATGAGGCATTAACAACGTGATGGGTAGACCGTCATCAAGTGATGAACGTCAACTATTCTAAAGGTGTTGAAGGGTGGGTCGTCATGAGCATGACGCCTGTCAGCGTGTTTAAGGACGCGTTTGGCTGTTTTCTTTTCTTTTTAACCTTTTAATTCCAGACGCTGGTGGGCTACCCATCATGGGCATAACGCCCGTCAGGCTGTTAAAGGGTACATTTTCATTCTTTTATTTGTTTCCTTCTCATTTAATCTCGATTAATCCATTCAATACTAACTTTCTTTTGAAATCTGACTCTCTCTCTCTCTCTCTCTCTCTCTCTCTCTCTCTTACCAAATCATTTAAACATGCCTTCCCATTTCTCTTTTCCCCCACTTTATTCTCTCCACACTTCATCTTCTCCAAACTCTTCTCTAAGAACTCCATTAACACATAACTTCAAATCCTCCATTCTCCTTCATCTCTAATCCAAACCCATATTTGAAACCACCATTGTCACCCTTATCCTCCCAACAATCAAATCCACCATTCAAAAATCAATATTTCCACCTCCCACAAAACCCCAAATCTGAACCTCAACACCAAAAACTACATTTTGCTTCCACCATGCCTCCCAGACATAAGTTAATTACATGAGCATTACTTTCAAAGAATGAACGGATCAGCAATAGCATTATGCAACATTGTATCGACACCAGATTACACCGATAAGGTACACTGGAGACTTTTCTCTTCACACTTTAGGTTTTTTTGACATCTTACATTTGATGTTATATAGGATAAAGTGGACTCATTTTGTTAATCTATGTCACCCTACATATAAGAGACTCACGCTTAAGATTCTCGGCTCCTTCTTGTAACGTGGCTCATCAAAACTGTCAAATTTAGGTTGTTCTACAGAGACAATGAGTTTCAGCAAGACCAAATAGCTGATATGTTCCAATTTCAGTGTCAAGATGGTATCCCTTGTTATGGTCATTGGTATACTAAATTTGATCACTTATGGGAGCGGCTAACTTAGGTATTTGCGGTTGATATGGAAGGGGAGAAATCTTCCCACATTCATAACCTGGCCATATGATACTTCAGACAATTTATGGCCCATTCTGTTTTTTTGTAAGGGAGATAATGGTAGTGCCAATTCAAAGGAACTATTTTTCATAGACTGCGAGTTTAAGTCCACACTGGTCTATTCCGCGACTTTTATGCTCACACATATGAGATCACTATCCAACACAAAAAGGGTGTCATTGTTATTGGAGGATTAATTACCTTCATTGTCTATGTTTTACACTTAGACATTAAGCTAGCCACACTTGTTCCCCTCGTCGGTAGCACTGCACTAGACATTAACTCTTGTCAAGAACAACGCATGATTAATTATAAGAGTGCGTGGAGGTACTATCACATAATTAATAATATTTTTATTAGAAGCATTGTTTTTCCTTGCCCGGCACGCACTGATGTGCAAGTCGAGGCTAACTAGTTGTATGACATTTATGCTAGCGAGAACGCCAATGATGTTCATATGGATGTTGATGCAAATCGAGAAAATGATAATGTGTTGGACCGGAGAGAGAGAGAGAGAGAGAGAGAGAGAGAGAGAGAGAGTATCTCCGGATCCCTCTCACCTTTCTTGCACCCCCTCTCCTATACATCCCTCATCCCCACCTCATTTTCCCCCATGCTCATTTTTCACCACGTGCACACACTTACTACATTTCTCTAACACTTTTGCAGGTACCTCATCTTGGCAAAATATATCTGAAGAGTATGATTATAATTCCTTTAAAAATTATATTGTTGACCTGTGCTACGAGATATATGCACGCAATGATCTTGAATCGGAGTGTGGTCATTTTTTTATGTTATGCATCAACATCAACAAGAAATGTTAGAGTAAATGTAGTTTATGCAAGAATCTCAAGCTCACATGACCGAGAAAATAAAGGGTCTACAAGCAGTTGAGGCTCAGCGTCATCAGATGATGCAAAGCATGACTCAGCAACTGTAAAGCATACAAATAGAGATGAGTGACAGGAACTCCCGGGAAACTCAGTGCAATCACATGCATGATGATATGCTGGAGAACATGTTGTATTACTAACAAAAATAGGGCATGCCACCTCTTGACCGTAGACGTCACAGGCGTTTAGTCCCTCTTATCGGGTTTTACCTTCTTCTCTTGCTCTTCTACCCATACATTGAGGACAATGTAGGATTTAAGTGTAGGGGATAAGTTTTACCACTTTCTTTACTTTTGATCATCTGTTTTATTTGTTGTGTTAATTTAGATTTATTTTATTGTTGATTTTTATTTTGTAGCTTAGTGTATAAAGTTATTGCACGTGATTTCGAGTCCTATTGCATGGTTTTCTGTTTGTTGTTGATCTTCCCCATATTCTTGAACCCAACTAAAATTTTTGAAAAAAGACTTAGGATACTTAGCATGATTTGAAAGTATATAGGCTATAAAAGGAATAGAGGCTAGGTTGAGGAGACTTGGGAAATTTTGAAAACATCGGTATCATTGCAACACCTCAAGCCTCCCGAATATGGATGCCAATTTAAATTCCCACTGAGCCATAGTCTTTAAGTTATATTTAGTAGTAATCCTCGAGTAGCTTTTTTATCCAGCCAGGCACCATCTATAGTTATACATTAAGTAGGTCGGTCGATGAATATAAGTGAATAATTTGTTGCGTAAAAAAATGAATAAAATGGGAATATTGCATCTACTAAGTTAGATGACCCCCACCCGGTCATTTAATCCAACGATGATTAAACATTAAAAAAAATACATATTTGAAAAATAAAAAAAAATTGTGTAAATCTAATAAGATGTTTTGATCATAATCACTAACCGGCTTGCCAACCATGTGTGTGAAAGATTAAGGGCCTTAACGTGACTGTCCCAAATGAAAGAGGATGAAATAAATAGTAACAATAGACTTTGATTCAATGGCATGATTTGAGAAGATATGCATAAGAGGGAGACTTATGATCGCAAAATGTGGTTTGTATTGTCACAATATCCTTGGTGTCGACACTAGTACCTATCGAATCAACTTTAGCCTAACCAAATTTTATAGCCACGTATGAGTATCTGAGTGCGTTATTTTCATTAAGTTTATGTATCTTTATTGCTCCATTACACGGTTTTACATGCTAGCTGACTTGCTTGAGGACAAGCAAGGGTTCAAATGTAGTGGAGTTTGATAACTCGAAAACATGTTGTATTTTCGACTCGATTCACATGCATTTATGTCATTTTCTATGTCTTTTTGTGGTATTATGTTGGTATTTTGTGTCTATTTCAGGTGTATAATAGTTGGAGGCCTTTGTGCGAGAAAATGGTGTGAAACAGTAAAAAAGGGAGAAAACGACAAGTATTGTACTGTCATGACGACCTCACTGCCAGCATGACGCTCATCATGACCTGTGGTAGTCAAGCCCGTCACAGGAAGTCAACAAAAAAAGAAGAAAATTCACCTATGTTGGATGACAGGTGGGTCGTCATTTGGATGACACCCGCCATATTCCCTCACCTCATGACGGACGGGTCGTCATTGCCATGACTCCAGACATGTGTTTAAAGTCCAGAAATATTGCCCACGTATCAGGACTCAGCCAAGGTACTCCCTCCATTTTTTCCACTTCTCCTACACGATCTAAAGCATTCCCCATTGCGATTTGGACACTATAAATAGGACTTTTTAGTTGAGAAAAAAACATCCAAGCTTATTGTTATTTCCTAAGCCAGAAAAGCACTTATTGTAAAGTGATAAATTTCTCACATCGGAGAATTATTTCAATTTTTAGTCTTAGTTTGCATTTCATTTGTCTACTGTTAAGTCGCTGCTAGTATAATCTTTCTGGCATAATTTTCCAGAATTTATTTCAAGCATTTTTTTTACCAGATTGAAGCAAGTTAATATATTATTACATTTTATTCATTCAAGTTTTTTATTTTTTTCTACTTCTTTTACATTGTTTTTCTTACTGTACTTGCATGTTACCACTAATTAATATTATATTTATTATGACAAACATGAACGTGAAAATCATTTACAATAATATTTACATAATAAATATGTCTAGCTAATTTTGTCGAGTCCATAATGCGAGAACCATGGTACAGACTGTGCTCTAAGTAGTCGTTAAAAATTGTAATAAAAATGGGAATTGTTTATGGCCTAAATATTTCATGTTTTTTAAATTAAAGTTTATTGGGAAAGCAGAAACGTAGAGATACCAGTTTCAATTAGAAAGATTGAAATTTGTATTTGACTGTAGGAAAATTTAGTTTTTGATTTTAAACATTGTGAAAGCATTTTATAATCAATTAGGAAAATTTTAATTTTCAAAAAGGCGATTTTAAGAGTATAAGAGGACATGCAAAAACGGGTGTTTATACGCTTAAAATCCAGTACTAGACGTGCGAAAGTAGGCAGTACTTTTAAATTAATTTTTTCGACCTCAGGAAACTTTTCAAGTAATTAAAAGTAATTATTTTCCAACGATAATTTCGCACTGTAACATGTTAGACACGGGAAAGCGAGTAGTTAGATTACGTGCTAAAATTCGATACCGATCACACGAATGCGGGCAGTACCTTAAAATTAATTATTTTTCTACAAGAAAATATTGTCTCGTTGTAATTATAAGTAATGACTCTGTGAACGCTAACGGTCGACGAGAACCACATTTCGATATCTCGTTTCATAATTAATTCAAAACAGTTTATTTTTCCCTTTTGCAAATGAAAACACTTATTCATCACCTTAGATACACATAATAACGATAGATAATTTGTGGATTCGACACTTTTTATATTATAACTTATATTTTTGTGCACTTACGGACCTATCACTAGACAACTACTCAAAGCATGACAATGGCAGAATTTTGCTACACTAGGAGACTAATAAAGTGGATGTAAGATTTGTAACTTGCATGTCTCAGTTGTTATACTGTGGGATTTATGCAAGGGATGAAGCTTTCCTGAATTGGTTTATTACAATATATGCATTCAATCATTTGGACCAAAAGAAGCTACTATGGAAGGATATTGAAGGTCTACATCATCAACATCGAGGGCCTTGGTGCCTGATTGGAAATTTTAATAATATGCTAAATACTCAAGATAGAATGGGAGTAAAAATGGTACATGAATCTGAATATACTGACATGGAAAATATGATGGCCACAACTGGTTTGTATGAGATTGGTAGCATATGGAACCATTTCACATGGTCCGACAAATAGGTGACAGGAACAATTTACTCTAGAATAGACAGAGCACTTGACAATATATATGGAGTGGTTCCTTCAAAACACGGGGGCAACACTAAACATTATGGCACTTGGTGTCTCTGACCATGCTCTCATTTGCCTACAAGGAGGGGAACCAAGGCCACCCAGAAAATCTTACTTCAAGTTCCTCAATAGTGAGATAACAATGAAGGGTTACTCTTAAACATTCTTAAAGAGCAGTGGGATGCCTGTAACACCCTAAAATCCCACGACTCTTATTTAATTGCATTCAAGCACCAAGGGTGTCACACATCTCTATAACACAAAAATGTTTCTCAAAACTTTTTCAAAAATACGCATGACTAATGTGTGCTACCTGTATCTGCAACATAGGCTTAATGAGCCATACAACAACATAAAAAGGATGAGAATAACTTTACAGAAGTTACTGGTGTATTAGTCAGCAAGGATAGCATACATAGACATATCACAATCATACATAAACGACAATAACGAATCACAATGCAAATATATTAATGCAATGTACTCCTCCTCCAAAAATGTATATGGTACCAAAAGTTTGGATGTCCGTGTGATTTTACATAATTACCTACATCTCCAATTCCTCTCTGGAAAATATTCTCTCTGAACAATGAGACTGTCACTGGCTCTCTCTGAGCACTATACCTCATCTTTGGCTCTCTCTAAGCACTAGACCTCGTCAGACCGATATTCTACCTATCTCCGATATACAAGAATGCATGAGACTCAACAACAATTCTCAAAACACATAAGTCACAATTCAACTCGAAAATCAAAGAAACAACATCCATATCTCATACTCGAAAAATGATCTCTCTGAACAAAATTTTCCTCTCTAGACAAGGTTCTCTCTGAACCATAATTTGCCAATGCAAGACCAACAACATAGTTCTTTTTTAATTACACAACTCAAAAATATGATATACAGTTATAACTCAATCATATAAATATATTATATTCACACTCAGGGGCGGAGCCAGGAAATTTAAAATGTGGGAGAAAATATAATGTTAAATATAAATTTAAGATAGTTAAATTCTTTGATATTTAGTATGAATTTTGATTATGGACCAGTATATTAAATATAAACATATTTTAAAATGTAATTTTTTAAAACAAAATAATTTTAAAATATAATATATCTTTAAATTTCATTCAGGTATCAATATTCTATAAAATTCAAAGGTAAGTATTTACCTTTAACGTAGATGTGTACATGTTTTTAGTATAAAAATAGTTTTATGTTTATTAAATTAATTATCATTATTATGTCACTTTGTTATAGTATTTCTAAAAGCAATTATCAACCATCTATATTGTGAGACATATTTAAATATATGTATAATTGTTTTTACAATAATAATATACAAATCAACTTGATTATATATGTAAAATATAATAAATTACTTTTTGATATAAAATATTTATTACTTAAACAAATAAATATTATAACATATTTATTGAAAAAGTAAACTTATAATATACTATAAAATATAAATAACCTCGTAATATATAGCAATATAAAGTATTGAATTGGTATCAACAGAAGTTATACATACATTGTATTGTCTTAAATATATTATATTTAGATCTCAGGGTGGTGAAGTGAAAACAAAGTTTTGTGATATTTTATAATAGTATTATTATACAATTATACTGTTAGAGTGATATATTTTTTAGTGGGGGCATTTGCCTACACACTCATATGTGTGACTCCATCCCTGTTCACACTACTTACCAACAGTACAAAATATTAATATATTATTATAATATTACTCACCAACAAAGTAATTCATATGATTATTTATGTCAGACTACCAACAGAGTAAGACAACAAGTATTCAATGCAACTCTAACTTTATCAAAACAATTCTAAAAAGTCAAATTACTCAAATCACAACTCAACTCAATAATATTATTATAAATTATTCAACAACTCAATTTAACTCTTTTGACTCGACAGCTTTAAACAAATAAAAATATTACTCAAAAAGCAGTTTTATAATGTCAAAAAGCTTCAAACTCAACTTAAGTGTATCCTATATTCTTATCTCCAACTCTAAACAACTCAAAAACAACTTCGATAACTCTATAACAATTCTAAAAAAATAAAATAGGACTCTTAAACTCATCAAAAAAGTAATGAAAGGTCACCGAAATCACCAACTACTCAAAACTCAACCTTCTTGATTCAACTCGATCAATCACATGATTGAATCTCTAAAACAGAATGTCTGACATCAAAATCGCACCAAAATTGCATACTTGTGATGAAATTATGAAACTCTCTAGGTTGAGAGATCATTAAACTCTCTTTCTAATGCAACTGTCGGCACCCTAAACGAACTTACGAAACTCAATACGCGTGAAACATGATGACCAACGCATGACTAAAATTGACTACGCCTCTGGTATAAAAACTAGTGTAGTGCTAATTCTGTAGTGTTCCTAGACGTAATTTCCTCACTTCAAAAGAAATATTACTGCGTTATCTTTCTAACGCAACTGACGGCAACTCAAACAGACTTACGAAACTCAAGTTATGCATGAAATAAGACAATCAACCCCCTTCTATGTCTACCTGCGATTTTCTGCTTTTTTTTCTCCTTATTGAACAGATTCGAAACTCGCATGTTTCGCCTATTTGAGTTCTAACCTCCCCAAAAATGTACATATAAACAACCATACACAATAGGGTACAACTATTCCAATTTTATATTTCCGCCTTAAGGCGCCACCACAATTCATCAATCAACACCATACAACCAAGGCAAAAAGGACACCAAAGAGAAACATACACATTTATTTAAAATTCTCCTTATACAAAGCATAAGGCATCCATAAGGATTCAAATAAAATAATAAAATATTGCTTAAGAAACAATCAAAAAGGTTTTTGGTAAAACCCTTTGGACACAAATATAGAGCATAAACACATATAAGGTAGAAGGGTCCAAGGCAAACCATTTGGCCACAAACAGACAACACATATACAGAATTGATAAGGAAAAGATATAAGAGTTAGGATCCCTCACTATCTGATTTCCTAAACACTATATGTAAAGAGTTCCCCCTACCTCGAAGTTGCTTGATCATTGAATTCTCTTGCCTTTGGGATCTACCGATCTCTTCCTTCCTAGGATTGCTCTAGCCTCCTGACACTTTTTCTAATTTCTCAATTTCACGATCTCACATAACTTTCCCTCGTAGGATCTATTTATTTAACCTAAAATTCTCATTTACTTATTTCACCCCAATTTCCCTTTACACCTCACTAAACTCTATTTTTCTAAAATTCCAATTTATTTAAATAAATAATACTCTAATTAAATAATTATATAGTTTTTCTAATAAACTCGATTATCTCAACTAATTAATAATTCTATTATTTTCAAATCTCACTACACTCTTAGCTCTTTACTCCAAACACCCTTTTTCTCTCTAATTTTCTATTTGTTAACTAATTATAATTAAATATCAAAAATTCCAATAAAGCACATATAACACTTAAATAAATCAAATAAATCAATATAAACTAATATAAATTTAAAAAAATAAATAACTAAAGTTGGGGTGTTACAATGCCAATGATAAATAATGTTATGAATGTCATATGGAGTAAACTTATAAGACTACAACCTATAGTCAGGATCCTGAGCAAACCTATAGCAGGAATCAAAACACATATTGAAAAGGTGAGAGGTGACCTTCTTGAGGCACAAACAACCCTGCTACAAGATAGAATGAATGCCTTAAATATTGACAAAGTGAAAAGGCATACATAGGAGATGGTCAAGTGGAATGATTTGCAAAAGCAAGTCTTAAGACAAAAGTCCAAGATTGAGTAACTCAGACTTGAGGTTCTAGAGTTCTTTGGGAACTTGTTAGGGACCACATCTTGCACAGACTTGAGGTTCTAGAGTTCTTTGGGAACTTGTTAGGGACCACATCTTGCAACTTGAATGGGATAGATATAACAACTCTTAGATATGTGAATCAACTGAACAAGGAGGAGAAAGCATCTCTCATTGCCTCTATGACTGAAAAGGAGATTGAGCGGGCCCTTTAAGGCATTGGAGACCTAAAAGCTCCTATCTGAGATGGGTATGGAGCAAAGTTCTTCAAACCATCCTAGAAAACTGTGAAGAATGAGTTTATTGTAGATGTTTTGGAATTTTGAGAAAGGTAAAATGTAATGTGCCATCAATTACACCCTAGTTACTCTCATCCCCAAAAGTACTTATGCAAAACCCATTAGAGATTATATGCCCATTTCTTGTTATACCACCATTTAGAAGGTAATCGCAAAGGTGTTGACCACTAGATTGGGAAGATTACTCTACAGCATCATAAATTAGAGCCAGACAACATTAGTCTCATGGGAAAAAATTATGATCACATATTATTGGCATATGATCTTATCAAGGGCAACACAAGAAAAGGTGGTGTGCTTAGATGCATGATGCAAATGGACCTGCAAAAGGCCTATGACACAATTGGATAGAATGTTATGGAGTCCATTTTGAAGGAGATTAGGTTTCCAAGGCAATTCATTAGCTAGATCATGCTTGCTACAACCACTAGAAGCTTGAAGGCTATAATGGGCCTAAGACAGGGGGACCCCATATCTCCCCTTTTGTTTGTTATAAACATGGAGTACCTGCTTAGGTCCATGCAGAAACTGAGGAAAATCCCAACTTCAATTTCCACTCGAAATATGAAAAGCTACACATCATAAACCACTGTTTTGCTTATGACTTACTTTTGTTTTCTCGAGGGGATACTAGATCAATTAAGCTATTAGTGAAGGCCTTCAATGAGTTCTCCAAGTCCACGGGGTTCACAGTTAACCATGCAAAATGCAAGGCTTGTTATAGTGGGATTTGAAGGTAGCACAAAAACTGAGATATAAGCCTTCACTACTTTTGGAGAAGGCTCTCTACCCTCAGATACCTAGGAGTGCCTCTCACAAGCTAAAATCTCTCTAGCGAGCAATACATGATTGTGGTTGATAAACTTGTAAAGAAAATTCATCACTAGAGTACACGACTTCTAAGTTTTGCTGGAAGAGTGTAGCTTATCGTAAGTGTGTTATTTGACGCCAATAATTATTGGTTTCAATGTCTACCTTTGCCTAAAACAGTGATTCACAAATTGGAGGCAATATGTTGAACCTTCTTGTCGACTGGAAAGATTTAAATAAAAAGAAAATCGCCTATAGCTTAGAAGCATGTGTGTGCCCCCAAAAACTAAGGTGGTGTGAACATGACCTCAATGTGGGAGTGGAATCAAGCTAACAAGATCAAGCTTCTTTAGAATCTCAGTGGCAAGGCTGATAGCTTATGGATCAAGTGGATCCATTACTATTACATCAAGAGTTACTGTAACACCCTTTTCTACCCCACAAATAAATACAAAAAAAATACACAATTCATCAGAGTAAAATCAGAACCACCTCAAAGGGTGCACATTTCTCAATAAACTCAAATAAAATAATTGCTTCGTAAACACGGGTTTTCCTCAATTTATTCAAAAAGCCATCAAATAGCAGCGGAACCACCATAACCACGATAATCCAAATCCAAAATGTTTTAAAATAAAACCATAGTCATCAAATAACAACAAAATGTCAACATAATATGTTTCGACTCAACGACCCAACCCGATGTTACACTATCAGAGCAAGACCCTCTACTTCGACCAAAAGCACTAATAACTCCAAAAGTCTTCGAAGGCATCCACCGCTAAGCCTGATCACCTGCACGTTATCCACGTGGAGGCAACATTTAAACAGGCAGGGTGAGTAATCACAATTCATTATAATCAATATGAAAACAGGATATGCTTAAAATGGCGTCATCATCATATATAACATCATCAGGATCATCACAAAGGAAAACATCGAAATCAAGACATCACAAATCACATCAATGCCAATTAAATACAATGCACAACAAGACTCATGCATGTGGTACCAATCGTCATAGTCGATGGACACTAGGCCATCACCCTCCAAAGATCCCCGTCATTCGGATCGATTCTACACAAGAACCGGAGCACGTCAAAATACCTCACATCCACACAATGGGATGGAAGCCACCATAGACCGAAGCCTAACTCATTGGACCGAAGTCCTATAATGGTATGAATGCATGATGCACAACGTCAATATCATTATCATCAACAAAAGTCATTAAGTTCATCATCATTCATCAAAATCTCATATCAATCATATCGTCATTTATTCATCAAAATATCATGAATCATCATCTTATAATCACCAATATCACTCATGGTAAATCACATCAAAATAGTCATGTATCATCATCTCTTAATCATTCATATAACCCATGGTCATTCACATCATCATTTAATCATCAATATACTCGTGGTAATTCATACCTTCAATTAGTCATCAAACATCATGTATAAACAGATCATAATTATCAATATACATCATGGTAATTCATATCATCAATTAATCATCAAACATCAAATATACACAGCTCATAATCGTCAATATACTCATGGTAATTCATATCATCAATTAATCATCAAACATCATATATACACGGCTCATAATCATCAATATACATCATGGTAATTCATCAGAAAATCACATCTCAAAACACCAAGACAGCACAAGAATCATAAAACAAATTCACGAACAGCAGACGTTCGCTACAAAGTTCGTCGTGTGAACATGTTCGCTGGGGTGTTTGCTTTGCGAGCTTCCAGGGAACCCCCAAATCCCATACAAAAACCAGAGAAACCCCATTATATCTCTCCTCGCCACCCTCATTCGCCTAGCGAGCTATTCGCTGGAAAGTTCGATGTGCAAACTAAAGATCATCCTTCACATTTCATCCCAGAATCTCAAATAACATTATTGCGCATTCGCTGTACTATTTGCCCAGCGAGTCTAGGGCGAATGTTAGCCTTGCGAATAATTCATTCGCTGTACGAAATTGCGATTTCCTACAATCGCTGCTACACATCAGTAGCACAACAGACCTCAAAACTCTTACGAGTTTAACTTCAATTACCCCCAAAAACATTTCCAAAACATTCCTAAGGCATTATGGAAATCAAAGGCACAAACCCACGACTATTAGGTCGATTCATTACATTATCCTAAACCTCAAAATCCCCTAAACCTTCACAAACCCCAAAGATTCTCATAACTCCTATAAATCCTTTTCTCTACAAGATCCCACATATCATCAACAGAAGGTTTAGCCTCGAAGGCTTACTTTTATCCGAATCAATTCAACCCTTCACCTTCATCATCAATCCACAAAAATACCCCTAAATCACCAATTTACTCATAAACCCACAAACCCTCATAAATCAGCTTTAAACACATCGAATTCCTATATTGAAAACAATAAAAGGCAATACTCCACATACCTTAGATTGTCAATTTCGAGCTTTCTCTCTTGAGTCTTTGGAAACCCTCTCGAATCCTAGCCTCTTCCCTTTTTCCTCAGGGCTCTCGCCTTTTCCTTCTTTTCTACGGTCTAACAAAATGAATCCTATTCTCAAATTCTCCTTTTTGTTAAACCTAACTCTTGGGCTTCTAAAATGGGCTTTCCCCATAATTCCCTCACTAATCCTCCTCAAAAGTCCATCTTACCCTTAATTCCTCTAATATTATTTAAATTTATAATAATACTAATATATTCCATATTATATACTATTATTTAATTAAATAACCAAAACTCCACAAAATTTCACACAATGCCCAAAACACCAAAATTCACCATAATCACGAATATTATATTTAAATAAATTAAATAAATATTCTTACAAATTTGGGGTGTTACAACTCTCCCCCACTTAAAGAATTTTCGCCCTCGAAAATTACCTCAAGGAAATAGAGTCGGATACGACCCCCTCATCTGATCTTCACATCTCAAGTCCAATTTTCCTCCTTTTTGGATCGTCTTAATCTTCTTGGTCGTCTCTTGCACAATTCTAGGTCCGAGTACCACACTCTCGCCCGATTCATACCAACACAATGGAGTCATTTACCTCCTTCCACACAAAGCTTCATACAGCGTCATCCCAATACTAGCATGAAAACTGTTGTCGTAGGTAAACTCGATCAATAGCAAATGACTATCCCACGATCCACCTTGATCCAACACACAGGCTCTCAGCAAATCCTCTAAGGATTGAATAGTCCTTTCTGTCTGACCGTCCGTCTGCGGATGATAGGCCAAACTCATCCTCAACTTAGGACCCAAAGCATCTTGCAAACTCTTCTAGAACCTAGATGTAAATCTCGGATCTCTATTCGACACAATACTCGAAGGTATCCCATGTAACTTCACAATCTCCTCAAAGTACATCTCGGCTAACTTCTACATAGAATGATTAATCTTCATCGGCAAGAAATGATCTGATTTAGTTAATCTATCCATGATCACCCAAATAGAATCATTCCCTTTTTTAGTCCTCGGCAATCCCGACACAAAATCCATGGAAATAGTATCCCATTTCCATTCTAGAATGTTCAACGGCTGTATCATACCTAAAGGCTTATGACGCTCAATCTTTGACTTCTGACAAGTCAAACATGCATAAACAAACTCCGCAATATCCTTCTTCATACCTGGCCACCAAAACAGCTTTCTCAAATCCTGGTACATCTTTGTAGCACCGGGATTAGTACTCAATCTGCTTCGATGTCCTTCTTCCAGGATGCTCTTCTTAATTTCTGGAACATCTAGAACACACACTCTATCTCGAAACCTCATCACACCATTCTCATCAATCCGGAATTCACCTCTGTCACCTTGGTTAATTAACGTCAATTGGTCCACCAACTTCAAATCCACTTGATGACCCACTCTGATTTCCTCCAAAATACCACTTGTCAGCTTCAACATTCCTAACTTCATACTGGCAAGAGTCTCTTCACACACCAAACTCAAATCTCGAAACTGTTCGATTACTCCCAATTCTCTCACTATAAGCGTCAACATATGCAATGACTTTCTGCTCAACGCGTCGGCCACTGCATTTGCTTTGCCCGGATGGTAACTCAAATCAAGGTCATAATCCTCCAGTAATTTCAACCACTTTTTCTGCCTCATATTCACTTTCTTCCGGTCGAACAAGTACCCTAAATTCTTATGATCACTGAACACTTCAAATTTAGAGCCAAACAGATAAGTCTCTAATTCTTCAACATAACCACCACGGCGGCCAACTCTAAGTCATGCGTAGGATAATTCCTCTCATGAACTCTCAATTGTCTCGAAGCATAGGCAATAACTTGTCCATTTTGCATCACTACTCCACCAAGACCCATCTTCGACGCATCATAATACATCACAAAAGATTCGCTCGGATTAGTCAAAATCAACACTGGAGCGGTCGTCAACCTCTTCTTCAATTCCACAAACTCTCTTCGAAAGCTACATCCCACAAAAAAGCTTGACTCTTTCGAGTCAACTGAGTCAAAGGTAATGCCAACTTAGAAAACTCTTCGATAAACTTGCGGTAATAACCCGTCAATCCCAGAAAACTTCGGATCTCACTAGCGGACTTCGGAGTCTCCCACTGCAATACAACATCAATCTTAGAAGTATCAACAACAATTCCGCCACTTAAAATCACATGGCCAAGGAAACTCACTTCCTTCAACCAAAACTCACCCTTCGACAGTTTCACATACAATCCTTCTCTTTCAACACTTGCAACACAGTCCTCAAATGCTCAGCATGCTCTTCTTCAGGTTTTGAGCATATCAGAAAATCGTCAATAAAACCCGCCACAAACTTATCCAAATACTCATGAAAAATCCAATTCATATACTCCATGAACACCAGGTGCATTAGATACACCAAACGACATCGCAGTATACTCAGAGTCACCATACCTCGTCCGGAAAGCTGTCTTCGAAATATCATCAGGCTTAACATGAATCTGATGATAACCAGACCTCAAATCAACCTTGCTAAAACACAAGCGCCCACCAATTGATCCCTCAAATCATCAATCCTCGTAAGTGGATACTTATCCTTGATCGTCACTTTATTCAATCGTCTATAATCCACACACAACCTCATAGTACCATCTTTCTTCTTCACCGACAGCACAGGAGCACCCCACAGAGAAACACTCAGTCGAACAACTTCATCCCAAGCAACTCTTCCAATTGTTTCTTTAATTCTCCCAACTCAGATGCAGACATCCGGTAAGGAGCCATTAACATCGGACTCATACCTGGTATCAAATCCGCCGCAACCTCTACCTCACGCTCTGGAGGAAAATCACTTACGTCATCAGGAAACACTTTCGAAATTTCATAAACAAAAGGCAAAACACCCATTTCTCCTTCACTAATACTCAAAGTTACCCTCAACATAAACATCTCAGCACTATCCTGCGTCGACTCATCAAAACCATCTGTAAGCACTTAGCTTAAACAATTCACTGCGCACACCACTTAAGCTTGCAAGACACATCTATCCCATCCAACATGATCTCGTATATTATGAACAAGAGATTAAGGGTGATCAGTTCCTCAATTTGTCAATAACAGCCGACTATCATGAGGCGGTACAAACTATCTTTACCAAACTATCGTAGCATCCAACACCGCACTTAGCCATCGCTCCACACTTAAAGCATCTTGGAGAAGCACCATCTTCTCCCCCACTTGTTTCATTCCCAACCTGCAAATGGAAAACAAAACAAGCATCGACAGTATTTTCACACACATGTCGCTCACTAGGGAATAGACAACATTAGACAACCTGACCGGACGGACCGACCTGCTCTGATACCACTAATGTAACACCCTTTTCTACCCCACAAATAAATACGACAAAAATACACAATTCATCAGAGTAAAATCAGAACCACCTTAAAGGGTGGACATTTCTCAATAAACTCAAATAAAACAATTGCTCCGTAAACACGGGTTTTCCTCAATTTATTCAAAAAGCCATCAAATAGCAGCGGAACCACCATAACCACGATAATCCAAATCCAAAAGGTTTTAAAATAAAACCATAGTCATCAAATAACAACAAAATGTCAACATAATATGTTTCGACTCAACGACCCAACCTGATGTTACACTATCAGAGCAAGACCCTCTACTTCGACCAAAAGCACTAAGAACTCCAAAAGTCCTCGAAGGCATCCACAGCTAAGCCTGATCACCTGCACGTTACCCACGTGGAAGCAACATTCAAACAGGCAGGGTGAATAATCACAATTCATTATAATCAATATAAAAACAGGATATGCATAAAATGACGTCATCATCATATACAACATCATCAAGATCATCACAAAGGAAAACATCAAAATCACGACATCATAAATCACATCAATGCCAATTAAATACAATGCACAACAAGACTCATGCATGTGGTACCAATCGTCATAGTCGATGAACACTAGGCCATCACCCTCCAAAGATCCCCGTCATTAGGATCGATTCTACACAAGAACCGGAGCACGTCAAAATACCTCACATCCACAGAATGGGATGGAAGCCACCATAGACCGAAGCCTAACTCACTGGACTGAAGTCCTATAATGCTATGAATGCATGATACACAACGTCAATATCACCATCATCAACAAAAGTCATTACGTGCATCATCATTCATCGAAATCTCATATCAATCATATCGTCATTTATTCATCAAAATATCATGAATCATCATCTTATAATCACCAATATCACTCATGGTAAATCACATCAAAATAGTCATGTATCATCATCTCTTAATCATTCATATAACCCATGGTCATTCACATCATCATTTAATCATCAATATACTCATGGTAATTCATATCATCAATTAATCATCAAACATCAAATATACACAGCTCATAATCGTCAATATACTCATGGTAATTCATATCATAAATTAATCATCAAACATCACATATACAAGGCTCATAGTCATCAATATACATCATGGTAATTCATCAGAATAATCACAGCTCAAAACACCAAGACAACACAAGAATCATAAAACAAATTCGCAAACAGCATGCGTTCGCTACAAAGTTCGCCGTGCGAACCTATTCGTTGGGGTGTTCGCTTTGCGAGCTTCCAGCGAACCCCCAAATCCCATACAAAAACCAGAGAAACCCCATTCTATCTCTCCTCGCCACCCTCATTCGCCTAGCGAGCTATTTGCTGGAAAGTTCGTTGTGCGAACTAAAGATCACCCTTCACATTTCATCCCAGAATCTCAAATAACATTATCGCGCATTCGATGCGCTATTCGCCCAGTGAGTCTGGGGCTAATGTTCGCCTTGCGAATAATTCATTCGCTGTGTGAACTTGCGATTTCCTGCAATCGCTGCTACGCATCAGTAGCACAACAGACCTCAAAACTCTTACGGGTTCAACTTCAATTACCCCAAAAACATCCCAAAACATTCCTAAGGCATTATGGCAATTAAAGGCACAAAACCCACGACTATTAGGTTGATGCATTACACTATCCTAAACCTCAAAATCCCTTAAACCTTCACAAACCCCAAAGATTCTCATAACTCCCACAAATCCCTTTCTCTACAAGATCCTACATATCATCAACAGAAGGTTTAGCCTCGAATACCTACTTATATCCGAATCAATTCAACCCTTCACCTTCATCATCAATCCACAAAAATACCCCTAAATCACCAATTTACTCATAAACCCACAAACCCTCATAAATTAGCTTTAAACACATCGAATTCCTATATTGAAAACAATGAAAGGCAATACTCCTCATACCTTAGATTGTCGATTCCAAGCTTTCTCTCTTGAGTCTTTGGAAACCCTCTCGAATCCTTGCCTCTTCCCTTTTTCCTCAGAGCTCTCGCCTTTTCCTTCTTTTCCACGGTCTAACAAAATGAATCATGTTCTCAAATTCTCCTTTTTGTTAAACCTAACTCTAGGGCTTCTAAAATGGGTTTTTCCCATAATACCCTCACTAATCCTCCTCAAAAGTCCATCTTACCCTTAATTCCTCTAATATTATTTAAATTAATAATAATACTAATATATTCCATATTATATTATATTATTTAATTAAATAATCAAAATTCCACACAATGCCCAAAACACCAAAATTCACCAAAAGTCACGAATATTATATTTAAATAAATTAAATAAATATTCTTACAAATTTGGGGTGTTACAGTTACGCCTTAATGATTGTGTCGGTCAACTCTACGTGATCCTGGATCCTCAAAGCAATCCTCTGGAAGAGGGATGTGGTGCAAAACACACAAGAATGGCAACAAGCTTAGGCCAGCACTAAGTTCTCCACCAAAAAGATGTATCATGCACTCAGAGAAAACCAACATACAGTACACCGGAGGAAACTATTTTTCTACAATATGGCTAGGCCAATGGCATTGTTTGTAACTTGGCTTGCTTGCCACGGTCGACTGGCAACAAATGATAGATTGCACAAATTTGGTTTGATAGCCAATGAAACTTGTTATTTCTGCAATCACACAAAAACATTAGACCACTTAATGTTTGCTTGTTCTACAATGAAAAATATTTGGATGCATACTTTTAGCTAGCTACAAAATTCGCATTCACCAAGAGAGTGGAAGGATGAACTACAATGTATTATAAAGGAGAGCAAAGGAAAGGGATGGAAGGCCTAATTACTTAAGACCGCGTTTGCTGAAACAATTTATGAAACCTGAAAATATAGAAATGACATTCGTTATGGTAATGATGTAAGGAATACGAGTATTGACAAAAAAATCATAAATAGCATAATCTATAGGGCGTAGACCAAACCTAAATTAAGAGAACATGTTGCCCTTTTTTGCTTGGTTATCATTAGGTTGGATCCTTAAGAATTGTATGTGATACTAATTTATAAGAGGGTTGATGTGTTAAATTCCAAGATGAGGACATGAAAATTAAGACAACGCTTTGTATATTGCAAATATATTATTCATTTTACTAATGCTATATTAATGAAAATAAACGTGAGTTACTCGGAAGTAGCATAGCGAAACCCAGGGCTACTTTTCGTTCAATCCATCATTTGGAGGAATTGATCTATATAATAATATAGTTATTATTATTCTCAATTAAATTATGAATATTTCTTGTGTTTGTAATATTGCAGCTTGTTGTGTGCATGGACTACTAAACTGTCTACAGGATTCAAGGAACTCAAACCTGTGATTGTATTGCTAGAAGGATAAAAAAAGTTATAATAAGTGGTATTTTTAACCTCATTTTGTTCATAAATTGTTTTTTAAGTAATCAGTTTGATTTTGTATTATTGTTCAATTGATTGTTTATTAATAGGAACTGCAACTGTGTATGAAATTGTTTTCTAAAGCGTTTAAAACTGTTATATAAAATTTTCTGAACTTTCGTACTGAACTGGTTTTAAACTATTTTTATGAACCGGCAGAACTTCCTTCTTATGAGATATTACAGTAAATTGAAGTGAAGATGCCTTCAAATTTGATATTTTTAATGGAATGAAAAAACCTAACAAATCAATTCAAGTCCTTAGTCCCGCAAGCATGTTATATAAAACCTCGTATTCAATTTAACTTCACCCGTCAAACCTTAGTAGTCAGTGGTGAATAAGCAGAATTGCAGGAATACAGTAAATAAGTAGAATAAGATGATGTTCAGCAGAGGACCGTTAATTCCTTGTATATCTGAAATATAAAACTGCCAAACTATGAGTTAGGATAATACTAAGCTGCACAAAAACAAATAACACATGAAGTTTCTAAAAGTTTCTGAATCAAATTACAAATGGGCATTTGATCTCAGACTGAGTCAACAAACTCGCCATGTTACAGAATATATGGCCCTACCACTCACCCTCAACATAACTGCAATTCTTTCTTCCACCTAATTCATCAATTTTATTTGTTTATCTAAATTGGCAACAATAATAGCAAATCTACAATAATCATTCAATGAAAACAGCTTTTTTTAGAGAATTTAAAATGCTTAGAAAAGAATCTCATAAAGGAGGTTTGTTAACAATCCCTACCTACCTTATCATATTTTCAGAAATCTAGTTGCACCATAGCAAAGTCAGAGATGTATTCAATTAACAGAACAAACAAACATTACAAACTAACATCATCCAATCAACAGAACAAACAACCATTACAAACTATCATCGCTGTCACTGGTCAGTGGTCACGTCGAACTTTTTTTTCCCTGATGATAACTAAAACTAATGATAGGAAAAATTATTAACTATAAATAAAAATTCCTAAGCCTTCACTATGCAAGTGCTGTAAATGGAAAAAAGAGAACTGATAAAAAGTTACAAATTCTTCCTACAAAGAAGATGCTAAAACCCTGCTTCTGCAATTCTTTGATTCTACAATTTGTATGTTTCGTGCTAATTTAAATTGTACAAATCTCAATACAACATAGAACAGACATCATACAAAATGCAAAGTATGACAACGCTGTGGAGGTAGAGAGTTGAAGGTGAATCTAATAAGACAGAAGGGTATAATAGTCTAAATAGGGGAAAGTCAGAAAACAACATTCTTGAATGTGGAATCTTTTTAGAAAGGCATGAATAAAAGGAAGAAACAACAAAATTATAAATAAAATGAATTATTAACATGAGTTATGGGAGGGTAAAATTATAATTGAATTAACAACAAAATTGTGCATATAGGTAAAATAAAATACCACATCACAGTTCTATGTTGTTTGAACTATTCTTGCCTCCATAATTCATTCTTTTTGGTAGTAGTGTCAATCCGTACAAGCTATTTTTTTTGTAAAAGCCCGTGTGTTTTCAGCATTAAGGAACTGCGCTCATTTTGCTTGAAGTTGTTTCTATGCGCTCATTTTGCTTGAAGTTGTTTCTATGCGCTCTCTGTAACTGCTTCTTTATTGCAAACAAAATAACTTTCAATTGGACAAAGAAAGTCTTTCAATCATGAGATACGAACACCTAATTTTCTGGGATCAAACAGCCATAGTAGATTTTTAATACCGTCCAGTGCCTCCTAATAAATGACTATGGCTTGGCAAAGCTTACAAGTCTTCAAAACTTGGGAAGAGAATAGATAACTCAAAACAAGGTCTGTGCAATCATTTCCTGGTAAATCATGATTAGACTAACTATCCATCATTCCAATAGGAATTAGTACTTGACGATAAAAACGATTTTCCAGAGTTGTCAACTTCACCTAGAGCAAGAGCCAAATTTTCTCATCAGTTCTATATTTTCAGCAATGGTTGATCCAGGAGTTCCAATAAAACCAAGAGTTGCACAACTGCATACAGCCTGCTCAACATAAAGAAGTACATCAGGCAATCTCTGATTGGAACAATAGTTATTACCAATTCTAGACTCTGAATTTGGAATAAACCTCTGTCCGTAACCTGCTGTGGTTAGTTTTTTGGCTGCTTGCATAACCAGCTGATCATCCTCTGTTAAGAAATGCACCTCATAGTTAAGTGCATCACTGGTTAAATCACCTAAATAGGTATCAGTCCATTTATCTCTAGGAAGATCAGTCATTACAAAAATATGTATGGGCAGAGGACCTTTCTGTCTCAAAGACTCTAATTTTTGTCTTAACCCATCAAATGTAGCCTTATGATGATTCTTAAACTGGCCATCTAGCAACCTAAGCTGTGCGCAAAAAAATTGAGCTTTTATGGTTGCTTTAGCAAACTCCTTTCCGGTATTCATAACTTCTGGGACATATGGAAGAAACTTAATCTTCTCCATCAAAGTTAAAAACCTCTGGTCCTGATGTGATTCGTGAATATCAACATATGACTCAGAACCTTTGTATGGAGCAGAGAAAAGGCTTCCAAATGCTAGCATTGAAGCTGATTCGACTTCAGAACCAGGTCCAAGCGTCCTAAATACATCCCTTCGTCTCCTAACATATGATATTTTCTTTTTCTGCTTTAGCTGTTCATCAGGTTGGAATGAATCTAACACGCCATTCTCACGACCATCTACATGGTAAGTCCATACTGTAGTTCTGCAATCTTCATTGATAGCATAAATACACTTTTCAATATTCCCACGAAACCCTGCTAGCAGGGATCCACATTGCTCTAGGCTTTTAGAAGCGGAGGACTGTGACGTTGAATCATTATAACAAGCCAAATCTAAGCTGATGCCACACCATATCGATACAAAATCCCTAAGATCAATAACTCGAACAAGACTAGAAGAAATTAAAGAAGAGATATCTATAACTTCAGCAATGGAGATATACCTGCAAGAAAAACAAAGGATGAAAACTTACAATTCATATCGATGACCAAGAGCAATGAAGTTTCAAATACAAATGTTTCATGACACAAAAACCACAGAAGAAAAATGTCACTCATACCCTTAAATCATGGTTTGTATGTTCCCGACATTGCTTTTAATATAAATGGAAACTAAATCAATTGCATGTAAAAAGAAAAAGTCCTACCTGACTAAATTTATATATCAAAGAATCATGTTGTGAAAATCATGGAATAGAAATGAGCAATGTTGTCGGTATTTAGGCTATGTTTGAATTGGTTTACTTGAGCTTATCTACTATCATATGGAAACAACGTCCATAAGTTATTTTCAGCTTATTTAAATAAGCTCTTCTTAATTTGTAAAAAAGCCTATAGCTTGTATGAAAAAAGTTTAACTTTATGTGATCTTTTGTTGCGGAGACAGCTTATTATACTAAGCATTTATGTTATAAGTGCTTAATTAAGCTGTTTATCCAAGCAAAACAATAATCTCAAATCGAAAAATAGCATACATACAAGTTACAACTTTACTCCATTTTATATTTGATGAATCATGAGTTATAACAAATCATTTATAAAGACACAAGATAACACAACAAAGTTACTGTTATACGAACTATTTTCCAAAAACAATAACAAGATGATCAACACACATCTGAAGCATTTCTTGCATCCTACTTCACCAGAATTCAACAAACAAACTAACCTTCCATCCCGAATGAGCTCAATGATATGATTCCAAACCAAAATCCGAATCCCGTTCGGTTCCACAACCCGAAACTTAGGACAGCTACCTAGCGCAACAGCATGATGATCCAAAACAGGAGGAACAACCAAAGTTCGATTAAGTATCCCTGCAATCAAAACAGCGTGTTTAAATTCCAAAAGCTGGTTGTTGAATCCACTGTGAGGCGCATACCACATGAATCTCTCGCTTAAAGCCAAGGCTTGGGAGGAGCATCGAAGCGTTGTTGAAGTTTGGGCGAAATCATTGAAATGAGAATCACGTTTCACGTAATAGGAATAAAGAATAAGAAAGGAAAAGAACGTAATAAGGAGGGAAACGGGAATGAGTGGGAAACGGGAATGCGGTTTTCGTTTAGGTAACATTGTGTTAGGGTTTGGTGATATTCGAATTGTGTTAGGGTTTGTAGATGTTGATTTGGTATGAAAAAATCGCAATCTGGAAAAAGGCGTGAATTTTACGGATCTGTGTCGATCAACACCCTCCGGCCTCCGTGGATGATGTTTGGTAACGACGGTTGCAATGCCGGAGAAGAAGATGCGGAGGTTTAGCTCGGCGTTCCGGGCAGATTTGATATACAGAGTATTGAAGTTTATGGATAAATTAGACTAATGAATTTGTGTAAGAAAAATTTTAAAGATGATGAATCATCTTTGTTAATCTTCAATGTAATGATCGATCATCTTAGCACGAATTAAGATCCTACTAATAAAAAAAATTAATATACAAATTTCATGTAATATTAACTAGTTTTGTTTTTAACATTTTTAAAAATATTTTTTTTAACCCTCAAATGTCACATGTCCTCACAAATTCCCCATTGTTTTTTTAACGTGGCTTTTGTTTTTTATTTTTTTTCTCTCTGGCTAACATTTTATAGTGATAGTATGGTATAGATCCATCTTCTTCTTGGTATACATTTAGGTTTCTTCATCTCTTTCGTCTATTGCTAGTGTTCATTGTTTCAATCATGGGTGGAAGCTAAGCATCATCCGTTGGTAACTCTTTTGGACGGGGCTTGCCAACATATGGCTGTAACGAAACAATGAAGATGTGGATATCAAACACCATTAATAACCTATATCAAAAATTGTGAAAATATAGAAATTCATTGGTAAGTGTTTGTTCATGTTTCTAATTGTATTTCTATTTTTAGTAACTCTTATATATGTGTTAATCATATTTGCATAATGGATGTGGATTGTTCATGTGGGACGATGAGGTATGCGAGGTTCAAATGAATGAAATGATTCCCTCAAGGTGCTCTGAATGTGAAATGACAAAGGTTTATTTGAAGGAAATTGCGAAGGACATTGTTAAGGAGATTGAATTCGAAGTTGCCAAGAATTAGGATGTAGAAGACACTCCAAAGAAGATTGAAAAATCGAAGAAAAAACTTGTAATGGAGAAGAAAAGAAACTATTGGCCGATGCTTGCACTTACTTTGTCATGGATGTTGTTTTCAATAGTGTTTAAGTTAATCTAATGGAAAGGTTTATAAGCTTGAATCAATATGTTGTTATGATTTCAATAGTGTTTAAGTTAATGTAATGGAAGGTTATTATAACAGTTGATGTATCATCATTTTGTATCAATGGAAAGGTTTCTAAGTTTCAATCAAAATGTTGTTGTTGCAGTGGTATAAACATGTTCTATAAATATGAGGCTACGTTATATTAGACTGATACAAAATGTTGCATCATTCATTGACAAGAAAGCATAAAATGAAACATGAAAGCATAGCTAACAAAATGAAACATCATTCATTCATTAACAAAAAGCACATTTAGTGCATAGGTCTGATACATCAGTACAAACACAAATTAAACATAGCTTTGACACAAGCACAAAATGACAACATAGCTTTGAAACAAGCATTATATGAACCATTTAGCACAAAAATAAAACATAATTCAATAACAACTACTTAATCTATCATTTCTTCTTCTTCCAAGACTTCAAAGACCTAGTTGACACTCCAAGCTTAGAATCTTGTGCACTTGATCTTTCTTCAAGTTCTGTTAATGTAATTGGATGGTCACTAGATGATCCTTGGCCTATAATTGGCTTTTTAAACCAACTCAACTTTACTCTTTCACTCTTCCTTCATATAATGACTGGTTTTTTTCCTTCTTTTTTTATTGTGACTGACTTGTGTCTACAACACAAGATCCAGTTTGACTTTGCACAGTTGGGATAGCTGTTGGCACTTGTGATGGCTGCATAGTAGACATAGCAGTTGGTACTTGAGTTTGCACAGTTGGATTGTTTTCAGGTGGCATAGCAGTGGCCTTTACATCAGTTGGAAAGCAGTGGCCTCTACATTAGTTGGAAAGTAGTGGCCTCTACATCAGTTGGCATAACAGTGGCCTCTACATCAGTTGACTTTTTCTCAGTGGCCTCTACATTAGTTGGCTTTTCTCAGCTTTAGGTTTTCTCTACACGTTCAACATACAAAGACATGTTCACACATTTAGCCAAAAACAAAATTCCAACAAATTCACATAAGGTGCATATCAATAAATAAACACATATTACCTTTTCTTTTTAGTGCAATATGGTCATGTGTCAAGCTCTTACATGTCAATGCATTATGGTCAAACTTATCACATTTTGTGCACTTATAAGTCACCCAAGGTCTTCTCTTCCTTGCACCTTCCTCACCACATTCTCTTATCTTAATCTTCCTTGGTCTACCAGATCCATTTTTATATGTTAGGGGTTGTAACTCATCCACTTGGACACCTGGCCACATATCCTGCCCATTGATAGGAGTGACATAATAACCATAACAAAGTGCATACTTTTCTCTTGTATAACACTCATCAACAAAATCATCAGGTATTTATTTCCTATAGTTTAAAGCAGCTACAACATGCCTACAAGGAATTCCTACCAGTTCCTAAAAGTTACAGCTACATGACCTTTTTGTTATGTCAACAATCAACTCTTGTGTGTTGAAACCATGTGTAAGCCATGGACCAAGTTAGCAGTCAATGACCATTGTTGAACACTTCATTATCTAACCTCTTCCTAGGTATTGGCATAACTCTATGTTGTCGCTTCTCAAGTTTGGTGGCAGATGTTGCTAACCTATTCATAAGATACTTCTAATCCATTCACACATAGTAAGAATAGGCTTGTCCTTGGCAACTAAAATTGTAGCATTAAAAGACTCAGAAATATTATTCATCAAAACATCGCATTTAGGGTAAAAACTAAAGGCATACTTACACCAACATTTGGTAGGAACTGCCATTAACCAAGTCCAAGCATTCATATCTACCTTCTTCAATTCATTCATCTTTTAGACCCATCCTTGATAGTATGTGGCCTTAGCAGCTCCCATCATCAATCCCTTATAAGGAGTCCAATTCATCACTTTAATAATCATCTTCATCAATTTTCTTATTGGGCATACCCAAAAGTTAAGCAATTACCCCTTCTTCCCTTATAGGTAATGTTACATCAACCCCCTCAAATCCATATACGGGAGCAGTTGCTTTATCATCTTCACTATCATCTAAACCGTCAACCACCTCATCTTCTACCCCTTCCATATCAGTCACCCTATTAACACACTTAGGTTCCCTTAATCCAAGTTCTATGTTTTCAACATCATGTTCCACAAAGATATATCCATTAGTAACCATTGCACAAGAATATGAGGTAAAATCGTATGCATCATCATCTTTTCTTATCTAAATAAAACCCTCATCAATTTCCAAAAATTTTGTCCATAACCTATAAATTCCTTCCTTATACCCCCATCTATTCACCAACTTGTCAACACTCTCCATTGTCCAGTTCGTAGTGTGTAACCCAGACACGTTCGAATCAACCCCCTATAAATGATCTCGTTTTGGTTGAACATGCACTACAAGAAAATTGGCAAATTGCGACGGTTGATTTTGGCAGATTATGACGGTTAGAACTGTCGTAATTTGTAAGTTACCACGATTTCAATTTTGTCCTAGAAACGTGCGTCGCGAGGCCGTATTGCGACGATTGTGAAAACTATCATACAAACCGTCGTTATCTTGCACGACCGGTAGATAACTGATGTAATCTCCATATTGTGACGTGTTGCACCCCAAATTTTACCCTCAGATCCTTTGATCATTTTCTCACATTATTTTTTGCCCGTTTGCGGTCATTTGGTCCATTAATCATTAATCTGACATTTTTGTCAATTTTGTCATTTCTTGATTTCAATTACTACCATTACTTTTTTGTTTAGTTAAATATTTGATTTAAGTTTATTTAGGATTTATTTAAATCCACTTTAGCCTTTTTTATATTATATATTTAAGTTAGTTTAATTTTAAATTTAATTTAATTTTAATTTTAATTTTGATTTTAATTTTAATTTAGTTTTTAGTTTAGATAACTTAAGTTAATTTAGTGTAATTTTATTTTCATTTTTATGTTAATTATAATTATAGTTTTTTGCTCTTTTAGTCTAATTCTTTTTAATTCACAAAAAAAATCCAAAAACCTCCACTTCTTTCAATCCAAACCATTCAATAACAAATTTGAATTTGTATCCATTTCCATAGTTCATTTTGGTATCCCACTTCATTCATAATTTTAAGATTCAAAATTGTCAAATTTCAAATTCAAAATTCCATGTTTCATTCTAAACCAAGTTTAGGTGATCAAATTCAACTTCTTCCAATTTCTTTCAAATTTCCAATGTTAGTTCCAAATCATCCAAATATAAATTTCCAATTCTTTCCAACTTCATTTCAATTTCCAGTTTAAGTTTCAATTGTTTTTTTTCATTCAATTCAAGTTCTTTCAATTCATTATTCCATCCAAAAAAAATTCTAATTCAATTTCAAGTTCTAAATCTCAATTCACATCTCTAACTTCTTGTCATTTCAAAGCTCAATTTCAAATACATCCAAGTTTCAATGCCAAGTTTCTAATTTTCATTTAAGTTTCATATTTCAAGAATCATACCAAGTTCAAATTCATTTTCACCAATTATATGCTCCACACAAAGTTTCAAAGTCGTATCATGATCTCTAATCCATTTCAATTCATAAGTCATAAATTCAATCCCATTAAGAAGAAGTCCATGACACACTTTCTTTTTTGAAAGCATAGCAAAAATAATGATAAACTTCTACTTAGATTGACTTTTGAGCATTTTTATCTGTTAAAAGAAAAGGACATCAGAGCCCACGTAGTATAGCCTCACCAGTCACCATTGGACCCACAAGTTGTCCAGCCCTGCGAACTTGTACGAAAAAAGACTTTCTCCAGCCTGTACTTCAAACACTTTGCTCTAAAATCCCTCCAAAATCTTGTATCATCTGCTGTGAAATCTCCTTGCATCCCAACCTGTTTACAAACACAGACCAAGCCAGCTACAAAAAAACCACACTTGCCTGCACCATCATCGGTTAAACCACAAAACTGAACAAAACCTTACAAAAAACGGCAACCACAACACAACAGCTACTCTGCCTTGCTTCCACTCCACGCCAAAATTCCCATCACTACAAGCCTGTCACATATCTCACAGCCAGAAAAAAAAAACAACAAACATTCATTCATCTCATTTTTCTACATAACAGGAAAACGAAAAAGAGAAAAAGAAAAACAAACCTTCCACCTCCAATCGACACACAAAACCAGGAACACCTTCAAACCACTCTTCACCATTACAATAACCTCTTCTCAAACTGCACTCACTGCAACTCAAACCAAATCATCAATCATTTTCAAATCATCTTCATCCGACCTGTAAAATTACAAACATCAACAAAACACACACGACCTTCATCTTCACAAACACTAAAAGCCACCACCCAACGTGATTCAACAACAACCAGAAATTCCTCCAAATCCGCCTTAACCTCTGTATTGCGAATCCCTTTTTTAAGCCACAAATTGCTTCCAACTTATTCACAAAAAAAACCCATCTCCTTAAACCGATAACTTTCTTCCTCAACCTTTTCCTTTTTTCAGAAACTTTATCAAATCAACAACCAAAACCTTAAATCAGAACCGCACAGATTCAGAAAGGAAGAAGAAGAGGAATTGGTCTGAGTACAAAGCTGGAATCAAATCTTACCTGAACACGAATCAAGTCAGAAACTAAGTTTGAGAGGGATCGATTGCGTCGCGGAGAAGGTTGAATGAACTATCGCGAGCGTATTCTCCGTTTTCCCTGAACTCGGTTCTCTTGCCCCGGCTGCGAGCGTCATCTGTTGATGTTATTTTTATTTTATTTTTTACTGAAATAACCATGAGAAGGTTGGGTATTCGGTCCACGTTCTCTTCTTCACCGACCCCTTTAGTTTTGACAACGTGACATTTTGAGTGAGGGATGATGGGCCTCAAAGCCCAAATGATTCCAACCAACATCCCTTACATCCCATTTTCAAGCACCATACGCCCTTCCTCTTAGTTGGTCATTCATTTTTTTTTAAATAGAAAACTTGTTTTAATAAACTTTTATTTTAAAAGTGTTGTTAAAAGGAAAAATATTGTTTCTTAATATTTTAATCTTTTATTCATTTTCTTAATTTCAATTCCATTTTATTATGGGCCTATGACATTACCCACATCTTGATTTTTTTGATTTATTCAAGTCACTAAAAAATCATGATTTATATGAGGCCATTTTTCAATTTATTTTTATTGGTCAATGAAAATCTAATAGAAAGGTATTCGATTTATCGATCTAAATCCTTATTTAGATGAGACCGATTTTATTTTCATTTCGAGCCCGTTTCTTTATTTTTGGGCCGATGATATTACAGAAATCACAACTTAGTCGATTTACCAAATTACTAAAAGTCGTGATATGTATGAGGCCACCATCATTATTTTATCGGTCGATGAAAGTCCAAAATCAAGATTATTGGTTTCTCGATTAAATCATGATTAAGACGAGACCGGCTTTATTTCTACTTCATTCTATATTTTCTTATATCTTCATTTTCATTCTTGATCGATGAAGTCTTTCTATTCACGAACGTTGTTAGCGAAGCGACGAACCTTCATTATTTCAAATCTGTAGTGAGTGATCATTGAGATTTCTTTCTATACTTTGAGATCGTGATAGGTTACCTTCGACTAATCAACGAGAGTTAGTGATTTAAGACGAGGTCTTCACCTTTTCTTTTCGTGTGACACGATTTCATCGGAGAATGATCCTCAATATCATTTCTCCATCGTGTCTTAACACAAAGATCAATTGTGCATCCTCCTATAGTATAGTCTTCCTCATAGACTGTACTACGACGGATCAGCACTACATTGGACCCGATTCAGCGATCCAATAAATTGAATCAATTAACTACTGACTTTACTTTCTGTCAATATTATCTTGATTTTATTATTATCCTTGTTAATATTATCATTGTTCATATTTATATCTTGTGTATATATTGTTCATTTTATTTGTTCATTTAAAGTACACTAATAAATATCGAAACCCTAAAAAAAAACTCAATTGACCGGACTGTGGTTACTATTGTGTTTTGGAGTGAGGACTTAGATTTAGGACTCTTTACCCTATGCTCTTGGAGTGGAGGTTTTGATCTTGTTTTGTCAGTGGCTCACCAGCATGCTCGCTATTTTAGGTTAGATCTTTCTATCTCTTGCTCATTTACATTGATGCATTTTCTTGTCTGCTTGTATATATGTTTGCTTGACATTGTTTCTTAGCACGTTAGCACGATAAATATGATACTATGTGGTTACCATCATTCTTTGATTTATTATCATTTGATTTTGATGTTTTGATTATTACCATGTTCATATTACTTTGTTTATACTATCTTGATTATATCGTTGTTCATATTCACACTGTTTATATCATATTCATGATTGTTCACACTTGACCCTCCTTCCAAAGGAAAGTTCCTATTTTGACTCCTAAGTCACAAACCTTTTCCATTTCATCCTTGGCCTCATAAGAGTCGTTTCCCTCATAGTTTAGTAATAGGATGGAGTTATCATGAACTCCATGTGATTCTCACTATCATGAGAACTCACTTTACCTTTTACTTAGACTTACAGAGTTATCATGAACTCTGTGTGGTTCTCACTATCATGAGAATTCACTTCCTCCCTTCATAACGTAGACTTAGAGAGTTATCGTGGACTCTACATGAGCTTATGCTCATTCCTGTATATATCTGTATACCTGTATATCTGGCTGTTTGGGATCTTCTGTGTGCAGGGTGTTACTATTGAGTGGTGAGATAAGTCCTAACCCGGACTTGAGTGTACTTAGGATAGGACGATGGTATTCAAGGAGGCTTTGAGGGAGTCGAATCCTGAAAAGTTGAATTGAGAACACCATCACTCAGTTGAGGCCCTCTTAAGAGTCTAGTTATGTTGAACGAATCTGTTCGTGAAAATGTGTTACTCTCGACCTAGGAGCCCATGATATTGAGAACCGTATTTACCAAACCCCACTTGGCCTTTTAGGATGTAGTGCGGTGACCATGATGGAGTCTATTTCTGAATTGGTTGTCACGCGATACTACACTCAGACGAGATCCTCTTGAGAATTTTATTGATTACCAAGTCATCTAGGAAATCTTTAAAATCCGAAAGATGGGTTGCCAACTCTGGGAACTTTTTAGAACCCTGTTCTACAGATGAAAACCCATAGTACATACCTTCTGGGATGGGTAGACCATGGCTCCATGCTCGTGATCTTCAAACCTAGGCTCGCTCTTGTTTGTGGGTGTACATCTGTGAATATCTGTATATGTTTGTTTGTGCATATCTGTGAATACTAGTGTACATATGTTTGTGCTTGTGTGCTTTTGCGTGTGCATATATCTATGTTTTTGTGTGCCCGTGTTTGTGCATTGCATACATCTCATCACACCCATTGATGGTTTCAAGGAACTCAGACGTCCTTTTCTTTGCAAAGATCCTTAGAGATCATGGATTTTAAAACAAAACTCTTCAGTTTCCAAAATGTTCGCAGTTGGCCTTTGAGTTTCTTGAAACCATTTGGCTTGCATTAGCATTGCATTCTCATTTCATGTCGTTTGCATTGCATTTGCATTTCTCAGCCTTGAGTCTCGCCCGTCCTTTGTCTGTAACCCAGCCGGCTTCCTGAAGCCATCTTTGGACCTGAAGTAGCTTTTGAGGCTGTCTTTTTCAGACTCGTTCGTTGTGACCACCATGCTGGGGCACAGAGGCATTCAACTGAAGACTTAGGGTACGCAGGAACAAGGTTCAGGCCCTGCTTGACTCCGAGATGATCTCATTCATGCCTCAAGGCGTTCAAATCAGCAAACTGTCACCTAGTCAGGCAGGTTTATCAGACTCCAAGAGGGAAGAAATTTTCGAGAGTATATCTGAAGATGATTCTCAGACGGATCTCGACAATCAACTTTGAGGATGACTATCTCAGCTTGGCAAATCAAGAAGGAAATCTCAATTCCCTAAAGCTGGCAATCATTTAGCTATTTCAGCATTTTTGTTGTATTTTCTTTGCATGTTTGAATTGTATTTGTTCATAAGCATTGTTGTACTTTCAAATTGGCGAGATTAATGAAATGTTTATGCATATTTTGATTAAGTTCATTCGTTTCACTCATTTACTTTTATTTTCATGAAAACAAAAAATATCTTTATCTTGTTTCTTTCCATTTATCAAACTTGTTGTTAAGCAAAGATTGGGGAGGATGACGAAAAATCCTTAACTACTGTGGTATGCTTTCGATTAAACCTTGTCAAGGATGTAAGGCATTGTTTCCATTCCCAAACACTGGAGAAATAAGGAAGATAATCCCTCGTTAACCCTTCGAGCCTAGAAGTAGGAGTTTTCTTTCCTTACACAAAAAAAACCCTTAAATCTTCAACCTTGGGGTGGGTAGTTCTCAGTTTTTACTTGGTTATCCATTCGAATGCAAGCGCTTCATGCAAGACACCAGTCAGCTCTCTCAAATCAAATGAGTTAGCGTTTGTACAAGTTATTCCTCCAAACAGCAAATAAGGAAGGATCGTTGAAAAAAATCCTTAATCAAAGGATGAGCCGAGTCCTTTTCAAGGCAAAAGCCAAGAAAGATGGGAAGCTCAGAACTTTGCCTTATACAAAAAGAACTTGTACAACAGCCAAAAAAGGAGTTTCAAAGCAACAATCAAACAAAAAGGAGGTCCTAACCGCAAACAAAGAGAGGTATCGTGACCTCAATCAAATCAAAAGAAGAGGTATCGTGACCTCAATTAGCAAAGACAAGGAGAAGTCTCAAAGTCTCAAAGATTAACCAAATTCTGCAAGGGAGTACTGACTATCTAAGGTGTCTAAATCACCATCAATGATCATCAGCTCGTTCCTAGTTTGTAGGAACCTGGATGTATAGCTTAAGTTAACTGAGCTTAGGATTGGAGTTTATCACAAAGATGCGGTGGGCACCAAATAAACTTTGAGCCTTTATCGTTTGTTTCATAAAACCGTGAACCAGGCCACGTTACAACCCTTAAAAGACCTAATTGAGGTAAGGTTGTTTTTAAAGCATACTACAATAAGGTTGATTAACCTGACTCCTAATAATCTTTGCTAGTTGTGTGTGTTGATCACTTCATCTGTCATTCTGTAAATAACCAGATCCACTTTGTTTTTGATTATTTAATCATTCCACTGTGTGTGTTTCATCAACAAACTTTGTTTTTCAAAAGCTTGCATGAATTTTGCATTGAAATTGTCAATTTTAAATGAACAATACTTATTTACAACACAATTCAATATCAAAAGAATCCCAACAAATGCAGTCAGCTAGGGAATTTTACTTGGTAAGAAGGTTAGTCAGGGGCAATCAAGAGGAAGGTTCTGCCAATCCACAATTTCAAGAATTGGTGAATCAGGGGCAGAACTCTTCAAAGTTCGGAATATTGGGGCAAGCCTTCTTGAGGTCATTTCATGATAAGTTTGGACTCCGATGACCCATCAACAGGGGCAAGTTTGTTCCCCAGTTGTTTCTACCACAATTTAAAGGACTTTGTATTGCGAATACAGTTGAACTATGGCAGTTATGTCAAGACTCATGGATCTCTTCAAGAGTTTGAAGACATTGAAGCATCTGGCATTTCAATTCTTCTGTAAAATCCTCTTGGTGACTTATCATTACAAGACCAGTTAATCAGAAGCAGTCAAGTCGAGATTCAACAAACCTCTCAAAGGTCAACTAGTCTGGGACATCTTCTTCACAAATTAACCAAGCTGACAGGGGCAAGTTTATTCCCCAGTTGTCAACAACCAGACTGGATAATTAACTTAAGGATTTTGTTGTGCAGACGCTGTTAATCTAGGCTCTGTACAAGACACTCCGTGATGAGTATAAACTATCGAACCGCCTCCTCTTAGGCTTTGTATAATGATCCTCCCATGCGGAGTCAGTCAATCAACAGATAGCCTCCTCTTAGGCTTTGTATAATGATCCTCCCATGCGAAGTCAGTCAGTCAACAGATAGCCTCCTCTTAGGCTTTGTATAATTATTTTCCCTGGCGGAACCCAATCAATCTCTCAGCTTCAACCTGGGACTTCGATCAAGACGCATAACTAGTTTAAGGACTTTGTCGTGCAAAGCAGTCAATCAGGGGCAGTTATGTCGAGATTCGGTAAATCTCTCCAAGAGTTTGAAGATATTGAAACACCTTGTATGCCAATTCTTCTATAAAATCCTCTTGATGTGTTCTTCTGACAGACCATGTACCCTGGGGCAGATGAGTTATGCAGAACTATTCAGCTTTTGTGGCGTTTCTGCCAGCTCCCAGTAAGTTTGTCTCTTCAGCTAATTTTGGCACTTCCCAATGGATCTCTTCTCTCCAGTAAGGAAATTAAGCTCATGATGGTATTCCTAGTGAAGTCAAGATGCTATATCAAGTGGAGTACTCTTTCCCCCAGAGAAGGACATAACCTTGAAGTAAAGCTACTTCACCCCCAGTGATGGTCCAACCTTTTGAGTTTGGCTGGGTATCCTCGTCGAGATGTTTATTTCATCTCCAGTTTCGCTTCTTGTCTGTTTTGTCAGCATAAGCTTAAAGCATGGCATAAGCACTCATATGCATAGTATATTATCATTTTTGCTACATGTTTCTGGTGTTTACTTGTGTTGTTCACTTTGGCGTTTATCTCCCCAAGTGACTGGGTTTGTCTTTTCTCTCCAATAGAGGTGTCAGCCCTAGGCATAAATTGCTCATTCCTTCTGAATTCCCCACAGAGTTTTATCCTCGTGGATGATGGTTGCTTCGGTTATCTTTTTCCACAGTCGGATAAGATAAATCCCCAGTTGAGTTCATTCCTCAATTGGAGTCTTGTTTGACCGTTTCTCTCTAGCTTGTTCCTAGATTGAACTTTGGTCCCTGACAGGTGTGGTTTCTGAGCCCATCTTGAACGTGCATTTATTTTGCACCGTGTCTCGCGAGAAGAGTCTTTTACAGATCCTCATTGAAGACATGATTATTTCTCCAGCAGTGTTGTAATGTCAACATCTCTTTGGAATTTATACCCAACAACAAGTGATAATCTCCTTGAGAAACTTGCTTTGCTATCATTACCTCTACAATGATAAGTGGTCATCTATCTCACGAGAAGCTTATCCGTCCTTGATTTCACCTTCAATCAATCATTTTCCATCAACCCGTTTGACGTGATCCTTAGTTAAGGTGTTTTCTTTTCCTTCAATCTTTTTGATAAAGTGTTCAAAAGTCCAGCTTATACTGGTACGCAGAGTTGTTTTTGCCTTTTCTGGTTTCTCTTGAAGATCTCGTTTGAACTCTTCATTATAAGAATCTCCAGGAAATCTGTTTATCCTTTTGTTTCACATTGATCCCCAAGTGGAAACCATGTCTTCTTCCTGTCTTCATGCTCTTTGACAATGCGAGCCTTTATTTCACCAGTAAAGTGAAGACATTCCCGGTTTATCTTAAATCTTTGGCTAAGCTAGACTTGTCCGATCATACCTTTTGAGTGTCAGATCTTGATTCTTTGTGCAGTATTCCCCAAGAAGTCTAACCTTAAGTCCAGTCATCGCTGGCATCTTTCCTGTTGTTTAAAACCGTTCCTGTTTGAATCGTGTCAAACCTAAACCAAGTCCTTGTTCGAATCATGTCGAACATTGTCTCTTGTTTTAAGATCTTGTTCTTGTTTGAATCGTGTCAAACCTGAACCAAGTCCTTGTTCGAATCATGTCGAACATTGTCTCTTCTTTTAAGATCTTGTTCTTGTTTGAATCGTGTCAAACCTGAACCGAGTCCTTGTTAGAATCGTGTCAGACATTGTCTCTTGTTTTAAGATCTGGTTCTTGTTTGAATCGTGCCAAACTTGAACCAAGTCCTTGTTCGAATTATGTCGAACATTGTCTCTTGTTTTAAGATCTTGTTCTTGTTTGAATTGTGTCAAACCTGAACCGAGTCCTTGTTCGAATTGTGTCGGACATTGTCTCTTGTTTTAAGATCTGGTTCTTGTTTGAATCATGTCAAACCTGAATCGAGTCCTTGTTCGAATCGTGTCGGACATTGTCTCTTGTTTTAAGATCTTGTTCTTGTTTGAATCGAGTCACCTTTGTTCTTGTTTGAATCGTGTCAAACTTGAACTGAGTCCTTGTTCGAATCGTGTCAAACATTGTCTCTTGTCTTAAGATCCCTTTCCTGTTTGAATCATGTCAAACTTGAACCCAAAGTCCAATTATCGTTGGCACCGTCTTTGGTTTGAATCGAGTCACCTTAGGCTTTTATTTCAGTTGTTCCTGCTTGAATCGTGTCAAGCTTGAACCTAAAGTCCAGTCATCGCTGGCATCCTCCATAAACGGAATCATATTTGACTATCTCAACCAGTTCTGGTACATTTTTTATTCATTAACCTCATTCACAGCCAAAAGGTCCAGCCACCTTTCATCATCTGACACAGAGTTTACCTCTGTCTTTTCTGGCTTTTCTTGAAGATCTCGTTTGAACTCTTCAGTATAGGAAATCCCCAGAAAATCTTTGTAGGATGTCTATCCTTTTATTTCAAACTGATCCCCTGTGGTGATCATGTCATTCTTTCTGGTTTCATACCCAGTAAGAATGTGTCTTTTCCCCAGTATCGTCCGGTTACTTTTGAACCCCGTCGTCTACCTCCCTGGATCTTTATCCAGTGGAGAACACCTCTTTGGTGTCCTATCTCTAGTAAGAACTGGTAGGGTTTCCCCTCAGTTTTTCTATCCCTAGTGTTTCCTTGGAGTCTCCCCAGTAAGTCTCTTTTGTCTGTTAGCTTATATCCCCAGTGAGTTTACCTCGTGGATACTAACCTTTATCCTTCCCCAATAAGCTCACCTGTGTTTGGCAGCTCTTTATCCTTCTGTGTCTTGTTTGTCTGCATCTTGGCACTTTCACGACATCATATCATCATACTAGGAGTTCATGACACGTCCGCATCCTAGACTAGTTTGGTTCATATCGTTGCATATCAGCGTATCTAAGGGCAAAATTTTTGGTTATCTATATTTAAATATCTTTCACCATCTTTCCATATCCCTTGTCATCCGGTGAAAATATTTAAATAGGGGCAACTGTTGCACCCCAAATTTTACCCTCAGATCCTTTGATCATTTTCTCACATCATTTTTTGCCCGTTTGTGGTCATTTGGTCCATTAATCATTAATCTGACATTTTTGTCAATTTTGTCATTTCTTGATTTCAATTACTACCATTACTTTTTTGTTTAGTTAAATATTTGATTTAAGTTTATTTAGGATTTATTTAAATCCACTTTAGCCTTTTTTTTTATATTATATATTTAAGTTAGTTTAATTTTAAATTTAATTTAATTTTAATTTTAATTTTGATTTTAATTTTAATTTAGTTTTTAGTTTAGATAACTTAAGTTAATTTAGTGTAATTTTATTTTCATTTTTATGTTAATTATAATTATAGTTTTTTGCTCTTTTAGTCTAATTCTTTTTAATTCACAAAAAAATCCAAAAACCTCCACTTCTTTCAATCCAAACCATTCCATAACAAATTTGAATTTGTATCCATTTCCATAGTTCATTTTGGTATCCCACTTCATTCATAATTTTAAGATTCAAAATTGTCAAATTTCAAATTCAAAATTCCATGTTTCATTCTAAACGAAGTTTAGGTGATCAAATTCAACTTCTTCCAATTTCTTTCAAATTTCCAATGTTAGTTCCAAATCATCCAAATATAAATTTCCAATTTTTTCCAACTTCATTTCAATTTCCAGTTTAAGTTTCAATTGTTTTTTTTCATTCAATTCAAGTTCTTTCAATTCATTATTCCATCCAAAAAAATTCTAATTCAATTTCAAGTTCTAAATCTCAATTCACATCTCAAACTTCTTGTCATTTCAAAGCTCAATTTCAAATACATCTAAGTTTCAATGCCAAGTTTCTAATTTTCATTTAAGTTTCATATTTCAAGAATCATACCAAGTTCAAATTCATTTTCACCAATTATATGCTCCACACAAAGTTTCAAAGTCGTATCATGATCTCTAATCCATTTCAATTCATAAGTCATAAATTCAATCCCATTAAGAAGAAGTCCATGACACACTTTCTTTTTTGAAAGCATAGCAAAAATAATGATAAACTTCTACTTAGATTGACTTTTGAGCATTTTTATCTGTTAAAAGAAAAGGACATCAGAGCCCACGTAGTATAGCCTCACCAGTCACCATTGGACCCACAAGCCTTCCAGCCCTGTGAACTTGTACGAAAAAAGACTTTCTCTAGCCTGCACTTCAAACACTTTGCTCTAAAATCCCTCCAAAATCCCGTACCATCTGCTGTGAAATCTCCCTGCATCCCAACCTGTTTACAAACACAGACCAAGCCAGCTACAAAAAAACCACACTTGCCTGCACCATCATCGGTTAAACCACAAAACTGAACAAAACCTTACAAAAAACGGCAACCACAACATAACAGCTACTCTGCCTTGCTTCCACTCCACGCCAAAACTCCCATCACTACAAGCCTGTCACATATCTCACAGCCAGAAGAAAAAAAAACCACAAACATTCATTCATCTCATTTTTCTACATAACAGGAAAACGAAAAAGAGAAAAAGAAAAACAAACCTTCCAGCTCCAATCGACACACAAAACCAGAAACACCTTCAAACCACTCTTCACCATTACAATAACCTCTTCTCAAACTGCACTCACTGCAACTCAAACCAAATCATCAATCATCTTCAAATTGTCTTCATCCGACCTGTAAAATTACAAACAGCAATAAAAGACACACGACCTTCATCTTCACAAACACTAAAAGCCACCACCCAACGTGATTCAACAACAACCAGAAATTCCTCCAAATCCACCTTAACCTCTATATTGCGAATCCCTTTTTTAAGCCACAAATTGCTTCCAACTGATTCACAAAAAAAAACCCATCTCCTTAAACCGATAACTTTCTTCCTTAACCTTTTCCTTTTTTCAGAAACTTTATCAAATCAACAACCAAAACCTTAAATCAGAACCGCACAGATCCAGAAAGGAAGAAGAAAAGGAATTGGTATGAGTACAAAGCTGGAATCAAATCTTACCTGAACACGAATCAAGTCATAAACTAAGTTTGAGAGGGATCGATTGCGTCGCGGAGAAGGTTGAATGAACTATCGCGAGCGTATTCTCCGTTTTCCCTGAACTCGGTTCTCTTGCCCCGGCTGCGAGCGTCATCTGTTGATGTTATTTTTATTTTATTTTTTACTGAAATAACCATGAGAAGGTTGGGTATTCGGTCCACGTTCTCTTCTTCACCGACCCCTTTAGTTTTGACAACGTGACATTTTGAGTGAGGGATGATGGGCCTCAAAGCCCAAATGATTCCAACCAACATCCCTTACATCCCATTTTCAAGCACCATACCCCCTTCCTCTTAGTTGGTCATTCATTTTTTTTAAATAGAAAACTTGTTTTAATAAACTTTTATTTTAAAAGTGTTGTTAAAAGGAAAAATATTGTTTCTTAATATTTTAATCTTTTATTCATTTTCTTAATTTCAATTCCATTTTATTATGGGCCTATGACATTACCCACATCTTGATTTTTTTGATTTATTCAAGTCACTAAAAAATCATGATTTATATGAGGCCATTTTTCAATTTATTTTTATTGGTCAATGAAAATCTAATAGAAAGGTATTCGATTTATCGATCTAAATCCTTATTTAGATGAGACCGATTTTATTTTCATTTCGAGCCTGTTTCTTTATTTTTGGGCCGATGATATTACAGAAATCACGACTTAGTCGATTTACCAAATTACTAAAAGTCGTGATATGTATGAGGCCACCATCATTATTTTATCGGTCGATGAAAGTCCAAAATCAAGATTATTGGTTTCTCGATTAAATCATAATTAAAACGAGACCGACTTTATTTCTACTTCATTCTGTATTTTCTTATATCTTCATTTTCATTCTTGACCGATGAAGTCTTTCTATTCACGAACGTTGTTAGCGAAGCGACGAACCTTCATTATTTCAAATCTGTAGTGAGTGATCATTGAGATTTCTTTCTATACTTTGAGATCGTGAGAGGTTATCTTCGACTAATCAATGAGAGTTTGTGATTTAAGACGAGGTCTTCACCTTTTCTTTTCGTGTGACACGATTTCATCGGAGAATGATCCTCAATATCATTTCTCCACCGTGTCTTAACACAAAGATCAATTGTGCATCCTCCTATAGTATAGTCTTCCTCATAGACCGTACTACGACGGATCAGCACTACATTGGACCCGATTCAGCGATCCAATAAATTGAATCAATTAACTACTGACTTTAATTTCTGTCAATATTATCTTGATTTTATTATTATCCTTGTTAATATTATCATTGTTCATATTTATATCTTGTGTATATATTGTTCATTTTATTTGTTCATTTAAAGTACACTAATAAATATCGAAACCCTAAAAAAAAACTCAATTGACCGGACTGTGGTTACTATTGTGTTTTGGACTGAGGACTTAGATTTAGGACTCTTTACCCTATGCTCTTGGAGTGGAGGTTTTGATCTTGTTTTGTCAGTGGCTCACCAGCATGCTCGCTATTTTGGGTTAGATCTTTCTATCTCTTGCTCATTTACATTGATGCATTTTTTTGTCTGCTTGTATATATGTTTGCTTGACATTGTTTCTTAGCACGTTAGCACGATAAACATGATACTATGTGGTTACCATCATTCTTTGATTTATTATCATTTG
The DNA here is from genome assembly GCA_022829125.1 of Lathyrus tuberosus. Lineage (NCBI taxonomy): Eukaryota > Viridiplantae > Streptophyta > Magnoliopsida > Fabales > Fabaceae > Lathyrus > Lathyrus tuberosus. The sequence goes on from JALAZF010000057.1 coordinate 2,301,144, forward strand.
ATTTTGATGTTTTGATTATTACCATGTTCATATTACTTTGTTTATACTATCTTGATTATATCGTTGTTCATATTCACACTGTTTATATCATATTCATGATTGTTCACACTTGACCCTCCTTCCAAAGGAAAGTTCCTACTTTGACTCCTAAGTCACAAACCTTTCCCATTTCATCCTTGGCCTCATAAGAGCCGTTTCCCTCATAGTTTAGTAATAGGATGGAGTTATCATGAACTCCATGTGATTCTCACTATCATGAGAACTCACTTTACCTTTTACTTAGACTTACAGAGTTATCATGAACTCTGTGTGGTTCTCACTATCATGAGAATTCACTTCCTCCCTTCATAACGTAGACTTAGAGAGTTATCGTGGACTCTACGTGAGCTTATGCTCATTCCCTTTGGAATGTTGGCCATAGTCAATGTTTCCTTTTCTTTCACCCTTAGTTAGGTGAACTACGGTTGCTCTGATTCTTTAGTCAGATACGTAGGCACAAGATGCGACGTCTTGGCGAGAAAATTTAGTGTACATACCTTAGGTCATTACCTTAGTACAGATCCTTTTAGCAAGCAAACATAACATAACACAATCTAAACAAGAGGTTCCTGTAGAGTACTACAGATACTTAGGGTGCTAATACCTTCCCTTTGTATAACCAACCCCCGAACCTTAGATCTCCCCCCTTTAGGTTTTTTTAACGATCTTGAACCTTTCCTTCGGATAAATCAAAGTCGGTTGTAAAAGAAAATGATGCAAGTTAATTCATAGCTTGTTATCCGATTTTCACCGCAACATGACGGTTTCCAACCGTCTTAACTTGCTTAATGATTTTTGTTTGAATTGTTGATTGCGACGGTTACAACTGTTGTAACTTTCCGTTTGATTCATGTTTATATCGTTGATTGCGACGGTTATAACTGTTGTAACTTTCCTAATGTTTTTTGTTTTTATTGTTGATTATGACGGTGACAACGGTCGTAACTTTCCGTTTGATTCATGTATATATCTTTGATTGCGGCAGTTATAATTGTCCTAACTTTCCTAATGATTTTTGTTTTTATTATTGATTATGACGGTTACCAACCGTCGTTACTTTGTTTATAGTATTATTTTATTTATATTTTTTATTTTATTTTAATTATTATCTACTAAAACATTTTTAAATATAAAATTATTTTTTCAGTATTATTTTTTTTCTTAAAATTATTTCCACTAAAATATTTTTATTTATGGTATTTTTTTTAATACTTCTTTATCTTTTTAAAAGATTTTCTATATTACTTTTTTAACGTAGTAAAATTAAATCCAATCAAAAATATGTAATATCCATAATCATAAGCATGTCATGTAATATCCATAAAATAAGTAATATCCATAATCATAATATCCTAATCTTATGATAATAAGTATCATAATGCCAAAATAAATAGAAAATTTCATAAGAACGTCTACCATTAGCGAGTAGCTATAAAAGTACATAGAAAAACATATCAAAGTCCAATATGTCCTTCTTGATGATCCATTATCTGCAATTTGGTAGTTAGACTCAGAAGAACGTCTACCATCAGCAGGTGACTCCAATCCCTGAAAAACAAAGTATTAAAATAAGGCTACATCTAGAATGGACCATCAATTAAGTGACTCATATAACTTCCAATGGAATGCATATGCAAAATAAAATAGGAAGCAAGAAATTAATGAGACTATTTCACTGAACCGATCATTATTTAAAACAATTAAATACACGTAGGAATTAGACATATAAACAACATCAATCATATGTCTTCCACTAGAATGAACCATCAATCTTAAACTTATATATTTTAAAGTTAATAATATATTCATGAAAATCATATATGTCTTCCACTAGAATTTTGCATTTGCATTAAGAGTTCAATTTCTTCTTTCCTAACATTGTCCCTTTCCTTTAAGAATGTGATTGCCTTCATCAATTCATCAATTTTTGAATTCTCTTCTTTAAGCACGTTAATTTCTTCTTTCATCTCCTTTATTTTTTTCAATTTCTTCAAAAGAAGACGACGATCTCGTAGATCTATTAATCTGAGATGGCGTAACTCCAAGTCTCATACTACGAACATATCCAGGATGTTCTTTTCCAAATACTTTCTGAAATGCCTCATTTTCAGACACGGAATCCTTAATTTCAGCTTGTAATTTTTCCTGCACATGCAAAAGAGCAAATTAAGCTACTATTTATATAACAATGATATTATGCATTTCAGAACCATAATTTAAGAAACAAAAGAAAAAATTGATGAAAATAACTTCTATCCATCACTATGATAATAATTAAATTCGTTCACGATGAACAGTACTAATTAAATATATAATTCAGTGTAATGGATATACTAATTAAATATATAATTCAGTGTCATAGATATACAAATTAAATATATAATTCAGTGTAATGGATATACAAATTATTAGTATTTACATTTTAATTTTTTTCCCAAATATTAAGGAACAAACATGATAAACCATATGAACAGTACTCCTAATATAGCAATTTCACTCTGCTCTGCTCTGACTACATCTTAAGGTAGAACATTAAGTATAGCATGCTTCTAATGTTTGGGTTTTTTAGCTTGGTCTCACAAAAATTTAAGGTAGAACATTAAGCTACTGTTTGGGTTGTTTAGCTTGGTCTCACAAAAATTTATAATAATTCAAAGTGAAGTAGTACATTAAGTATAACATGCTTCTAATTTGTGTATTCACAAGTGTGATGTAGGTGTAGTAGGGACAATATGCTTTAAATAATCAATATAATACACACTGTTTCAAATGTTTCTTGTTTTGTATCATCAAATTCTGCAAGAGAATTTTAATTGAGTTGAATTTCTTATACTTGGAATTTCAGATTCTTGCAAAGGCATTGGTAATGGAAGTGGTTTACAGTCTTTACATCATCAATAAGTCTGGTGGATTGATCTACTATAAGGTTTTGCTGTTCTATTTTTTTTCCTTTGCTGCTGCTACTTTGGGCTTGGAATTTATTTTTTGTTTCATATTCATTGTTATTACAAATCTCATGTTGGCAACAAATCAAAGCAAGACATTGATGTAGGTACTTACGATAATTACTAATGATGACACTATCTAACCAACTCTACTTACTATATATCTATTATTTTACTAAATATGAAATGAAGTAACTAACAGACTATGAAACCAATTAACAGAAAACTAACCAATTACTATAACTGGATGTAATCCTATAACATTAAGTAAGGATAGAGTAATTTCAAAGAAACTAACCAACTCTAACCGGATCTAATCATCTAGCAGAGACTCTTAAATTTGTTTTAAGGTTTTGGATCAAGGAATAGTGCAAAATATTAGAAAAAATCTTAAGGATGCCAAAAGGTTCTCCCCACCTCTAAGAGATGCCAAAAGGTTTGATTTTTTCTCAAACCTTAAGGAGACTATCAAATATTTCAAAATAATTAACTTGTACTTACATTATTGTTGTATGAGAAATTGCATACATTTCTCCTTTATTATATGATCGTCCATCTCTCGATTCCTACAAATAAGAACAAATATTAATTATTTGTACTATCAGGCATACAATCGATAATATATAGATTTAGACATACCAACTCATGTTGCTTCCTTGTAAGCGACTTAGATCCAAGTGTATGCGGAATCTTCAATTTCCTCTATTTTGGGCATTTTGTTTTGCTATTCTCTACATTGTTAACAAAAAAACACGCGTTATAGATAGGGATTAGATACGATACATTACTTATATATTAAAAATAAAATTATACGAGTAAAACACTAATATTACCTGTGTTTTTTCTTTCTGCCTATATTGAACAAAAACAGACCAATCGTTTTCCTCAATGCCTTTGCATTTTGGATAATTTTGAAGATTTTCCTCCAAAGTGAGATCTCATCTATAAAATCTTTAAAACAATTGACAACGACCATCCTTCCATTTCTTTGCAGCAGAAGAAAGTATGTAATCTTTGTCACGCCCATCATCAACATTAAAATAGAGTTAACCATAAGAATAAAAATTAGTTAATAAAGTAAATAATAATCACCATGAAATTAATTTAAAAAATATGTAATTTTTTATTAATGATACATTTATCTTTGAATCATAAAACTGTGTTTTTCTATCCATTGGAATATCCCTCAAACTCTCGAACATTATGGGAAAGTATTTAAACATTCTAATAAGTATACCCAAATACCCTGCTAACAAAACAACAGATGGTCCTACTGCAGGATGAGTCTTATCCCATTCAAGTATTATCCATGTTCCATTAGACTCTGATTTTGCAACCAAGTCTTTCACACATAAATGTGTGTTTGAAACATAAACCACCTCATCTATCACATAAAAAAGTAAACAAATTAATGTCATAACTCAATATCAGATACTTTATGTAAAAAAAAAAATTAAATTATTTACAGATACTTTAACCTTAAATTACTTACTAATAACATTTACATCTCAATACTTAGAACTAGCCACTCGAACAACATTTTCAATCCCATCTTCTATCACAACATCTTCAGCCTCGTCTCTTACCACAACATTTTCAGTCTCATCTCCTACCACAACATTTTCGATCTCATCTTCTACCACAACATCTCTATCCTCATCTTCTACCACAACATCTTCAATTGTAGTTTGGATTGGCGGAGGGGTTATTGACGCGTTGTTGAAGTTTGGGCGAAATCATTGAAATGAGAATCACATTTCACATAATAGGAATAAAGAATAAGAAAGGAAAAGAATGTAATAAAGAGGGAAATGGGAATGAGTCAGAATCGGGAATGCGGTTTTCATTTAGGTAACATTGTGTTAGGGTTTGGTGATATTCGAATCGTGTTAGGGTTTGTAGATGTTGATTTGGTATGAAAAAAATCACAATCTGGAAAAAAGTGTGAATTTTACGGATCTGTGTCGATCAACACCCTCCGGCCTCCGTGGATGTAGTTTGGTAGCGATAATTGCAACGTCAGAGAAGAAGATGGGAGGTTTAGCTCGGTGTTTCAGGCAGATTTGATATACCGAGTACTGAAGTATGGGTTTTGTTGAAGTTTATGGATAAATTAGACTAATGCATTTGTGTAAGAAAAATTTTAAAGATGATGAATCAACTTGGTTAATCTTTGATGTGTTATTACCAATGTTTTAAAAAATGAGAGCAGCAGTATCTAGAGAGATTTGAAAGATCGGTCATCTTAACACGAATTAAGATCCTACTAAAAAAAAATATATAAAATATACAAATTTCCGTGTAATATTAAAGAGTTTTGTTTTTAATATTTGTAAAAGATTTTTTTAATCTCCTTATTTTATATAGATTTTATCAGTAACTTCCAAATGTCACATGTTCTCACATATTCTTCACTGTTTTTCAACGTGGCTTTTGTTTTTAATTTTTTTTTGCTCTGGCTAACATTTTATAGTGATAGTACGACATAGATTCATCTTCTTGGCATAGATCCAGGTTTCTTCATCTCTTCCGCCTGCTGTTAGTGTTCTTCGTTTCAATCATGGGTGGAAGCAAAACATCAACCGTTGGTAACTCTTTTGGACGGGGCTTGCCAACACATGGTTGTAACAAAGCAATGAAGATGTGGGTATTAAACACCATTGATAACCCAAATAGAAAATTCTAGAAATGTAGAAATCCATTGGTAAGTGTTTGTTCATGTTTCTAATCGTATTTCTATTTTCAGTAACTCTTATATATATATATATATATATATATATATATATATATATATATATATATATATATATATATATATATATATATGTTAATCATATTTGCAGAATGGATGTGGATTGTTCATGTGGGACGATGAGGTATGCGAGGTTCATAGGAATGAAATGATTCCCTCAAGATGCTATGAATGTGAAATGATAAAGGTCTATTTGAAGGAAATTGGGAAGGACATTGTTAAGCATATTGAATTCGAAGTTGCCATAAATTGGGGTGTAGAAGGCAGTCCAAAAAAGATTGAAAAGTTAAAGAAAAAGCTTGTAATGGAAAAGAAAAGAAAATATTGGTTGATGCTTGCACTTGCTTTGTCATGGATGTTGTTTTCAATGGTGTTAAAGTTAATGTAATAGAAAGGTTTATAAGTTTGAATCAATATGTTGTTATGATTTCAAGAGTGTTTAAGTTAATGGGATGGAAGGTTATTATAACAGTTGATGTATCATCATTTTGTATCAATGGAAAGGTTTCTAAGTTTTAATCAAAATGTTGATGTTGCAGCGGTATAAACATGTTCTATAAATATGAGGTTACATTATGTTGGACTGATACAAAATGTTGCATCATTCATTGACAAGAAAGCATAAAATGAAACGTGAAAGCATAGTTAACAAAATGAAACATCATTCATTCATTAACAATAAGCACATTTAGTGCATATGTCTGATACATCAGTACAAACACAAATTAAACATAACTTTGACACAAGCATAAAATGACAGCATAGCTTTGAAACAAGCATTATATGAAACATTAAGCTCATATAGTGCATAGGTCTGTTACAAGAATTACTAGCATAAAAATAAAACATAATTCAAAAACAACAACTTAGTCTATCATTTCTTCTTCTTCCAAGACTTCAAAGACCTAGTTGACACTCCAAGCTTAAAATCTCGTGCACTTGATCTTTCTTCATGTTCTGTTAATGTAGTTGGATGGTCACTAGATGATCCTTGGCCTATAATTGGCTTTTTAAACCAACTCAACTTTACTCTTTCACTCTTCCTTCTTCTAATGACTGGTTTTTTTCCATTATTTTTTTATTGTGACTGACTTGTATCTATAACACAAGATCCAATTTGACTTTGCACAGTTGGGATAGCTTCTGGTACTTATGATGGATGCGTAGTAGGCATAGCAGCTGGTACTTGAGTTTGCACAGTTGGATTGTTTTCAGGTGGCATAGCAGTGGCCTCTACATCAGTTGACTTAGCAGTGGCCTCTACATTAGTTGGCATAGCAGTGACCTCTACATCAATTAACTTTTTCTCACTGGCCTCTACATCAGTTGGCTTTTCCTCAACTTTAGGTTTTCTCTACGTATTCAACATACAAACACGTGTTCACACATTTAGCCAAAAACAAAATTCCAACAAATTCACATAAGATGCATATCAATAAATATACACATATTACCTTTCTTTTAAGTGCAATATGGCCATGTGTCAAGCTCTTACATGTCAATTCATTGTGGCCAAACTTATCATCTTCTTTTCCTTGCACCTTCCTCACCACATTCTCTTATCCTAATCTTCCTTGGTCTACCAGGTTCATTTTTATATGTTGGGGTTGTAACTCATCCACTTGGACATCTGGCCACATATCTTGCCAATTGATAGGACTCACAAAATAACCATAACAAAGTGCATACTTTTCTCTTGTATAACGCTGATCAACAAAATCATTAGGTATTTGTTTCCTATAGCTTAAAACAACTACAACATACCTACAAGGAATTCCTACCAATTCCCAAAAGTTACAGCAACATGACCTTTTTGCTATGTCAATAATAAACTCGTGTGTGTTGAAACTATGTGCAACCTAGAATTGCTCAGCCATAGACCAAGTTGGCATCCAATGACCATTGTTGAACACTTCATTATCTAACCTCTTCCTAGGTATTGGCATAACTCTATGTTGCCACTTCTCAAGTTTGGTGGTGTCATACCCCAAATTTTGACCACTAAGATTCCCCATCATTGTGCAAATCATCATCACAATATGGATGTACCATTTCACACTCATTAGTCTCCCCAAAGATGGGTGAGCACTCACTATAAATAATAATTAGGGTTTCAAGCCTTCTCAGAGCTTTTAGACAAAAGATCAATCAAGGAATGAAATGATCTTTAACTTGTCTAACCTCTCAAACATCCGCAAAGGATCAAGAGGACTCCCACTTCAAGGATTAAGTACAAGGCTGCTCCCTTCTAGGTGGATCAAGCCTCAAGATTGCCAGTGTCACCAAATTAGGGTTTTGGTCGACCAGGGCCTCCAGATGGAAATTTTCCTCTAGGCATGAGCCAATGCTTCAAAGCATAACCTAATATGCTCCATGGGACATCATGGACCCAATCATCAAGTCAATTTAGCCTCAGGGGATGCATTCACCAAAAATCAAGAATTAGGGTTTCTTGACCTAATTCACCCCTAAGTTGACTTTTGGGACAAATTATGAGCCAAGACCTCAAGAGAGGATTTTAGGGTCTCTAATAAACCACATTGATCCATTTGCAACAATGGATTGATCCAAGAAGCTTGATTCCCAAGTTTCAGGTTCATCAGAACCATAGTTAGGGTTTCGCAGAAAAAGTCAACTGTACCTTTGACTTTTGACCATGACATGCTCCTAAAACCTAGGACATGATTCAATACACCCTATAACACCTATGAAATCAACCCATCAAGTTTGATTTAGGTCAAGGACTTGATTTTATAGAGGATCGCACAGTTTGGAATTCATCTGACAAAAAGTCAACTGTGCACAAAAGTCAACTTTGACTTTTTGAGATTTTTCACAATTATGGTTCTTTAACCCTAAAACGATGTTAATGTGTGATTGGAATCATCATTCATCAAGAAAAATCAAGAAAAGTGGGATAACTTGTAAAAGGGGTAACCATAAAAAACTTAGAAATTTTCTAAGTTATGGAACAAAGTGGCTAGGGTACCAACTTTGGAGGATCATAACTCCTAAACCACAAGACCATTTTTCCCCCATTCAAAGTTGGATTTGTAGCTCTCATGGCCCTCTACAAAAGCTTCAAACACAACTTATTCCAATTCCTTATGGATTTTAAGTTATGGAATGATCAAAATCACAAAAAGTGAAAATGTCACTTTTTTCCAACACTTAGTGAAATTTTCACTAAGTCAGAATCTGCCTTCACTTTTTTCCAAATGTAGGGGCATTTTTCACTTGAATCCAAAAAGTATCAAAACCAACTATGATTAAACAGTTGTTATATCATATGAGGGCTTTCCAAAATGGCCAAGAACTCCATTAAATTCCACTTGAGCCATGAGATATGACAATGCCAATATGCCTTGCTGCAAACTATCATGGCAAGGCAGATTTGGGAGTTTTGCTCGATTTGCTCAAATTTTGTAAAGGGCAAGCAACTCTATCCATTTGAACACCTCAAGGGGGGACCAAGGAGGGACAAACACTGATCCATCAGCCTCCCAAGTCTTTGGAACCAAAAGTAGCATGCCAAACCTAGAAATGTCGAAAGAGGGACAAGACTCCAATTTTGGATTGGAGCATTTAATGGATGCACCAAGGTGGCATGGACTGAGCTATTTCCAACTGAATTCAGTCAAGACTTATCCAAGACCAAGGGAACCAGCAGCCTGTGCCCTAACCTCTAGTCAATGGCTAGAGGAAACTTGGATTATCATTGATCAACATTGGCCAAACCTCTGCAGCAGTTGCCATTCACTATTGATTGCAAAACAAACTTGCTTTATTATAAATAGAGCTCATTTATGATGAGTTTGAGTACACCAAATCCATCAAATAGATGTTTTCCTCAAAATCACCTTCTCACTTCCAAAATTGCCTTCCAAAGCAAGTCACTATCGGGTTTTGAGTTTGAGAGCTATTCCAATCAAACCAATCACACACACACCTCATAAACATCATATAGAAGTGATCCAAACACTCACATAACATCTGGAACACCAAAATCACAAAATCACTAGCCAATTGCTCAAGTTTTTGACAGATTTGCAATTGGGGTACCATCTCAAGTTCCATATCATTTCCATTCATTCCAAGCATCCAGACACACTCCATAGCACCTAGGGAAGCTGTCCATATCCTTGGAACCAAGCTGTAACACCTCTAACACAAAACACGATCACCAGCTGCAAGAGGTAAGCATGAGCTCTTCTAACTCTATGATCCATGCATTTTTTGCTGCACAATAATTTGGCCATATGTTCATAATCATGCATAGAGTGTTTTCCCTCAATCAATTGCTTTGTTTGAATCCTGTATGGAATTTATGAACCTTCATGCAAATTTTAGGGTTCTTGAGGTTTCTCTTTGATTTCTTATTCCATGTTTAAAATAAATGAAATTAAAGACCATAGACATGATCGTGAGGTGAAAACGAGTAGATTGATATGTAGATTGCATGATATCATCAAGTATTCAGTGAGATTGGATAGAAAACGAAAATCTGCAGAAACAGAGGGTGGCGCGTGTTCTTGCCATGTTCTTGGCGCCATTTTTGAACATTTGAATATTTGAATTTTTGTGATTTTATTTAATTGATTCAAAAATTAATTTCTCTCTGAGTTTTAATGATTTTGAGTTGATTCTTTTTTTAATAATTCACAAAAAATGTTAAAATATTTTATTTTACCAAAAAATCCCAAAAATATTATTTATTTCATATATTGGATATTTTTGCAAAGAATTAATGTTTTATTTGTTTTTAACATTTAAAATATTTTTTCCTCCATGATTTTCTAAACTTAATTGATTTCCAATCATTTTTGTGGATAGAAACATGATTTTGGAAACATTGATCCAAGATCACAATTTGTTTTCACACGTGTTTAACAATTTTGATCATTTTAATTGAATTTTTATTCAATTAACATATATTTTGAAAACAAATTAGGGTTTTGATTAATTCAATCCTCATCAAACTTTTTCAAACACTTTGGGCCTCTAATAGAGTGTAAGACTCAACCCCCTTTGAAAACCAAAACATTTTTGGGCCCCAGACATTGTATAAGACCCACTGCGTTTTCAAAAACCTCGGTACAATCACCATTTTCAAACAAACCAAATGGGCCTCTCCTTGAGCTATAAGACCCATTCCTTAAACTTTTGGGCCTCTATTAGAGTGTAAGACCCATCCCCATTGTAAATACACCACTTTTTGGGCCTCAGTCATTGTATAAGTCCCACTGTATTTTCAAAAACAAATGGCGCGATCGTCGACTTTTTTTAGCAAAACTTTGGGCCTCTCCTTGAGCTGTAAGCCCCACCACTTGTTCAAAAATAAATCATTGGGCCTCTAATAGAGTGTAAGACCCAACCCTTTTTTTTTAACCAAAACTTTTTGGGCCTCAATGCATTGTATAAGACCCAGTATGTTAAAGAGATCTCGGCGCGATCGCCAATTCAAAAACAAATCATCTGGGCCTACCCTCATGTTATAAGCCCCATTCTTTTTCTTTAATCACCTTTGGGCCTCTTGAGAGAGTGTAAGACTCATCCCTTTGTACAAAAAACCTTTTTGGGCCTCAGTCACTTGTATAAGTCCCTGTACAATTTCAAAAACAACAGTGCAATCACTGATAAAACCTTGGGCCTCTCCTTGAGCAGTAAGCCCCAATAACCTTTTCAAAACACTTTCTTCTTTGATTTTGAATATAATATTGTTATCAAAGATTTCTTTGTTGAACAACTAACCAAACCGCATGGAAGCTCTACAACCGAGTAAGTGTTTACCCGCTTTCTTTATCCGCTTTCATATATATAACTGTATTGTGGGGCTGCTCACTGTAAGTCTTCTTTCACAAACTTTTATATACTTGCTATATATCCCCTGTGTAATACTAGTATAGTTATTTAAAGTTTTACCCGGCAACTACGTCTAGCACTAGGTAAAGCCCTGTTGGTCACTCTTAAATACAAACAAAACTAGATCCCCATAGGATTACTAGACACAGTCTTCCCTCCTCTTGGGGTTAAACAATATGGAGACGTGAAAGGCAGCATTCTCGGTGAACCCTTTCTCAGACTGTCACTCTTAGAAATCGACAAAGAGACTCTACTCCCCAGAGATGATCTTTTCTCCGTGAATGGCATCTCTTGAGTTTCTTCCAAATTCTCGGACTTTCCTGGCTTGATCTATTCTCGGTGAATGGCATGTCTTGAATTTCTCAGGGTTTAGGGGCCCACAGGCTTCTTAAAAACATCCCCGCCTCTTCTTGGGCATTGTACAAGGACCCTTCGGCTTCTTAAAAGCTCTCATGCCTTCTCTTGGGCTTAGTACATGGACCCTGAGACCTCTACAGGTATAGGAACAAAACCTAGTCATCAATTTGCTAGAGCTGTCTTTCTGAGTCAAGTGTCAGACCTGTTAATGGGTTGACCTTCATCCCTTAACGTACCAGCCTTCTCTTGGGCATCATACAAAGATTATTCACTACCTGAGAATCGATTTCTCAAAACACCGGTAGACTTGGACAGTCTCAATACCCTTTGGATGTTCCATTTCCTTAAAGAACAGGAAATATCCCTGATCCTCTGATCAATCCTAAAGCACAGCCTTACCTTTAATCGTTCCCTTCATAAGAACTGATTTTCTCTTTTATCCACATACTGGACCTGTCACTAAACTGAAACAGTCACCAGCACAATAGCCTCATCTTGGGCTTTGTACAATGATTCTCCCCAGCGGAGCTAACCTTTTAACACTCTCTTGTTGAGTCAAACCTTTCAGCCTATCTCGGGCTTCGTACGAGATACAAAAATCACTCTCTTGTTGAGTATAAAAGACTCTCTTGTTGAGTCAAACCTTTTTCAGCCTCCATCTCGGGCTTCGTACGAGATACAAAAACACTCTCTTGTTGAGTATAAAAGACTCTCTTGTTAAGTCAACCTCCTTCCAGCCTCCATCTCAGGCTTCGTACGAGATACTAAAACACTCTCTTCTTGAGTATAAAAGACTCTCTTGTTGAGTCAATCATCTTTCAGCCTCCATCTCGGGCTTCGTACGAGATATAAAAACACTTTCTTGTTGAGTCGATCACCCTTTTTTAGCCTCTATATCGGGCTTCGTACGAGACAACAAATCACTCTCTTATTGAGTATAAAAGACTCTCTTGTTGAGTCAAATCTCCTTGTAGCCTCCGTCTTAGGCTTCATATAAGACACATAAAAACACTCTCTTGTTAAGTATAAAAGACTCTCTTGTTGAGTCAATCATCTTTCAGCCTCTATCTCGGGCTTCGTACGAGATACAAAAACACTCTCTTGTTGAGTATAAAAGACTCTCTTGTTGAGTCAATCACCTTTGAGCCTCCGTCTTGGGCTTCGTACAAGACACATATAAAAGCACTCTCTTGTTAAGTCAGTCACTTGTTAGCACTCTCTTGTTGAGTCAACCCTTTTAGCCTCTCTCTCGTGCTTCGTACGAGACACATAAAACCACCCTCTTGTTGGGCCAATAGCCTCCTCTTAGGCTTTGTATAAGAAAACCCCGGTTGAGTCAATCAACCTTTTAGCATCAAAATTTGTGCCTTGCTCACAGCATACAAACATCAACAACTCTTTTTACCCCCATCTAATTGTTGTAAGCGGCAAGCCTCTGGATTATTTACATCCATGCCACTGTCCCTCTTTTAGCATGAGGAATTCCTAAGGAAAGATGGCATTACGCTACACTGAGTTAAAATCTTATCCTTCAGGTTAAAAATCCCCTATAAAGGAAATTATGACTGGATTCACATATCCCAGTTAAAGTAATTCTCCTTTATAACCAGTCACACAACAGTTGTGATAAACAGACCAAATACCCCTTTAGAGATGACAAATTCTCTCTAAAGTCAAAACCCTTTAGCTTCACATCTTGGGCTTCGAACAAGATACAAATAGACCCTTCAGCTTCACATCTGGGGCTTTGAACAAGATACAAACCACATTTATCTTCACGTCTTGGGCTTTGAACAAGACACCAAAACAACCTTTTTCCTCCCATAGAATAGGAGGAAATACGATCGCTCTGATTTCCCTGTTTCATCAAACGGGAATACGTAGGCATAAGATTGAAAAATCTTAGCGAGCACACTAATCAAAAACCCAAAATCCAGTATCTCCACCAAATCAACCCAAAAGTATCAAATCTAAACACATTGACATCTTACCTCACAAATAGTCCAGGCACTCTATTTTTTAACAAAATAACCTAAGAGAGACCCACAATCTTAATAGCATCTGTAAACCAACCGTCACCTGTTTAAACTCAGTATGTAAGCAGGGTTAATTGGAGACATCTAGTTCCCTTCCTTAATCAGCTCAATAGGATAAAAAATGAATCGAACTGTAGTACCAAAGCGATAGTGATTCGAAACCACGCAAAAATCCGTGCTACAGGTGGCAGATGTTGCTAACCTATTCATAAGATATTTTCTAATCCACTCACACATAGTAAGAACAGGCTTGTCCCTAGCAACTAAAATTGTAGCATTAAAAGACTCAGAAATATTATTCATCAAAACATCGCATTTAGGGAAAAACTAAAGGCATGCTTACACCAATATTTGGTAGGAACTATCATTAACCAAGTCCAAGCATTCATATCTACCTTCTTCAATTCATTCATCTTTTGGACCCATCCTTGATAGTATGTGGCCTTGGCAGATCCCATCATCAAATCCTTTATAAGGAGTCCAATTCATCACTATAATAATCATCTTTATCAATTTTCTTATTGGGTCTACCCAAAAGTCCAGCAACTACCCCATCATCCCTTATAGGTAATCTTACATCAATTCTCTCAAATCCATCTACAAGAGTAGTAGCTCTATCATCTTCACTATCATCTAAACCTTCAACTACCTCATCTTCTACCCTTTCCATATCAGTCATCCCATTAACACACTTAGGTTCCCTTACTCCAAGTTCTATGTTTTCAACATCATGTTCCACAAAGATATCTCCATTAATAACCATTGCACAACAATATGAGGCAAAATTGTATGCATCATCATCTTTTCTTATCTAAATAAAACCCTCATCAATTTCCAAAATTTGTGTCCATAACCTATAATTTCCTTCCTTATACCACCACTTATTCACCAACTTATCAACATTCTCCATTGTCTAGTTCGCAATGTGTAACCCAGACACATTCGAATCAACCCCCCCCTATAAATGATCTCGTTTTGGTTGACCATGATAAATTCACCCATATGGTGAAAAGTAACATTAAAATGTTGCATATCATGTGAATAAAGTTTCAAATAAAAAAAAACTCAGACTAACAGAAGGAGGTTTAAAATCACTTAACATGAGATTTCCAGTTAACACATTGGAGGATGAAGAAGGTTAGAAATCACTTACCTCTAATATTCTAGGTTTCAATGTCTTCGAAAACGTGTTCGTCCACAACCGCAAATGTCGTCGCCTTCCTCCCTTGCCTGAGCGATGTCGCCTTCGTCTTCTCCTTTGCAATAATTGAAAACTAACCCTAATTTTTACAAGGGAGTAATTGAAATGTTACATCAAGTCAGCAACAAATACCAAAAATAAAAATGCCATGTGTTAATATGGATACTCCACGTAGACATACATAGACAAAAATGGGGAATTTGTGAGGACATGTGACATTTGGGGGGGTTACTGACGGAATCTAGATAAGATAAGGGGAGGATTAAATTTTTTTTTTTACAGAGATTAAAAACAAAACTCACTAATATTACAGGGGGTTTTGTATATTTAACCCTAAAAAATACTTATCTTAGATTAATAAAATAATATTTAAATCATAATATTAAATTAATTAAAATGTCCAATTGTTTTCTACTAGTATTATTTTTTTATTTCTTAAAATATAAATAAATACAGTGATCACACACAAGATTAGGAGTGTACATGGGTTGGATAAACCCAATAAACCTAGTAAAACCTACCTAAATCGACCTAAAAAAAGGGTTGTTTTGGGTTATTGGGTTAACACGGTTTTTAAAAATAAAAAATCATTTAAAATAATTGGATTATGCGTAAACTCACACCCAACCCACAAAACTCATGGGTTATTAAGTGACTATTTTTTGTAATTCGATTAGTGATTATTTTGATGTCTTTAATTTTGACTGCTTCAATTACACCCTTTTGAACATATTTTTTTAACTTACTCTAAATCATAACTTTTGAATTGAATCTAATATAATGTCTAATTAAGTATAAAGTTAATTTAATCATTAAATTGAATTTAATTCAAAGACTATGATTTGGAGTAAGTTAAAAAAACTTATTCTTAAAATAAGTTGATTCTCATCCATATATATATATATATATATATAAAAGTTGATTCTCATCCATATATATGTATATATATATATATATATATATATATATATATATATATATATATATATATATATATATATATATATATATATATATATATATGTAGGGGCCATTTCAAGTGAGAGGAGTAGTTAATATGAGAGATGAGAGGAATTAATTTAAACCATTGGATCCAAATCAATGATTCAGATTTAATTAAATGATAGTGATTAATTTTCAGTTTTAGTAACTCACGTGAGATGGTTTTTATTAATTAGGAAAACATAATTGATATTAATTCTCACACTTCCCTAGCTGACTTTTGTTTCTTCCCTTGAACACGTGTATGTTTTATTGCACGTTCTCCCACACAATCATAATTGATACAAATTATATTAAATTTCTACCAACATATATTAGATAAAAAATAAACAGCTATTAATCTTAAATTATGTCAATTGTTTTCATTAGAATCAAAAACTACTATAACAAAATTAAAAACAATATGCCATTAATTATAATTTATACCAGTTTTATACCAATTTATATCAAAATCAAAACTGATATAGCAAAATCGTAACAAAATGCTAGTATGAATCATAATTTAAACAAAACTGATATATCAGTATCAAAACAAACAACTAATAATTATAATTTAAACAAGTTTTTATATCAGAATCAAAATTGATATCAGAATAAAAACAAATTGTTACTACATCCTTCTTCAACAGAATAAAAACAAAATACTATGTGATATTCTTTCTACGGTATTCAGTGATAACTTTATTCCTGTTCCTTTCTATAATATTCTTCTTGTAACGATGAAGATGGTTTTTCTGGGCAATTGCGACTATCATGATAAGCATATTCACCACATGCCTTACAAAGCCTTGTTCTTTTTTTTTTTTTTGTTCAAGAGACTTTTCTTTTCCACCTTTTATTCTTTTACCACTACCTTTAGTCTTTGCAAATTGTGGAGGGAGGATTTTTACTTCTTCAGGTATATTGGATCCGATAAAGGTTTGCAAATCACCTATCTTAGTTTGGTTAGAACTCTCTTCAAACTCATTCAATTGCTTTTCCATGTTAACAGCCCCATTTAACACAAGAAGCAATTTTTCCTTATCTTGTCCTGCCTTTTCCAAACACTTAAGTAAGTGATCCCACACATCTGAAATGAGATTGTTATCCTTTTCTGAATTAAAGAACTTATCCAAGACATTGTCAGCTATATCCAAAATAGGTTTTCTATTTGCAAACTTAGTCCACCTATTCATAATGTACTTGCTTGGTATTTCATTTAGAAATTTACCCTTTAAAACACAAAATATGTGTTTACAAGGCATTCCTTCAGCCTGAAACATCTTGCATGAGCAGTTGGCATTATGGTCAGACAAATTATACACCACTTCTCTAAGTTTACTATTGACCTTGCCATTATCATATATATGAAATATTTCTATTCCATCTTGCTTTTTCTTATTTTCAATTCCACAGTCTACACATGCAAGCCATAATTCATTCTGAAATATGTAAAAGTTCTCACGGGTATACACATCTCTCGCATGTCTCTCTATGCCACGATCCATAATTAACTTTGGTGTAGAATGAATTGAGTTATTATCGGCAAGTAACTCCTTATGTCGTTGTGCTTCTATTGCCAAATCAAACCTCATCCAAAATTCAACCAAGCTAACATTTGGATTCAAGATATTACCATAAAAAGAATTCTCACTTTCTGACCTTGATGTAGTTCTCAATATCCCAGCCAAGAAAATATCTTTAAAGTATGCTGGAA
The DNA here is from genome assembly GCA_022829125.1 of Lathyrus tuberosus. Lineage (NCBI taxonomy): Eukaryota > Viridiplantae > Streptophyta > Magnoliopsida > Fabales > Fabaceae > Lathyrus > Lathyrus tuberosus. The sequence continues at coordinate 2,319,034 of JALAZF010000057.1, forward strand.
TCCACATGTCTCGAATATCAAACATATGTGACAACCAATCATTATTTTCTAACTCAAATTTGGTCATTATAGACTTCCATGTAGCTTCAAACTCATTTGGTGTCTCAGACCCCCAAACACATGACTTGAGACTTGTGTTGAACTCTTCATTAGCATTCATAGAACCACCTATTTTCTCAGAAACTTTTTTCATTATGTGCCACATGCAAAATCTATGAGTAGAGGTAGTAAAAATATTTTCTATAGCTACCTTCATGGCAGGATCTTGATCAGTTATTAGAAGAGTTGGCATTTTTCCTCCCATTGCTTCCAAAAACTTTTGGAACAACCATATGAATGAATCAATTTTCTCATTTGCTAAAAATCCTGCTCCAAGAGTTATAGATTGTCTATGGTGGTTTATTCCAGTAAAAGGTGCAAAAATCATAGAATATTTATTTGTTTGATACGTAGTATCAAATGAAATCACATCCCCAAACACGGAATAATTTTTTTTACAAATACCATCTGCCCAAAAAACATGGTTTAGCCGACCTTCTTCATCTAACTCATACGCATAGTAAAATGATGGATTAACTTCTTGCTTCCTTCTAAAGTTATCAATAAAAACATGAGCATCAGAATCTTTAATCAACGTCTTTAAATCTCTCGAATAATTTTGAAGATCTCTCTGTGTGCAACCAACATTTTGATAACCCCCAAACTGTTCTTTTAATAAGTGGAAAGTTTTTGATGTTCCAATATTTGCCTTACTATATGCAAGTACTAAATTCTTGTGAATTGGATTCACTTTTCTTGCCGATCTTAAAAACGGTCTCTTCATAGGTGAAACAAGAGCGTGTGTATGAATCTCATGAAATCGAACTAACTCATATTTACCTTCTTCCACTCGTTTGAAAACAACATTTGCATTGCATCCTTCTCTAGTAAGACTCCTTCTTCTAGCTTTGATACTAGATTCACTCTGCTCCATCTCATTTGTCTTCATTGGCAAATAACCTTGTTTTGAGCAAACAAAGTACTTCCAACGCTTCACGCCGTTTTTGTCTTTAGTTTCTGATGATGAACGCACACTAAATCTGACATGATGTGCATATTTTTTGTAAAATTCTCCACCTTCTTCTAATGTATCAAATACTTGTCCAATCTTAGGCTTTAACTCATCATCACAATTTGGCACCCATTCATTTTCCTAAAAATCACAAAATAATACAATGATATCAAATATATTTAAATTAATTTATAATCTCCAATCTTATTACCTAAAAAGAAATTAAATCATTTTCCTAAGTATGAGGGATACTAAAAATATTAAATAAATTAAAGCATAAGGGAATGATAAATATGTTAAATATGTTTATACGTATTTGGTATATTATTTATTCTTGTCTGCACTTTGTTTTGGTTAAAGAAAATATTAAAGAAAATTTGATTTCAAGCTAAAAGATGTTACCTTGGGTAGTTGAGTGCCAATTGATATCACTTTGTCCATAGCAATAAAAAGTAGGAAACACTGAACAATAGAAGAGGAAGAAGATGATATGTAAGTGGTTCTCAGAAACAAGAAATGAGGAAGAAGGTAATGTATTTTCTTAGAGGAAACATTAATATGAGTTAATGTTAATTGTATTTTCTTAATTAATAAAAACTCTCAAGGGAAGAAAGAAAGTCAACTAGGGAAGTGAGAGAATTAATATCAATTGTGTTTTCCTAATTAATGAAAACTCTCACGTGAGTGACTAAAGGTGAAAATTAATCACTATTATTTAATTAAATCTGAAACATTGATTTAGATCCAATGGTTTAAATTAACTCCTCTCATCTCTCACATTAATTACTCCTCTCATTTGATATGCACTCTAAATATATATATATATATATATATATAGGGTTCATATCCTATGAGAATACTATTTTTATGTAAGAACATGAGAATGAATTTGGATCATTAGATTTTAAAATAAATGGTGGAGATTATGTGTGTTTTTTGTTTTTCTCTCTCCTCCATTATTAAAATTAATGATGGAGGAGAGAGAAAAAAAAATTTACACATAATCTCCACCATTTATTTTAAAGTCTAATGGTTCATATTCATTCTCATGTTCTTACATAAAATTGGCATTCTCATATGATATGTTCCCTATATATATATATATATATATATATATATATATATATAAAGAGTGTCATCGTTAGCAAATTTATGAGATGAATAGATTACGGGTTAGTGGTAGATTTTGTTATTACATTAATTTTAAACAAAATATGATATGAATAGAGGATGGGTTGGTCTTTATTTTATTTTATTTTTAGTTTTCGTTTGATTTTAAATTTTAAATTTTAATTAGGCTTTGTTTGGTAAAATTAGTTGATAATTGATAGATGGTAGTTGATGATTGATAACTCGTATTTGGTAGTTGATGGCTGATAGTTTATAGTTGATAGTTGATAGTTGATAAATTAATTTGAGTGTTTGATAAATTAATTATTACACTAATTAATGAATACAAAATGACATAAAATGATATTCTTAATTAAAAATTAATGGTTCATTATCTTATTATATTACTACTATATTATTAAATTAATTTTTGTTCAATAAAAATAATGTATTAATAAAAACATGCAAAAAAAAGTTTTAATATATATAAAAAAACTAAAAATATCATCAAAATATATTAAATTTGTGTGCAAATTTTATAATGAAATTTAACGAGATGCACAAATTAATAATAAAGTAATTTTGAATTCAATTAGATTAATCCAAAATAATAATAAAAATATGATCACTGTTTAATTTCTACAATAAATCTGCAATGATATTCTGATGACGTGAGATTACATCGCTTATTTGACTTGATTAATGCATGTTTTCTAGTTGTTTTGATTTGTATTTGCACTGTTATGTTGGTATTTCATTTGTTTTCAGATATTTAGCTACTTCAGAGCCGTGTGCGACGAAACAAAGCAAAAGTAGTTGAAAATAAGGAGAAAACGAGATTGGTTTACACTGATGGCGACCATCATGGCGTTCACTATGAGGTGGCCATGAGTGGTCCATGTGTTAATGGTCATAAGACCAGGTCACCCCACTTCTGCATGCATGGCGCTCGCCATAGGGGTGTGGCGGTCGCCACACCTTATAATGCCCAACGGTTACAAAGTGGGTTGACCTTGGTCCCCAAATATCAAAATCTTCTCCTATATTTTCGCACAAGAATTCAGCAACCTTTGGAGAATTTTTAGGGTTACTGGTTTATTATAAATAGGTCTGTAGTTTATTGTTCAGGGTATCCAAGTTTAGTACAACACTTTAGACATATATATTTTCCATCTGTAAGCTTGAACTCTTCACACCGAAGGATTGTCACAAAGTCGATTGAGTTTGTATCAAGCTTGGAGCAACCCTGTACAAGTTTTATTTCTTTATCGCTTTGAAGCCTTTCAGCATTTATTTCAAGTTTTTCTTTGTATCCAGACAAAAGTCTCTTCGGAGCAGGTTTTTATTTAATTGCTTTATTTATTTTTGTTACCTTTATTTAATTTATCGTACGCCTTCTAATTTCGTTTAATACCACATTTCTCTGATTACGTCGTTTATGTTTTATTCCTTCATTAAATTCATCGCATTTACTTACTTTACAATTATGTCAAACTAATTTTATAAGTGTTGGGATGTGAGGACTTTAATTGAACGTACCTTCATTGTTTTTGTAGAATTTCCTTTGGGGATATTTTGGTTTTTAATCAATTTTACTAAGTCTTGTTTTAATCTGCCTTCACGTAAGTGAAACAGTGAAACACCGGGTAAGATTGAAAGTCGTCCGGTACGAATGATTCAAATTGTTAAGTTCTTGATTAAACTCTGCGAAAGCCTTTTTATTAATTAATCATGAAAGTTTAAGGTTTCTAGCAAAGTGGTTTTAAAACTATTTACGAACGCGCGCATTTATATGTTTAGGATCCGGTGCTTAAGCGAAAGCTTATGAACCCTTTTTAAATTATACTTTCCAATCAAAAATCACTTTTTTATTTAGTAGAGAGCTTGATTTCTTAAAAATGGGTTTATTACTTTAACGCAACACGCGCCCACCATGAGTGACGATGGAAGGGTATAAATTAGAGAATAAATCTGATTCTGTTTGCGTTAATATTTAAGGTAGTCCATGTTAGACTTTGTCACGTTAATATTTGACATGTTAGACTTTGTTACATTAATAGGCGAGTTATATTCAATGCGATCAACTTAGGTCTAATCCCTAAATTAAATGTCAATGATTCAAATAAATGTGAATATTGTAGTCAAGCTAAAATCACTGAGACTTCGCATAAATAAATTATTAAAGAATCTGATCCAGAAAAACTTATACACTCTGACATATGTGAATTCAATTGAACTTTAACTAAAAATAGTAAATGTCATTTTATCATTTTTATTGACGATTGTTCTGATTATACTTATGTATACCGAATGAAGAATAAAAGTGAAGCACTTGGCATTTTTAAAATGTATGTAACTGAAATTGAGAATCAACTTGGTAAGAAGATTAAGAGACTTCGCAGTGAAAGGGGAGTTGAATACGATTCTGGGTTATTTAATGATTTTTATATCAAACATGGAATTGTACATGAAACAACAGCTCCATATTCTCCTGAAATGAATGGTAAATCAGAAAGAATGAATAGAACTCTTATTGAACTTGTTGTTGCAATTATGATGAATTCTGGCGTTGCACCTCACTGGTGAGGGAAATTTTATTGACTATTTGTTATATCCTGAATAGAGTTCCCAAGTCAAAAAGTAAGATCTCTTCTTATGATATATTAAAGAAAAGACAACCAAACTTGTCTTGTTTGAGAACTTAGGGATGTCTAGCTTATATCACAATTCCGAATTTGAAACAAGTTAAACTCGCTAGTATAGCATATGAATGTGTATTCATTGGGTATGCAACAAACAGTAAGGCATATAGGTTTTATGACCTAGATGTAAAAGTGATCATAGAATCAAATGATGTTGAATTCTATAAAGACAAATTTCCTTTCAAATCGAGAAATAGTGGGGCACTCAATCGAGTCATATTCTTGTGATAAGAAGCACGTAAAGAAATGACAATGTAGAAGCATAACTTCGACGAAGTAAAAGAGTAAGAGTTGCTAAAGACTATGGGCCCGATTATGCGGCTTATAATGTAGAAGAAGATCCAATAAACCTTCAAGATGCCTTGACATCTCTGGATGCATATTTATGATAAGAAGCTATTAATTATGAGATAGAATCTCTAGAATATAACTAGACCTACTTCTAGGCTCAAAGGGGTTTACTAGGGATTATATTCCTTATACCTCCGGTGTTTAGGAATTGAAACAATGCCTACATCGTCAGCAAGGTTTTATTCAAAAGCTTATAGTCAGTAGTTTCATGTTTTTCGATTTCATCATTCTCCTTTTGAACTCTTTTTTAAAAAAAGTTTGATATCGATAAATAAAATATGAGTGAACACGATTGGATTAATTCAAATCATGCATATTCATTTCATTATTATTATCCATCAAGAACAAACAAGTTTTACAGATGAACAATGCTTGACAAACAAGAAAGATTACAAATGAAAATGATAGAATGGCATAATGATTGCCAATTTTAAGGAGGCGTTTTCAAGCTTGATTAGCTATTTCAAGGGATGCTTTTGTGCAGTCTTGGCACTCACTCGGACAAGGGATTTATGTTCACCAACAAGTTTCCTCCTTGAAGGGTTAAGTACTTCTTGTCAATCAACTGTTCTACTTTAGCTTTGAAAGCATTGTAGTTCTCGGCCGAGTGCCATGTCGAGCCATCATGATATCTGCATTGCAAATTGGGATCATGCCTAGGTGGGAATGGTTAAGGTGGAGGCTTCTGAGATTTAGGAACCACCAGTGAGCTCTGAATCAGATATGGCAGTATTTGACTGTATATCACAAGAATTGGGTCCAGAGGAGCATTCCTTCGTTCTAGATTATTTTAAGGTTTGTGTTGACTCTGATATTCTCGGCCTTGAGCTTGTCAATTTTGCGGAGTTTGAGCCTGAGGATGATCATTCTTGAGGATGATCTGGCAAGGTTTGTTTGTAAAGCATAGCAACTTATGATCAAGGAGCTCTTAAACTTTGTTCTTGAAGATGAAACATGCTTCTTTAGAAAGCTCCACGTATCCAGCATGGTACTCGTATGTGGTATAATGATTATATTTAGGATGGTAGGGAAACTTGACAAGCTCGATCTTCTTGGGCACAATTGGCTCAGCGTGAATCAGAATAGGCAGTAGATGCGTACAAGAGGTTGGAATTGGATCTAAGCGGGGATGTCTCCTCCCTTGATCGTTGTTCCCTTTGATGATTTGCTTCTGCTTCTGTTTCTGGTTGCCTTGAGTGGGCTTCTGATTCGGTAGGGGGTAAATTGGAAGATTGCCTGCAGTTGCATTCTGGATATTACCCACCTTTAGCCTGTTCTCGGTTCATTCACTAATCACAACTTAATTTGAGAAGTCTGTTGTTATACCGTTCAGGAATAGTTACAAGATAATGTCAACCTTGCCTTAGGCATGATCCAGGATTTCCTTGCATATTACGTTCTCATGCTTAACCTCTTCTATGATTCTTTGGCGACTGGCTTTTAGTTAAATATCATCGTCGGGGAATCGTCCTCTTCTGGCTGAGGAAGGGAAAGGGTGAGCTTTTTATGGTTCGTATGCATGAAATAAAAATGTATGAATGTATGCGTATATTGTTCCCATGTGGATGGAATGCAAATAAGTATGCAACATCCATTGATTCAAAGGTTCGATGATGCAATAATTTAGGTTCAAAAGTTTGGTATATACACGATGATGCAATAATAGTATGCGATAAGGTAAGTTAAAGGTTCAACATATTTCGATTAGTTTATAAAATACTTCTCGATGAAGGTTCAAAGGTTTGATGTATACATGATGATCAAGGTATGTAGGGTCTTGGTTTCCTGGAAAAAAAAACATATCCCCCTCACAGGTGGGTTTTACTCTTCAAAGAAGAAGGTCCCTAAAAAGGGTCTCCCAGAGTCATGGATCCAAATGAAAAATCCTTGGCGTAGAAAATGCTTGCAGGACAATGGTACTTCCAAGTGGGTGTAGTCTGGGCATGGGATTCGTGTCAACCCAATGCACGAAACACAGGTCGACACGACTATCCACGATTCTATCATGAGTGTATACTCAAGCTTGGGTATAGAGCTTTTCTCTCATGCAACATCATCCCAACACAATAATAGATAATATAACAGATATCCAGGGTATAATGAATATTTAAAGCAATAAAGAATGCGATAAATAAAATAAAGATAAAGCAAGTAAAACAGTAAAGGTAATCACCTAAACAAACAAGTAAACAAATAAAACTAGGCTAGACTATCTCTCTTACAGGAGCAATTAAATCCCAAGCAGAGTCTCCAGCCTGCTAGAGAGTCCCACCAGTCAATCCCCAGTAGAGTCACCAGCACAACACGAAAAATACTCGAGTGCATCGCACGCTTGTTGATACAACAGAGTCGCCACCAAACTTTATTTAATCCAAAAGGAAAGGGAAAATATTGATAAAACCCAAGGGAAAGAGAAACGGGTAAGGGAGTCGGTTATGCAAGGGGAAGGTATTAGTATCCCTCACATCTGTTGTACTCAATGGGAACTGTTTTGTTTGTTCTTTGTACTGATGGGTGTTAATATCCAAATGTTACTTGTGAAAGGGGGGAAATTTTTTAATTAGTGTGCTCGCCAAGGATTCAAACCCTCGTGCCTACGTATTATCATTGTGCAATAAGAAAATTTGAGCTCCGTAGTTCGTGGAACCAAGGGCGAGAGTAAAAGCGGTGTTTAAACCGAACAGGAAATGAAAAATGGTGTTTAAACCAAAGAGGAAATAAAGGTGGTGTTTAAACCAAAGGATAATAGAAATGGTGTTTAAACGTAAGAGATAATTGAAATGGTGTTTAAACCAAAGGGATAATAGAAATGGTGTTTAAACCAAAGAGATAATAGAAATGGTGTTTAAACTAGAGAGATGACAAATGCGGTGTTTAAACAAAAGAAAATAAAAGCGGTGTTTCAACCAAGATAAAATAAGAGTGGTGTTTAAACCAAGAGAGTAATAGAAGTGGTGTTTAAACCAAAGAAGAAGTATAAGTGGTGTTTAAACCAATAAGTGGTAAAAGTGGTGTTTAAACCAAAAGAGTGGTGTTTAAACCAGAGAAGCGCTTTTTAAACTAAAGACGTGGTGTTTATACTAGAGAAGTCATAAAAGTGGTGTTTAAACCAAAAGAGTGATAAAAGTGGTGTTTAAACCAAGTAGTGATAAAAGTGGTGTTTAAACCAAAAGATTGGTGTTAAACTAGAGAAGCGGTGTTTACACCAAAGGAGTGGTGTTTAAAACAAAACAGTGGTGTTTATACCAGATAAACGATGTTGAAACCAAAGGTGTGGTGTTGAAACCAAAGAGAAAGAAGTGTTGTTTAAACCAAAGAGAAAATGAACGTGGTGTTTAAACCGGGTAGTGGTGTTTAAACCAAATAAGTAATAAAGATGGTGTTTAAACCAAGCAGGAAATATAAGTGGTGTTTAAACCAAAGAAGAAAAGAAAATGGTGTTTAAACCAACAGAAAACCAAAAAGAGTGGTGTTTAAACCAAAAGAGTGGTGTTTAAACTAAGAGAGTGGTGTTTAAACCTAAATAGTGGTTTTTAAACCAAGAGAGTGGTGTTTAAACCTAGAGAGTGGTGTTTAAACCAAGAGAGTGGTGTTTAAACCAATAAAGTGTTGTTTAAACCAAGAGAGTGATGTTTAAACCAAGAGAGTGAACAAGAGCAGTGTTTAAACCAAAGAAGGAATAAGAGTGGTGTTTAAACCAAAAGAAGGAATAAAAGTGGTGTTTAAACCAAGAAAAGAAGTGGTGTTTAAACCAAAAATTGTGACATTTAACCAATAATTTGTGATTAGCCAAATAAGAAGTAAAAGTGGAATTTAAACCATAGAAGTGTGATTCAGATATGGGTGTTTTAACCATAAGAATGTTATTAATCCATATAGGAGGTTATTAACCAAGAGAAGATGATTAACCTCGAGAGTGTATATATGTCAAAGGAGTGATGTCTGGTCCAAAGAGGACAATATAGTTGATGTTTATTATTGAAGTGTTGTCTATGGGGAAGAAGACTTGAAAGTTATTCCATTTTAATTGCACTAAAGTCTATAAATAAAGGTGAATACTTTGAACAACTGGGTCAGGCGTCCTGTATCCAAAGATATTCAAAACGAGGATATAAATACTCCCTCTAATTGATTCTCCACTACTTAAGGCTCGTGGCGCGCAATTCGCATCATAATTGACAAGAATTGAAAGAAGAATCTTTTTGTTGTGCTTGAAGGATGAAGTAGTGCTCCAGTCTTGATGTCCAGAGTCTTCAAAGCCTAGAGTATGAAAGCTTGACTTGACTTGAGGTCCAGTGTAGTGCATGTACCAAGGTCTAGTCCCATCAATTGATCAAGAGACTTATGATCGCTTGACCGGATATGGGAAGCAGGCAAGTTATTCAAGATAAGTCTAAGACAAGGTTCAATATCAAGTAAAATTAATTGATCAAAGTTAAATTTGATCAACTAATTAAGGGACAAAGATCATGCTAAGATAAGCTAAGTGCATGGATTTTATTTAAATCCTAAAAACATTAAAAAAAGAATTAACATGAACACTCTAACTTTTAATGAATTTAAATGGAAAATCAAAGAACTAATCTAAAACTGAATCCTAATAAACATCTAATCATGTATTAATTTTTATTATTTTTCAAGTATTTCTAAAGTGTAGAAAATTGATTTTTATATGTATTTTTAATATAGATTTTTGATGTATTCACCATGAAATATTAAGAGAAAACCAAAACTATAATTAAAATAAATAATTACTGCCAGGAGAGAAAAAGGTGTGTACAACATGTAAGGCGCAAACCCAGATTATTGAAGCCCAAAGGTTATGTTTTTAAATTGAAAAAAAATCAAAATAGGGGTGTAATTTCAATTAAGGGGCGCAGAAAGTGACAAAGGCCCAATAGGGCACTACCAAAAACAAGCTCAAATGCAGTGGTCAAAATAACAGTTGTGGTCAAAGCGAAAAAGGCAGAGACGCACGTGGGTTGTTGGATGAAGCATGTTGAAGATTTGATGGTGAGTTGCAATAGGCGCGCGCTGCACTGCATGCACATGATCGACTTGTTTCGTCTTATATGTGTTTTGTCTTATTGTGCTGCACAAAACCAGTGGTATTCTGCCACTTGGCATAGAGAGAGAAAGGGAAAAGGAAATGTCCAGTGACACGTGTTACAATAGTGTACATTCTGCATTTATTACTCATTATTCATTAATTTTTCAAAACTCTTGAAATTAATCTACCAAAATTATCAAATCAAATAAACAATATGCAAATTATATATCATCGGACTCGATTTTTCGTAAGGAATCCAAATATATGATCAAATTTTACGAATAAGACACATATTTTGAAGAATCGGGCAAAAACTTGGATAACAAAGTGTATAAAGAATCTATCAATTTGCATTCGTTATAATGATTCATGAAAAACTAATCACATATTCGGAAAAGTGATGAAAAATCGCTTCTAGTGATATATTCACATGTTATAGATAGTTAAGAATTAAAAAATCACTTATTTCAAGTTTATGTGTTCTATGCAAAATAAGTGATTATTCCAATAAGATATTTCAAAACTGTAGCTTAAATTAATCAACAAGCAAACATCCAATAATTCATGGCAAGAGTGTGGAAGAGGTAAAAGATTATCGAACGACCAGAGGTTTGCTCCGGTTAGTGTTGAAAATCAAAGTGTCAAAGTAAAATACAGAAAACTTCAAGAATAAGCTCCTTTAATCCCATTAAGTTCCAAGCTTCATGATTATTGTTGATGATGGATGAACATAGAAGATGAATTCTGAATATAGAATATTGATGAATAAGCCTGAATTGATGAACTTTGGATGATGATTGTTGATGAATTTTGATAAACTTTAGATGATGATTGTTGATGATAATGTAGAAATTATTGATTGATAATTTGTGGGAATTGGATTGTGGCTAAGTTCCACTATTTTAGAACTTCAATTTGAAATTCTAGATGATGATGAATATGAACTTTGGTCATGGTGAGGAAGAAGATGAATTGAGAGAGAGAAATTGAGAAAATAATGGTGAGAAAATAATGATTCCGTTAGTTATGTTAGTTAACACTCTAAAATGTGAGAAATGACATTTTTATACAGACTTTGCAACTGAATGAACACCCTTGGATTGTGATCCAAGTAATGGGTTTATCAATGGTTAGAAATTAATTTAATCCTTAGTTGCATATCACCAATTTCAACACTTGGATTAATTGTTAAGAATTATTAGGATTGAGTGGAAATTTGATTGAAAATGGAAGTTGGAATTGTGTTTGTTTGAAAGTTATTTGTTCTAGTTTGGTAGTTATGGTAGTTAAAGGTTAATTGGGTAATTGAATGATTATGAGGAATGAGGTAGTTATAGACCAATGATGTTTGAGTTTAGCAAAAGTACCAAGTTGGAATGTAAGGCAAATGGTCACTAGTAATTAACTTGAATTTGAATGCTTTTGCCTTGATTTTTCTAACACTTTTGGCTTGAATTTTTAGTGAATCATCCCATGATTTTAGGCGCTTTTGGGAAGTGATTTTGTGTTGAAAATAAACACTTTTGAATGGTTAAACTCATGGATTAAATTCTGAATATTTGGGCTTGAAACAATGTTGGAAAGTGTTGAAAAACAAATCATGGAAGTGAAGCTTGGTGGAAGATAGAATTTGTTGGAAATTAGCACTTGACATAATCATGACATAAGTCATTTGTGATGAATGATGATGAATCTCTTGATCAAATGCTTGTAGAATAGGTCTAGGAAAATTCAGGAGTCAAAATCGAGTCAATGATCAATAGTTGACCAAAAAAGTCAACAGTACCCAAAAGACGTAAATTTTTTACCCGCTTTCCATGTAATCCATTCTTTTGATTTGTATCTCAAGAAATATGCATTGTACCGTGAATTTCCAGTAATTGAATGATATCTTCTTTTTATTCCAACTTTTCCCTTTTCTTTGAATCTAAGTAATCATCTGAATTAAGTAATACACGCGTGCGCGCTGTCCTGCCGGCCGGCCGACTCTGCTCGGTCGGGTCTGGTTTTGAGCTTAGGGGTTGGTCCAATTTTTTTGGTAAACGAAATGATGAAAAATTATTTGATATTAGTATTTAATATCAATTAATTAATTAATCATGTGTAATGTAAATTAATTAATTATTATTAATTAATAATGGTGTGATGTAATTAACTTATGAATTAATTAATGAACGGTAATTGTTGACCACGTGTTTGCCTTGCCAACCAAGTCTCCTTACTTCCTTACTGACCAAGTGAATCACGACTACTTTTACTGGGTCGGTTCCACTATCCCACGATTTCCTCTACTTTTTCCTCCTACGATTTGTCTCCATTCACGTCAGATCTTTGGCTATAAATAGGGTAATTCCCATCACTTGCAACTCACTCTAGATTTCTGAACCTTTTGGAATCTCTTTTCTCCCTCTCATTTTCTTCATCTCAAATTATTTTTTGTTCTAGTTTTTTAGTGTCTTATCACGCTATCTACGAATGAATTATTTCCAAATACTACGAGTGGTTTAAACACCATTTAAAAGTGTATTTCTTCGAACGAATCATTATAGTGCAAAAGATAATAGTAATTTGAATGGGTTGTTTTATCTAAGAGACGTCATCGAAACCCGGCTGCATTGCATAATTATTGGTAGTACGACGAAACGTCTTAAAGAAAGCGACCTAGTACGTGACTCGTCCAGATAATTTTCTTTGTGGCAATTTTTCAAAAACCAAAAACAACCAATTTTTCTTGCTAATTCTAATGACTAAGGCTTTCTTCAATCTATAAATGAACAAGGTAGATCTCCAAAAATAAGCCATTTTTAAACAGGTAATGGCTATGAATTTATAAGAATTTAACCATAAGTTACTACAGGGAGGTTGAAAGGTTGAAGAAGATGAAAAGTTGGATGAATGCTAGTATTTCAAAATTGAATCCTTAAGAGTCTGTTTGGATGACGTAATTAAGAATTTTTAAGAAATTTAAAGTTATAATTGTTCCGGACTGGACCAACGGCTAGGTACGGCCCAATCCACTTCTGCTTCCAGAACGGCCCAATTGCCTAAGTCCAGCGGGTGTGGGGAAGAATTTACCTTTCTGCCCCTCTATCGGCCACATATGGACAGATGAGCCTCAAGGTCATTTTCTCCTCCCCGGTATTCCTTCCCGTTACGCACGGCTCCACCATCCGAGAACAGTCATGGCGCTTGTGCTGCCCGAAACTACGCATTTGCCCGTGGCTGCGACTAGTTTTGGGCATCTCTGCCCGTCATAACGCTAGTTTTTGGCAGTTACCTATTCTTCAGGAAACAGTTATTCCGCCCCGAAAATAGGGACCGTTGGCCATGCACTGGGGGCATTATAAAAACCCTCTCATTTGAGAGGGTCAGGTATTCAAAAATCATCCTTAGAAACTCATACTTTTTGTACTTGCCTTTCTCTCTCCCGATTCTTACTTTAGCATCAGAGTGCCTTGCAGGTACACCCCCTCCTCATCTCACACACCCAGCATCACAGACGTTTCTTTTGGCACACTTCAGGTTCTGATCAGCCTTCAAGATAAGTGGCGCCGTCTGTGGGAATTTTGTTATCCCCGTCTTAGCATCCACCTCAGATTCAAAGACCAAAATAAACTCTCTGTCCAATATTACGATCATGGCTTGCGAAGATCACGTCAAAGATGCTCGCAATCCTTCTTTTCTCCTTGTCAACAAGATTGATGCTGACGGATCTACATCTTTCCTCGGAGGAGACGCCCGTCGTTTGAGAGACGGAGCTACTGCGTCTCCCTCCCCCACTCGTATTGATCGTGTTGATGACCAGTCCTCACTGGCCCTCCAGCCCGTTCCAGCTCCACCCAATGCCGACCCGACTGTGGTGGCCCTCCTTGAAGTAATCAACAAGACCAACCTCTTGATCCTCCAACAAAACAAGAGGATTAGGGCGTTGGAAGAGTCTGCCCGACCGAGATCCCCTCAGGCGAGGAAAGACTGACGATGATCCAAAAGTCCACATCCCCGGCGGGAAGCAGATCGTCGGGTGCGCCAGGAACCAGAGTCCCATGCCGTCCGGAAGCGTGACCACGTTTCCCCGCGAAACCAACATTCCCCGGGCAATAAGAGAACTCGGAGAGATCAACGTTCACCCCCGGTCAGATCGAAGGGTCGTGCACTGATGTTGAGTTTATCAAAAGTAAGTATTGTATTATCGTATCCACAGAGACTGGAGTGATATTACGAACAACCTTTTAGATTACTGAGAAATTTTAAGTGAAAGTGGTGTTGATAAAGTCTTTGATTGTGTTTTAAAGTGAAATAATGAACATAAATGGAATGATTTAAACGGGATTTGTTAAATGATAATTTATCTTGCCGGGATTAGATTTCTTCTACCGTTCACGTATGCCATACCGATTAATTATGATGCAATTATGGGTTTTTTCATATTTCCATATACTTTTCCGAACAGTATGGATGTCTATATAACAGTTCATAGATTTCAATCGGTTTAGTGAACCGGTGATGTCTCGACCGATTAAAAAAAACATACTGTATGATGAACAAGTATTTGAATTGGATATTAAACTTAATTCTATGTCTAGAAATTTGAGTTTAATAGATTCATATCTTATAGTATCTAAAAACGGAATCAATTTTCACTAATAACCGAATTTATAAGATTTGACGATAAAGAAAAGATAGAATCAATACTTAATGAAAACATGATTGTATTAAGATTAAAAATGGTACATATACATATGATTACGGTGGGTTCTTCCAATCCCAGCAAGAGAGAAAGTTTAGCTATCCATTTTCATGGTAGCTTGCACAAAAAGGAAGAAGTGGAGATGAAAATCTATGTTGCGGAAATGTCCTAATCACGAGTTTGATGAGCGAACACAAATTCATATTTTCAGAAATGGACTTTAGCCACAACACAAGCTCTTACTCGACGCAACTGCAGGTGGATCTTTGTTATCTAGAAGCGCAGAGGATGTTGTATCTATCATCAACCGTATGGCCTTGGATGATCATCAGGTGCAGTATAATTGTGGCACAACACAAGGACAACCTGGAATCCTGGAGTTAGGCACCAATGACGCAATCTTGGCATAAAACAAAATACTCACTCAAACAGTGGAGGAATTAACGAAACAACTATCCAAACTTCCACAACAGTTGAAGGAGATGCACGGTTCGACCAACGCACCAAAACAAGTAGCATTTTGTGAGTTATGTACTAGAGACCATCAAACTGGTTTTTTTCCCCCAATCAATGAAGAAGCTAACTATTTGGGAAATCATAAAAAACCAGCACCATGTCAAGGGAATCAGAATTTTCAACGCGGAAACAACACCAACTATAATCAAGGGTGGAGACAAGAGTATGGAACAACCGGCAGGCCAAACCAATATCAATTGCTGCTTTGGCATCCATAAACCTGTTGTGTGGGAAGAACCTATTCAGAAAGTGTTCTTCGAGTACGTTCCAATTGGTCATGATATCCGTTGGTTGGTCCAAGTACCAATCCTTTGCTTTGCAGATTAAAGAGTGTGGGAACAATCTCATGAAGACTACCTCTTCTTCAGCTTCTGGTGCTCCTAATATACCGGCTAGCTCGTAAAACTTGGTGAGATGACTGTACGGATCTTCATGGTCTAAACCTGCAAAAGGATTAGCGTAGATAATCTGCAACAGTCCAATCTTTATCTCAGCTTGTCGGTTATTTGGAGTGGTGGTGAGACGAGCTAGTCGTCTTGGATTGCTTCGGCAGGGTCCTCCGTTGACAACCTCTGGTATTTCTGCCACTTTTCCAGTTGTTGGTGGTGCTGATGAAATAGAACTTGACTCTTTTTTCTTGTGTTTAGTTGATTGCTTTTGCTTCTTGGTACGTCTTTTGTTTTTCCGGGCTGTTCTTTCGATCTCGGGTTCAAAAGGTACTAGTTCCCTTGAGCTCGTACCTCGCATACACAAAGCTTGGCAATTTCTAACCAAAAAAATGTTAGGAAAAAGTAAGATAGAGAATGGTTGTAAATATATACAGTATTTTTAACAAATGTACACACTTAAAAGATAACAGTAATCGTTGTATTCGTAAGATCTAAAAGTCAGTCCCCGGCAACGATATTTTGATGTTGAGTTTATCAAAAGTAAGTATTGTACTATCGTATCCACAAAGACTGGAGTGATATTACGAACAACCTTTTAGATTACTGAGAAATTTTAAGTGAAAGTGGTGTTGATAAAGTCTTTGATTATCTTTTAAAGTGAAATAATGAACATAAACTGAATAATTTAAACGAAATGATTTAAACGGGATTTGTAAAATGATAATTTATCTTGCCGGGATTGGATTTCTTCTACCGTTCACGTATGCCATACCGATTAATTATGATGCAATCATGGGTTTATTCATATTTCTATATACTTTTCCGAACAGTATGTATGTCTACATAACAGTTCATAGATTTCAATCGGTTTGTTGAATCGGTGATGTCTCGACCTATTAAACAAACAAACTGTATGATGAACAAGTATTTGAATTGGATATTAAACTTAATTCTATGTCTAGAAATTTGAGTTTAATAGACTCATATCTTATAGTATCTGAAAACGAAATCAATTTTCACTAATAACCAAATTTATAAGACTTGATGATAAAGAAAAGATAGAATCAATACCTAATGAAAACATGATTGTTTTAAGATTAAAAACGGTACAAATATATACGATTACGGTAGATTCTTCCAATCCCAGCAAGAGAGAGAGAGAGAGAGAGTTTAGCTATCCATTTTCATGGTAGCTTGCACAAAAAGGAAGAAGTGGAGATGAATGAGCATCAATGACGATTTCTCGATCTTTGATGCGTATCCAGCTCGATTCTTCAAATCTCTCTCTTAAAGTTCTCTTATAATCACACTCTTAATATCTATTACAAAAGGATGTAAAACTAAAACATGATATCCATTCTGCACTGCCCTTGACCCATTTTATAGTAGTCTTGGCCGCCTAAGTTCGTATAGCGAGAGAAAGTTTGCTATGCGAACTTCCTTTCCTTCCCCATTAAGATTTGAATTCACCGCCTTTGTTGACACCGCCAAACTTCGCTATGCGAAGTATAGTTCGTGTCGCAAACTCTGGTCGCTCCCTCTCGCTTTCTTTGCTTCAAGCGAAGATGGGACAATTTGCTTCTGTTTTGAGTTGCTGCGTCTCGCCTTTCTTCATATTGCGAACTTTCACTATGCGACCCATAGCGATCTTCAAGCGACACCCTTCGTTTTTGTTCGCTTCCTATTGTTTCAAGCAAATTCTGCCACTTTTGATTCTGTTTTGCTCTGCCTGGCTCGCTTCCTGTCGTTTTCTTTCGCATAGCGATGCTTCGCGTAGCGAAGCTGTTGGTCGCGATGCAAAAGTTGCAGGGCATAGTTTTTCTTTGTTTTAGCTGGTTTTCTTCATACCAAATACATGCAAAACCACACAAATTCCCAAGTACCAATCTTTTGGATCTTTTATTAGTCAATTCTCATAAAAAATGCAAAGGAACAACGCAATTCGTATGAGTTTCGACTAATGATACATTGTCCTTTTGGATTGTTATCAGGCACGAACCCCATCACCCCGTAAAAGTCATCGCCATGTCCCCGAGCGAAGCATCCGCTCCCCTTCTTGGACCAGTTCCAGCAGCGACGATGAGCCCCACGACCCATTGTCTCAGGAGATCCTGGCTACGTGCCTCCCCAAAGGCTTGGAGAATCCACCATCTTTGGGCACTTACGACGAAACAACAGACCCAGATGAGCACATCAAAAACAATGATACGCTACTAGATTATCGTGGTGTCCGGCGCATCATCAAATACCGTTTATTCCCTACCACGCTCCGAAAAGGGGCAATGACCTGGTACAAACAACTGCCCGAGGAGTCTATCACCTCGTGGAAGCAGCTGGGAAGAATGTTTTCCAGACACTTTATGGCATCACGCCGCCATCTAAAGACCGAAGCCTTCCTTGAGGCCATAATTCAAGGGAAGGATGAGCCTCTCCGAACATATATTGAGAGGTTTAATAAATAAGCTGTGCAAGTCCCCACCACCGACGACATGAAGAAATCATGCTCGAACGAGGACTTCGCCCGCATTCAGAATTTTCTAAAATTGTTGGCCTTGCACCTCCAAAGAGCCTGAACGCCTTCCTCCTCAAGGCGCAGGCGTATATTCAGTACGAGGGAAAGGAAGCGGCCAGCTCCACCCAGGCTTCACGCCATCAAGAAAGTGCCCGGGCCTCCAAAGGCGATGAACCCTCGACATCCCGTCGAGGGGAGAGAAGACGCGAAGATCGTCCCTAGGAATCCTGGGACTACAAAGGGCCCTCCAGCTGTTTCCATGATTATACTCCCCTGACTGTCTCCAGGGAAAAGATTCTCTCTGAATATGCAAACTCGGAGTTTAAACAAGTGGGGGTTCGATTCCCTAAGCAGGTACCTGCCAAGCCGAACGCCGATAAGTCAAAATACTGTCGTTTCCACAAGAGTCACAGCCACACCACTGAAGACTGCATCCACCTAAAGGATGCCATAGAAATACTGATCAGGGATGGCTATCTGAAGCAGTTTACAAAGAAGAAGGATGCTCCCCGACAAGACGCCCAGGAGTCAAAGAAAGTCGAGGAAGAGTTGCCTTCCTCATAAAAAACCAACCTCCAAGTTGCGATGAGTATATCACGACCGGAGGATTTCTATGTTCCCGAGGAGCTCAACGCTCCCGCGTATTTCGCAGCCCATAGCCCATGGGAAACTTTCCCCTCTGTAATGGTCATCTCCGAAGAGGGCTTCAATAAAGTTGTCGTGGGCTCCGTGAAGAGAAAGTTCGAGCACCTGATCAGCACGAGCTCCAACAAGGTTACCACGCTCGACAAGGCCTAGAAATGATCACGAAGATGCGAGAAAGACACAAGAAAGGGGGGTTTGAATTGTGTTTTCACTCTTAAAAGCTTTTCGCCTCTTATCATTAAAGCACTAAGAGAACATCAAAGTTCATTGAGAGACTCTGACATGCGAAGTAGCATTCAGACTTGTCAATGCGTAAATCATATATGACAGGGAGAGTCTCAATAAGATATGCATCATTCAGAACTTGCAGTGCGGAAGCTTATCAAAGTTAAGATGCATGGTTCTGATTTGTTTATGTAAGGTTCTGATAATTTAGAGTAAGACATAAACAATAAATCAAGGCATCAGCAAGAGTAAGGAACACACGATATATCCTGGTTCATTTGAGCCATTCTCAAGCTAGTCCAGTCCACCCTCCTTAGGTGATTTCTCCTTGAACACAAGGACTTAATCCACTATAACCAAATTTGATTACAGATGCACGGGCAACAGTCGATGACTAACAACCTGCACAACCGCAGCTATAACTAACACACAATGAACCATTCAGGGATTTAACTTAATGAATATAACGAACATTGACCTGCAGGTTCCAATCTCGCAAGATCTACTGCTAGGATTTCACAGCTAAACATTCAGGGATTCATCGCAACAAATATAACATTTACGTACCGTATTTCAGGATTTACCACAATGACACCAAGCCATTGTCTTCTTGAGTCTCCGGTCACACTGACCACTCAAGGAATCCAAATTCACATAGAATTAGTTAAACAGGAGATTACAATGATGCTTCTTAACAAGCAGATAACTCCTAAGTTTAAGTACATAAGAACACACAAGTGTTCAAGCAAGATGTGAGCAATAACTCCTTGCTATCTTAAGAAACTACAAAGATGTATGTTGATTTGACAGTTATTGACATCTTGTAGATCTTCTTCTTCTTCGTCTTCTTGGTTGAGCAAGCTTTGAGCAACAACTCCTTGCTTCAGATCTTCAATGTAGCTCAGACGAGAAGGGGGTTGATGACTTGACTGATTTGCAATGTTGTCTTCTTCATCAACAACTTCTGTTTTAATTGTTGTTGTTTTGTTGATTGATGATCTTGAGCTTCAACAACAATGGTCGTGTGTAAATGGTGATAGCTTTGGATATTAAGTGTTACAACGAAAACTCATCGTTGTGGCTATTTTCACACATCGACTTGATCGATTCACAACCGACGCCTTCAGAAGCGATTACTCCTTTCTTTAAATAGCCCAGTAAAATATAGCCGTTGGAGAGCTTTTGGCCATTTGAAAAGAGTCGTTATGCAATGATTAAAGTTGTACTGCCATATCTTCTTTTTACTGTAGAAGTGATGGGATTGGTCTTTTAGAGCAGTGTACAGTCATTGCTAACGGTAACATTTGTCTTCAAATATTTAGAGGCTTTTGATGGTAAATAATCCAAGCATGAGTAGATACTTTATAACTGGGTCTTCAGAACTTGTCCATTAGGAATCTGTCTTCAGAACTTCAGCACTTGTCTTTAAACCCTTTATCTTCATTGCTTCAAGTCTTCAGATCTTCAGAACTTGTCCATTAGTAATCTGTCTTCAGAGTCTTCAGCACTTGACCTTTAGAACCATAATCTTCAGAACACATAAGTCTTCAGAGCCTTTCTGCATTTGGTCTTCAGAGCCTTCAGCCTTCAGAACTTCAAGTCATTGGGATCTTCAGTACTTCAGTTATCTATAACATTATCTCTTCAGAAGCTTCGCTATCTTCAGAATCATAACCACTCTCAGAGAGCATCCACAAGAGCATTGCAACAGCAATATCGGCATCCTTTGATCTGACTGATCATGATCAGATACAGAAGCATACTTGCTTCTTGCAACTTGTATTACACATAGTAACTTCGTATATAATCATTTACGCATATCTGGCTGGTGCTTGTTGGATCTGATATCTTCTATGATTATGATCTGCACACAACACACGTTAGAACATAAAATGGTTCTTTCACAAATACCATTGTTATCATCAAAACAAAGAGACGACTTGTAGAGACAACTCTTGCTCTAACAGATCAGTCCCCATCTCTTTCTACCGGGTAGAGCTCCTCAGAGGGGCCCCAAACTCAAGTATTCCACTGCTCGTAAGAGCCCAGATGGCAAATTTTGATGTTTGCAGGATCTTAGTCGACCAAGGCAGCTCGGTCAATATTATGTACTCGCAGCTATTCTCAACCCTCCAGCTAGACGAATCGCACCTCACATTCTACGTGGGTTCTGACCTACAGGGTTTCAACGGATCAGTCACGAAACCCTGGGGGCACGTCAAGTTGATCGTGACCTTTGGATCTGCGGAGACAGCCTGATCTATTAAGGTTCAGTTCCTGGTAATTGACTGCCCGTCTCTCTACCAATTCATATTCGGGCGGTAAATCTTGGCCGAGTTGGTGGTCGTGCCATCAACTGTCCATCTCAAAATGAAGTACTACACTTTGAAGGGTACGGTCGCCACCTTACATGGGGACATTGAAGCTGCACGAAGATGCTTCGAAGCGGCCACCAAGGGACTCAACACCATCGCTGCCAAGCCAAAGACGTCCAGCAAGCCAGCCTTGCCCAACAGCTCTAAGGAAGCCAAGTAACTGCCACGCGTTGACTCCATCGACCTCGACAGTCGCTTCTCCTAAGATGATCAGAAGGAGGACCAGGCTTGCCCGAGCAGCTCATCCACCTCGACCAGCACTAGCAACAGCTCCCATCCGATGCGCCCAATTCCGGATGGCGAGTTCGAACTCTTCCTGCTCGGTGATGATCCCCAGCGAGGAGTAAAGATAGGGACCGGCCTCCCCGACATTACGAGGAAACAACTCAAAGCTTGCCTCCGAGAAAATGCTGACTTGTTCACCTGGAGTGCCATGGAAATGCCTGGCTTAGATCCTGCTGTCTATTGCCATCAACTCACAATTGACCCCGCCGTCAAAGCAGTGGCGCAACGTAGGAGAAAGCAGTCTCCGGAGAAGACGGAGGCTGCAGAACAAGCTATAAAAGACCTCCTCGAGGCAAACTTTATTTCGGAAGCCAAGTACACCACTTGGCTGTCCAACGTTGTACTCGTCAAAAAATATAATGGAAAGTGGCGTATATGTGTTGATTATATTGATCTCAATAAGGCATGCCCAAAAGATGCCTACCCCCTCCCCAATATTGATAAACTTGTTGATAACTCTGTCGGTTTTAAACTATTATCATTCATGGACGCCTATTCGGGCTACAATCAAATGCCAATGGTGAAAAGTGATAAAAAATACACGGCCTTCATGACCGAATCAGGCAATTATTACTACAACGTAATGCCCTTCGGCCTAAAGAACGTCGGTGCGACCTACCAAAGCATGATGAACAAGGTCTTCTGGGGACAAATTGGCGACATGCTCAAAGTCTATATGGACGATATGATCGTGAAATCCCACGAGGAAACTGATCACATGACCCATTTAAGAAAGGTCTTCGAACAGGCTAGGAAATACTGGATGCGTTTCAACCCAGGGAAAAGCACTTTCGGAGTGCGGGCGGGCAAGTTCCTCGGATTTTATCTGACAGAATGAGGAATCGAGGCCAACCCCGACAAGTGCAGGGCATTCTCAGAATTTCCAACACCTAACTAGAAGAAGTCCATCCAATCCCTCAATGGGATGCTCACTTCTCTGTCCCGTTTCGTGGCCAAGTCTGCCCAGCATGCCCTGCCCTTCTTCAAACTCCTCTGCAAGGAAGCAACGTTTGAATGGACGGAGTAATGCGACCAGGGTAACCTCCATCTGAAACGAGCACTGTCAGAACCGCCAGTTCTCTCTCGGCCAGATAACGGGGAAACTCTGTACCTCTATCTCGCCGTAGCAACTGAGGCCGTTAGCGCCGCCCTCATCCGTGAAACGCCCGACGGGAAAAAGCCTATATACTTCATAAGCAAAGCATTGCAGGGACCAGAACTGAGATACCAGCAAATAGAGAAGGTAGCCCTGGCCCTCACTAACGTTGCACGAAGACTGAGGCACTACTTCCTGGCCCACACGATCGTGGTCCGAATAGATAAACCCATAAAACAACTGCTAGGACGACCAGATATGGCCGTCAGAATGCTCAAATGGTCCTTGGAGCTATCCGAGTTTGACATTCAGTATGAAAGCAGAAAGGCCCTCAAGGCCCAGGCATTGGCTGACTTCATTGTAGAGACGACGTTCGCAGATACCCCCACCCGTGGAGCGTGCAGATGGACCATCTTCGTCGACGGAGAATCCAGCTCGGCAGGAAGCGGGGCAGGCATCATCTTAGAGAACGATAATGGAATCATCGTCGAGGTATCATTCACCTTATCCTCCCCCCACGTCCAATAACCAAGCTGAGTACAAAGCTTTCCTCGCCGGTTTGCACCTGGCCGAAGACCTAGGAGCAGAAGAAGTCGTCATCTGCACATATTCGCAACTCGTGGCCCTTCAAGTTCGAGGAGAATACCAGGCCAAAAACGACAACCTATCCAAATACTTGTCCCTGGTCAAAGAAAAAATGATGAAGTTTGCTACAGTAGAAGTAAAATATGTTCCCCGCGAACATAACGTCAGAGCATATGTGTTGTCTAAACCGACGAGCACAGGAAGTTGCTGGCGGACAGGTGTCATACCCCAAATTTTGATCACTAAGATTTCCCATCATTGTGCAAATCATCATCACAATATGGAGGAACCTTTATGCCTCATCAGTCTCCCCAAAGATGGGTGAGCATTCACTACTATCAAAAATTAGGGTTTCAAGCCCTCTCAGAGCTCTTAGACAAAGGATCAATCAAGAATTGAAATGATCTTCAACTTATCTAACCTCTTAAACATCCACAATGGATCAAGAGGACTCCCACAACAAGAATCAAGCACAAGGTTGCAACATTCTGAGTGGATCAAGCCTCAAGATCGCCAGTGTCACCAAATTAGGGTTTGGTCGACCAGGGCCTCCAGATGGAAAATTTCCTCTGGGCATGAGCCAATGCTTCAAAGCATAACCTAATATGCTGCATGGGACATCATAAACCCAATCATCAAGTCAATTTAACCTTAGGGGATGCATTCACTAAAAAAATCAGGAATTAGGGTTTCTTGACCTAATTCACTCCTAAGTTGACTTTTGGGACAAAACATGAGCTAAGACCTCAAGAGAGGATTTGAGGGTCTCTAACATACTACATTGATCCATTTGCAACAATGGATTAATCCAAGAAGCTTAAGCAACAAGTTTCAAGTTCATCTGAACCACCGTTAGGGTTTCGCAGGAAAAATCAACTATAGCTTTGACTTTTGATCAAGACATGCTCCCAAACCTTGGGACATGATTCAATACACCCTATGACACCTATGGAACGTGTCCATTAAGTTTGATTTAGGTCAAGGACTTGATTTCATAGAGGATCGCACAGTTTGGAATCCATCTGACAAAAAGTCAACTGTGCACAAAAGTCAACTTTGACTTTTTGAGATTTTTCACAAATATGGTTCTTTAACCCTAAAATGATGTTAATGTGTGATTTGAATCAACATTCATCAAGAAAAATCAATAAAAGTGGGATAACTTGTAAAAGGGGTAACCATAAAAACTTAGAAATTTTCTAAGTTATGGAATAAAGTGGCTAGGGTACCAACTTTGGAGGATCATAACTCCTAAACCACAAAGCCATTTTTCCCCATTCAAAGCTGGATTTGTAGCCCTCATGGCCCTCTACAAAAGCTTCAACTACACCTCATTCCAATTCATTATGGATTTTGAGTTATGGAATGATCAAAGTGGCTGAAAACATGAAATGGCACTTTTTCCAACACTTAGTGAAATTTTCACTAAGTCAGAATCTGCCTTCACTTTTTTCCAAATGTAGGGGCATTTTTCACTTGGATCCCAAAAGTATAAAAACCAATTATGATCAAACAGTTGTTGTATCATATAAGGGCTTTCCAAAATGACCAAGAACATCACCAAACTCAACTTGAGCCATGAGATATGACAATGGCAACATGCCTTGCTGAAAACTGCCAAAGCAAGGCAGATTTTGGAGTTTTGCTCGATTTGCTCAAATTTTGCAAAGGGCAAGTAACTTTATCCATCTGAACACCTCAAGGGGGGTCTAAGGAGGAACCAACTCTGATTCCAAGCCTCCCAAGTCTTTGGAACCAAAAATAGCATGTCAAACCTAGAATTGCCTAAAAGAGGGACAAGACTCCAATTTTGGATTAGAGCATTCAATGCATACACCAAGGTGGCATGGACTGAGCTATTTTCAACTGAATTCAGTCAAGACTTATCAAAGACCAAGGGAACCAGCAGCCTGTGCCCTAACCTCTAGCCAATGGCCAGAGGAGACTTGGATTCTCATTGCTCAACATTGGCCAAACCTATGCAGTAGTTGCCATTCACTATTCCTTGCAAAACAAACTTGCTCTACTATAAATAGAGTTCAATTGTGATCAGTTTAAGTACACCAAAGCCATCAAACAGATGCTTTCCTCAAAATCTCCTTCTTCACTCCAATTTTGCCTTCAAAGGCAAGTCACTATCGGGTTTTGAGTTTGAGAGCTATTCCAACCAAACCAATCACACACACACCTCATAAACATCATATAGAAGTGATCCAAACACTCACATAACATCTGGAACACCAAAATCACAAAATCACCAGCCAATTGCTCAAGTTCTTGACAGATTTGCAGTTGGGGTACCATCTCAAGTTCCAGATCATTTCAATCCACTCCAAGCATCCAGACACACTCCATGGCACCTAGGGAAGCTATCCACATCATTGGAACCTAGATGTAACACCTCTAACACAAAACACAATCACCAGCTGCAAGAGGTAAGCATGAGCTCTTCTAACTCTATGATCCATGCATTTTTTGCTGCACAATAATTTGGCCATATGTCATAATCATGCATGGAGTGTTTTCCCTCAATCAATTTCATTGTTTGAATCGTGTATGGAATTTCTGAACCTTCATGCAAATTTTAGGGTTCTTGAGGTTTCTCTTTGATTTCTTATTACATGTTTAAAATAAATGAAATTAAAGACCATAGACATGATCGTGATGTTGAAACGAGTAGATTGATATGTAGATTGCATGATATAATCAAGTATTCAGTGAGATTAGATAGAAAACGCAAATCTGCAGAAACAGAGGGTGGCACGTGTTCTTGCCATGTTCTTGGCGCCATTTTCAAACATTTGAATATTTGAATTTTTGTGATTTTATTTAATTGATTCAAAAATTAATTTCTCTCAGAGTTTTAATGATTTTGAGTTGATTCTTTTTTTAATAATTCACAAAAATGTTAAAATATTTGATTTTGCCAAAAAATCTCAAAAATATTATTTATTTCATATAATTGATATTTTTGCAAAGAATTAATATTTTAATTGTTTTTGACATTTAAAATATTTTTTCCTTCTTGATCTTGCAAATTTTAATGATTTCTAATCATTTTGTAGGTCAAAACTTGATTTTTGAAACATTAATCCAAGATCACAATTTTTTTTCCACATGTTAAACAATTTTGGTCATTTTAATTGAATTTTTTATTCAATTAAAATACATTTTGAAAACAAATTAGGGTTTTTGATTAATTCAACCCTCATCAAACTTTTTCAAACACTGTGGGCCTCTAATAGAGTGTAAGACCCAAACCCCTTTGAAAACCAAACTTTTTGGGCCTCAGTCATTGTATAAGACCCACTGCGTTTTAAAAAAAAACCTTGGTACAATCTATTTCAAAACAAAACCTTTGGGCCTCTCCTTGAGCTATAAGACTCATTCCATAAACTTTTGGGCCTCTAATAGAGTGTAAGACCCAAACCCCTTTGAAAACCAAACTTTTTGGGCCTCAGTATTTGTATAAGACCCACTGTGTTTTCAAAAAACCTCGCCACAATCACCATTTTCAAACAAACTTTGGGCCTCTCCTTGAGCTATAAGACTCATTCCTTAAACTTTTGGGCCTCTAATAGAGTGTAAGACCCAACCCTTTGTAGAAACCAAAACCTTTTGGGCCTCAATGTATTGTATAAGTCTCGATACCGTCAAAAAGTTCGGCGCGATCGTCACCTTTTTAACAAAAACCCATGGGCCTCTCCTTGAGCTATAAGCCCCATCACTGGTACAAAAACATTTTGGGCCTCTAATAGAGTGTAAGAACCGACCCTCTTTTAACCAAAACAATTTTGGGCCTCAGACATTGTATAAGCCCCTCTGCGTTAAAAGAAAATCTCGGCGCGATCGCCAGTTCAAAAATCAAACCCTGGGCCTCTCCTTGAGCTGTAAGCCCCACCACTTGCATAAATATAAACCTTTGGGCCTCTTGAGAGAGTGTAAGACCCATCCCTTTGTACAGAAAACCTTTTGGGCCTCAGTCACTTGTATAAGTCCCACTGTACAACCTCAACAGTGCAATCACTGATAAAACTTTGGGCCTCTCCTTGAGCTGTAACCCCAACAATATTTTCAAAGCACTTTCTCCTTTGATTTTGAATATAAATATTGTTATCAAAGCTTTCTTTGTTGAACAAACTAACCAAACAGCATGGAAGCTCTACAATCAAGTAAGTGTTTACCCGCTTTCTTTATCCGCTTTCATATATATATAACTGTATTGTGGGACTGCTCACTGTAAGTCTTCTTTCACAAAATTTTATATACCTGTCAAATTTCAACTGTGTAATACTAGTATAGTTATTTAGAGTTTTCCCCGGCAACTACGTCTAGCACTAGGTAAAGCCCCGTTGATCGCTCTTAAATACAGTCAAAACTAGATCCCCACAGGATTACCAGACACAGTTTTCCCTCCTCTTGGGGTTAAACAATATGGAGATGTGAAAGGAAGATTCTTTTTTGAACCCTATCTCAGACTGTCACCCTTAGAAATTGTCAAAGAAACTCTAACTCCCCAGAGATGATCTTTTCTCCGTGAATGGCATCTCTTGAGTTTCTTCCAAATTCTCGAACTTTCCTGGCTTGATCTATTCTCGGTGAATAGCATGTCTTGAACTTCTCGGGGTTTGGGGACCCACAGGCTTCTTAAAGTCACCCTTAGAAGTTGTCTAAGAGACTTTACTCCCCAGAGTTGATATATTCTCCGTGAATAACATCTCTTGAGTTTCTTCCAAATTCTTGAACTTTCCTGGCTTGATCTATTCTCAGTGAATAACATGTCTTGAACTTCTCGGGGTTTGGGGACCCACAGGCTTCTTAAAAGCATCCCCGCCTCCTCTTGGGCGTTATACAAGGACCCTTCGGCTTCTTAAAAGCTCTCATGCCTCCTCTTGGGCTTAGTACAAGGACCCAGAGACCTCTACAAGTATAAGAACAGAACCTAGTCATCAATTTGCTAGAGCTGTCTTTCTGAGTCAAGTGTCAGACCAGTTAAGGGGTTGACCTTCATCCCTTAACAAACCAGCCTTCTCTTGGGCATTATACAAAGATCATTCACTATCTGAGAATCGACTTCTCAAAACACCCGTAGACTTGGACAGTCTCAATACCCTTTGGATTTCCTATTTCCTTAAAGAACAGGAAATAACCCCGATCCTCTGATCAATCCCAAGGTACAACATTACCCATATAAGAACTGATTTTCTCTTTATCCGACATACTGGACCTGTCGCTAAACTGAAACAGTTACATTAGCCTCCTCTTGGGCATTGTACAATGATTCTCCCTAGCAGAGCTAACCTTTTCAGACTCTCTTGATGAGTCAGACCTTTCAGCCTCCATCTCGGGCTTTGTACGAGATACAAAAACACTCTCTTGTTGAGTATAAAAGACTCTCTTGTTGAGTCAACCCCCTTTTAGCCTCTATCTCGGGCTTCGTACGAGGTACAAAGACTCTCTTGTTGAGTCAAACACTTTTAGCCTCCGTCTTGGGCTTCGTACAAGATACATACTAAAACACTCTCTTGTTGAGTATAAAAGACTTTCTTGTTGAGTCAATCACCCTTTAGCCTATATCTCGGGCTTCGTACGAGATACAAAAACACTCTCTTGTTGAGTATAACAGACTCTCTTGTTGAGTCAACCCTTTTAGCCTCTCTCTTGGGCTTCGTACGAGACGCATAAAAACACCCTCTTGTTGGGTCAATAGCCTCCTCTTAGGCTTTGTATAAGGAAAACCCCGGTTGAGTCAGTCAACCTTTTAGCATCAAAGTTGTGCCTTGTTCATAGCATACAAACATCAACAACTCCCCTTTAGAGATGACAAATTCTCTCTAAAGTCAAAACCCTTTAGCTTCATATCTTGGGCTTCGAACAAGATACAAATAGACCCTTCATCTTTACATCTTGGGCTTTGAACAAGATACAAACCACCTTTAGCTTCACGTCTTGGGCTTTCAACAAGACACCAAAACAACCTTTTTCCTCCCATAAAATAGAAGGAACTACGATCGCTCTGATTTCCCTATTTCGTCAAACGGGAATACGTAGCCATAAGATTTGAAAAATCTTAGCGAACACACTAATCAAAAAACCCAAAATCCCATACCTCCATCAATCAATCGAAAAGCACCGGTCTTAAACCTCCCACCAATAGCCCATGCACTATTTTAACAAAATAACCTAAGAGAGACTCACAATATCAATAGCATCTGTAAACCAACAGTCATCTGTTTAAACTCAGTATGCAAGCAGGGTTAATTGGAGACATCTATTTCCCTTCCTTCATCAGCTTCAATAGGATAAAAAATGAATCGAACTGTAGTACCCCAAAGCGATAGTGCTTCGCAACCACGCAAAAATTTGCGCTACAACAGGGTGTTTAAGTTCCCCTTCTGTTGGAGTGGTAGCCATTTTACCCGGGGTACTGACCACTATCTCGCCCAATTGGATATGCTGAACGAGCAAGACACAGCCAGTTATGAGGCGTTGGTCAAATACGTTAACAGTTTTAAGCTTGCAGAATACTGGACGAAAAAGGGGGACCCAATCTATGATGACGATGGTGGGCAAAGAGGGGAGTACCGCTACATTAATACGAAAGCGCTTCTGGAGTGCAAGACCCATGCTGACGCCCTTAAGTTGCTTGGTAGTTTTTACTTTTTAAGCTTGTCTGAATTATAACTTCCTCAGTGGCTAATGCGTTTGTTATGTTTTTGTAGGTGAGATACCTTCTGCTCATGAGAGGATGGTGAAGAATGCCCTGGCGAGGGGAAAAGCAGGCGCGGCCAACTCGAAGTCTCAGTTTACTCAGTGGGGGCCTCCTCCTCAACTGGAAGCGGAGAGTTCTTCGTCTGTCCCTTCTCCTGCCCAGGGATCTCTAGTGCCCGAGGCCTTAAGGTTTAAGCGGACCAGACCGAGCGAGCTGGTGTATCTTAGTTGGGCGGCGGAGAAGGGCAAGTTTGAACTTCCCCCTTGCCTTCACGACAGGAAGTTTTTCGAGGGACATCCGTGATGGTTCCTCGGGCAGAGTCCCTCAAGCTTGAAGGTATGGATCGCCCGAGCAAGAAGGTAATGCTGGCGCAAGATGCCTCTGCGTTGGTCCGGGTCCTGGAGATGGCGGCATTCTACTCCGAGGAAGACTCCTCCTCTGAATCTGAATTAAAGAAAGCTCAGGCGGCAATATCTGCTCTGGAGGAGAAAGTGAAGAAAGCCAAGGAGGAGGCCAAGGCTGCTAATGATGCGTGGAAGAAGTCTGACGAGGAGGCTACTAGGCTGAAAGGGGAGAAGGATACCCTGGTTACTGAGAAGAGGGTTGTCGAGGACCTAGTTGAGCAGATAAGATACGCCTAACGAAATGCGACAAATGCGACAAATGCCAACGACACAGGGACATGCACATGGCTCCGCCTAATGAGCTCAAAGTTATGTCCTCCCCGTGGCCATTCGCTTGGTGGGGCCTGGACATCCTGGGGCCATTCGTGGTAGGTTCAAACCAGAACAAGTACTTAATAGTAGGAGTTGACTACTTCACAAAGTGGATAGAAGCAGAGGCTTTGGCCAAAATAACGGCCCTCAACATACTTCGCTTCTACAAGCGAAACATCCTTGCACGCTTTGGCATTCCCCAAGAAATAGTCACAGACAATGAGACGTACTTCACGAACAGGAAGTTCCAGGATTTCGTCGCTCAACTGGGCACGAAACAACACTTCGCATCCGTCGAACACCCCCAGACTAACGGGCAAGCCGAAGCAGCAAATTGGGTAATCCTACGAGGCCTCGAGCGGAGGCTCGGCAAAATGAAGAAAGCTTGGGTCGAAGAGCTGCACAACGTCCTATGGGCGTACCGCACAACTCCCCACTCTTCAACCGGAGAAACTCCCTTTCGCCTGGCCTACAGGACTGAGGCAGTGATCCCCATTGAGATACACGTACCATCCAGGCGGACTGAATCACCCCTGAACGAGGAAATAAACAACTGTTAAAGCTAGAATAGCAGCAAGCAAAAATATATAAGTAACCCAGTTTTATCGTATCCACAGGGATCAATGCGAGGGAAAGAATGTCATTCGACATTTTCTATGTTTCTAAGCTCATGGTTCAAAAGTTTTGGTTTTAAGAAGGAACCAAAGTAAAATGCAGAAAATGTAAAGACGGAAAATATAAAATAAAGAATGAATTATAAACGGAGCCTTGTTGGAATTAGATCTCATCAATTGATAACACATGCATTCTTCTAATCATATTATACATAAATCAATCATTCGCCTAATATCCTCACGCATCACCCACGACAGAGGTTATGTCTAATGCAACATCAAGAGAACGACTGTATTACCTCATTGGTGATGTCTCACACAACAAAAACCAACACAGAGCATTAAGAGCTGATACTCACGCAAGTGTTAAGCCTAAATCTATTTCTAGAGTTCAGAACAAAACAGATAATCATCTTAGATCCAGATCTAAAGAGTATATGTCTATAGCGGTTCAAATCAAATATAAACAGGTAAACAAAGATGACACCCACATCAGATAAATGACTGCTTCATATAAAATGCCAACGATCAGAATACGTACATACGTTTAACCCTTTTTTACATGCATTCAACTAATTTGCCAAATGAATGTGAATATCGTTCTTCATCACTATTATCACACATCCTCGCAATACCATATCGACCCTACTCATGCTAGCCATGTTACTTAATCAACACAATACAACAAAAGATACAATGAATATCAATTCACAAAACCATGTCAAAAGTTTGCTTCATTGATAGATGAAAATCTAAGATCAAGGATTTGTAAAGGTTTTGTCAAGATAAAAAATAATCAATCAAAGACAACAAACAATAGAGAATCAAAACATATTCACAAACATACATTAGATGAAATACATAACGTATCAAAAGATTACATCGTTTCCCAACAAGAAATCAAAGATCCTACCTTCTCTCCCTTGAAATGAAGAGATATAAAGCTATGATCTTTAAATTACAAGTTTCTCTATCTCTAAAATTAAAACATCATCTTAAAAAGTGTGAAAATTCTATTTATACACATTTAGGAATTTTCACGTTCGCTAAGCGAACCATTTGTTCGCACAGCGAATGAAGAAAAATGGCACTTCAGGTGCCTCTGAATAGTTAAACCGCCCCAGAAATTCTCGTTAGTTCGCAATGTGAAGGATCACTCGCAAAGCGAACACTCGCTTTCTCGTTCGCAAATCAAACTTTAGTGCCTTTTGCCCCTGCCAAAATCTGGGACCATTCGCTAGAGACCTCGCCAAAGTTCGCAAAGCGAACCTTCGCTGGCAATTCGCCACAGTTTGCAAAGCGAACTTACTGATGTCTTCCTCTGCTCTTTGGCAGCTTGCATCATTTTCTTGTGTCTTACACTTTGATCATTTAGTGCCTTTTCCTGCACAATAACACACACATTACAAGCACCAAAGGTATATTCTCATTGTTAGAAGAACAACAACAATCATTAGTAAAACCAATGAAAACATGAGAAAATAGTGGAAAAAGTGCAAGGAAAGATAGTTCATTTTTAGGTCAAATCCGCACCTAACAACAACGAGGCACTAAGGGAAGAGCTCGACCTCGTCGAAGAGGTCCGATCAAGAGTAGCTCTCCGTGAAGCCGCGCTAAAGTAGAAAATCGCAATCAGGAATAACGCCAAAGTGATACGGCGAGAATTCCAAGTGGGCAACCATGTCTTGAGAAGGAACCACAAGGACTCTCGGGAAGGCAAACTCGCCGCTAAATGGGAAGGACCCTATCGCGCCTGAGCAAAGACGGAGAATTGGGCCTACTGCCTAGAACACCTCAACGGGGAAGAACTTGCTCGACCATGGAACGCCGAAAAGCTAAAACAATACTATAGCTAAATCCCTAATTATCGACTTGCTTCGTCAAAGTAACGAACTTAACGTCCCGACTACGATGCGCGCCCAGGTACAAGCGTCACATACCAGCCAAGGAAGGACCCCGCTTAGAATCGAGCTGAGTTTTGGCCCGACGGCGGTTCCTCAACCGAGCCCGTCGCCGTCAAAGTACCATGATAGAAAGAACACTCAGCTCGCAATGGGAGGTTCACGCCGCTAAATTAGGCCTCAAACGCGACCTAAGCTCCGCTATCATGCCCGAAAATTCCCCAGTTCGTTCGACCAGTCCCCCTCACTGCCGAACACATCTAAGTCGAGCAATTCCCTAAAGCAACAAATGAATAAAAGTCATCCCTATTACGGGCACACGCGTGTATCGAGCAAAGATATAACACTTAGCAAAAATAAATAGCAAATAAAGCCATGCGCAAACATACAAAATCGGCTACGACGGCCGGATACATACATATTAAAATAATTAAGTGGCCACAAGGACCACAATTGTGCATGTTACAAAACAAAGGGGCCACACCCCATACCAAATAACAATAAAATTACATCAAATATGGCACGTAGGCCAGATACATTACAACAACAAAAGAGGATATCATTCCTCCATCTGCTCAGTTTGCTCAGGGTTAGACTGCGGCGACTGGGTCTCCTCATTCAGAAGACGGGCATGCTCATCGTCGATATTAAAGAAGTCTGGAGTAACTATCTTGCCATCCTCAACATGGCCCAGAAAATTAGTACCCTCCATGGATATCTGGACCTCTAGATTCACCAGCTTGAGTTGGGCCACAACATTATTGAATGACTCCTCCCCGATGACGTGCACATATTCCTCTTCCCACGCAATACGAGCAACCAGCTCAGCCCTAGTTTTCAGTGCCTTCACCTCCTCAGGCTCGTCTTCTGCCGGGCCAGCCGCGGATCTCATCTGCTCGACTAGGTCCTCGGCAGCCCTCTTCTCAGCAACCACGGTATCATTCTCCCCTTTCAGCCTAGTAGCCTCCTCGTCAGACTTCTTCCGCACGTCATTAGCAGCCTTGGCCTTCTTCACTTTCTCCTCTAGAGCAGATATCGCTGTCTGGACTTTCTTTAATTCAGATTCAGAGGAGGAGTCTTCCTCGGCGTAGACCGCCGCCATCTCCAGAACCCAGACCAATGCAGAGGTATCTTACGCCAGCATTGTCCTCTTGCTCGGGCGATCTATACCTTCAAGCTTGAGGGAGTCTGCCCGAGGAACCGTCAGGGATGTCCCCTCGAAAAACTTCTTGTCGTGAAGGCAAGGGGAAGTTCAAACTTGCCCTTCTCCACCGACCGACTAAGATCCACCAGCTCGCTCGGTCTGGTCTGCTTAAACCGTAAGGACCCGGGCACTGGAGATCCCTAGGTAGGAGAATGGACAGGCGAAGAACTCCCCACAGCCAGTTGAGGAGGATGCGCCCGCTGAGTAGACCGATACTTTGAGTTGGTCGCGCCTGCTTTGCCCCTCGCCAGGGCATTCTTCACCATCCTCTCATGAGCAGAAGACATCTCACCTGCAAAAACATAACAAACGCATTAGCCATCGAGGAAGTTATAATTCGGACAAGCTAAAAAAATAAAAACTACCAAGCAACTTAAGGGCGTCAGCATGGGTCTTGCACTCCAGAAGCGCTTTCGTATTAATGTAGCGGTACTCCACTCTTTGCCCACCATCGTCATCATAGATCGGGTTCCCCTTTTTCGTCCAGCATTCCGCGAGCTTAAAACAGTTAACATATATGACCAACGCCTCATAACTGGCTGTGTCTTGCTCGTCCAGCATATCCGGTTGGGCGAGATAGTGGTCAGTACACAGGGTAAAATGGCTCCCGCTCCAATAGAAGGGGAACTTAAACACTCTGTCCGCCAGCAACTTCCCGTGCTCGTTGTACATATCGTTGTCGTCCTCGTCTGTTGTCACCGCCCAGGTGTACGTGGTGTCCTGGGCCTTCTCTGACACAGGTACAATGATATAGAACCTCTCCTTGAAGGTCCGGATAGACTCTGAGAAGGCTTAAATAGTTTTCTCGCTTGCTTCAGTGAAACCCAGTCGTACCTTTTCCCCGAAACCTGCCTTTGGAGGTGGAAGATGGTGAAGAACAAGGGAAAAGTAGCTCGTATCTTCAAAAACTTGTAGGTCAGCTTGAAAGCGCGGAAAAACGCCAACGAATTAGGGTGCAACTGCGACGGGGCCAAGTCCAGATGAACGAAAATAGACTGTTAAAAGTCAGTGAAAGGCACCCTCAGCCCTATATCCTTAAAAGCATATTCATACATCGGGAATCTCTCCTCATAATCTGTACATATGCGGTCGTCTTGACTGGGGAAATATACCTTTCACTCCCCTTCTGGCCCTACGTTTGTGAAGACGTCCACGATATAAGGCGCAAAAGTAGACGCATGCTCGGCAGGATCCGCAACCGTCCATTCCTCTGCAGAAGCATGCTCGAGATTCTCCCCGACGTCGCCGGGGGCAGTTGAAACCTCAGTATCACTATTCTCCGAGGAGCTCTCCTCGGACGAGTCTATGAGAATCTCTCTCGGGGCCATGCGCCATCTCGTTCACCTGAAAAGCAGAGGAAAAAAGTGAATTCGACCCTAAAATCAAATTCACCCTTCCACCGCTAGTCAAGTGAAAAGGCGCGCAAAGGGCCAAGGACGACGTTCCCGACCTAAGCCCTAAATCAAATAATACAAGGGTATCGCGCGAGGATATGCCCGGAGGCAACCCCTCCCGCATGTGCGGGGAAATTCTCCCTGAGCCACTACCCAGTTTTCCGGTTGAAGCTCCACCGAAAAACTCATACATTCATCAGAAAATTCATCAGAGCGTCGGAAAACTCTGGAACTCTGCCAGTTACGCTCACGCCGTCATCGTAACGGCGCCATAAAATGACCTAAATTAACGGTTCCTAAAAGCTCTGGCGACAATAACAGCAGCAGAGAGTGGCCAAGCCACCGTCTACCACCAACAACCACCGGAAAACACTACGATTCTACCTAAATTCATCCTAACCACATGCGTTCTAACAAAACAGAAATGAAAAAGCTAGAACCGAAGCTGGGAATAAGTGACTTACGTGGTCGAAGAGAATGTAAAGGGCCAAAGAACTTGCTCGGAGCTTCGTGCGGCGACGAATGCGGTGGTTGACGATGGCGACAAACTCGAGGCTCTGAGAGAAAAACGAGGAAGGATAGAGAAGCGAAAAATGCAAATGAGCGACTTTTCCCTTTATTTATAGGCAGTCTGAAAGCACGTACACGAGCACGCGCGGCTAGAGGCATCATCATGACCCTAGCCTAGCCATCATGACGCATTTAATGCTGCACAAGGCTCGAGGTACATGTGGCGTCACGTCTCTTCAGAATACCTCAACCGTTGGCCTCCCTGCACGCCGGGCAACCAGAACAACGTTACCTATCCCGCGGGCACTAGAACCCCCGGGCATCCAAGGACAATTCCATCTCGTCGACAAACGACAACCCCTTCAGAGTTTCCCGGGGCTGCAAGTTATCCTTAAGTTATCACTCCCATACTCGGGAGCAACGACTTGGGGGGCTCCTGTTCTGGACTGGACCAATGGCTAGGCATGGCTCAATCCACTTCTGCTTCCATAACGACCCAAATGCCTAAGTCCAACACATGGGGGCGGAATTTACCTTTCTGCCCCTCTACCGGGCATATATGGACAGATGAGCCTCAAGGTCATTTGCTCCTCCCTGGTATTCCTGCCTGTTACGCACGTCTGCACCATCCGAGAACAGTCATGGGGCTTGTGCCCTGAACTACGCCTTTGCCTGTGGCAACGGCTAGTTTTAGGCATATTTGTCCGTCATAACGGCTAGTTTTTGGCAGTTACCTATTCTTTTGGAAACGGTTGTTCCGCCCCGAAAATAAGGACCGTTGGCCACGCGCTGGTAGCATTATAAAAACCCTTTCATTTGAGAGGGCCAGGTATTAAAAAATTATCCTTAGAAACTCATACTTTTGTACTTGCCCTTCTCTCTCCCGATTCTTACTTTAGCATCGAAGTGCCTTGCAGGTACACCCCATCCTCATCTCACACACCCCGCATCACAGACGTTCCTCTTGGCCCACTTCAGGTTCTGATCAGCCTTCAAGATCACTAATCAATTCAAATGATTCAGTTGAAATTCATTCATTTTTAAATTCTTTTGTTTAGATGGAGTATTAAAATGATTCATTATAAAAAAAATTGGGTCATTTTCCTAAATTTTAAAACTTTTGGGCCAAATTTATAATATAAAATAGGGACCAATTTATAATTTTTAAAATTTTAAAGTGATCAATTTGTAAAATTTGAAAATTGTTAGGGACTTATTTGCAATTTTTAAAAAATTTGGATGTGAATTTGAAGTTTTCATAAAATATGAGGATCATCTTACAAAATTTGAAAATTTAATAATAAA
The DNA here is from genome assembly GCA_022829125.1 of Lathyrus tuberosus. NCBI lineage: Eukaryota > Viridiplantae > Streptophyta > Magnoliopsida > Fabales > Fabaceae > Lathyrus > Lathyrus tuberosus. Next base: position 2,356,969 of record JALAZF010000057.1, read on the forward strand.
CAATTTAATATTCACATTATATAGAGTGAAGAAGTAATTTAAAATTCTTTACTTTTTTATTTCATTTGAAATTCCTTCAATTTAACTTAAATAAAATACTTTATAAATTTACATAATTTTAACAGTTCTCTAAATTTTTTATCCAAACAATAGATTTTAATCAAGTCATTTTAAATTTCTTTAAAAAATTACTTTCCTTTATTAAAATATCTCATCCAAACACACTTTAAATTTCTCATTGGCTTAATTGCAACTTTGTTCCTCCTATTTTGTCTTTTTTTGAGTTTTGATCCCCTCATTTTAAAAACCACTATTTTGGTCTCTTTTTTAAGTGTTATTTTGGATTTTAGTCCCCGCACTGATTTGAGAATAACTTTTGATAATGTGGCATTTCTTTTGATGATGTGTCAAGGTTAAATTATAATTAATTTTTCCAACTCATTATTTATTAAATTTTTAATGTTTTTAATAATAATAAAATCTTTAAAATAATTCACTAATATAAGTTAATGTTTTTTTTAACTTATTCATATTTTTTATTCTTACCCATTTTTTTTTATTTCATATTTATTTAGATTAATGTTATTTTTAACTTATTCATTTTTTTAAAAGGAAATATTTCTCATCTTCCATTGTTTCTTCTCAAAAATATGAACCCTATGTTTCATTTCTTCCAAGCTTTCCATCGTTCGCCATCGTTCGTCTTCTTCTTACAGATTGTGTTCGAGTTTCAGCGTTTGTCTTCTTCTTTCAGATTATATTTATTATTCTCAAAAATCCATTAATCTTCTTACATCCACTCCATACCCAATTTCTTACCTCCAATCCATATCCAAAATGTCTACTCCGGTAAACATTGAAATTATCATTCTATTCTTGTTGAGATTTGAAAGAACAATTTTGAGAGTTTGTGTTGTTCCTAACAGAGTGTTAGAGATTTTAATTTTTCCTTAAAATCTTGATTGATGGTGGTTGTTGTTGATTTCCGTTGCTCTTTGAGTTAGAACAAGTTGAAACTGTCATCGTAAGGCTTGTTGTTGCAATTTGTTCACCAATTTTTAAGAGTTTAGTTGGTGTTGAATGAAATTGAGTTGAGATTTTGGTAATCAAATACCTTAATTGGTGTTGAATTGCAATGAAATAGTTGGTGTTGAATGGATGCTGCAAAACTGACTGTTCATTATATAGCCTAGGAAGTTTCCTTTTGGATAATGCGTCATTTGGCTAATTTTCTCATTCTTTAGTTTAGGTTAAAGTAATTAGTTGTTTATAACCTCATATAAGAGTCAATCTATCTATATGTAGATTAATAAAAGCAACGATTGTGCATTTTTGTTATATGTTTTTTATTCTAATTTTTTAACTCATGATAATTTAATTTAAAATAAATAAATATATTTTAAAAATAAATAGAATAGTTAATATTATTATTAAAATAAAAATAATTATAAATAAGGTGGAATATCAATTATGCTACATAATATATGTCACCTTATTAATTCAATTGCCATAACTTAAATGGGATGGGGGACTAAAATCGGAAAAAAACTTTAAAAAAGGATCGAAATAGTGGTTTTCAAAATGGGAATCAAAACTTAAAACAAGGCAAAATAGGAGGATCAAATTTGCAATTAAGCCTTTCTCATTTTACTTTTCATGAAGAAATGCCACAGATGAATTAATAAAAGAAAAGGAAGAAGACTGTAGAGAAAGAAGAAAAAAAATAGAGGAGAGACGTTGGATTAGGGTTATGGAGCAAGCATTTATTTACTTTTTTTTAATAATTATTATATTATATTAATGAATTATGTAATTTCAAAAAACATTTAAATAAATCTTAATTAGAAAATAAATTGAACTACTTCACTGTTGAATTGGTGCTGACACGTCATTAATATAAGCGCCGTGTCAATAAAAATTACTCTCAAATATGCAAAATTCTCAAAAAATTAAAATAAATGTACTAAAATTCATGATTTTAAATTGGAAAAAAAATGATAATAGAGAAATTAAAATTAGTAAAATGATAATAGAGAAAAAAATGATAATAGAGAAATTAAAATTAAAAATTAAACTAAAATTATTAAAATAAATGTTCTAAAATTCGTGATTTTAAATTGTTAGTATTTTTTTAATAATTATTTCTAAAATGTATCCCATAGTTTTTATATTAAGCAGTGACTAGAAATATGTCTCATATTATTTTTATATTTTCATGATATTGAAAAACACTAATTATAAATAATTCTATAATTTTCTTTAAAAAAATTAACACTTTCTTTTATGTATAGTGGTCATAATTTTATTCTTTAAAAGTACTTACGTAAAATGTCATGAATTCAAACTCACGTTTTACGATCAGATAATCATGTACAATTACTAATTAAGGCAACTTATCCAAACAAAACAAAAAAATATTGTTTTGTCAAAAATATTTTTTATAGTAAATAATAATAAGTATTATAACTATTATCATTTTTAATTATAAAATATATTTAAAAAAATTAACTAAGTGATTAAGTTGTATGTTCCAATTCTAAATAATCTAGTTCTAAATAAAATAGAATTAAAAAGCTAAAGTATGAAAAGTATTATAATTAATTTATTACAACTATTTAGATTTTTATGATAACAACTTATAAAAACACTAATTTTATTCTTCAATCATAACTATTTGTGGAGTATATAATTTCATAATAATTAATTTTATTACTATTTAGAAGATTGAAAAAAAATTAATTTAACTAATTAATTAATTAATAACAAATATTTATATAAATTGTAGTTCCCAAGCGATTTATTTTAAAGAAAAAACACCTTAAAACAATAAAGTATAAAAATTACTCTCTTCGATTTTTATTATAAGAAAGGGTTCACTTTTTAAATACATTAATCAATTAATCAATATATATGATGTATATAATATATTAATTAATTCATAAATTTAAAAATAAAATTTCTCTCATAAATAGAATAGAAAGAGTATAATTAATGCATTATAACTGTTTTTTATATTGACAATATTAAAAATAATATTATATTTTAGTCATTTTTAGTGATTTCATTACGATGTTTTTAATAAATAATTACTATTATTTTAAATTTTTTATTTTTATTAAATAAAAAACAATTTAATTAATTAATTATTAATAAATAATTTATTTATTTTTAAATCATATCTTTTAATGATAATATGACAATACAAATAAGTAAAAAAAAAATAGAAAACACATGTCAAAAAATTAAATTAGGGTATTATATAATGGCTAGCAGTCTTCATATTTAAACCGATTTAAATAAAAATTATGAACAAATTAAAAAATAATTAAAAACTACAAATAACCTATTATTATTAACCGTGTTTAGATGTTATTTTATAAAATATATTCCATCATATTTTGCTTCTTTTCATTCTCTTTTTGTCAATCCGAACCATAAAACATAAATTTGTTACATTCTACTACATCTTATTTCAACAATTCAAAGATAAACTAAAAATATTTAAGCACAGTACTTAAAAATTCTTATTTTTACTTGAATTTTAAATTAGATTTTTATAACACAATAAATCAAGTAAATAAAATAGAATCTAAAGATTAGGGATGAATATGGATGATTAATTATCATAATTAATTTATAACTATAAATAATTTATATATTATAATCAATTATTAAAACTAATTATTGTAATTGATTTTTATTTTTGTAAAACGATTATAAACCAGTTATTAAACGTTTATATCTATAACTAATTTTTTTAATTAATTTTGATTTAATTTTTTTAAAAATCATATTTTGCAAAAAAAAAATATTAAAAAAAAAATCAATTTTTTTATTTAAAAAAAAAAGCAAATTTCTTTTATTTTAAGAAAAAATATATATGTTAAGAAACTCTTTTTTTATCTAAAAAAAAATAATCTTTTTGTTTTTTATTTTTCAGTATTTTTTATTTACTGAAATTTTTCAAAATAAAAATTTCAAAAGAATTTTTTTTTTCAAATTATTATTTTTTCTAAAAAATTGACTAATTTGATTTTTAACATATTCAAAATATGTTTTTGGTTAAAACAATATTAATAACAAATTCAAAATATAAATTTGGTTAAAATATACTAATAATTAACTAATTTTTAATAATGAAATTTAAATATTAATAATTTAAATAACCGGTTAATTTGAACACGTACACGAAATATATTTACACCAATTCGCCTGCATTACTTACATGAAAATACCAAATTAAAAATAATTTCCAAATGTAATATAATATGCTTTTTTGACTATGATGAAAATTGAAAACAGGAAATCTCAATAGATCATAAACTTTCTTATAGACTTGCCTCGTACCATATAACCATTTAGTATACAAATTGCAATTTGGCTTCACTTAATTGATAGAAATTAGGAAACAACCTCAAATCATACATAATACTATTACCCACATTTTTCTTTTCAAGAACATTACAGGGTGACCATTTTGCCCACCACATACACATATTAATATCATACTATTACTACTACATTATACATGTGCAACATCAAGGATGAGCTGAAAAGAAAGCAAGCAGGCCCACAAGTGGTGCATTGATATAAGTAGTGGGCTCAGACTGCTGATAGAAAGGCCTTGAATCAGGGAACGAATCTGTAGTATTGGTGGGCCCGCCAACCACAGCTCCAACCAAGACATTTGGGTTTGGGTTTGGGCTGAAGAAATATTGAGATCCAGCTTTGCATCCAATCCGAGCCGGATGGGACGAAACGGATGGAATCGAGCTTCCTCTATGGTGTATCCTCTGCGGGTAGTGTGCACCATATCCAACCATGTAGGACATTCCCAAAGGGTTATCCCCAAGAATGTAGTCCACCTAGTAATAACAAATGAAAGCAACTTTCACATTCACATTCACATGAATGAATTATTGTTATATTAGAATAACGTTACCTACTTTGTGGAAAGAATGAGTTCAATTACATAAAGGACAAAATCTAGCCGTTAGTTTTGTCTGAAGTAAAGAACAAGAAACTGGTCCCAAATGAATTATTCTTAATCAATCAAGGGTGAAATGAAGCTGACCTGGCGTTTGGCAAGTCTTTTGAGTAAAGCTGGAGTGGCAGTTGTATCTCCACATGGCACGACCTTGTTGGCATGGCTTAGGTAGTTGGAATAAGCTAGCAAGAGGAAGGATAAAGACGTTACATGTTGCATGTTACTTCCACCAGCCTTGAAGATAAGCCCACCTTTATTCCATTAACCAACAAAACAGGAACTTGAGTTACCAAACAAACAAACAAACAAGCACTATAGTAATGTGTGCAATTTACATGGATTGTGGTTGTAGTGTTGTACACACATGGAGTACACTCAATCTAAGGCTTTGGTCACGGACACATGGGTCTATAATTAATCATGATCATTATTTAATTTAAATGCTATAATCACGGAGAATCACCTTACTAAAATAAATGCGAGAATATATAAATATATATATACCTGGGGAGTATTGAACTTGTGGATGTGAAAATCCAGGTAATGTAGAACAGATAAATTCATCTGCATTCTGTTTGAATGACGAGAAATAGTTTGCTCTTCCCATTAAAACCTCCTGCATATGATAAAATAATGTTCATTTCTGCATTGTCCCAACTTCAAATAACAAATCAATTAATAATGCATATGAGCCAGAGGTGTGACAGCACAGGATAGATAGATTGATTGATTAAAATTAAGTTACGAGAATACTAGTCAATAACAAGAAAAGAATGCAAGAGATATGATGCTGATGGAGGCTTATCTCTGGAGGAAAGAGAAGTAATTGTGCAGAAAATACTGGGGATTGGATTAGGTGCACATGTATGGTGCAGTAAAGGATGTGACCTGACCTATCCATTTGCCAGATCAAAAAGGATGAAAATCATTAAAGGCCAAGACTCTTTGTTCCAAAATGTTTACCATATGGAGTACAAAGAGTTTGGCTACTCAATTGGTTCAGATTAAAGCGACAATACATTTCACCCTAATTCTAGTCCTACAAATTCTAAAGACAAAATTGCCCCTTGAAATCAATGTCATAAATAAAAATAGAGTAATGGCATACACCCCAATTTTGGATGAAAGTTCCAATTATCACGGAATGTCCCGCTTGTATAACGGTTACCCACAGATACTCAAAAATGAAATTCATATCATGTGCAAATGCAATTATCACCATTTCACACCACCTTTTCTCATTATTATCTTGACTTTCCTTACCAATCAATCAATAAATGGATAAAGCTTTCTTTCTAAATAAAAATATAAAATCCAATCTGTACTCACATTCCCTTTCTTGTTGTACCATTCATATGCACTCAACCTAGTTCATTATTGTTTCATAGATTCCTTTTATAACCAACCAATTAGATAAAGTCAAATTAATACTACTAACCCTTTATTCTCTTGATCCATTTTTAATCCAGCTTTTTTTCATATAACCATTTTGAATCCACAAATTTAAGCTAATTAACTCATATCCAACACTTCTCAGTATAACTAATTAAACAATGTAAAAACAACAACTCAACATTCATTCCTTGTGATTAATAATATGATATGAACAAATTGGGAATGGACCAATAGGAATAATAGAGTCCTAAGTGGAAATAGCGAATCACGTTGCACAGAGCACGTGATGTGCAACTTTATCTCTATATATTGCTACTAGATTGAATGATTGAATAGTACTTTCACACTACCCTCCCACATGCTCAACGGGGAATGCAAGACAATAGGAACAAAAACAACACATAAAAAGACAAAAAACACTTCGATAACCTTCCACAAAACATAACGAACGATAATATAGTTTATAAATTATAAAATAAAATAGCAAATAAAATACTAGAAAAATTAAAATTCATTTACCTTAGAAATGAGGACATTAATGCCTGCATGTTTGTTATCCCAACCAAATTCATTAATGGTATCACCAGCTCTCAAAACGACCTCGTTTCGAATAATGTATTCTCTGTATAAACGCCTACGGGAAGCTTTGTGCAACCACGCTGCTGCCCAAAGCAACTCGTCCTAAAACCAGATGAAAAATAAAAGTAATCAAATCTAACGGTTAGTATTGAAAGGTGAATTGTACTACACAGAAACAGTAGTACTGTGTTCTGCAATGTGTTATTACTATCACGTGATGTACCTGATAACCGTTTACATCGCAGTAAAATGGGCACACTGCACGGTGTAGGCTGTTACTGTATGCACCACGATGTCTGTCAGCGAAATCGAACACCTGCACCCTCACCATAACCAACGGTCATTTTCTCACGATATTTTAACGGAAAATATCATTAAATGCATAAATCATAACTGTAGTAATACCAACTAACTCCGTGATACTAAAAAAGTAACGAAACCGTAACTGAAAAGAAAATCAAAGACACAAAAAAGGAAAAGAAAGCAGTTAAAGTGAAAATAAATTCAATTCCCAGTAAAGTGTTGGGTGGAATGGGCACAAAAAAGTGATTTCTTCTTTACGTATTTCCCACCGTTCTTTTTTTTAACTACTTTTCATTTAAAGCCAAACAAAAATAATTTTTCATTTATTATTCATTTCTAACATTCATTAATAGAAAATAATAATAGGATAAAAAAACAAAGAGAGAAAAAAGAATGAGAGTGACGCACCGTAACGGCACGATTGAGGAGTTTTTTCGAGTAGGCAGGATCACGTGATCTAAAGACGATGGAAGCAGCAGCAAGTGCAGCGGCGGTTTCACCTGCCACGTCAGAGCCAGGGTGGGACCCGTCGATCTTGAAAACTGTGCGGAGCGTATCCATATCCTCTGGTCTCTCCCAGCAGTTATGGTCTGATAAAGGATCACCGACCTGAACAAACACCACGCCGGAGCCTATCTTCGACGTCGCCTTTAGCAGATAATCCGTTCCCCATCTCACTGACTTCAACGCGTTTCCAAGCTCAGGTCCCATTACTTTCTCAAAATCTATCACGCTCCATGACAGCATCGTCGTGGTGAACGCCATCGGGAATCCGAACTTTATATTGTCGCCGGCGTCGTAGTAACCACCGGTCAAGTCCACCTGAAACAAAGAAAACAAAAAACAACACAATGCAGGTCAGATAAGTCCTACATTACAAAATCTAGTCAAAACAGAGCATTATATATACTCGTGCTTACTCCGGCAGTCGCGCCGTCATGCATTCCGGAATCCCGGCGCCATCGGAGTCTCTGATCAGACGGGAGTTTACCGGAGCGTTGTCCTTCAAAGAAGAGAATGCTCTTACGGAGAGCATCGTGGTAGTCGTGACCGGCGGAGATAGAAGGGAGCAAGAGAAGGAGTACGGTGAGGACGCGAAATGTAGTAACAGAGGATAGAACATTTCGCGCCATTTCTCAATTTTTTTTCTTCCAACTATAACCCTGTGAAATGAAATGGTGAGAGTGAGTAATGTTGAGTGTGTGAGGCATGAAGAAGAAAACCGTCTAAGGTAGTTAAATAAACGAGAAAGTGTCCTTGGATTCCAGTGGGTTCTCCAATGATAGACGGCCACGTGGAGATGGGGAGAATGGTTTGATTTCGGAGCCCAATGCAGCAGCTTGACTGTTTATTGACCGGGTTCGGGTATCGGGTCGGATTATAATAATGGAGGCATGTGATGGGTACCGCCAATTAGTGGGAAACACGTGGAATAGGGATGGGGTCCCAATGGGAGAATGATTGTGAAGCGTCAGATGGTTTGACTGTTTGTGTTGAGTGATATCTGTATGGGGAAGAGGAAACCATGTGACTTTGTGTTAAGTGGTTGGATTGAAATTTTTAAGTAACTACTGTAGCTAGTTACTACTACTACTGTACCCGTGGTTGTTTTTAAGATAAAGTATTATTATGCCCGTGAATGGTTTTCTTAAAGTAATTTGTGTATAATAATTATATATTGAGGTTCATTAACCTTTTTCTTTTGTATAGTTGAATAGAACAAAAAATGCAGACTTGTAATATCACTTCTATGGTAAACAATCCAATTAAATCATGTACTTGTCCATTATTTTCAATCTACATTGAAGAAATGTTACGGAAGAGATGTTATACAACGTATCTTTTGTACAGATTTTGGCAGTTTCACATAGTTGAAATGGAATTGGTTCAGGTGATGAGTAAAAAAAAAAAGAGTAAAGAGCCACAAGCGATATAATACATAAGTTTACAAGTGATTATTAGTGATATAATCCATACTTGTAGTTTCTAAGTGTTTGTTTGGAAATTCATCAAACCTTCAATTTTTGCATTTCGAGGCTAATCCAACCTGAAAAACAAAAAGGTATAATTAGTTCTTAAGTCTTTTAATTTAATTTAAAATTTCACTTTCATCCTTTAATTAATTAATATTATTAGTCTCTTCCATTCATTTTTCAGAAAAACTGTTAACTTTTGCCAACGTAGCATGACAATTAGGATACCGAGTCAACAAATTTATTTAAAAAATTAATATATTATTTAAAATTTATATTTTATTTAAACTGAGTCAGCAAATTTATTAAAAAAATTAATGAAAAACCACTTGCAGGTTTGAAAAATTATTTTTCTCATTAACATTAGCAGCTCCAACAAACATTAAAACCACTGATACATCTCATACAACAACCATTCACAATGTTATACAACAATAATCATGAACTTCATCAATGAACCTGTTACAATAACAACAATACAACAACCATGATGATATCAATGGCTCAAAAACTTAAGCTGAATAGTACATGAAACTCATATTACTCATCAATTAAAAAAACCACTCCATTGTCATTCTCAAAGTTCTGTGTGGTATGATAAACAACCTGTACACAAAACAAAAAGTCATATATGAACCATAACATCCACTAAATCATTAAAAGATAAATATTATTCATATGTCCTATTATAAAGAGCATTACAAACGAATTCAGGTGCATGTAACAAACACTACATTGAAAGGGAATAGAAAGATACAAGGGAACCTCAATAAATTCTAAATCCCCAAAAAATAGAAATTGAAAAATCTCAAAATTAACAGATATAATTTAGAAAGACACAAGGGAAATTGACGAGAGACAAAAGGGTATTTGAAAAAAAGGGAAAAACATTGATAAGTTGATAAAAATTGAAGCTTGATTAAAAACCTGGGAATACCATGGGTTAGGTCAAGTTGAGAGTCGCCGGGACCAAACCACTGGCTGTCCGGTGATGGTTCGATGACTTGGTCGTTGTCTTGGAAGATAGACATAGTTGCTTTGATTGGCTTCACCGTAACCACCTCCACGGTCTCCATTTTTTATCATGTTGAAGTTGTGATCGAAGTTGATTTCTTAAAGGTCACAAAATTCCAGCAATCAGATTGTAATTCATGTTCGAGGTAGAAGAAGAGGTTGATTGATAGAGTTGATGTGGTGTTAATTTGATGAAAAGTTGAATCGAAAGAAAGAGAAAAATGAAAAAGGTGTTGCGACAGCTAGGGTTTTGGTTTTGGGGAAAGGGGAAGAAGGAGATATATGAATGTTTAATAAATAAAAAAGTCATCTCAAATAAAAATAATGACAACTAAATTGCCACATACACTACTAGAAAATTCGCTTTTAGTGACCGATTTAGTGACCGAAAAATTTCGGTCACATTAGCCACCAAATTAGCCACCGAAATTTAATACTCTGTGAGTAAAATTCTAATAGTCGCTAAATCGGTCACAAAATAAATTTAGCCACCGAATTAGTAACCGAAAATTTGTGACCGAATATTTGGTCACTAATATATAAAAGTTTATCTACTAAAAAACTAACATATATATTTAAGATCCTCAGTTCGATTCTTGGTTGGAGTTTTTTAAGTTTATTTTATATTCAATTCTTGGTTGTATTTTTTAAGTATATTTAATAAAAATTTATGAAATCCAATTGAATATATATAGGGTTCGAAACTACAACGTGTTAACAAAACTTACAACTTTCACCAACTAAGCTAGCCAAATATTGTGAAATATTTTAGAAGTTATATGTTTATAAACACTTAAGCTTCCAAGTGCAGAATTTTAAAATAACCTTATCCACTTTATTCCCTTATTAACTCAACGCCCAGTAACTTTTTTTAACAGTCACAAAATAAGATTTACTCTGAACAATTTCTATGGATCCAAAAATTTCACCAAACCCTAGCGCCGCCGTGTAAAATCTTCAACCACAAATCAAGCTTTTCACTCTCCTTGCTTCTCCGTCCTTCAAACATCTCGCTTCTCCATCGCTCAAGTATCGTGTTCTCCGTCTTGTAACCGCGAAGTTTTCACTCCTCTTTGCTTCTCCAACGTACAATCCTTTTTGTTCGATTACGGTGCGGTGGCCAGCATAAGGTTCAACTATTTTAAATTTATTTTAGAATAAACTCTGTTTTATAAACTGTTTTTTCTTCTGCTTTTAATCTTATTTTAGTGAGTGTTGAAGCCTTTTTGTTCACTATGTTAGTTTTTTATTTAACAAACATGATTTTGGAGTATAGTAGTTAAGGGTAATGTTTTAGAAAAAAAATTAATTTGCTTTTGAAGCCTTTCTATGTCATCATCACATCCTCTGTTTCATTGTTATGGTTACAACTTCTTCATATTTCATATATATTGATACTATATGTGATATCAATTGATATTATATAAGATTAATTAACGCAGCATATATACTACACAGTAACACATATAGTTAATTTTAGGAATTTTTTTTGCTTTGGTTTGGTCTGCATTGTCTTACATATTGTCATAGAGAATTGAACTATAATGAAATATTTTGCGTTCTAGATTGGGTTATGAGTTAAAAGTTATGATAAGAGGAGTAATATCACCATCTAATTCACAACCATCTCATTGTGAAGGAGCACACACTCTTAGATCTAGTGAAACTGTTGTTGCATCTGAGACACAAAGTAATAACTGCAAGCGAACTCTATATCTTGATGGAAACGGGTATGTGTGTGTGAAAAGACACATATTTTTAGCTATTTTATTATACCATATAAGCCTAATAATTATTAATTAATAAGTCTTCTTTGTAGATTTTTGCCTTCGCATCCTGCTGTTAAAGAGATTGGAGATATCATCAAAAGTAATTTTTATGAAGCATGACCTTCGTGGAAAAAGATTGACATTAATAAGAGAGACTTATGGTTTGATGCGTTTAAGGTATGTATATATAACAAGAATGTTTATAGATGAGGAATTGTTTTACTTTGCATATTTGACAAATAAAATATCATAATTCTTTATATCATAAACAAGTCTGATTTGTTTTACTTTGTATATATAAAAAATTATAGGTCCTAATTCTTTTTATCAAAAATAATTATTTATAGTGTTAGTATATGTAGTTTTATAGATATGCATTAGTAGCCAACACCATATCTATTGATGAAAATAATTTTGACTCTAAATGAGTGCTGGTCTGGACATATATTTTTCACATTTTCATTTACACTCAAGGCTGCCTATTTGTGCCTATCAAAAGAAAACATGTGATTCTGTTTGTTAACTTATGTTAACTTGATATATGTAGTGTCCATAAGAGAATGTGTGAATCTGTTTGTTATCTATCATGAAAGAATAAGTGCAGTGTTCATAAGAGAACGTGTAAATTTGACCAAATGGTTTATTATACCAAACTATTATTAAAGATCTTGTTGAAGCTTAGGTGCAGTGTCCATTAGAATCAAATGAAATTCATTAAGAATATGTTTGTTAACTTGATAGATAAGTTAAGTAGTTAACTTTTTTGTTTGTTGTTAGAATTAGTTATGTTAGTTCTTGTGATTGGCTGAAATTTTGGTAAAACAATGTTAATGTCATGATTGATGTTTCAACATGAGCTTCTAACATTATTGTTATGTTTATTTAACATTCTGGTGTGGTAAGGGTGTAAGGGTTGCAGTTGTGTGCTGATGTTAAACCCGATGTCTTAACATCAGTTGTGAACATCAGTCAGAGATGTTTTATTAGGGCTGCGCGTGTTGCTGGATATTCTGATGAAGAGAATCAGAGATTGCAGGCGAATATCATGGGGTAGATATATTCTGGTGCAATCATTTATGAAGAGATTAGTTTGTTGCTAATTTAATGCAAAAATATATGGAGAATAATCAGAATTAATGGTGAAGATTTAATTGAAGATCTATTTAGAAGCAGAATCTTTTGCAGACTTGGGGCAGAAGATTTGTTGTGATTTGAAGGCCCAAATCCAGTTGGGAAATAGTTATAAATAGAATGCTTGTAATCTAGAATAGGCACGGGTCCAAGATGTAGATCATTAGGGCTTTGTCTAAGTGAACCACTCGGGTTGTGAGATGGTCATTGTGTTCTAACTCAGAAACCTGTAGGTAATGAGTTTTGTATTGTTCTTGGAGGAAGCTTTGAAGCAACTCCAAGGTGTGTCATGGAAGTGTGACTTCTACTTTTCTGTGTCTGAAAAGTTGTTGGGAATCAAGCTGTTGATGCAGTGGCGGAGATGTTGACTGCTAGACATCATTGCGATGTTTAGGAGTGAGATGGAGTCTCTTATCTAGGGAGGACTTAGATAGAAGGGTCATTGGGTAGTGATTAAATTAGGTAGATTGTCAACTGGTTTGTTGAGTCTGTAATTTGATACTACTAATAGTGAACTTCCTTCCTGGCTTGGTATGTCCCCAGATGTAGGTTGTTATACCGAACTGGGTGAACAATCCTGGTGTGCAATTCTGTGCTTTTATTGTCTTATTCATACTGCAGATATTGATGTTGTGACATCACACTTAACATCACATATCTGATACCAGAATTTCAAGTTATATATTTTAGTTTCTAACTAACAAAATTAACAGTTAATTAGTTAACAATTTGTTATTCAGTTTTTCCATTCATTTTGATAATTTATGTGTTTTCCTTCCAAGAAATCCAACAACTACTTGCCATTTACTAATGGTTCTTTTTATTTTATATTAACTCGGTGTTTATAATTATAGAAAAGATTTAATATTTGTCCACCGGATGATGCATGGGCTAGAAAGAATTTTGAAATACGAGGTGCAACGGTAATGAAAAACAATCTAAACAAGGTTCGTAGTACAATGAATAGGCCAAGATGGAAGTCTGGATGTGTGGAATTCATTGTGTGATCATTGGGGAACTCAAGAATTTAAAAAGAAAAGAATACAAGCAAAAACAAATCCAGCATCTGATTGTGGTGGTTTTGGAGGATCTCTTCACACATGTGGCTCTATCACCTCATCCCAACATAGATATTATGTTTAGATTGTTAAATCTAGTTTAATGGTAAGTTACAATATATTTTTTCAATGTTTGATTTTTTAGTACTGACAACTACAAGTATTTGAGTTACTGTCTTAATATCTTAAACTAATATACACCGGTCAAATTTCGACATAGTTCTGTGAAGTTTGTTACTGTCATGGTTATGCCATAAAGTCCATACTATATCATACTCCTCACATGCTACTTTGTCAACCTTGTAGCATATCATGTTACTATATGTTAAATTTTTGAAAAAACATATTACTATATACTATATCATGTTAGTATATATTGTATCACATTATATATGTTGTGAAACTTGGATACTGTATTACTTTTTATATATGTGTGTTGAACTTATGTGTTGAATGTATATCCTGAATTTATAAATTGTACTTGATACTCTATCACATTATAATTATTTTTATATATTTATTTTCTTAGACAGAACAGAATGGCACTCCTCCTAATCCTTCAGAATTATTTATCCACGCACACCAACACCGCAAGAATAACACTTGGGTTGATAGAAGATCAGAATATGTGCACGTAATGTTTTCTCAATTTTAAGTTGTATATTCTTTGTTATTTATTTTATTTTATTATCTTACAATATTAATTACTCTTATATTTATGTTAACAGAAAAAGTTAAAAGATAGATGGGAAGAATTGATCCAAGAAACATCTCAGCAAGGAACTCTTCCACCAAATGAATTAGATGTGTGGTGTGATGTTGCAGGAATTCGAAACGGAAGAATATATGGTCTTGGAATGGAATCTACTGTAATAGCAGGGAAACCAACTTATCGTGGTTCATGTTCCTCGTCAACAGAGTGGGTTCAAAGACATGAATTTGAAGAAATGAGAAATGAAAGGGATCAACTTCGCGAGGAATTGGCTAACACAAATAGAGTTATTGAATATAACAATCACATGCTAAAACAATTGATGGACAATTTGAATTTTCAACCAAAGCCATATTATAGAGATCAAGCTCATAATGATGTTGGTGATAATAATGACGAGGTTGGTGATAACGATGATGACTATAATGATGAGGTTGGTGATGAAGATGTGAACTTAGAATGACAAGTGGCTATAAAACCAATATGTTGTGTTTTTTTATGACAATTACTATCTTTAGTTAAATCAAGTTTGTTGTGTTTTTTTTAAGAATACTTGTAAATACTTCATCACGTGTTCTTTTGTTAAATTGAATACATAAAATATTTTGTTTTATTGTTGTTTTTTTTTTCTATGAGTATTTAGTAGCATTTTATACATATTTTATTATACTTTTATGAGTATTTAATTTGTTAAAAACAATAAAATATTTAATATTTTTTATTCACACAAAAAATTTAAAGAATATTAAAAAATATATTCATCATATGAAAGAAATTTTTAAATGGGCCTAAAGGCCCTTTTTTGTATAAAAAAACAATTTTACAAATTAGATTAAAATTTAAAGATTCATTTAGTTATTATAATAATATTAAATTAATTATTATTGTCACTCAGTTGGTATTGCTAGATCAAAACATAAATATCAAACTTGTCATTATATAAAATATTGGTCACAATTTCGGTCACTAAAAACGGTCACTGAAAACGGTCACAAATTCAGTCACAAATTCGGTCACTGAAAACCGTCACAAATTCGGTTACAAATTCGGTCACTGAAAACGGTCACAAATTCAGTCACTAATTCCGTCACTGAAAACGGTCACAAATTCAGTCACTAATTCCGTCACAAATTCGGTCACTAATACTTGGTCGTTGATTTCATCGCGAAAGCTTAGCAACTAGCACTTCACCAACCGAAAAATGATGGTCGCTTTATCGGTCGCTATTGGTTATAGTGACCGATTTTGAATATTTTTCGGTCATCAAATCGGTCACTAAAAGCGAATTTTCTAGTAGTGATAGGAAATACTTAACGTTTTTTTTATAAAATTTAACGGAAAAGAATAATTATACTAACATAACAGTTTTAAAGGACTACAATGTAGCGTTTTTCAATTAAAGGACTAAAGTGAAATATTAAATTAAATTAAGGGATCAAATGATGAATTAAGCCAAACAAAAACTACAAAATGAAACTTCTCCATTGCCACACCTTTTTGACGTGATTTTACTCACCTTGACGTCAAATCAAAAATATATTAAGAGTCTGTTTGGTAAGACACAAAAAAGAGCTTTTAGCTTATAGCTTATAGTTTTTCAGCTCACATTAATGAAAAAGTTCTGTTTGATAACTGTCTTTTACCTTTTAGCTTATAGTTTTTTAATTAGCTTTTAGCTTTTCTTCTCAAAAGCAATTAGAAGTAGCTTTTGAGCTTGTAGCTTATAGCTTATGACTTTTTATTCCAATTATACCGTTATTATTTTAAATATATATATATATATATATATACTGTTCTGGACTGGACCAATGGCTAGAATTGGCCCAATCTGCCTCTGCTCCAGAGCGGCCCAAATTACCTAAGTCCAATCCACAGAGGGGCAAAAGTTACCTTTCTGCCCTCCAATCGGGCAAGGAATGCAACGTTCCTCCCCGGAATTACTGCCCGTCACGCACGGCTTCATCGCTCCCCGAACTGCTATGGGCAGGCGCCCGGAACCATGCCTATGCCCGACACAACGACTAGTTTTGGGCACCCTGCCCGACATAACGGCTAGTTTGGGTAGTTACCTATTATTTGGGGAAAACGGTTATTTCGCCCCGAAAATAGGACTGTTGGCCACGCGCTGGGGGCTCTATATAAACCCTCTCGCTTGAGAGGGTCAGGTATCCAATATTCACCCTACAAATTCATACTTAGTACTTGCCCCTTTTTTCTGACCCTTTCTTACTTGAGCGTCGGAGTGCCTTGTAGGTACACCCCCTCCTCCTCTCCATACGACCAGCATCCTTGACGCACTTGACGGCCTGATTCTACAGGATTTGATCCAGCCTTCAGGATCAGTGGCGCCGTCTGTAGGAACCTCCACTTCTCCCACTCCTGCCCCCCGGGGATCTCCTCTGCCTTTGGCAGGGCGACCAAAGCGGCCAAGGATTACTGATGTCGTGGACCTTACTCGGGTAGCGGAGAAAGGGAAGTTCGAGCTTCCTCCCTGCATCCTTGATAGGAGGTTCTTTGAAGGAAACTCTTTAGTCGTTCCCCGGGCAGAATCTCTTCGCTTGGAAGGTATGGATCGCCCGAGCAAGAGGGCGCTGGTGGCCCAGGACGCTTCTGCCTTAGTCAGGATGCTAGAGATGACGGCTGTGTATGCTGAAGGGAACTCTGCGACTGAGTCCGAACTCAATGCTGCCCGCGCTTCTATGGCATCCCTTAAGGAAGAGGTCAAGACTGTCAGCGGGCTCAGAAGAAGGCTGAAGAGGAAGCGACCAGGTTGAAGGAGGAGAACTCCAAGCTGGCGGCGGAGAAGAAAGCTGTCGAGGAGCTGATCAGGGAGTTGAGGGCGGTCAATGCCCCGGGTGCCGACGAACTGGACGGCGTGAAAGAATTGAAGACTAGATCTGAGTTGGTTGCTCGTCTGCTGCTGGCCAGAGATGATGGCGTCGTCGTCGCGGCGGAGTCTTTCCAGAATGTCGTGGCTCAATTGCGGGTGGTGAACCCTGATTTCGATTTTTCTGTCGAGGGTACTCACTACCTCGCCCATGTTGAGGATGGCCGTATCGTCGTGCCTGATGGTTTTCTTGAAAGTACCCCCGAGGATCAGCCCGCAGAGGACCAGGGACCCGAGCCAGAGCCTGCCGAGCATGCTGATCAGTGAGGAATTTGTTATTTTGATGTTGTTGTAATCAGTCCGGCCTGCGTGCCGTTGAATCATTGTAATTTATTTTTGGGGGGCATGGCCCCCGTTTTATGTAACAACGTACAATTGTGGTCTTTGCGGCCACTTGTTAAATTATCACATATTTAGTTCTGTTGTTTGCATGATTTTACTTGTTTTTATTTTTGCTAAGTATCGTATTCATGCTCGCTGTGAATGTATGTCTGCCCGTGATAGGGGGAATTTGACTTGTGTGGATATTTTTTTGGGTGATTGCTCGTAATAGATGTGTTCGGCAGTGTGGGGAACTGGTCGAACTGCCGGGGAATGTCCTGGCGGGGAGCGGAGCTCAGGTCACGTTTGAGGACTGAGTTCGCGGCGTGAACGTCCCATCACGAGCTGGGGTTCTGCCAATCGTGGTACTTTGACGACGGCGATGCTCGATCGAGGACCGCTGTCGAGCAATTACCCGACTCGTCACTGAGCGGGGTTATGCTTTAATCGTATGTGACGCTTGTACCTAGACGTGCATAGTGGTCGGTAGCTAACGTTCGTCGTTGTGACGGGCCGAACTGATAATTTATCTGTAATATTGTTTTAGCTTTTCAGCGTTCCATGGTCGAGCAAGTTCTTCCCCAGTGAGATGTTCTAGGTAGTAGGCCCCATTTTCCGTTTTTGCCCGGACGCGATAGGGTCCTTCCCAGTTGGCTGCTGTCGTACCTCGAAAAATACGATCCTCGCGATGGACGCGGAAAAAATGGTTCAAAACAGAGTCGCCACCGAACTTTATTTATCCCCAAAAGAGGGAAAGGAAAATATCGATAAAACCTTTAAAAGGGTAAGAAAATGGTCCTCGCAACCAAATTCGGGTTCGGGAGTCGGTTACGTAAAAGGAAGGTATTAACACCCTTTACGTCTGTTGTACTCAACGGGAACCTCTTGATTTGATTCGTGAGAAAGTTAGTTAGGTTTGTTTGTTATCTTCTAAAGGGTTTGCTTCTAAAGGGAAAATGGGTGGTTTTTTATTAGGGTGCTCGGCAAGGATTAAGAACCCTTGTGCCTACGTATTCCCTCGTGCAATGGGAAAGTCAGAGCATTCGTAGTTCGTGGGACTACGGTTGGTTTGTGTTTTTTAGACGAACAAGTGTTTAATTCGCATTCTAACTGCTAAACGTTGGCTTGTCTGCTCGTCAAGGGAGGCTGGAGCACTAGTTCATATGCGCGGAAGAATGGACTAAACAATGTTCTTTTTGTGAAAAGTTGTTTGGATAAGGATTAAGTGTGTTAGGGATTTGATTGAGAAAATAGTTTGATTTGGACGTGTTTTAGGCGAACGAGAGTTTAGGTTGCATTCTGACTGCTAAACATTGGCTTGTATGTTCGCCAGGGGAGGCTGAAACACGAGTTCATATGCGCGAAAGAATGACTTAAACAATGTTCTTTGGGAAAGGTGTTTGAGTTGTGGATTAAGTGTATTGGGGTTTCGGTCGCGCAAGGCGAGGAATGGATAATTTTGATCGTATTGGATGGTTTAGAGGCAACAATTGCTCACACACGAGTAAGAGAACTCGCACCCAAACAATTGAGGAGAAAGACCAAAGACTTGGTCCCCCTCACTTCACCTTTGGTAAAAAATGTGTTTAAATAGAGATTAAACGTATTAAGGAGTTTGATTAAAAAAAGATGATTTGATTTGTATGCGTTTTAGAGGCAACAATTGCTCATACACGAGTAAGAGAACTCGCACCCAAGCAATAGGTGACAATTGCTCACACACGAGTAAGAGAACTCACACACAAGCAATCGACGAATTAAGGTTTGTGTCTTTTAGAAGTGTCAATTGTTCACACACGAGTAAGAGAACTCGCACCCAAACAATTAAGGAGAAAGGTCAAAGACTTGGCCCCCCTCACATCACCTTTTAGAAAGTTGTGTTTGAATATATGATTAGGTTTATTAATGATTACTTAGAAAATGGTTTGAATGTAATCGATTTCGTGTGTTTTAGAGTCGTCAATTGTTCGCACACGAGTAAGAAAACTCGCACCCAAACAATTGAGAAGTTAAGGTTTAAGTTTTTTAGAGGCGTCAATTGTCTACACACGAGTAAGAAAACTCGCACCCAAACAATTGAAGAGAAAGACCAAAGACTTGATCCCCCTCCTTTTCACCTTTTATGAAAGAATAATTAAAGGTATTAATTTGATTTGAAAAATACTTGACGTTGGATCAAGCTTGTTTATTGTTGTAAAAAGAGATTGATTTTAATCTTAAGGGAGAGGGGTGTAGTTAATCAAGTGGGAATAATATCAAGTTATAATTAAAGTAAGCCAATCACATACAAACATACAAACCAAAGTGAAATGTGCAACAATTATCGTTGTATAAAGCCCAAGAGGAGGCATTGTGAGGTCGATTGCGATCGTGAAAATGATCGACTTACAAGGTATTAAAAGGGCTTTACATTAGGCCAAGATATTAGTTTGAAAATATTTTTGGTTTGAACAAGCATAATATGAATGGCATAGACATATAATTAAAGCATGAAATAAAATCCACATGAAAATTATACACCTCACAAAGATTAAAAATCAAACGAAGTAGGGGGAAGAAACATGCTTCTAACATTGATATAATCCTATAATGAAGCATGAAAGATAAAATCGAGATTCTAGGGGTACCTAACGGAGAAGGTTCGTTGCCTCTTCAAAGCGTTCAGACAAGCTCAAGATTTGTTGGAAGCTTCACGACTATCTATCCGATTAATCCTCAAGTGTCCAACGTCACAAATCAACATCCAAGATCAACTGAGTTAAGATCAAAAGTGCTATCAATAGAATCAAAAGGTTAGCAAGAACTTAAGAAAATCAATTAAAGTTCTAATCAAAATCAACTAAGAAATTAGTCATAGGCCTTAATAACAATTCTATTCTAATTAACCTGAGTTTTAATCAAAATTCTATTCTAACAAAACTAAAAAGATCTAATTAAAACCAAAACCAAGTCAAAATTAACTCCAAATATCTAATTAATTTCTAGAGTTAAGAAAACCTTAATCCAAAGACAACCTAAGAATATATAAAAAAAACATTAATTAAAAAAAAAAGTTAACAAAATTAAACATGGATCAGCAAGGGTGGAGATTCAATACGGGCCAAGAGCCCATTCACCATCAATACACGGTCTAAAAAAAAGAGTTACGGGCTATGGAAAGCCCAACTTCAAGAGGAAACAAAGATATGGTCCGCAGGATAATCTCAGGTTAAAACAAAAAGTCATTATGTGCACTAGTTCTTCCAAGAAAGCAAGGTCAACAGTAAGCCAAAAAAAGAGAAATGAAATGGGCCTAAATCCCTGGCCCACATGCTAAACAAATGAATTAAAATTATAGAGGAACATTAAGACGACTTGAAGATGGCACGATAGGTAACAACAAAAACAGATCTACTCCTTGAAAGAAAAGAAGCCATCCGCCACTATATCAACACGACCCTGAAGCAAAAGTTCGAAACAAAAATCGCAACATCGGGCATACATCAATCCAATCAACCTTCTCTAGCGTTCAAGCTCTCTATCCGTCTCGTCCTTGCCTCAATTTAGTTTTCGTCTTCCTCGACTCCGTTTCTTGCTTCCAATCTCTCTGTGCGATGCCACTCCTTTCAGGTTTGTGATCCGGTTTTCTGCGGCTCAAACTCTTCTTCTTCTTCTTCTTCTTTCTGTTCCGGCGAAAATGGGTTTGGGTATGAAGATGAGGTTTGAGGTTGAAGGTGAGTTTGCGGTTCTATTTAAGGGAGAGGAGGTTTGTGGTTTAGCAGAGAGGTTTTGAAGTTATTTTGGTTGTTGCGGTTCGTGTAGGTGTTGTTTTGAAGAGTTAGTTTGGAGAGGATTTGAAAAGGGATTGAAGGTTTTTGTGAGATACGGGAAAGATTGCGGTTTTCTGGCGAAGAGGCGTGATGAGAGTGTTTGTTGCGTTTTTCGGTTTCTACAGGTTAGGTCTGTAATGAAGGTTGATGTAGTTTTTGGGTAACTTGAAGATTAATGGAGATATCAGATGATGATGAAGCTGAGATGGGGAAAGGGTGAATTTTGGAGCTGCAGAGCGATTTGGGTTGAAAAGTTTTGTGGTGTTATGGAGGTTTTCGTTGGGAGAGTTTATAAGGAAGCAGGTCCGATATTTTTTCTCTCCCCCCCCCCCCCCCGTTCTCAGAACTCTTCCTCTTTTATTGTCACTTCCTCTCTCTTTTTTTTGAATTTTCTGTCATGCTGTTGTGTTGTTGTTATCCATTGCAGATGGTGGCAGCAGGAATTTTGTTTTGGAGTGGAGGTGATAGCAGAGTGTAGGTCTGCAGCTATTGGTTGTGTGAAGTTACTTTCATGGCAGCAATATGGTTGTAGCAGGGTCTGGATGTGGCCAGGGTGTGCAGTGGTTTTGGTTTGTAGCAAGTTTTGGATTGTTATGTGGGGCATGGTGCAAGATGACTTGGAGACCTTCTTTGTGTTATATTTTTTTGGTTATTTTGTGATGGACTTTTGTTGTAAAGGATGATTTTTTATAATATGGCCTTTATATTAAATTTGAATTGGGCTTATGTAATGTAATGGGTTTGTAAAAATAGGACATAGAATATTTAAATGGAAATTTAGACATGACATAGATTTGTAAAAAAAATGGCTTTGGAAATGGTATTTGAAATGGATATAAATGGATAATGGAATTGGAATATGGTTTAAATGGATAATGGAATTGGAATATGGTTTAAAATATGGAGAGAAAACAATGGAGTCAAATGAAATTGGATATTTGTTTAGAATAGAATTGGATTCAAAAATGGACAAAGGGATTGGATAATGAAAAGGGTTTTAGAAATGAATTTGAATATTTGGAATTATGATTAATAAAACTACTTAATGGATAATGTGTAATGAATCAAATGGAAAGAAAATGGATTTAGGAATGGTCATTTGGAATTGAATTTGAAATGTGGAAATTGGTTAAAAAAGAAAGATAATTAAAAATGATTATGAACATAAATGGATTAGGAATTAAAAGAAAGGTTAATGGATAATGGATATGAAGTGGATAAAATGGATTAAAAAGAAATGGATAAATAATGGTTTGGAAAAAAGGATGTACAGAGGTCATTTATACACAGGTAGGACAAATTTGGGGTATGACAGATGCCCCTATCTAATTGTCTTGAACCCGAGAAAATGAACTGCTGTATGACGTTCATTTTTAGGGTAGAAGTCAATTAGATATAAGAAGACCCCAAAATTTGTCTGACCAGAGGTAAAATGTTATAGAGCGAGAGCTGACAGAATGAGGCAGCGGTGTCCAAATTGAACAAAATAACTTGAGATCCTTTGGGTGGTCGAAGCAGTCCCTTATCCATTAAGGTTCTCCGGTGATGAAGATGTATTTTTGAACAGGCAAAGGATTCTCTGGGTCGTCGAAGCAGTCCCTTATCCATTAAGGTTCCTCGATGATACCAAAGCAGTATCTCTGAAGTAAATTTGCTGAAGGATGGTTGAGCAAGATTCCTGTCAGAGGAAATATGTTGGTTCTACAGGGGAAAGCTCACAAGAAACTTTCTAGGATATCTTCTGCTTGGGGAGTAAGAAGTAGCAACAGCTGCTGGGATTGTCATTATCAACTGCCTGGCTGAAGAATGACTTGTTGGGGAATAGAATTCCATGAGCACGTGTAGGGTACCAACTCCTTTAGAAGAACATTGCTGACTTTGAAGGAGGACTGGCCATGATTCTTGCGAACTGATCCTGGATCCCGTTATGATATGCTGGGGATGAATATGCCATGCATACAGGAGTGCAAATGAACTGCTTACATGAGATGCATATGGGAATGCAACTGGGCAAGGCTTCACTTCTGGTTTCCAAAGAAGGATTAATAGGGATTAGATGGAGCAAGGTGAAAGACTCACTGGGAATACTAGCATATCAACTAGGGGGTTGAAATAAAGGAAATACGATATCGACTCGGGGGTCGAGAAACATTAAAATAAACTGTCGTCAACTTGGGGGTTGAAAGAAAGGTAAAGGTAATATTGACTCGGGGGTCGAGAAAATAAAGGCAAGGTAATCTACCAACTCGGGGGTTGGAGGTAAAAGAAAATATCGACTCGGGGGTCGAGGACATAAAGACAAGGTAATCTATCAACTCGGGGGTTGAAGGAAATAACAAAATATCAACTCGGGGGTTGAAGGTAAAAGCAAAATATCAACTCGAGGGTTGAAAGAAAGGTAAACATCGACTCGGGGGCCGAGGAAAATAAAGATAACAATGACTCGGGGGTCAAGAACAAAACAATATGTATCAACGCGGGGGTTGAGGAAGGAAATAGGTTATTATGTATGCATATGGTGCACGTATGTTGTATGTGATGCATAAGTGGATGCAAGCAGGTTATTGGTCTTATGACGGTGCCAGCAGGGTGGACTTTTGGAGGTTGCCAAGCAAGGTTGGACTTTAGGAGGTGATGCCAGCAGGGTGGACTTTTGGTAGGTGCCAAGCAGGGTTGGACTTTGATTTGTGATGATGCCAGCAGGGTGGACTTTTGGTAGTTGCCAAGCAAGGTTGGACTTTGATTTGATGGAAAGGTTTGATTTCCCGACACTCGAAAATGGAAGATATTATGATCAGTAAACCAATACGATTCTCTTGGTGCCCCAAGTTTGATCCTTTGCAGAAGTTGTGTGCTTGTGCATGAGAGAACCTCACTTCTAGCTGACATACCCTGTGGCTTGCCAATAAATGGTTGTATGAGCGCAGCAACATAACCAATGCATGTTGATTGCGTGAGCGTAGCGACTTATCCAATGCATTCTGATTGTGCATTTGCTCTGCCCCAAGGCTTTTAATACTTGTTGAAGTCAAGGGTCGCTTAGTGCATGACATGGCCAGCTTGACCAACTTGATTGTATGAAGGGAATCTGCCCCTGTCTGGAGGGTAATGAGATGGTCTGCCCTAGTGTCTGGATCAGTGGTCTGCCCCAGTCTTGGCTTTTGCAGTGGTCTGCCCCTGTGTCTGGGTTTTGCAGCGGTCTGCCCCAGTCTTGACTTTTGAAAGACTTGCCTCAGATTGACTAAGTATTGCTTTGAAGGACTTGCTCCAGATTCACAAGGTTATGAGATAGTCTCAATTCGAGTCAGTGCCAACGAATACTCAAGTTTCTCTCTGATTGCACTTTGTTGGAATTTCCAAACTGTCAAGTACTGATTTGCAGCTAAAATTGTTCATTCAGAAATGGTGATTTTAATGCGACGTTCATGCACGTTTTGAAAAATCATTTATTGGAATGATGTGTCAGTGTGTGACGAGTGAACCATTAGTCCAAACGCAGTGCTGATTTACTGGTGTGTGAGATATAGCAAGAATACGACACCAAATTAGAAGATTAGCAAATATGTAGGAGTCAGTTTACGCAACCTTGCTGTAGTATGCTTTCAGAATAAACCCCGCCTCAATTAGGTCTTTAGAGGGTTGTAACGTGGTCTGGTTCACTGTTATTGAAACAAAGGATATTAGGCTCAAAACTTATTTTGGTACCCACCCCCTCTTCATGATGATTCTCCAGTCCTACGTTCAGTTAAATTGACACACACATCTAGAGTTTGACGGTGTACTAGCAAAGATGAAGGTTCAAGATTCGCTTGAAATGGCAGTCATCTTATTTTGTTTTTGATGGACGTCAGTGACCTTTCGATTTTGGCATGGTGGTCACTGGACTTTATTTTGTTTCGCTTGAGGATTTAGGACCTCTTTTGACTTTTATTTTGATCCCTAATTTTGCATGGACTGATTTTGTTCTACGAGTCCATCGGGATTGCCCTAATTTTTGCCTAAGTCTCCTTTTTGAGGTGTTTGACTTAGCGGGCTCTCTTTTTTTTAGAGTAAAGCTTTGTGACTGCCAAGTCAGTAGTCATTGAAGAACAATCATCATAACTTCTGAATTTTGCATGGTTCCTTCGTCACCTCAGGACGTGTACAAAGAATACGGAGTCAGATTAACTGAACACTACCCTGCCCCGGGTTGAGTGTAAGGGTTTGAATATCCGAAGGAAACTTCTACTTCTTGGCTCGAAGTGGTTAACTAGGGATCAACTCCTTATCTCTCCAGTGTTTAGGAATTTGAAACAATGCCTGTACATCCTTGGCAGGATTCTATCCAAAAGCTTACCATCAGCAATTATGGGTATCTCATTTTCGTCATCCTCCCTCCAATCTTTGCTAAATAACAAATTGGTTAAGAAAGTGAATAAGAGGTATATAGATGGACATTTTTTGTTTTTTGATATAAGTGAAAAAAACGTGAGCGAATGCGACGTGATTAGTTCAAAAAATGCATGATCACTTCATTAATATTACCATTAATAAACAACAATATCTAAAAGCAAATAGCACATAACAAAAAGAAACTACAAATGCAAAATATGAAAATGTCCAAGGATTGCCAGCTCTGAGGATGTTTTCCTATTTGAGAGAATGCCTCTTGGAATCTTCAAACTCATTTGGGCGAGATGCTGATACGCACAACCAAATTCCCATCTTGAAAGGATATGCACTTCCTGTCAATCAAGTATTGCACCTTGGCTTGGAAAGCTTTGCAATCTTCAGTTGAATGCCCCATTGATCCAGCGTGATAGCCACAATGCGTATTGGGATCGTACCCAGGAGGGTATGGTTCTGGCACCGGCTTGAGAGACTTGGGCTCCACTAGTGAGTTTCGGACTAGATGCGGCAAAAGTTGATTGTACGACATAAAAACTAGGTGAAGAGGAGCAGTCCTTCTTTCCAAGTTGTTGCGAGGCCTTATCTGATTCTGGCGTGGATTCTGACTTCCTCGACCATGAGCTCGTTGATTTGCATTGGGAGCAGCCCAAGGTTTTTGGTATGATGCCCTAGGCACTGTTGGTTGCCTTTTTGGGATCCAAAGGTTGATATCATCATCATCATCAATATCAATGGGATGCTTTCCAAAGTCCTTTTTCGGAGCCTCCTCAGAAAATGCAGCCTTTTCAGACTTCTCTACCAGCTCTCCTCTTGTGGAGGTGTTATCCAAGGCCATGGTTTCAACGTGGCTATCAGAGAATAAAGATGTTTCATCTTCCACAAACTCGACCTTTTCCTTGTGGTATAGGATTCTGAGTGATCCACGAAACTCTTGTATTTTCTCTTTGTCAGATCTTTGGGTTAAACCATTCACGCTAGGGTCTTCCCTTCTGGTCAGTTTTTACAATTTGTTTCGAAAGCTTTCACATTCTTTGACAGCATGCCCTATGGTTCCAGTGTGGTATTCACACTCTACCCCTGAGTTATCTTCTTTAAAGACTAGACGTTTCTTGTTAATAAGTTCTTGAACCTTGTTCTTGAATGACCAATAGTCTTCGATAAAGTGCCCCTTCGCCCCTTTATGGTATTCACACTGTGCATTATGATTATATCCAGGTGGAGGAGGGTTACGAGCCGGTCCAAGGGAGGTGAGTGCCACCATTGAACTCTGAATCAGGTATGATAGCAGTTGTCCACAGGGTATAGGAATAGGGTCAAGGATAGGGCGCAACTTAGACTTCTTATGGTCTTTCTGGTTTAGATTCTCATGCCTCTGGGACAGAATGGGTGTTGACCACTGATTCTGAGGTTGTGAAAGAATTGGTCGGGGATAAAACCCAGGAGGAACAACACACAATGGGTTATTCACTGCAGCTTGTGGAGTAGAAGGAACTGTGGGAGTAACACTCCTAGATGTTGTGCCTTCTTGAAGCTTTTTCTTTCTTTTCCCCATAGTTGTTAAAGCTTCTGGCATCTGCTCCCTCTTGCTTTTCATGTTGTTCATGCCTTTTCTCCACTCAACTTGATTCTGCTTCAAGTGTTCCATGGTTCTCCCAGAGCTACCTCAAGTCCAATATGTGCGTTGGGAAATCAACTGCGGGTTATGGACAAAGGATGGATGAGTTTGTTGGAAAAATGATATGCTAATGAGTATGCAATGCTGATGTCATGAGTATGTAATGCTTATGCACGGTTCCAGGATCAAAACAACATCTGATTCTGAGGAAGGAGTTAGACACAGGATATCTCTGACCATCGGATCCCCCACAGGTAGGCTCTAAACGGGTAAGTGCCTAGAGTTATGGATATCTTTCAAAGACATTATAGCCATGACGAAGAAACATCAGACGATAATATCCTTGAAAGGATCTCGTCTAGGTGAGGTCTTCGTTTCTTCCCCACGAGAAAGACTCCTCGGAGGCGCCCACTACACAACCATCGACACACGGGTTCTAAGTAGGGTTCTCAGAATCCTAGATCGAGGTCGAAATTATTACTGTCATGAAGTAATACGTTCGAGGGACCTCATCTGATTGTGGCGTTCGCATTATCCCACAAAGAGTTAACACTACCAACCACCATGGATAAATGGGCTTATGGTCTTTGGGATCGACGATTCAGGCTCGAAAACATTATCATCGAGACGAAGTAACGTCAAAACGATAACATTTCCAAGGGAATCTCCTCCAAGCGGGGTCTTTACTTTGGCTCACGCGGAAGAGACCACGCAAGCCTCCACTACACAACCACCATCCTAATCCTAGGGTTATACTCAGACTCGGGTATAGAGCCAACTCACAGAGCACCAATGATCAGAGAATCCCCACAGTGTCACAAGAAACAGTAATAGGATAATAATAATAAGCAAGCAAGTAGATAACAAATAATCATACAAGCAAGCAAACAAACAAGAAAATATAAACAAACAAGCGGATCTAACACTCACAAATCGAGTCAAGTTAGGCTTGACTCTCTCTAGCATAGGGCAATGTAAATCCCCAGCAGAGTCGCCATCTGTCGTACCTCGAAAAATACGATCCTCGCGATGGACGTGGAAAAAACTGTTCGAAACAGAGTCGCCACCGAACTTTATTTATCCCCAAAAGAGGGAAAGGAAAATATCGATAAAACCTTTAAAAGGGTAAGAAAATGGTCCTCGCAACCAAATTCGGGTTCGGGAGTCGGTTACGTAAAGGGAAGGTATTAACACCCTTTACGTCCGTTGTACTCAACGGGAACCTCTTTATTCGATTCGTGAGAAAGTTAGTTAGGTTTGTTTGTTATCTTCTAAAGGGTTTGCTTCTAAAGGGAAAATGGGTGGTTTTTTATTAGGGTGCTCGACAAGGATTAAGAACCCTTGTGCCTACGTATTCCCTCGTGCAATGGGAAAGTCAGAGCATTCGTAGTTCGTGGGACTACGGTTGGTTTGTGTTTTTTAGACGAACAAGTGTTTAATTCGCATTCTAACTGCTAAACGTTGGCTTGTCTGCTCGTCAAGGGAGGCTGAAGCACTAGTTCATATGCGCGGAAGAATGGACTAAACAATGTTCTTTTTGTGAAAAGTTGTTTGGATAAGGATTAAGTGTGTTAGGGATTTGATTGAGAAAATAGTTTGATTTGGACGTGTTTTAGGCGAACGAGAGTTTAGGTTGCATTCTGACTGCTAAACATTGGCTTGTCTGCTCGCTAGGGGAGGCTGAAGCACGAGTTCATATGCGCGAAAGAATGACTTAAACAATGTTCTTTGGGAAAGGTGTTTGAGTTGTGGATTAAGTGTATTGGGATTTCGGTCGCGCAAGGCGAGAAAAAGGATAATTTTGATTGTATTGGATGTTTTAGAGGCAACAATTGCTCACACACGAGTAAGAGAACTCGCACCCAAACAATTGAGGAGAAAGACCAAAGACTTGGTCCCCCTCACTTCACCTTTGGTAAAAATGTGTTTAAATAGAGATTAAGTGTATTAAGGAGTTTGATTAAAAAAAGATGATTTGATTCGTATGCGTTTTAGAGGCAACAATTGCTCACACACGAGTAAGAGAACTCGCACCCAAGCAATAGGTGACAATTGCTCACACACGAGTAAGAGAACTCGCACACAAGCAATCGACGAATTAAGGTTTGTGTCTTTTAGAAGTGTCAATTGTTCACACACGAGTAAGAGAGCTCGCACCCAAACAATTAAGGAGAAAGGTCGAAGACTTGGCCCCCTCACATCACCTTTTAGAAAGTTGTGTTTGAATATATGATTAGGTTTATTAATGATTACTTAGAAAATGGTTTGAATGTAATCGATTTCGTGTGTTTTAGAGTCGTCAATTGTTCGCATACGAGTAAGAAAACTCGCACCCAAACAATTGAGAAGTTAAGGTTTAAGTTTTTTAGAGGCGTCAATTGTCTACACACGAGTAAGAAAAATCGCACCCAAACAATTGAAAAGAAAGACCAAAGACTTAATCCCCCTCATTTTCACCTTTTATGAAAGAATAATTAAAGGTATTAATTTGATTTGAAAAATACTTGACGTTGGATCAAGCTTGTTTATTGTTGTAAAAAGAGATTGATTTTAATCTTAAGGGAGAGGGGTGTAGTTAATCAAGTGGGAATAATATCAAGTTATAATTAAAGTAAGCCAATCACATACACACATACAAACCAAAGTGAAATGTGCAACAATTATCGTTGTATAAAGCCCAAGAGGAGGCGTTGTGAGGTCGATTGCGATCGTGAAAACGATCGACTTACAAGGTATTAAAAGGGCTTGACATTAGGCCAAGATATTATTTTGAAAAGATTTTTGGTTTGAACAAGCATAATATGAATGGCATAGACATATAATTAAAGCATGAAATAAAATCCACATGAAAATTATACACCTCACAAAGATTAAAAATCAAATGAAGTAGGGGGAAGAAACATGCTTCTAACATGGATATAATCCTATAATGAAGCATGAAAGATAAAATCGAGATTCTAAGGGTACCTAACGGAGAAGGTCCGTTGCCTCTTCAAAGCGTTCAGACAAGCTCAAGATTTGTTGGAAGCTTCACGACTATCTATCCGATTAATCCTCAAGTGTCCAGCGTCACAAATCAACATCCAAGATTAACTGAGTTAAGATCAAAAGTGCTATTAATAGAATCAAAAGGTTAGCAAGAACTTAAGAAAATCAATTAAAGTTCTAATCAAAATCAACTAAGAAATTAGTCATAGGCCTTAATAACAATTCTATTCTAATTAACCAGAGTTTTAATCAAAATTCTATTCTAACAAAACTAAAAAGATCTAATTAAAACCAAAACCAAGTCAAAATTAACTCCAAATATCTAATTAATTTCTAGAGTTAAGAAAACCTTAATCCAAAGACAACCTAAGAATATATAAAAAAAACATTAATTCAAAAAAAAAAGGTTAACAAAATTAAACATGGATCAGCAAGGGTGGAGATTCAATACGGGCCAAGAGCCCATTCACCATCAATACACGGTCTAAAAAAAAGAGTTACGGGCTATGGAAAGCCCAACTTCAAGAGGAAACAAAGATATGGTCCGCAGGATAATCTCAGGTTAAAACAAAAAGTCATTATGTGCACTAGTTCTTCCAAGAAAGCAAGGTCAACAGTAAGCCAAAAAAAGAGAAATGAAACGGGCCTAAATCCCTAGCCCACATGATAAACAAATGAATTAAAATCATAGAGGAACATTAAGACGACTTGAAGATGGCACGGTAGGTAACAGCAAAACCAGATCTACTCCTTGAAAGAAAAGAAGCCATCCGCCACTATATCAACACGACCCTGAAGCAAAAGTTTGAAACAAAAATCGCAACATCGGGCATACATCAATCCAATCAACCTTCACTAGCGTTCAAGCTCTCTATCCGTCTCGTCCTTGCCTCAATTTAGTTTTCGTCTTCCGCGACTCCGTTTCTCGCTTCCAATCTCTCTGTGCGATGCCACTCCTTTCAGGTTTGTGATCCGGTTTTCTGCGGCTCAAACTCTTCTTCTTCTTCTTCTTTCTGTTCTGGCGAAAATGGGTTTGGGTATGAAGATGAGGTTTGAGGTTGAAGGTGAGTTTGCGGTTCTATTTAAGGGAGAGGAGGTTTGTGGTTTAGCAGAGAGGTTTTGAAGTTATTTTGGTTGTTGCGGTTCGTGTAGGTGTTGTTTTGAAGAGTTTGTTTGGAGAGGATTTGAAAAGGGATTGAAGGTTTTTGTGAGATACGGGAAAGATTGCGGTTTTCTGGCGAAGAGGCGTGATGAGAGTGTTTGTTGCGGTTTTCGATTTCTATAGGTTAGGTCTGTATTGATGGTTGATGTAGTTTTTGGGTAACTTGAAGATTAATGGAGATATCAGATGATGATGAAGCTGAGATGGGGAAAGGGTGAATTTGGGAGCTCAGAGCGATTTGGGTTGAAAAGTTTTGTGGTGTTATGGAGGTTTTCGTTGGGAGAGTTTATAAGGAAGCAGGTCCGATATTTTTTCTCTCTCCCCCCCGTTCTCAGAACTCTTCCTCTTTTATTGTCACTTCCTCTCTCTCTTTTTTTTGAATTTTCTGTCATGCTGTTGTATTGTTGTTATCCATTGCAGATGGTGGCAGCAGGAATTTTGTTTTGGAGTGGAGGTGATAGCAGAGTGTAGGTTTGCAGCTATTGGTTGTGTGAAGATACTTTCATGGCAGTAATATGGTTGTAGCAGGGTCTGGATGTGGCCAAGGTGTGCAGCGGTTTTGGTTTGTAGCAAGTTTTGGATTGTTATGTGGGGCATGGCGCAAGATGACTTGGAGACCTTCTTTCTGTTATATTTTTTTGGTTATTTTGTGATGGACTTTTGTTGTAAAGGATGATTTTTTTTAATATGGCCTTTATATTAAATTTGAATTGGGCTTATGTAATGTAATGGGTTTGTAAAAATAGGACATAGAATATTTAAATGGAAATTTAGACATGACATAGATCTGTAAAAAAAATGGCTTTGGAAATGGTATTTGAAATGGATATAAATGGATAATGGAATTGGAATATGGTTTAAATGGATAATGGAATTGGAATATGGTTTAAAATGTGGAGAGAAAACAATGGAGTCAAATGAAATTGAATATTTGTTTAGAATAGAATTGGATTCAAAAATGGACAAAGGGATTGGATAATGAAAAGGGTTTTAGAAATGAATTTGAATATTTGGAATTATGATTAATAAAATTACTTAATGGATAATGTGTAATGAATCAAATGGAAAGAAAATGGATTTAGGAATGGTCATTTGGAATTGAATTTGAAATGTGGAAATTGGTTAAAAAATAAAGATAATTAAAAATGATTATGAACATAAATGGATTAGGAATTAAAAGAAAGGTTAATGGATAATGGATATGAAGTGGATAAAAATGGATTAAAAAGAAATGGATAAATAATGGTTTGGAAAAAAGGATGTACAGAGGTCATTTATACACAGGTAGGACAAATTTGGGGTATGACAGCTGCTAGTTTGCCTTCGCAAGAGTCTTTGTGGTTTCTTCTTAGAACAAGGCTTCCCACGTTGAACTCTCGTCGTATCACCTTGGCGTTGTGCCTGATGGTAATTTTTTGTTTTAGTGAGGCTTCGCGGAGGTCTGCCCCAGTTCTGATCTCCTCGACGAGGTCGAGCTCTTCTCTCATAGACTCGTCGTTCATCTCCTCGTCTAGGGGCGACTCTGTCCGCCTAGAGGGCACGTGAACTTCGACGGGAATTACAGCCTCGGTTTCGTATGCTAGACGAAAAGGTGTTTCCCCGGTCGTCGAGTGTGGAGTCGTACGATATGTCCACAGTACGTTGTGCAGTTCCTCGACCCATGCCTTCTTTGTTTCATCCAGCCTTCGCTTGAGGCCTCGAATGATGACTCGGTTAGCTGCCTCAGCCTGCCCGTTTGTTTGGGGGTGCTCGACGGATGCGAAGTATTTCTTCGTGCCCAATTAGGCGACGAAGTCCTGAAACTTCTTGTCCGTGAATTGCGTCCCGTTGTCCGTTATTATCGCTTGGGGAATCTCAAACCGTGCAAGGATGTTTCGTTTGTAGAAACGCAGGATGTTGAGGGCAGTTATTTTGGCTAGAGCTTCTGCCTCTATCCATTTTGTGAAATAGTCTACGCCCACTATGAGGTATTTGTTCTGACTTGATCCTACCACGAAGGGTCCTAGGATGTCTAGGCCCCACCAGGCGAATGGCCACGGGGAGGACATAGCCTTGAGCTCGTTAGGTGGAGCCAGGTGCATGTCCCCGTGCCGTTGGCATTTGTCGCATTTCTTCACGTGTTCTTTCGCGTCGTTTTGCATGGTCGGCTAGTAATATCTTGCACGGAGAGCCTTTCGAGCAAGGGACCTTCCGCCAAGATATTGGGCGTTGATTCCTTTGGGTCGGAGGGAAGTTCGTCTTTGGCGAGATAGTTGTAGACGGGGGTCATCCAACAGTTGTTGTCGCCGATCACTTACACATCGAGTGTCGGGGAGGCCTTCTCGATGCTGGGTTGAGGAAGCACTTCCTGTATGACGGACTTGTTTCCGCCTTTCTTCTTCGTGCTGGCTAGTTTAGACAGCACGTCTGCTCGTACGTTATGTTCGCGGGGAACGTGCCTCACTTCCACTGTTGTGAACTTCGCCATTTCCCTCTTCACCAGAGCCAAGTATTCGGTTAGATTGTCATTTTTGGCTTGGTATTCTCCCCAGACCTGGAGGGCCACGAGTTGTGAATCCATGCAAATGACGACTTCCTCTGCGCCCAGGTCCTCGGCTAGGCGTAACCCAGCGAGGAAGGCTTCGTATTCAGCCTGGTTTTTGGAGGTTGGGAAAGACAGTGTGAGCGATACCTCGACGATAATTCCTTCATTGCTTTCCAGTATGATGCCCGCGCCGCTTCCTGCCGAGCTTGAGGCACCGTCGACGAAGATGGTCCACTTGCGCGCTTCGCTCGTGGGAGAGTCTGCGAATGTCATCTCTGCGACAAAATCGGCCAGAGCTTGGGCCTTAAGGGCTTTTCTGCCTTCGTATTGGATGTCAAATTTGGACAGTTCTAGCGACCATTTGAACATTCGATCGACCATATCTGGTCATCAGAGTAGCTGTTTTATGGGCTGATCTGTTCGAACCACGATCGTGTGAGCCAGGAAGTAGTGTCTTAGCCTTCTGGCTGCGTTGATGAGGGCCAGCGCCACCTTCTCTATCTGCTGGTATCTTAACTCTGGTCCTTGCAACGCCTTGCTCGTGAAATAAATGGGCTTCTGCCCGTCAGGTGTCTCGCGGATGAGAGCAGCGCTCACATCTTCGGTTGCTACGGCCAGGTACAGGTACATCGTTTCGCCGTTGTCTGGGCAAGAGAGGACCGGTGGCTCTGAGAGTGCTCGTTTCAGATGGAGAAGGGCTTTGTCGCACCCCTTGGTCCATTTGAATGCTGCCTTTTTGCGGAGGAGTTTGGAGAACGGTAGGGCGTGCTGGGCGGACTTAGCCACGAAACGAGATAGTGATGCGAGCATCCCGTTGAGGGACTGGATGGATTTTTTGGACTTGGGCGTAGGAAACTCGGAGAATGCCCGACATTTTTCGGGGTTGGCCTCGATTCCTCGTTCTGTTAAGTAGAAGCCGAGGAATTTTCCTGCCCGGACACCGAACGTGCACTTCTCCAGATTAAAACGCATTTTGTATTTCCTTGCCTGTTCGAAGACTTTTCGTAGATGGGCGGTGTGATCAGTTTCCTCGTGGGATTTTAAGATCATGTCGTCCATGTAGACTTCAAGCATGTCGCCCATTTCTCCCCGAAACACTTTGTTCATCATTCGTTGGTACGTTGCTCCGGCGTTCTTCAAGCCGAAGGGCATTACGTTGTAGTAATAGTTGCCCGATTCGGTCATGAAGGCCGTGTATTTTTTGTCGGACATTGCCATTGGGATTTGATTGTAGCCCGAGTAGGCGTCCATGAAAGATAAAAGTTTAAAACCAGCAGAATTGTCAACAAGTTTATCAATATTGGGGAGGGGGTAGGCATCCTTCGGGCATGCCTTATTGAGATCGGTATAATCAATGCACATGCGCCATTTTCCATTAGACTTTTTAACTAATACAACGTTGGACAGCCAAGTGGTGTACTTGGCTTCAGAAATAAATTTGGCCTCGAGGATGTCCTTTACAGCTTTTTCAGCAGCCTCCAAGTACACCACTTGGTTGTCCAACGTTGTATTAGTTAAAAAGTCTAATGGAAAATGGTGCATGTGCATTGATTATCCCATGAGGAAACCGATCACACCGCCCATCTACGAAAAGTCTTCGAACAGGCAAGGAAATACAAAATTCATTTTAATCCGGAGAAGTGCACGTTCGGTGTCCGGGCAGGAAAATTCCTCGGCTTCTACTTAACAGAACGAGGAATCGAGGCCAACCCCGACAAATGTCGGGCATTCTCCGAGTTTCCTACGCCCAAGTCCAAAAAATCCATCCAGTCCCTTAACGGGATGCTCGCATCACTATCTCGTTTCGTGGCTAAGTCCGCCCAGCACGCCCTACCGTTCTTCAAACTCCTCCACAAAGAGGCAGCATTCGAATGGACTGAGGAGTGTGACAAAGCTCTTCTCCATCTAAAACGAGCACTCTCAGAGCCACTGGTCCTCTCTCGCCCGGACAACGGCGAAACACTGTACCTGTACCTGGTCGTAGCAACCAAAGTTGTGAGTGCTGCTCTCATCCGCGAGACACCTGACGGGCAAAAGCCCATTTATTTCACGAGCAAGGCGTTGCAAGGACCAGAGTTAAGATACCAGCAGATAGAGAAGGTGGCGCTGGCCCTCATCAATGCAGCCAGAAGACTAAGACACTACTTCCTGGCTCACACGATCGTGGTTCGAATAGATCAGCCCATAAAGCAGCTACTCGGACGACCAGATATGGCCGACCAAATGCTCAAATGGTCGCTAGAATTGTCCAAATTCGACATCCAATACGAAGGCAGAAAAGCCCTTAAGGCCCAAGCTCTGGCTGATTTCGTCGCGGAGATGGCATTCGCAAACTCCCCCGCGAGCGAAGCGCGCAAGTGGACCATCTTCGTCGACGGTGCCTCAAGCTCGGCAGGAAGCGGCGCGGGCATCATAATGGAAAGTGACGAAGGAATTATCGTCGAGGTATCGCTCACACTGTCTTTCCCAACCTCCAACAACCTGGCTGAATACGAAGCCTTCCTCGCTGGGTTACGCCTAGCCGAGGACCTGGGCGCAGAGGAAGTCGTCATTTGCACGGATTCACAACTCGTGGCCCTCCAGGTCCGGGGAAAATACCAAGCCAAAAACGACAATCTAACCGAATACTTGGCTCTGGTGAAGAGGGAAATGGCGAAGTTCACAACAGTGGAAGTGAGGCATGTAACGCCCCAGTCAGTTTTGTCTTTTTAATTAATTGGGTCGTTTTGAGTATTTTATTATTATATTATTTTATTTCTGACTTTTATGTGAAAATATGTTATTTTTCATCGTGATTATATTTTATCGCGTTTTGGGAGCATTTGCGAGATATTTGAGTGTAGGGGTATTTTGGGCATTTTACTTTATTTTTGTTAAGTTAAGAATATGATAGAAATAGAAAGAGAGAAAAATAGAAAAGGAAAGAAAAAGAGAAGAAGAAAAGTAGAGAGAAAGAAGAAGAGAAGAAAAAGAGAGGAAAACTTGAGAAAGAAGAAAATCAATCTCCCGACTTTGTCAAACACGATTAAATCGAGTAAGGGTGCGAAACTCGATTATACTATGTTTGTGTATGATTATGTATGTGTGTGGATGGTTGGTTGTTGTGTTTTATAGTGTTTTCAATTCTAGGTTGGAAAGGAGAAAAATGTTGAGAAATCGATGTTTTCGTGGTTAGAAATCGATCTAAATGTTGTAGATTACTTGTTACCATGATTGAGTTATGTTTTGGTGGTTATGTTTTGGTTTGGAAGGGATTTTGGTTGAAAAAATATCATTTTGGGTTATGTAACAGCGCTGCAGAATTTCTGAGTTTTCGCTGGTTCGCCTAGCGAACCTGGGGCGAAGGTCAGCGAAGGTTCGCTAACGTTGTTCGCCTAGCGAAGGTGGTAGCGAATGCTCGCTAGAGGGTTCGCCTAGCGAACTTTGTATGTTTTTGGTTCTGGTTGGTTCTACCTTGGTTCGCCTAGCGAACTTTGTGTCTGTTTTTAGCTGATAGTGGGTTCGCTGGACATTCGCCTAGCGAAGGTGGTAGTGAATGCTCGCTAGAGGGTTTGCCTAGCGAACATGGCTGTTTGTGCAATTTTGTTTTCTTACTAACTTTTGATATGTGGTTCGGTTTGAGGCGTGGTTTGATGCGTTAGAAAGCTTATAAAATGTTCTTTCTTATGATGATGGTTTTGAGATTGTTGGCCGATTAAATTAGGTTGGGAATTAGAAAATATGTTGTTTTGTCGACTTTTGCCGTTTTAATTGTGTGAACTTGATGTGTATATGCCATATGCTGTTGGTGTGGATATTGTATGAACTGTGTACTGTGGTGTGATGAAATTGCATGAAATACATATTGTGATGATGATTGGTGGCCTTAGGGCAAGAAAATGCAATGTGTGGTAATTGATGATATATGCATGATTATGGATGTGTATATGTGTGCATTTTAAATGCCATGAGTCATTGTATGCCAAGCATCATGATATGCATTCTTGTTACGTCGTGAGCGACGGATTGATTCCATAGGGAATCCGCTATAACATCGCACGCCTTAAAAATAAGAGAACTGAAAGCGATCTGATCGGATCGTGCGCCTTAAAAATAAGAGGACCGAAAGCGATGATTATAGACGATCGTGTGCCCATGTGGGGTGTGAGCGATCGGGTCGTGTGCCCGTGTAGGGTGTGAGCGATCCATAAACGTCGTGTGCCCGTGTGGGGTGTGAGCGACGGGGAACATCGTATGCCCGACGGGGAGTTACACTAAGTAACGAGCGATGGTTCCAGCAGAGTTCCTGAGTGAACTAGTGATGAGAAATGTTGGAAGTCGGTACCGCATGTGCATTGTATAGAGTCGTTGTGTCGGTCTCTGTGCATGTGCATAAGTCATGGATTGATTGTGTATGGAATTGTGAATGTGATTGATGAGATGGAATATGTATAATTATGTTGTATTTGATTGTGGTGCATTTGTGGTGAGAATATTTTACTTGTGCATTTCGGTGTTAATATATAATTGTATGCAACTATATTATGATTGTGTTTCTCACCCTTCTGCTGTTTTATAATGCTCTATGAGGCATTGCAGATTAGAGTTGCTGGAGGTCTTTTTGTGAAGCTAGGGTCTTCATTCTTTTGTCGGTCGGCTCTGATATGTGACACCGGGTAGTTAGGGAGGCCGTTTGTGATTATTTATATTATGTATATATATCTTTTGGATTGTACATGTATGGTTGTATTTGACAGATACACTTTATATATATATATGAGATTCAGTTACGGATTTTCCGCTTTTATTCTGTAATTGGATTGTGGGTGTTAGGAACTCAGTTCCTTTGTTGTGCTACCTGAATTGTTGCATATTTGTATGAGTAGGGTTATTGTATGTTTATTTTAAATTGATGTGACCCCTCGGTCTATGCCGTGCATGTTTAGTTATACTCTGATAAAATTTTGAATTTTATTTATCGCTTTGTTTTATTGGGGGTATAGATTGAGGGTGTTACATTAAGTGGTATCAGAGCCAGTCCGTGTCAGTTCGTGTTAGTTTGTGTCAGTCCTTTATCGGTGTGGCGTTTGGGGTGAGCTATTTGTTTAACCATAGTTTCTGTTATTGGAAATGAACAGAATATGGATGGTAGGAATGATGCTGCTTTGGCTGCTGCAATGCAAGCTATGGCTCGGGTTGTGCAGGGTGCACCTCATGCTGCTGGTAATGATGAGTTCAGGAAGAACAAACCGTCTGTCTTTAAAGGGAGACACGATCCCGATGGTGCACAGATTTGGTTGAAAGAGATTGAAAGGATTTTTCGAGTTATGGATTGTGCTGAAGATCAGAAGGTGAGACTGGGTACTCACATGTTACAGGAAGAAGCGGATGACTGGTGGGTTAGTACTCGTCATATGTTGGAAGCTGCAGAGGAGGAGATCACTTGGGCTGTGTTTAGCATTGAGTTTCTGAGGAAGTATTTTTCCCGAAGATGTAAGAGGAAAGAAGGAAATTGAGTTCTTGGAATTGAAACAAGGTAATATGTCTATTGTTGATTATACTGCTAAGTTTGTGGAGCTTGTGCAATTTTATCCTCATTATGCTGAAGCGACTGCGGAGTTTTCTAAGTGTGTGAAGTATGAGAGCGGATTGCGTCCTAAGATTAAGCAGGCTATCGGTTATCAAAGGATTCGAAGGTTTTTTGATTTGGTGGACTGCTGTAGGATTTATGAAGAGGATAGTAAGGCTCGTTCTACTCACTATAAGAGTGTGAGTGACAGAAAAGGGAAGCAACAGTTCCGTAGTGGTCCGTATGTAACACCAGCTGATAAGGGTAAACAAAGGGGTACTTTTGATCGAAGGTCCAGTGGGGGAGGTATGTCTAACTCTCCGAGATGTTATAGATGTGGTGAATTAGGACATCGTCAGTTTGAGTGCAGAAAAGATATGAGGAACTGTACCAATTGTGGGGGTTTAGGACATGTTACAGCTGAGTGCAAAAGGAAGAATGTGGTGAAGTGTTTCAACTATGGTGAACCTGGTCATATTAGCACGAAGTGTTCAAAACCGAAGCAGGCTCCATCTAGTGGGAAAGTTTTTGCATTGGCGGGGACTCAGACTACTAATGCAGATTGTCTGATCAGAGGTACTTGTTTTATTAATAGTACGCCTTTAGTTGCTATTATTGATACTGGAGTAACTCATTCGTTTATTTCGTCTGAGTGCGCGAAGCGTTTAAATCTTGTGTTGTCTTCGATGGATGGTGAGATGGTTATTGATACTCCAGCAATGGGGTCAGTAACTACTTCTTTAGTTTGTTTAAGTTGTCCTTTGACCATTTATGGTAAAGACTTTGAGATGGATTTAGTGTGTTTGCCGTTGGAGGGTTTAGATGTGGTTTTGGGAATGAATTGGTTGCAGTTTAATCGGGTTCATATTGATTGTTATCATAAGCTGGTAAGATTTCCTTCTCTTGGAGAAGACGAGGACTCGAGTTTCTTATCTACCAAAGAGTTGAAGAAACTTTTGGCGGATGAAGCTCAGTTGTTTGGGTTATTTGCATCATTGACTGTGGATAGTCAAGTTTCACTTGATGTGTTTCCTGTTGTGTGTGAATTTTCGGAAGTGTTTCCTGAGGATATTTCAGATGTGCCGCCAGAGAGAGAGGTGGAGTTTTCTATAGATCTAGTTCCTGGTACTAGACCTGTATCGATGGCACCATATCGAATGTCGGCATCTGAGTTGGTTGAGTTAAAGAAGCAATTGAACGAATTGTTGGAGAAGAGGTTTGTGAGACCAAGTGTTTCTCCTTGGGGTGCTCCAGTTCTCTTGGTGAAAAAGAAAGATGGAAGTATGCGGTTGTGTATTGATTATCGCCAGTTGAATAAGGTGACGATTAAGAATAAGTATCCTCTTCCGAGAATTGATGATCTGATGGATCAGTTGGTTGGTGCTTGTGTGTTTAGTAAGATTGATTTGAGATCAGGGTATCATTAGATTAGGGTGAAGGAGGAAGATATTCAGAAGACGGCTTTTAGGACACGATACGGTCATTATGAATATTCGGTGATGCCGTTCGGGGTTTCTAATGCGCCAGGTGTGTTTATGGAGTACATGAATCGTATTTTCCACGAGCATTTGGATCGATTTGTTGTTGTGTTTATTGATGACATATTGATTTATTCTAAGTCTCGGGAGGAGCACACGGAGCATTTGCGTATTATTTTGCAGGTTTTGAAGGAAAAGAAGCTTTTTGCCAAATTTTCCAAGTGTGAATTCTGGTTGTCGGAAGTGAGTTTTCTTGGGCACGTAATTTCAAGTAATGGTATCCCTGTGGATCCATCTAAAGTAGAAGCAGTTCTACAATGGGAGGCTCCGAGATCTGTTACTAAAATTCGAAGCTTTTTGGGTTTGGCCGGTTATTATCGAAGGTTCATTGAAGGGTTTTCTAAGCTAGCACTTCCTTTGACCCAATTGACTTGTAAAGGGCAAGCGTTCATTTGGGATATTCGGTGTGAGGAAAGTTTTAATGAGCTGAAGAGAAGATTAACGACAACTCCGATTTTGATTTTGCCGAATCCTACTGAACCATTTGTGGTGTATTGTGATGCGTCTTTGATTGGTTTAGGTGGGGTGCTAATGCAAGGAGGTAAGGTGGTGGTTTATGCTTCAAGGCAATTAAGAGTGCATAAGAAAAATTACCCTACGCATGATTTGGAATTAGCGGATGTGGTGTTTGTATTGAAAATTTGGAGGCATTATCTTTTTGGTGCGAGGTTTGAAGTCTTTAGTGATCACAAAAGTTTGAAATATTTGTTTGATCAGAAGGAACTGAATATGAGGCAACGAAGATGGTTGGAATTTTTGAAGGACTACAACTTTGGCTTGAATTACCATCCTGGTAAAGCTAATGTGGTAGCCGATGCGTTGAGCCGGAAATCGTTGCATATGTCCGCTTTAATGGTTAAGGAGTGGGAACTTTTGGAATCGTTTAGAGATTTGAGTTTGGTATGGGAAGTGACGTCGGATAGTGTGAGGCTCGGAATGCTGAAGGTTACTAATGATTTTTTGATGACGGTAAGTGAGAAACAGAAGTTGGATGTGAAGTTGGTGGATTTGATGTTGGTTGGAGGAAAAGATGCGAGTAGTGATTTTGGAGTGGATGTTAATGGTGTGTTGAGGTTCCATGGGCGAATTTGTATTCCAGATGATTCGGATTTGAAACGGATGATTTTGGAAGAAGGACACCGGAGTAATTTGAGTATACATCAGGGAGAGAACATGATGTACCAAGATTTGAAGAAGATTTTCTGGTGGTCTGGATTGAAAAGAGATGTGGCTCAGTTTGTGTATGCTTGTTTGACGTGCCAGAAGTCGAAAGTGGAGCATCAGAGGCCTAGTGGTTTGTCGCAACCGTTGGATATTCCGGAATGGAAATGGGATAGCATTTCTATGGATTTTGTAACCGGGTTGCCGAATACACTGAGGGGGCATAATGCTATTTGGGTGGTTGTGGATAGGCTGACTAAATCGGCTCATTTCATTCCGATTGACATCAGTTTTTCTTTGGAGCGGTTAGCCGAGATTTATATCAGTGTGATTGTGAAATTGCATGGGGTTCCGTTGAGTATTATTTCGGATCGAGATCCAAGGTTTACCTCGAAATTTTAGGAAAGTTTACAGAAGGCGTTAGGTTCTAAATTGAGGTTGAGCTCGGCTTATCATCCTCAGACGGATGGGCAGACGGAGAGAACGATTCAGTCTATGGAAGATTTGTTGCGAGCGTGTGTTTTGGAACAAGGTGGTGCGTGGGATAGTTATCTTGCGTTGGTGGAATTCACATATAATAACAGTTTCCATTCTAGTATTGGAATGACACCGTTTGAAGCACTGTATGGACGAAGATGTCGAACACCGTTGTGTTGGCACGAATCTGGTGAGAGTTCGGTGGTTGGGCCCGAATTGATTCAACAAACTACAGACAAGGTGAAGCTTATTCATGAGAAATTAAAGGCTTCTCAAAGTAGGCAAAAGAGTTATCATGATCGTAGAAGGAAATATCTCGAGTTTCAAGAGGGCGATCATGTATTTTTTAGAGTTACGTCGGTAACGGGTGTTGGTCGTGCATTGAAGTCGAAGAAACTTACTTCTCGGTTTATTGGTCCTTACCAGATATCTGCGAGAGTGGGTGTTGTGGCTTATAGGGTGGCGTTCCATGTTTCACAGCTTCGGAAGTATATTCCAGATCCGTCGCATGTGATTCTGATGGATGAGGTTGAGGTAAGGGAGAACCTTACGGTCGAGGCTTTACCGGTGAGGATTTTGGATCGCGAGGTGAAGCGGTTAAGGGGCAAGGATATTGCACTTGTGAAGGTAGCGTGGGGAGGCGCTGCTGAGGGCAATTTGACTTGGGAGTTGGAGAGTCGGATGCGGGAGTCGTATCCAGAGTTGTTCATCTCAGGTAATATTTTCGAGGACGAAAATTTCTAAGTGGGGGAGAGTTGTGACGCCCCAGTCAGTTTTGTCAGTTTTGTCTTTTTAATTAATTGGGTCGTTTTGAGTATTTTATTATTATATTATTTTATTTCTGACTTTTATGTGAAAATATGTTATTTTTCATCGTGATTATATTTTATCGCGTTTTGGGAGCGTTTGCGAGATATTTGAGTGTAGGGGTATTTTGGGCATTTCACTTTATTTTTGTTAAGTTAACAATATGATAGAAATAGAAAGAGAGAAAAATAGAAAAGGAAAGAAAAAGAGAAGAAGAAAAGCAGAGAGAAAGAAGAAGAGAAGAAAAGAAGAGGAAAACTTGAGAAAGAAGAAAATCAATCTCCCGACTTTGTCAAACACGATTAAATCGGGTAAGGGTGCGAAACTCGATTATACTATGCTTGTGTATGCTTATGTATGTGTGTGGATGGTTGGTTGTTGTGTTTTATAGTGTTTTCAATTCTAGGTTGGAAAGGAGAAAAATGTTGAGAAATCGATGTTTTCGCAGTTAGAAATCGATCTAAATGTTGTAGATTACTTGTTACCATGATTGGGTTATGTTTTGGTTTGGAAGGATTTTGGTTGAAAAAATATCATTTTGGGTTATGTAACAGCGCTGCAGAATTTCTGAGTTTTCGCTGGTTCGCCTAGCAAACCTGGGGCGAAGGTCAGCGAAGGTTCGCTAACGTTGTTCGCCTAGCGAAGGTGGTAGCGAATGCTCGCTAGAGGGTTCACCTAGCGAACTTTGTATGTTTTTGGTTCTGGTTGGTTCTGCCTTGGTTCGCCAAGAGGTTCGCCTAGCAAACTTTGTGTCTGTTTTTAGCTGATAGTGGGTTCGCTGGACATTCGCCTAGCGAAGGTGGTAGCGAATGCTCGCTAGAGGG
Source organism: Lathyrus tuberosus (assembly GCA_022829125.1). Lineage (NCBI taxonomy): Eukaryota > Viridiplantae > Streptophyta > Magnoliopsida > Fabales > Fabaceae > Lathyrus > Lathyrus tuberosus. Next base: position 2,401,940 of record JALAZF010000057.1, read on the forward strand.
TTCGCCTAGCGAACATGGCTGTTTGTGCAATTTTGTTTTCTTACTAACTTTTGATATGTGGTTCGGTTTGAGGCGTGGTTTGATGCGTTAGAAAGCTTATAAAATGTTTTTTCTTATGATGATGGTTTTGAGATTGTTGGCCGATTAAATTAGGTCGGGAATTAGAAAATATGTTGTTTTGTCGACTTTTGTCGTTTTAATTGTGTGAACTTGATGTGTATATGCCACATGCTGTTGGTGTGGATATAGTATGACCTGTGTACTGTGGTGTGATGAAATTGCATGAAATACATATTGTGATGATGATTGGTGGCCTTAGGGCAAGAAAATGCAATGTGTGGTAATTGATGATATATGCATGATTATGGATGTGTATATGTGTGCATTTTAAATGCCATGAGTCATTGTATGCCAAGCATCATGATATGCATTATTGTGACGTCGTGAGCGACGGATTGTCTCCAGAGGGAATCCGCTATAACATCGTGCGCCTTAAAAATAAGAGGACTGAAAGCGATATGATCGGATCGTGCGCCTTAAAAATAAGAGGACCGAAAGCGATGATTATAACGATCGTGTGCCCATGTGGGGTGTGAGCGATCGGGTTGTGTGCCCGTGTGGGGTGTGACCGATCCATAAACGTCGTGTGCCCGTGTGGGGTGTGAGCGACGGGGAACATCGTATGCCCGATGGGGAGTTACACTAAGTAACGAGCGATGGTTCCAGCAGAGTTCCTGAGTGAACTAGTGATGAGAAATATTGGAAGTCGGTACCCGCATGTGCATTGCATAGAGTCGTTGTGTCGGTCTCTGTGCATTTGCATAAGTCATGGATAGATTGTGTATGGAATTATGAATGTGATTGATGAGATGGAATATGTATAATTGTGTTGTATTTGATTGTGGTGCATTTGTGGTGAGAATATTTTACTTGTGCATTTCGGTGTTAATATATAATTGTATGCAACTATATTATGATTGTGTTCCTCACCCTTCTTCTATTTTATAATGATCTATGAGGCATTGCAGATTAGAGTTGCTGGAGGTCTTTTTGTGAAGCTAGGGTCTTCATTCTTTTGTCGGTCGGCTCTGATTTGTGACACCGGGTAGTTAGGGAGGCCGTTTGTGATTATTTATATTATGTATATGTATCTTTTGGATTGTACATGTATGGTTGTATTTGACAGATACACTTTATATATATATGAGATTCAGTTACGGATTTTCCGCTTTTATTCTATAATTGGATTGTGGGTGTTAGGAACTCAGTTCCTTTGTTGTGCTACCTGAATTGTTGCATATCTGTATGAGCAGGGTTATTGTATGTTTATTTCAAATTGATGTGACCCCTCGGTCTATGTCGTGCATGTTTAATTATACTCTGATGAAATTTTAAATTTTATTTATCGCTTTGTTTTATTGGGGGTATAGATTGGGGGTGTTACAAGGCACGTTCCCCGCGAACATAACGTACGAGCAGACGTGCTGTCTAAACTAGCCAGCACAAAAAAGAAAGGCGTAAACAAGTCCGTCATACAGGAAGTGCTTCCTCGACCCAGCATCGAGAAGGCCTCCCCAATACTCGACGTGCAAGTGATCGGCAACAACAACTGTTGGATGACCCCCGTCTATAACTATCTCGCTAAAGACGAGATTTCCTCCGACCCAAAGGAGGCCAGCACAATCAGGCGAAGAGCCTGCTCTTATGTCTTGGTCGAAGATAAACTCTACAGACGGGGATTCTCCATTCTGCTGCTCAAATGTGTCGAGGAGGAAATGGTCGCACACATCCTGCGCAAAATCCACGAAGGAATCAACGCCCAACATCTTGGCGGAAGGTCCCTTGCTCGAAAGGCTCTCCGTGCAGGATATTACTGACCGACCATGCAAAACGACGCGAAAGAACGCTTGAAGAAATGCGACAAATGCCAACGGCACGGGGACACGTACCTGGCTCCGCCTAACGAGCTCAAGGCTATGTCCTCCCCGTGGGCATTCGCCTGGTGGGGCCTAGACATCCTAGGACCCTTCGTGGTAGGATCAAGTTAGAACAAATACCTCATAATGGGCGTGGACTATTTCACAAAATGGATAGAGGCAGAAGCTCTAGCCAAAATAACTGCCCTCAACATCCTGCGTTTCTACAAACGAAACATCCTTGCACGGTTCAGGATTCCCCAAGCGATAGTAACGGACAACGGGACGTAATTCACGGACAGGAAGTTTCAGGACTTCGTCGCCCAACTGGGCACGAAGCAACACTTCGCATCCGTCAAGCACCCCCAAATAAACGGGCAGGCTGAGGCAGCTAACTGAGTCATCCTTCGAGGCCTCAAGCGAAGGCTAGACGAAACAAAGAAGGCATGGGTCGAGGAACTGCACAGCGTACTGTGGGTATACCGTACGACTCCACACTCGACGATCGGTGAAACACCTTTCCGTCTAGCATACGAAACCGAGGCTGTAATTTCCGTCAAAGTTCACGTGCCCTCTAGGCGGACAGAGTCGCCCTTAGACGAGGAGATGAACGACGAGTCTATGAGAGAAGAGCTCGACCTCGTCGAGGAGATCAGAACCGGGGCAGCCCTCCGCGAAGCCTCACTAAAACAAAAAATTACCATTAAGCACAACGCCAACGTGATACGGCGAGAGTTCGACGTGGGAAGCCTTGTTCAAAGAAGAAACCACAAAGAATCTTGCGAAGGCAAACTAGCAGCCAACTGGGAAGGACCCTATCGCGTCTGGGCAAAAACAGAAAATGGGGCCTACTACCTAGAACATCTCACTGGGGAAGAACTTGCTCGACCATGGAACGCTGAAAAGCTAAAACAATATTACAGCTAAATTATCGGTTCGGCCCGTCGCAACGACGAACGTCAGCTACCGACCACTATGCACGTCTAGGTACAAGTGTCACATACGATTAAAGCATAACCCCGCTCAGTGACGAGCCGGGTAATTGCTCGACAGCGGTCCTCGATCGAGCATCGCCGTCGTCAAAGTACCACGATTGGCAGAACCCCAGCTCGCGATGGGACATTCACGCCACGAACTCAGGCCTCAAACTCGACCTGAGCTCCGCTCCCCGCCAGGACATTCCCCGGCAGTTCGACCAGTTCCCCACACTGCCGAACACATCTATTATGAGCAATCCCCCTAAAAAATATTCACACAAGTCAAATACCCCCTATCACGGGCGGACATACATTCACAGCGAGCATGAATACGATACTTAGCAAAAATAAAAGCAAGTAAAATCATGCAAATAACAGAACTAAATATGTGATAATTTAACAAGTGGCCGCAAAGACCACAATTATACGTTGTTACATAAAACGGGGGCCATTCCCCCCAAAAATAAATTACAATGATTCAACAGCACGCAGGCCGGACGAATTACAACAACATCAAAATAACAAATTCTTCACTGATCAGCATGCTCGGCAGGCTCTGGCTCGAGTCCCTGGTCCTCTGCGGGCTGATCCTCGGGGGTACTTTCAAGAAGACCGTCGGGCACGACGATACGACCTTCCTCAATATGGGCGAGGTAGTGAGTACCCTCGACAGAAAAATCAAAGTCAGGGTTCACCACTCGCAATTGAGCCACGACATTCTGGAAAGACTCTGCCGTGACGACGACGCCATCATCTTCGGCCAGCAGCAGACGAGCAACCAGCTCGGATCTAGTCTTCAATTCTTTCATGTCGTCCGGTTCATCGGCACCCGGGGCATTGACCGCCCTCAACTCCCTGATCAGCTCCTCGACAGCTTTCTTCTTCACCGCTAGCTTGGAGTTCTCCTCCTTCAACCTGGCCGCTTCCTCTTCAGCCTTCTTCCGAGCCTTGCCGACAGTCTTGACCTCTTCCTTAAGGGATGCCACAGAAGCGCGGGCAACAGTGAGTTCGGACTCAGTCGCGGAGTTTCCTTCAGCATACACAGCCGCCATCTCTAGCATCCTGACCAAGGCAGAAGCGTCCTGGGCCACCAGCGCCCTCTTGCTCGGGCGATCCATACCTTCCAAGCGAAGAGATTCTGCCCGGGGAACGACTAAAGAGTTGCCTTCAAAGAACCTCCTATCAAGGATGCAGGGAGGAAGCTTGAACTTCCCTTTCTCCGCTACCCGAGTAAGGTCCACGACATCAGTAATCCTTGGCCGCTTTGGTCGCCTGGCCAAAGGCAGAGGAGATCCCCGGGGGGCAGGAGTGGGAGAAATGGAGGTCCCTGCAGCAGATTGCGCCGAAGGAGGAACACGGCCACCAGCAAACCGAGATTTCGAAGGAGCCGTTCCAACTTTGTTCCTCGCCAGAGCGTTCCTCACAACACGATCATGAGCCCGAGGCATCTCACCTGCACAAGCAAAATACGAACATGTTAGATACGAGGAAAATAAATAACATGAACAAAATCTAACTAACTAAGACTACCAAGCAGTTTCTCAACATCCACGGGAGTCTTGCACTCCAGCAGTGCCTTGACGTTGATGAATCGGCGCTCGACCCTCAGATTCCCATCTTCCTTGAAGATCGGACTGCCCTTGCTCGTCCAACACTCAGCGAGGCGGAAGGAGTTGACCCACTTCAGCAACGCCTCGTACGCCACGGCGTCCTGCCCGTGCAAGTCGCTCGGCTGGAAGACATAGTCGCTAGGCTTCTTGGCAAAATGGTCGGGCGCCCAGTGGAGGGGGAACTTGTAGAGTCTCTACCCAATATACCTCCCTTCCTCATCGTGCAGCTCATTCCCGTTCTCGTCGACTTCTATCTCCCAGACATATGTACTGTCCTGGGCAACCTCGGACACTGGCTCAACAACGTAGTACCGTTCCTTGAATGTTCGAATTGACTCTGAAAACGGCTTGAACAGCTTGCGGGGCTGCTTCAAGGAAACCCAGCCGTACTTCTTCCCCGCCAGCTGCCTTTGGAGATGGGAAACAGTAAAAAATAAAGGGAGAGTAGTCCCCAAGGAAAGATGCTCGCACACCAACTCAAAAGCCCGGATGAAGGCCAACGAATTGGGATGTAGTTGGGTAGGGGCTAACTTCAAGTGCTCAAACACTGACCGCTGAAAATCAGTGAAAGGCAGCCTCAGGCCCAACTCTTTAAAAGCATACTCGTACATGGTGAAGCGGTCCCCGAAGCTCGTACATACCCGCTCGTCCAGGGAAGGGAAGTGCACCTTTCATTCTCCCTCCAGGCCCACTTCCGTGAAAACGTCCACCAAGGACTTTGCGAACGTGGACACATGCTCGGAAGGCTCGGCCACCTCCCATTCCTCTGCGCAGAACCCTTCAACATCCTCCTCCATGGCATCCAACTCTTCCTCTTCCCCGACATTACTAGAGGAACTCGAAGTCGCCGAACTAGAGGCCGTCGAGCTGCTCCTATCCTCGGAGTCCGCCTCTTCCTCGGACGAATCTATAACAACTTCTCTTTCTGGCCCCGTCGCCATTACGATCACCTGAAAAGCAAAGAAGAATGTGAATTCGACAGCAAATCAAATCCACCCTTCCACTGCTAAGTCAAGTGAAAGGGCGCGCAAAGGGCTAAGGACAGCGTCCCCGGCCTAAGCCCTAACATCAAAGGAAAGGTTGGAACCTCCCCACGAGGAGCCGCTCGAAACATATCATCGACTGACGAGGAGCTTCCCCGCACTCAATCCCAGTTTCTGTTCGAAGCTCTGCCGGAAATCACGAAGCTTCACCGGAATCTGGAGTTATTCTGCCGGAAAACTCATCATTTGTTCAGAAAATGAAAAATCACGACGGTTACGCAAGCGTCGCCATCGCGACGGCGCCGTCAACCGCCCTCCTAACCGGAGCACGCAGACACGTCCTGTGACATGTCAGAAGTAGAAAAGTGGCACGACCACCATCCACCACCAACAGTCACCAGAAATCCACCTATTTTGTCCTCTAAAGCTAGCCCTAACTACATGCAATCTACCACTAACAACAAACAGAAGCAGAACAAGTTCCAGATCAGAAAACTTACTTGATTTGAGTAAAGAAAGGTGCTGCTCGAAAGCCTGTTACGGTGGTCGGAGAGGCAGAGAACGGTGACGGGCAAGAACTTTAAGGAGGCAAAGAGAAATCAGGAAGAAAAAGTCCAAAATGGAACGATTCCCCCCTTTTTATACAAAGGGGCACGTGCAACCACGCGCCCGTAGGCCATAATGACTACCCACTAGCCATCATTGCCTATTAACTGCTACACGGAGCTCGAGGCACACGTGGCAACCCAACGTTTCCAATTCTGTCTGACCCTTTGTCTCCCCGGACACCGGGCAATAAGGTCACGACCACGAATCTCACGAACATCTGGGGTCACGAGCACTTTGAGACAATCCTCCTCGTCTTCAAACGACGACTCTATACTGGCTCCCCGGAGCAACGAGTAGTCCTTAAGTCATCACTCCCATGCTCGGGAGCAACGACTTGGGGGGCTCCTGTTCTGGACTGGACCAATGGCTAGAATTGGCCCAATCCGCCTCTGCTCCAGAGCGGCCCAAATTGCCTAAGTCCAATCCACAGAGGGGCAAAAGTTACTTTTCTGCCCCTCTAACCGGGCAAGGAATGCAACGTTCCACCCTGGAATTACTGCCCGTCACGCACGGCTTCATCGCTCCCCGAACTACTATGGGCAGGCGCCCGGAACCATGCCTATGCCCGACACAACGGCTAGTTTTGGGCACCCTGCCGGATATAACGGCTAGTTTGGGTAGTTACCTATTCTTTGGGGAAAACGGTTATTTCGCCCCGAAAATAGGACCGTTGGCCACGCGCTGGGGGCTCTATATAAACCCTCTCGCTTGAGAGGGTCAGGTATCCAATATTCACCCTACGAATTCATACTTAGTACTTGCCCCTTTTCTCTTACCCTTTCTTAATTGAGCGCTGGAGTGCCTTGCAGGTACACCCCCTCCTCCTCTCCATACGACCAACATCCCTGACGCACTTGGCGGCCTGATTCTACAGGATCTGATTCAGCCTTCACGATCATATACACTATTAAAAAGCAATGAAATAAACAAGGTGAAGAAAATTCAAAATATTATTGCAGTTTTATTATAAAATATTAGACAATAAACTTATTCTTGTTATTGTTTTAGATTAATATAAGTAAATTAAAAATTACAATGTTATTATTTCACGTATTTTATAAAATTTCATTATAAAATTAGGAAAAAAGCCATATTTTACGAAAGAATAAGTTAATCAGATCAAGAATTGTAGTTATTATGATAACTTTTACTTTTATGTCCTCATAAATGCCTTTATGAAATACCCCTGCATCATGTATGGTTTGCTGATTCTTTTATTCATTGAATTTCGTTGTCAATATACTCATACTAAATAGCAAAAACTCATAAAACTTATATACACATTTATTTATTTTGATGATATCTTCAATTTTTCATATATATTAAAATTATTTTGCATGTTGTTATTAATACATTTATTTTTATCGAATAAAAATTAATTGGCTTAAATAGTGTTTTGGTCCCTGTAAGTTGGCGAGATTTTGGTTTTAGTCCCTGTATCTTTTTTTTTCGGTCCAAGTCCCCACATGTTCATTTCCTTTTGGTTATAGTCCCTGCCGTCAATGAAACGTTTAAAAAAAGCTGAGTTGGCAGACGGTGCTGAGGTGGAGTATTCTTTTATCATTTCTTGTTTAATTTTCTTTACACACGTGGATTTAATCAATGGGCCGTTAAATAAAGAGGGACCAAATACAAAAAACATTACAAATTTGTTTTGCTTCTTCTTCCTTCTACATTGGCACTGTTGTCTTCTTCTTTCTTCTACATTGGCTCTGTTCTCTTCTTCTTATACCTTCAACATCCATGGCCTCGTTTTCTTCTGCGAACTCTCATCATGGTCAAGCACCAATTTGTGGTTGCAATAGAAGCATGAAAATGTTTATGTCAGATTCATTTGAAAACCCTAAGAGACGATTTTGGAAGTGTCAAAATTCAGGATTAATGTCTGGTTGCAAGTTGTTTATTTGGGACGATGAGCTTGAAAGAAATCCAACAAGTGATGTTAGATGTTTAGGTGGTTGCAACTGCTCTGAAGTGGTGAAGGATTTGGGGTTCATGGTCAAGGAGATTGAAAATGGTAAAAAAACAAAGATGAAGATTAAGCTGGAGAAGGAGAAGAGAAAAGTGAATCTATTGATGCTATTGTTGGTTGTTTCATGGGGGATGTTCTTTGGTTATCTGAAATGGTGAATCCAATTTGTTTGTGTTGTTGTTCAGTTTTTTTTGTCTTTAAGTCCTTGTAACATTATTGTATTTTGGAATTGGTCCCTGTACCATATGATGAATGAAAAACATGTTTTGGTTTTGTTCAGTATATGAATGCAATTATATTGTTCAGTATATGAATTCAATTAAGTTGATCATTGTGCTTGCAGTTGTACTTAAACCATATCTTGATAATTTTCATACTTAAAGTCATAACAAAATAAATACTTAAGTCATAATACATTGTTGGGGACGAAATACATAAATGCCTTAACTACAAGGCTAAAGCCAAAGCAGTGTTGTAGTCATGATAGTTAACAAAAAACTCCTAGATGGAATCAAAAGTACAACATAATTCAAAATAGGCCATTGTCTACATAGTCCATGGTTGGTCTTGGCTACTTCCTTCTCCCTTAAGCTTTTTGCATCTTAGTGCCCTTGTTCTTTCACTTCTCCTCAATTCCAACTTCCTTGCCACCTTTTGTCTGGGTTGTTTGGCCTATAAAGTCACATAAAAAACATTCAGAATTAGAAAAAGATCAGCAGACCAAACATCATAATAGTTAACTCAGTATTAGACTCAACTGGTTTAGGATCATGTTGCTTTGGTGGAGATGCATGAACAGGTTGGTCATTACCAACTTCAACAGTTGGCTATGAGCCACCACCTTCTTTGATAGGTGCAGACAAAATGTAATTTGGCTGAGAGTCACCAACTCCTTGTGAAGCATGTACAGGTTGTTCATTAGCAACTTCCACATTAGCAACTTGGGGATTAGCTGGAATTTTGGCAGTGATGTCATTGATATTGGGTTGGGCTTGTGTTGCTTCAAAAGCTGCACAGAGATCTGCTGCAAGCATTTCAAATTCTGGATCCACATAACATTGTGTTCCCTGCTGTTGTTCAGTTGGAGCCTCAATATCAGCATTACTCGGATTCTGTTGTTGTTCAGTTGGTTGGTCATTTTGTTGTTGTTGTTGTTCACTTGATGCCTCATCTTCAGTTGGCTGTGATGTCTGTGTAGCAGTTTTCTTAGGTTTTCTCTGCACAAATAAATATCAGCAATCAATATCAATGATAACAATAACACAATTTGTAAACATAATTGATATTCAAATGATACCTTTCTTTTCTGAGCTTCAGGGTCAGGCACTTCAACCAAACAACTCCTGGCATTATGTCCATGCACTCCACATTTGGTACAACAATAAGTAGTCTGTGTCCTTGTTTTGTTAGGATCTTCATCAGGTTCCCTTCTCCTTAACTTCTTTGGCCTACCAGGGCCTCTCTTGTATGTTGGAGGCAACATTTCCTCAGTGTCAACTTCAGGCCACATGTCTTGGCCATTAATTGGGCTAATGTTGAAGTCATAGCATGCCACATATGTTTCTTTGGAGTAGCAATCATCTACATAGTCTTCTGGTTTTTGATTCCTAAACCCTAAGGCAGCAACTGCATGTCTACATGGTATGCCTACCAACTCCCAAAAGTTACAAGTGCAAGTTCTCTTAGATGTGTCAACTATGAACATTTGTTTGTTATGAATATGTTCAACTTGCCAAATACTGTCACCAGACCAAGTTGGAATCCAATTGCCAGCATGTTCTACTTCTTTATCTAACCTAATTCTAGGTCTTGGCATTATCCTATGTTCCCACCTATCAGCTTTTTCTCTTAATGTAGAATTTCTATTCATCAGATAGTTCCTTATCCATTCACACATTGTCAATATTGGTTTATCCCTAGCCACTAGTATTGTGCTATTGAAAGCCTCAGATACATTATTCATTAACACATCACATTTGGGATAGAATGAAAAAGCATGCTTACACCATAATTTTGTTGGTATTTTGGCCAACCACTCCCAAGCCTTAGGATTAAATGCCTTTAGCTCTTTCATCTTTGCCTCCCATGCTTGTATATATGTTGACTTTGCTGCAGACATCATGAAGTCTCTGATTTTGGTGCCACCGCCAAACTTCTTTTTGAAATTGGCATATAGATGCCTAAGACAAAGCCCATGCTCCATCCTCTCAAACATCTCCTCAAATACTGGAATTAAGCCCTTGACATCAAAACAAACAATAAAATAAGGGACCTAATTCTAAACAACAAGACATTTTCAGGGACCAAATCAAAAACATAATCAAAATATAGATCTGATGAAATGTACCTTTTGTTGGTCTGAGATGAAGACCCATCTTTTTTCTTGCCCAATGTCTTCCAGAAGCAATGTCAAGAACCACCTCCATGACTCCTTTGTCTCAGTCTCACATACACCAAAGGCCAATGGATAGTATTGGTCGTTAGGATCCCTTCCAACAGCCACAAGCAAAGTTCCTCCATATTTTGTCTTTAGATGACAGCCATCAACACCAATGAATGGTCTACATGCGGTGGTGAATCCCTTTTTGATTCCATCAAAGCAGAAGTAAAAACAACCAAATCTGGGTTGAATTGTGGGTGCAATTCTTGTGACATTAATTTTACAAGTGTTGCCTGCATTGACCCTTCTTAATTCAGCAGAATACCTCCACAAAAGTGTATATTGCTTTGTGGCATCACCTTCAACCAAAGCCTTTGCTATTTGCTTAGCCTTCCATGCCCTGTTCATACTAATACCTACAGAATAACTTGTCCTAATATCAGTCACAATATCGCGAAGTTTGATTCCATCAGATGAAGCCATCCTAGCCGCTACAGTCTTAGCAATCCACTTGGAGTTAGCAGTAGTGTTATTTAAAACCCTACCACACGTGTGAGTACCAAACCATTTCTTCATTCGATACGTGTGTTTATTTCCCACTTTACTAACCAAAGCCAAAAAACCACATTTGCCCTTGCACACCACTCTCACTCTAACTTTGTCATTTTTCAGATACTTTATCTCTCTTCCATTCAAGACTGACCATTCAGTTATTGCCTCCTTAAACTCCTGCAGAGAAACAAACTCCAACCCAACTTTGAACTGGTAATCCTTGTCCAATTCCTCCATCTTAAATCTAGGATATGCTGGTCCTTTCTCTTCATCTGATGCATCTGGATCACTACTCCCTAGATCATCACTTAAATAATTAGTTTCAATCCCTTCATTACCAACTATATTCCCACTAGATGAACCCTCAGCTGCTTCAACATTTCTTATCTTTGATGGAGTTTTCCTATGTTTCTTTGCTACCTGCTTAACCCTTGCAGGGGTTTTTTCTACAGCATCAAATCCATCATCCAAACCAAGGGCTCTTTCATCCTCACTGTCCTCAAATGATAAACCATTGTAATCACTGTCATCACTATCATCACTATCAAAACTATCACTTTCAACATTACTTACATTATCAACACCAACTGTGTCACCTTCAACATGAGGAACACCATCATCCATAACTGTCTCAACTTCAACATTACCTACATTGTCAGCTTCTACATTGTCAGCTTCTACATTGTCAGCTTCTACATCATTCTCAAGAACACCATCTTCGATAACATTGTCAGTTTCCACATCATTAACACATTCTTCCACAACTCTATGCTCAACAAAAAGGTCTACACTACAACTATTTTCAACAGAGTGTTCATAAATCTTAGCAGCATCAACATCACTAACTACCCTTGCATGTTTACCCGATACAATGTTATACCACCATAGCCAATAATCATTGATTTCAAGTTTGCAAATATCTTTAACTATACCGGTTGCTTCAAAGAAGCTCCACCTATCAGGGTCAATGTCTACTTCTACCTTATCCCCACCTAGGTAGTACACTACACCATGCCTAACAAACTTTCCTCCGTAATGCAAATTCACAGTGAAAACCATACCTGGATGATTCGATTTGGAAGCTCACTCGTATTCGTACAAGCACCCTTCACCTTCCCTGCGCTATGACTGAGGTGGAAAAGAGAAAGATGGAAATGGAAAGACAAACCCTAGTTTCCAGGGACTTAAAGGAAAAAGAGGGAAACTACATTTGATGAAATGTTATGGGGGTAAATGATTAAATCCACGTGTGTAAAGAAAATTAAACAAGAAATGATAAAAGAATACTCCACCTCAGCACCGTCTGCCAACTCAGCTTTTTTTAAACGTTTCATTGACGGCAGGGACTATAACCAAAAGGAAATGAACATGTGGGGACTTGGACCGAAAAAAAAAAGATACAGGGACTAAAACCAAAATCTCGTCAACTTACAGGGACCAAAACACTATTTAAGCCAAATTAATTTAATAATATAATATAATAAGATAATGAAATTACCAATTTTTTAATTAAAATTTTCCTTTTAGGTCATTTTGTAATTATCAGTTAGTGTAACAACTAATTTACCAAACACTCAAATTAACTTGTCAGCTACCAACCATCAGCTATAAGCTATAAACTATCAACTACCAACTATCAGCTATAAGCTATAAGCTATTAGCTGCCAGCTAGTTTTACCAAATAGAGCCTAAGTTGTTTACAAGATCTACCACGGCTCTGTTTGATAAACTAATTATAACTGGCAGTTGATAAGCTAACTAGTAGCTGGTAGCTGATGACTAATAGATGATAGTTTATAATTGATGACTGGTAGCTTATAACTGATGACTTATAGCTGATAAGCTAATTTGAGTTTTTGGTAAATTAGCTGTTACAATAACTGATAAATATAAAATGACATAAAAGAATATTCTTAATTAAAAAATTAGTGATCTTATTTATTAAATTAATTTTTATTCAATAAAAATAAATATATGAAAAATCAAATGCAAAATATTTAAATTAAAATATAAAATTAAAATAACCCAAAAATATATTAAACACTTATATATAAATTTTGCAATGAAATTTAAATATCTAAAATAAAAATATTGTAATTTGATCTTATATTTCAGTAAAGTGAATATTTCTTTCTCTTTTCTTTTTCTCTCAAAATTTATGATATGTCTACTAACAAACAAATATATTCAAGGGTTAAATATGTTTTTAGTCCCTAAAAAGTGTGAAATTTCATTTTTAGTCCTTCCCTACCTTTTGGCAACGGTTTTTACAAAAAAACCGTTGCCAAAACCAGCTAAAACCGTTGCCAAAACCCAGGAGGGACTAAAAATGAAATTTCAAACTTTATAGGGACTAAAAACATATTTAACCCTATATTCAATAATACAGTATCATATTTATAAAAATAATACATTAATAATAAAAACTCAAGTAATAAATAATTAAAATAATAATTTAAAAGTAATAAAAAAAACAATTCAATGTAATGAATCAAAATATTCCATTAATAACAAAATGGAAGATGAATTGCATCGTGAATTTGTTCGGTAAAAAGAATGACTAACCTTTTTATTCCCTCAACTAAAACACAATTATTTTAATTTAAATTATAATAATATAAAAGGTAAAAATGAGTTTTTGATAAAATAGTGAGGGTATAAATGGAAGAAAAAATCATAAGCTAAAAGTTATAAGCTCAAAAGCTACTTCAAATAGCTTTTGAAAAAAAAACTAAAAGCAAGTAAAAAAGCAAAAAGCTAAAAGCTAAAAGACAGTTACCAAACAGAGTTTTTTTTATTAATATGAGCTAAAAAGCTAAAAGCTTCTTTTTATGTCTTACCAAACAGACTCTACAACTACCAGTTTACAAGTTTGAAGTATACAGACTTATGGTGAAGAGTTAATAAAATCAAATGACATTAAGGTGTTAAACTTAATAACATGATATCTCCGATAACTCTTCACTCTAAGTCCGTATAACCGAATTTATCATTGGATTGAAAGTTATTATCATATAGATCACGCTAATAAAATTTCACATCAATAAAAAATCGTTTGATATGTTAAACAAAACGATAAAAATTAACAAAATGAACAAAATTAATGGTTTCATAAAGTTTTGTAAAACGTTCATTTTTATGTATCTTGTTGACACAACCTAGTATGTTTGTGTGTGTGTGTGTGTTAAAAATATATGTATATGTTTGCCTCCAATAATTAAAAGTTTTGGCTTTGTCCCTGATTATAGGGTTAAGCATCTCAACTTTAGAGATCTCAATGTCTTGCCAAGGAACAAGATGGTTACCGGGCAACCATTGATCAATATATCGGCTAAAATTTGTGAGAAATGTGTGAAAGCGAAGCAACATAAAAAAATCATCAAGGATGCAAGTTTTAGAACTAAGTGCCACCTTGGGGTGGTGTATTCGAATGCGTGTGGACTGATGCAAGTTCATTTCATTGGTGGCAATAGATGTTTTGTCACATTCATTGATGATCATAGTAAAAGTATATATGGATGTATCTAATCAAGAGAAAGGATGAGGTACTTGAAGTGTTTAAGAAGTTCATGTCCATGGTCGAAAGGTAAAGCGATCACAAACTCAAAGTTCTCAAAATGGATGGTGGAGACGAATATGTCTCAAATGACTTTGGGAGTTTTGTGATCAAGAGGGCATAGTACATGAGGTAGTAATACCTTATACAGTGTAGTAAAACGATGTTGTCTAAAAGAAGAATTGATCAGTCATGAATATGGTGAGAAGCATGTTGAAAGGGAAGAACTTGCCGAAAGAGTTATGGGGAGAAACGGTGTCCACAAATGCATATATTTTGAATATGTGTCCAACAAAGAAGCTTGAAAAAAATACTCGAGGAAGCATGGTATGGATTTAAACTTAATCTAAGTCATTTGAGAATTTACGGTTCGGTAGCATATCGACATGTGTCGGGACAACTTAGAAAGAAGTTGGATGATAAGGGAGAATTGATGACTCTTGTAGGGTATCACTTTGTCGATGGTTACAAGTTGTATGATGCAATAAACAGAATGATTGTGAATAGTTAAGACGTCATTTTCGATGAAATTAAAGAAGCGAAGCAAAGTGAATCTGGTTGCACAAATTTGTTAACGGGTTACACTAATGAAAAATATGTTCCTGCAATGTTAGAAGGTGCAGAACCAGCCCCCATTGAAGCCGGAATGGAAGAAAATGTTTGAAGATCATCAAGGCAAAGAATTTTGCCTGCTAGACTCAAAGAATTTTGAATACTAGACTCAAAGAATTTTGAATGCTAGACCCTGAAAACATTAAAAGCACACAACCTAATCATAAAATACGATATATGGAAACAAATCGGACAAAAAAAGGTAAAATGCTAAGAAAAAACGACTAGAAATAACGGTACAAAAACCACTTATCAGTAGTTGCAAATAACACTAAGCCTCTTCTTCGGTTTTTGGTTCCCTCAATTTTCTAAGTCTTTGGAGCTTGTCAAAAGTCTCGCCCTCGACGTGGTGTCGAGTGATTATCTAGATCTCTTTCTGAGACTTCTCCAAACCATATCTCAATATTTACTCTTAAGATTCTTCAAAACCACATATTAAGATGCCAGTCGGAACGCTCTAATTGACGTACCATTAAAACCATATCAAACATATGAACCCGGATTACCCCCCATACCTCGAATTTTCCAGCAAAAAGGTTCTTCGTTTGGGGTTCTACGGCCGATTCCTCGTTCTAGCCTCCTTTCCTCAGCTTTCTCTTCACTTCTTAGGGTTGCACAGACTAATTCTCATAATTCCCTATTTTCTTTTGTTAAACCTATCTTTTGGGCCTTAATCATGGTTTAACCGTATTGTCCTTTATTAACCCTCTCATTATTACCGTCTTACCCTTTATGGTCCTCCTAATTATTTTAAATAATAATAATAATAATAATGATAATAATAATAATAATAAATAATATTCTAATTATTAAAATTAACTTACTATTATTTACTAATAAAATAATCTAATAAATTTCTACATCTAAGAGACCTCAATGCTCCCTTAACCCAAGGCTACTCCACAACACCACACAAAGTCATCAACGTCACAAAATCCATCAAAATTCTCCAAAACACCGAATAATCATTTAATTAAATAAATATTATAATTTCTTTAGGGTGTTACAGATCCCTCCTTTAGTACCAATGAGGGGTACACTTGGGAAATTCCTGCAGCTGTTGATGATTTGTATCCCTTCGTAAATCCGATTGTACCAATCTATGTCTCTATTGGTGAGAGATATAATCTTCTACGACCATCGCGGGTTACTCTTGTGATCCCAAAAAGCAGCAGACTTGGGTAAGTGGTAAATAAACCATTTGTAGAGTAATGGTACATAGCATGTGATCATCCCTCCACTGTACAAATTCCTTAATTGTACAGAATGGTAAGCATCCACGAACAAGGTTGGTACGGGGTTTCTAATCAAGAATATCTTAACAATATTGGTGTCGACGAAGTTGTCGATGTTGGGAAAAAGGAATAACTCATATGTGAGCAGAACAAAGACATCCTCGAAAGCAGTTATATTTCCTATATTGGCAAAGTATAAGGCTTTCTCCATCAGGAATTTGGCTGGTAAACCCTGGATTCCTCCTTTGGTGGTCATGTGAGTCCTAACTTCTGACTCATCCAAAGAAATTGCTCTTGCAATGGTTTGTTCTTTTGGAATTTCTTCCAGTTCGGAAAATGGATCTTGATTAATGATAGGTAAATCTATCAGGTGGGAGTATTCTTCCAGTGTTAAACCGGATCGTAGAACTGAATCAGCATAGGCAGGATCCCTTCAACCATGTTGATCTTTAGAAGAGATAACAGTCCTCCATGCTTAGCTCTGAAAGCCTCGGTATTAGTAATCATCCTTCCTAATTTCCTTAGGCCATCCATAACGTACTTGTGCGTTTTTCTTCTTCCGAAATCCATAACGCAACCTCTATGATATTTGCAATTATTGTTTTAGTTCTTTTGAAAAAGATTTTTTTTCGTTTTGAAAAGAGTTTTTTAATGAATGCATGAATGCAGCAAACAAAAACATTTGAAAACATGGGTTTAGGGGTTCATCATCACGAGCATGGAGCCATGGATCTATCCATCCCCAAAGGCGTGAACTAATTGGTCAATTTTTTGTACCTGTTGAACGGGTTCTAAAAGGTTCCCAAAATCATTGACCCCTCTTAGGGATATTAACAACAAGGTGATTCACTCGAGCGAGCTGTAATATCCTAGGATGAAACTCTTTTGAGTGTAGTATCACGTGTCAACTATTCCCGATAGTCACCGCACTACCTAATGGTTTAAATGGTTAAATGTCTACTAAATCCTCAGTGCCATGGGTACCGCACTAGGAACACTATGCTTTCACGACGATCGGTCGTTCAACATTGGAGAATCCACACGGGTACCTCGACTGATTCGGTGAACTGCCAGGTCAGCTTGGTCGGGATTCACATCCTATAAGCCTTTCCTGGAGACGCCACCACTTATCTTAATGTTCTCTCAAACTTTCTACATGCGTATCAATCGCATTCCCAATTAACAGAAATTTAAACACGAGTATTAAGTAATATAATAGTAAATGATATATATAGCAGAAAGTACGTAAATAAACAGAGAAATAAATGCCAAGCAAAGCCTAGACCTCTTAGGAACTCTAATCCTAGACTCTCCAATAGAGTCGCCATTTTTCTATAGCGTGCGATTTTCATCGGTGACTCGACCACCTTACCGCAATAGTTGGAATTAGGTGCTACTTTCTGATTTCTTATTTATCCAATGAAGCTGGAAAGGAAAGGGAGGGTATCTAAAACTAACCTTGCACACAAATGTTTTCTTTAACAAATGCTAAGAGATTGGGGGGTCGGAGTCAGGTTATACAAAGGGAAGCTATTAACACCCAGCGTATATATGGTTATCCATGGACTTTTTATTGCATGTTTCTCTGTTGATTTAAGTGCTTTCTGGTGTTTATCTACTGTGGTTTGGGAAAGTTTCTCCTTTGGGAGTGTTAAGAGAGTGTTTTTGTTGTTTTTGGGTTTTTCGTTGTTTTTGGTAAGGTACTGGACCTAAAGTTTTTTTATTTGTGTGCTCGCTAAGATTTCACAATCTTATGCCTACGTATTCCAGTAAAGAAAACTGGGAAATCAGAGCAATCGTAGTTCCTCCTATTTCTATGGGAGGAAATATGTTTGGTGTCTTGTTCAAGGCCCAAAATTAAAGTTATTTGAATATTTGTGTCTTGTTCAAAGCCCAAGATTGTAGCTAAAAGGGTGACTGAGAGAGAATTTGTCATCTCTAAAGGGAGAATATCTCACCTATTCATCACAAGAGTTGAGTGATTGATTATAAAGGAGAATTACTTTAACTGGGATATGAGAATCCAGCAATGCCATAATTTCCTTTATAAGGGTAATATCATGAAGGAAGAAACTCTAACTCAGTATTGAGCAATGCCATTTTTCCTTATGAATCTTTCATTCTAAAAGAGAGACATTGGCATGGATGTAAATAATCCAGAGGCTTGCCACTTACAGCTATTAGATGAAAGATGAATTTTGACCAGGATAAAAGAAGGACTCCAGCTTGGATTTTGAATCAACAAGTGTGCCACTTACAACAATTATTTGGGAAAAAGGTTTTGTTTGTTTGTTTTGAGATGTGATGTATAGAGGAAATGCCCTCATGCAGAGTGGACTCATGGTCTCATCTGAGGGGATGTTGATTTTTGTGTGCCTTGATCAAAGCCCAAGGTTGAAGCTAAAAGGTTGACTCTACTAGGGGAGTTTTATGTCTGTCTTGTACAAAACCCAAGATTGAGACTGAAAAGAGATTGACTCCACTGAGGAGGGTTTTATCTGTCTTGTACAAAGCCTAAGATTGAGGCTGACTGACTCTACTGGGGAAGTTTTTATATGAAGCCTAAGAGGAGGTTATCTCTTGCTGAGGATTATTGGGAATCCAGGAGTAGGTCTGTATTGTATTTGGGAATCCAAAGGCTTTACTCTTGCTGAGAATCAGGGAAGAGTTGAAGTATCAGATGCTATGAGGTTCTGATTCCACCAGGGATTTGTTGATGGTTGATTGACCCTAGTTGGGGAATTTTTAAGGTGAAGCTTAAAGATTGAGTTTGAAAACCTATAGAGGTTTTAACTCTGCTGGAGATTAGTATGTTGATGAAATAATCAGGGTTTTTACTGTGTTTTTAGGAAACTTCAATGTCTCTGTGAGATCCAAGAGGAGATGAGACTTTCCAAGTCTACTTGAATGAAGTGGTTGACTCTTAGCTGGAGAATGATCTTTGTATGATGCTCAAAAGGAGGCTGAGACTGTCCAAGTCTACTTGTATGAAGCCCAAGAGGAGGCTGAGGGTTTAAGGGATGAAGATCAACCCAAAAATGGCCTAATGTTTTGGGATTCTTGACTCTCCTGAGGATTGAACTAGCAAAGATGACTAATTTCTATCCTATACATGTAGGAGGCCTTTGGGTCCTTGTACTAAGCCCAAGAGGAGGCTGAGGAACTTCTAAGAAGCCTGAGGGTCCTTATACTAAGCTCAAGAGGAGGCTGGGGATACTTTTAGGAAGCCTGTGGGTCCACTCCTAAGAAAAGTTTAAGAAAGGCTTCACCGGGAGTTAATCCTTTCTTTGCTGAACAGTTCTAAGGTTTGAAAAAATTCAAGAGAGGTTTCACCGGGAATTAATCCTCTATGGGGAAATGAATTTCTTGTACACAATATAATATTTCTAAGTTTGACAGTCTTGAGAAAAGTTTCATCGGGAATAATGCATTTCTCTGTTCCATAATGTATAAGCCCAAGAGGAGGCAAGACTGGATATGGAATTTCCTATGGGGGAACTAGTTTTGATATGTTGAAAGTAACCTCTAGTTTGATCTAAACCTATACCTAACTGCTGGGGGAACTGTAAGCAAGATATGCACAAATATATATATATATATATATACAAACAATTATATTGACAGATATATATATATATATAAGAAATAAGCATTGAAACAAATATGGGGACTTACCTTCTGAGAAGAAGCCCAAGCATGTTGTAATCTGTTGTATTTACTACAACTGTATTCCCTCTTTTAGGGTTACAAGAAATTGAAGAAATTTTTGAAGAAACAAACATTAAATTTGAATTTAAAAGAAAGTTGTAAAAAAAGGATTTGTTTGGGGCTTATAGCTCAAGGAGAGGCCCAGATGACTTATTTGATAACATTGATCGCACTGCGATACGACAGATGTTGTGGGACTTATACTATAACAGAGGCCCAAAATTGTTTTTGTACAAAGAGGGGTTGGGTCTTACACTCTATTAGAGGCCCAAAAGGTGTTTGTGAAGAAAATAATGGGGCTTATACTCGAGGAGAGACGCAAGTGTTTTATTTGAAAAGGCGACGATCGTGCCGTGATTTTGAGAACCACTGAGGGACTTATACAATGACTGAGGCCCAAATTATTTATGTACAAGAAGAAATTGGGACTTCCACTCTATTAGAGGCCCAAAAAGTTATTTTTATACAAGAGTTGGGGCTTATAACTCAAGGAGATACCTAGATGAAAAACAGTGATCGCGCAGTCATTCTGACAATCGTATCGGGACTTATACAATGACTGAGGCCCAAAAATGGTATATTTACAAAGGGGATGGGTCTTACACTCTAATAGAGACCCAAAAGTGTTTAAAAAGAAGAAAGATGAGACTTAAAATTCAAGGAGAGACCCAGATTAAAATTGTTTTGAAAATGGCGATCGCACCGAGATTTTTAAAATCGTATCGGGACTTATACAATGACTGAGGCCCAAAATCAATTATTTACAAAGGGATGGGACTTACACTCTACAAAGAGGCCCAAAATGATTTTCAAAAGAAGTTGGAAAAATTAAAATTAAGAAAAACCCTAATTTTAATTAAAAATATAATTTTTCAAAGGAAATTAAATATAAAATATCAAATATAATTAAAAACAAGTGGTAAGCTTTGAAAAATCATGTTAAATCACATGAAAGCTTGAAATCCAATTGGTTTTGAAAAATCAAGGTACAATAAAATGAAATTATTTACAAAAATTCAATATATATTAAATAAATAATATAAATTTAATTTTTTTGTAGAATAAAATAATTTAACATTTTTGTGACTTTTAAAAAAAAAGAACCAATAAAAAATGATAAAAAATGAAAGAGAAATTAATTCTTGAAATCATTTAATAAAAATATCAAATATTCAAAAATTCAAATATTTTAAAATGGCGCCAAGGCCATCTTCTTCTTCCTCACGACTATCCGCCATGGCCATTTTGCAAAACCTCTCTTATCTCTCTGATTACTCAATGAAAATGACTTTTGTAAACATGAAAGTTGTGTGTTTTTGAACAAGGATTTCACTCATATAGATTAATTGCATTTATATTAAGTGTGGAGTGAGAAATCAAGTGATGAACTCAAGAACCCTAATTTCTGCAAGAACACTATGAAATCTCATACACGAAAGCTACAAAGCAATTAATTGAGGGGAATCACTCTACATAAGTGCAAAAACATGTTTGTAACTTGAAAACACATTTATGATGCATAAATTATAGAGTTTGAGAGTGCCAGGCTTACCTCTTGTAAGAAGAATTCGAATTATATGTTGGAGGTATTACAGATGTTGTGTAATGATCTGGACAGCTTCAATGGACCTCAAGTAATGTGTTTGAAAGCTTGGAATGGATTGAAATAGCCTGGAACTTGTTGTGGCACCTCAACTGCAAGTAGGCCAAAAAGCTTGAGCAAATGGGGGGTGACTTTGTGATTCTGATGTTCCAGATGTGTTTTAGGGTTATGGATCACTCATATATGATGTATGTAAGGTGTTGGCATGATTGGTTTTGATTGAATTGCTCTCAAATTGAAAATTCGATAGTGACTTGAAAGAGAAGCAAAATCTGGTTTTTTGAGAGTGATTGGAAGGAAAACATGAATTTAGATGTTTTGGGGTGGTTTGATCAGTCACACATGACCTCTATTTATAGTAGAGGAAGTTTGTTTTGGAAGCAATAGTGTTTGGAGGCTGATCATGGCAGTAGCTTGTAGCCATTGACTTGGATAATTCAAAAGTGCCAAGTCAACTCTTCTTATCTTGACTCCATTAATCTTTGCAGGTTTGAATGCTCAGAGTTTGGACTCGAATCTTGACTGGCTTGGAGTGTTGTGATCTGGTTCATGACACCTCAATGCATTGCATTGATGTTACCTTGCCAAATTTGAATTTCAAACTTCATGTCATGATGGTTTTCAAATGCCAAATTGAATTCCTTACCCCTTTGATCATGAACCAAGTGAGTCATAAGATATTTTGTGTTTTTGGAAGATGGAAAAGTTGGCAAAATGACAAGATTTGAAGGGCAAAATCGTGTGACACAAGTTTGGTTTTCATGCTGTCTTGAAAAATCACGTTTTTAGGCCATGTTTCAAGGCTTATAACTCCCTACTCAAGTGGAGTTAGGATAAGTTCTTGTACTTTTTGGAAAGCCCTAATGACATATTTTAACTTTTATGTTTACTTATGGTCTTGAATCATCTTGGATCATGGTGAAAAATGGCCTCAAAGTTGGTGAAAATTCAAGACAGATTCTGTCCAAAATTTTCACTAAGTGTTGGAAAAAGTGTCCATTTTCATGTTTTTGTGATTTTGATCAATCTATGACTAAAAATCCATGAGGATTTGGAATCTCTTGTTGTTTAAATTTTTTAAGTATGTAATTAGAGCTTTCATTTGAGCTTTGGATGAAAGAAAAAGGCCTCGTGGTTTAGAAGTTATGACCTTGCAAAGTTGGTACCAAATCACTTTTCTTCCATAACTTAGAAAATTTTAAGTTGCTTAAGGTTGCCCCTTTTCCAAGTAACCTCACTTTTCTTGATTTTTCTTGATGGATGATGATCCAAACCATAAGTTAACATTGTTTTTGACTTAGGGAGGCCATGTTTGTCAAGAAATTCAAAAAGTCAAACTTGATTTTTCGCACAGTCACTACGCCAAAAATAGGAATAGACAGCGCCAAAATGACAGCGCTTTTATAAAAAAGCGCTGCTAAAAAGAATAAAAAAATTTCGCTTAAAAAAAGCGCAGTAAAAGATAGGCTTTAGAAAGCGCTTTTCAAAAGCGCTGTAAAAGAATGTAAAAGAGTGCCACTTTAGACAGCGCTTTCCAAAAAGCGCTGCTATAGGTATCCCTTTAGAGAGCGCTTTTCAAAAGCGCTGCTATAGGGATCACCTTAGACAGCGCTTTTAGAAAGTGCTCTAATAGGGCTCAATTTCTTTTCACTTTAGAAAGCGCTTTCTAATGAAAAGCGCCCTCTAAAGTCATTTACTAATTAAAATATAAAACCATTCTAAGTGGCAAACTGGGGGGTCGAACCCACGCCCTTTAGGTAGGGAAATTAATATTAAATTATAGGGTTAAATATGTTTTTAGTCCCTATAAAGTTTGAAATTTCATTTTTAGTCCTTCCCTACCTTTTGGCAACGGTTTTTACCAAAAAACCGTTGCCAAAACCAGCTAAAACTGTTGTCAAAACCCAGGAGGGACTAAAAATGAAATTTCACACTTTATAGGGACTAAAAACATATTTAACCCTAAATTATATTAACATATCAAATTATATTTAATATATTTAAATTATATATTTTAACTTATTTAAATTATATTTAATGTATATAAATTATATTAATATATAATTTAAAATATATTAATTTAAAATATACTTTAAATTATATTAATATATCAAATTATATTTAATATATTTAAATTATATTAAATTATATTTTAAATTATTTTAAATTATATTTAAAATTATTCAAATAAAATATTTAAATATATATGTTTTAAATACAAACATTTTAACTTATTTAAATTATTTTATATACATATAAATTATATTAATATATAATTTAAAATATACTTTAAATTATATTAATATATCAAATTATATTTAATATATTTAAAGTATATTAAATTATATTTTAATTTATTTTAAATTATATTTAAAATTATTCAAATAATATATTTAAATATATATGTTTTAAATACAAACATTTTAACTTATTGAAATTATATTTAATATATATAAATTATATTAATATATAATTTAAAATATACTTTAAATTATATTAATATATCAAATTATATTTAATATATTTAATATATACAAATTATATTAATATATAATTTAAAATGTACTTTAAATTATATTAATATATCAAACTATATTTAATATATTTAAATTATATTAAATTATTTTAACTTATTTAATATATATTTAATATATTTAAACTATATTTAATATATTTAATATATTTAATATATTTTAACATATTTTAATATATTTAACATATTTTAATATATTTAATATATTTTAACATATTTAATATATTTTAATATATTTTAACATATTTAATATATTTTATATATTTAATATATTTTACATATTTAATATATTTAATATATTTTAACATATTTTAATATATTTAATATATTTTAACTTATTTTAACTTATTTAAACTATATTTAATATATTTAATATATTTAAATTATATTATATTATATTAAAATATATTTAATATTAAATTATTTTAAATACAAACATTTTAACTTATTTAATATATATATATATAGAGTGAGAATAAACAATGGATGAGGGCGTAGTACCGCTGGTCAAGGAGGTTTGTGTATGTGTTTGCCATGCTTTGAGTCTGGGGTTCGAATCCCCCTCGCCCCAGACTCATTTTTAGATTTTTTGACATTTTCAGGTAAAATTGCTTCTAAAAATAGCCATTAGAAAGCGCTTTTGAAAAGCGTTGTAAAAGCCTGCCACGTTAGACCACCTTAGAAAGCGCTTTCCAAAAAGCGCTGCTATAGGTGTCACTTTAGAGAGCGCTTCTTAAAAGCGCTCTTTAAATGCCACCTTAGAAAGCGCTTTTAGAAAGCGCTCTTATAGGCCTCTAATTATTTTCACTTTAGAAAGCGCTTTCTTAGGAAAAGCGCCATCTAAAGTCCTTTACTAATTAAAATATAAAACAATTCTAAACATTTTCAGAGACACTTTTATTCATTTTCTCTCTCGACCGTTTCTCTAAACCCTCGCCGTCGTTCTTGCCATTGCCATTGCCATTGCCGTTCGTGAAAACGTTGTTGTTCTTATTCTCTTATCGTTCTGAAAACGAAAACGTTGTTGTTCTTATTCATTTCTCAAATCGTTCTGAAAACGAAAACGAATAAGGTACTCTTTTATTATTCACTTCTCTTTTATTATTCATTTCTCTTTTATTATTCATTTCTCTTTTACTATTCATTTCTCTGAAAACGAAAACGAAAAAGTTTTCACGATGAGGATAAAGGCTTCCTCTTTTATTGTTGCTGAATCTTTTTTCTTTTATTTTTCATGTATATTTTTACGAAAAGCATTCATGATACTTTTCATGTATATTTTTCATGTATATTTTTCATGTATATTTTTTTTAGTTTTGTTGAAGGTATTTTCATAAGGAAGCTAATATTAAAGTATCTTCACAACTATTATTATTGAAATTGTGAAGGTTATTTCATGACTATTAAATATTTTCTACTGTATATTTGGCAAAGTTGATTAGTATAAACAACCTAAAATATCCTTTTTTTCCAAGTTCATTTCTTTTATTTTCTAGAACTTGTGACTTTTTGTTATAAGTTTATTGTCTATTATATACTTATGTAGGTGTTTACCTCTAAAGTCCTTATGACTCATAATTGGTCAATTAATGATATTTCATTTTATGATACGTGTATAGGGGTTACTTGTGTTCAAAGTGTGAAAGTCGGATCGTTTCCCTACAGGTATAACTTTTTTCTTTTTGTTTTTGTTTAGTTTAATTAGTATAACTATGGATAGGAAATGGATGTCTTCAAGTCGATTATCGAAAGAGTACGACAATGGGGTATCGGAATTCGTTAAGTTTGCTATTGCGCATGCCAAAGACCCCAGTCGAATGATATGTCCTTGCTTGGCTTGCTGTTTTGGGAGTCGGGTTGACGCGGTTCAGTTGGCATCGCATTTATTGAGGAGTGGAATTGATAGAAGTTATACATGTTGGAATTTGCATGGTGAGAAAATTAACGGGAATGTTGAATCGGGGGATAATACGACCTACGCTTCATACGACAATGGCACAGATACATACGATTCTGATCGAGTCGAAGAGATTGCAGAAGCACTTGAAGAAGATCTTAAGGATTGTCCCAAAATGTTTGAGAGGTTGGTAAGTGTCGCTCCCGGGATTTTCATCCAAGTACAAACGCGAAAGTGGCACCGAACAGAGTCGCCAGCAATGTGTATTTATCCCAAGAGAGGGAAAGGAAACACCGCGTAAACCTGAGAGAAAGGAAAAAGCATGGTCTCGCGACCAAGAGAAATGGGTTCGGGAGTCGGTTACGCGAGAGGAAGGTATTAGCACCCCCTCACGTCCATCGTACCCGATGGGATCCACGCTTGCTTGTCTCGATCAAAGGGTGATAGAAAAGAATACTGGAAGAGGAACTAGAAAAGGAACGAAAAGAGAAAGAGAAACAAATGTAGGGAAAATAAAAGAAGTGCTCGCATGGGCCCTACCCCACTGCCTACGTATCTCATCGGGAACATGAGAATCAGAGCGACGTAGTTCCCCTCACTAGGGATGAATTGTTTGTGTTTTTTAGAGAACGGCTGACGTTCTAGCTCAGGTGTTGCAGGCTCACTGGTCCGAGTGCGTTACCATCTTGCAAGAGAACGAGTAGAAGCGCGTTCGTACGCTAAGAGTGAATGAGGTGAGAAAAGAATTCCCGAAGGAAAGACGTTATTGTTTATTTCTTGTCTTTTAGAAGGAAGTGTTTTGGATTTGTTTGCATACGACAGTGTATCCAAATCTTAGTCATCGGAATGTGTACATTCTCACATTCCAAGATGGAATGGGTAAGAAAGCACACTAAGAGTGAAGAAGACCCCCACACTTAGCTCCAATTGTCAAGGTTCAAACACACTAGCATACTTGTGTTTATTAAGTGTTTTTGTTGATTAAGAAATGAAGAAGTGTTTTTTATTATTTGCACCTTCAACAAGTATTGCATTTAAGTCCCTCATACAAGATCAAATGTTTAACACATTGACCCAAGATGGGCTATATGCTACACATTCTAAGATTACAAGAGAAGACCCCTTATAATCTTTTCTTTATATGAAAGGCCTAAATGCAATAAATGCCTACCTTTATTATATGTTTTGAATTTTCTTTGAGATGAGAAAAGAGACTCAAGAGAGGAGAAAAGGTAAAACCTATATGGACTAAGACTCAATCCTAATTGAAGATTAAAGGGAGTGATCCTAAAGGTTTGTGAGGTTTCAACCTAAAGTCTAAATAAAGAAAGAATTAAACAATTCACTTCCAAAGTAGAAGATGAATTGTAATTCAAAAAGGGAAAGTAATGAGTTATTAAAAGAAAGCACATAAGTGCTTAACAAAACATGGAATTGTAAAAGAGAAAGGATAGAAGTTGAATGTGGATTCCTTATCCACACTCAATTGAAACTTACCAAAGCCCCTACATGGTTAGCACAATCACTTACAAGTAAAGTAAGAAAATATAATGAACAAATCAAATTCAAACAAGTTGACAAACAAAGTGAAATGAGATTGAATGCTATACATGCTTCCAAGTCAGAATGTAACTCATATTTACACAACCTAATGTTATCCTAAATGAGCATACTAAATCATGCAAACAAAATCTCAATCCAACAAGAAGCAAAGAAGAAAAGGTGAAGTGATGTGAATGTGGTTCATACTTGTGAAACAAGTGACTTAAGGTGCAAGATAAACATCAAACATGCAAAGATGAAACCCAAATGTCACAATCAGAAGTCAATTAACATGCTATACATCCTCAAACAAAACCACAACTCATGGCACAAGTGCCTTCATGATCAAGCAAACCAAACATGAGGCATGCATTCACAAAATGAACAAGTTAAACTTCATGCTTCAAACAAATAGCAAACATGCTTCAAAAATTATGACTTTCACCAATCAAACACCTTAAACACATGTCATTAACATATCAAGTCCACAAGCAATGAATCAGAACCAAAGTCACTCAACAATTAGGTCAAAGTCTCATGGAAGCTTCATGCATTCATGCTCAAAGCAACACATCAAAAGTCATCCAAAAAAGACTTAAAAATCATCTCATAAATCTCAAACATACCTCAACATATTGTGACCACAATGCAAAAAGAAAGGCATCAAAATCATTTTTTATGATCAAGAACAAAAATGCACAAAATCATATGTCACATTAAGTATGCATACAAATGGAAATTCAAAAGAAATAATGGAACAGGGGCAAAATGGTCATAAAATCAGAAAATAAAATCATAGAAAATTTCCTAAATGTTTTAAGAATACACATGAATTTTTGTAGAATTTTCCAATATGTTTTGGTATTTTTAAAAATTAGAAATCAAACGTGTAGAAAGAAATAAAAATGAAGAATAAATGCAAAATGCAGGGGGGTATGAACATAGCAATTGGACAGTTCAAAATCATTGGGCTTCAATACATGGGGGTGTAATTATCAATCTGAATAAGGTCCAATTCAGCGCATAACACAATAGCAAGCATGCACTTCAGTCAACGAGAGTCAATACATTCCAAGCCATCAGATTAAGTCATAGTCAAACGAAAGTCAAAGTAAACCAAATCATCGCGCACATGTGAATGACCACACAACATACAATGCACCACACCACAAAATGCTTAAGTGAAATCAGAAAAACGCACGTGAGGAGCACATGGATTTTAATGTGCTGTCATCATACAAGCCTTACGATCTTGGAAAATGGACGGGCATGATTAAAACAAGACAAACCCTAGCAATTACAGTCACCGGCCGGAGGTGACCTCCGGTCACCTTCTCCGGTGAACTACCACCGTCTGCAACCTCCAATTTTCCAGAATTCCACAAATGATATACCAAAATGAAGAGGAAGTAAAGGAGAACATGGATCCAGTGATAAAACACACAAAAAGTTCATGAAATGAGAGAATCGAACAGAGGAAAATTTGCCCTAACTTTTCAACTATGCCTCTAAAGGCCTATCAACTAGCCAGACAAGTTCTTGAGCTTATAAGAAGCTTCAAGAACCTGAAAACATCTTCACATCAACTCTATAATGGTGGAAATTCGTACCTGAAGATTTGAGACCTTGAGATATTCTTCAGAAAACCAGAGATCCTGCTTCCTCTTTGAGCTACTTTTGGCCAAATAAAGGCTTAGATGCAGTGGTTGATGATGATTCAGTGGAAAGAAAATGGAACCAAACTTCAAAACCAGTTGCAATGTGATGAAATTGAGATAGAATCAGAGAGAGTGTTGAATTGAAAAGGACGAAGTGAAGCTCGAGAATTAGTTGAAATGGTGAGATTGAGAGAGAAGAAGAAAAAGTTTCTGAAGTGAATATGTGAAAAATGAAGTTGAAATCAAAATGTGAAGTGAGATTTTGTTTTATAGTAGGCTTTAACCACGGTTAAACTGAGTGAGGTTAACTGAGTTAAAGTGGTTATGCTGAGTCCACCCTAACTAACTGAGCCAAGTTAGTTAGGGCGAGTTATCCATGGCTGTGATATGGTGAGGTTAAGCTTATGACAGTTGTGGTGAGGATGAGAGTGAAGCTGGGATGATGAGGTTATGTTATGCAGCATGTCATGGCATTGCTTATGGTACAAGTTTCTCCTTTGAAAACCTTCCTTCACAATGTATGATGGCTGATATGCATAAGTATGGTCATAAGGATGTTTGTTCAAATGAGGAAATAAAGTACATGAAGTGTTTGTGGGATGACTGAACCAAATCGTGTACACAGCCTACTAACATCATTTACTGCATCAGTGATAATTATGGTACTTTGCCAATGAAATTCTCCCTACTTAATGGATGATTTGATGAATTCTTGGGGTCGTTGGAGAGAGGACACATAGTAGAACATGTTTGGTATGAAAAATGAATTGAAATGAGGCTTGAAATAAGTTGCAAAATGACTTATAACATCCACATTTGGGACTGATAGAAGGGCGTGGCAACTGGTTGGTTGACAAGGCATCTTGGCACCTGGGTTTTCAGCATAATCATAGCAAATTGGACTCAACATAACTTCTCAACCTTTGATCAAATGAAAAAATCATGAACACCAATTTTGAACACCTCACATAGAGGAACAACTTTCATGTTGAAAGATTTTTCATTTGAGGCCCCTAACCATGAGTAATTGATCAATACATTTGGCCCACCATGTGTTTGTGAAAATGACTGCGCGCGTGCCCTGAAAATCTTGGTCATGACCTAGTTTTGGACCTACTTTGCTCAAACTTTGATCAATCATATCTCACTCAATTTTTATCCAATGGAGATGTTCCACACATGGATTTGAAGCTTAAAGCAAGGCCTTTCATTGAGGCAGAGTGGAATTTTCATTTGGTGCTCCAAATTTAAATGGCCTTGGTTCAAACTCTGATGCAAAATGGCCAAAACTTGCTATTTTTAGCAACCCTACTTCATCCAAAAATGGCAACTTTTTACATCTTGATTTTTTTATGATTCCTTTGGAGTTTCTTGATCAAATTTTGTACATTGGACATATGTAACATGAATTTCATGAATTTGGCCTCAAAAAGTCAAGAGTTGACTTTTTCCTCTGATTATTTGACTGTGCCCCAATTTCTCTAATTCTTGATCTTTCTTCCAATTGAACCACTTCTAAAACCAATTGAGATGTAATTTTCCACATACATACACTTAAGGACATATGGGTTACCATGACATCAAGTCTTGCCCAAAAAAGCAAAGATTCCCTGATTTAATTGGAAACCCTAGTTTTGACCCCCTCTGGTTAGGAGGAAATTGCACATCTTCCAAATCCAAATTCCTCAGAGTATGTTGTGTATCCTCTTAAAGGATGATGAGAAATGCCACTTGAGAATGATTTTGAATCAATGAGCTATCTCTTTTGAGGGTTTTCCTTAATTTTTGAACCTCTTGCATAGTGAAAGATGTAGTGCTTCAATCTCCCATTGAATCTCACTTCCTTGAGGTTTTGGAAGATCAATTGAGATAGTATGAGACATGAGAGACCTCTTGGCTTGCCTAGAGCCAACTTGATTGACCTTTTTGTGCTTTGAATGATTCCTTGATTGTCCACCTTCCACTTGATCACATGCCCTGATGGTAAGAAGGATGCCATGCTTCATTTTTCTATGTTAAATGCAATGTAATGTTAATGAGGTGGATATGATATGATAAATGATAATGCCATGCTATGATGACAAAAGGGGAGAGCAAATTTTGGGGTATTACAGCTGCCCCTATTCAAGCGCTGTAGACCTGAATGCCTGAAAGCAATTGCTTTCGGACTTTCAAGGTATATAGTGATTGAATACCAAAAATAACCAAAAATTTGCTCTGGGTGAAGAAAAAAAGGGATATAAACCCAACGAGACTGCTGGATTGAATCCTCGATGAAACGTCGGAGAGATCTGTCTTTTGAACGATGCCAGACGACTACTGGCTTGCCACGCTGATGGTGGACTTTAATACTGTCTTTTATGCAATTCCATACGACTACTGGCCTGCCACACTACTGGTGGACTTTGATAATGTCTTTTATGCAATTCCAGACGACTACTGGCCTGCCACACTACTGGTGGACTTTGATAACGTCTTTTGAACGACGCCAGACGACTACTGGCTTGCCACACTACTGGTGGACTTTAATAATGTCTTTTATGCAATTCCAGACGACTACTGGCCTGCCACACTACTGGTGGACTTTGCAGCTTCGTGCCACCCGAAGATGGACTTTTGCCAATCCACTGTTGGACTTTTGCCACCCGAAGACAGACTTTTGCCAATCCACTGTTGGACTTTTAGAATATGCCACCCTTAGATGGACCTTTCGCCAATCCACTGTTGGACTTTTGCCACCCGAAGACGGACTTTTGCCAATCCACTGTTGGACTTTTGCCACCCGAAGACGGACTTTTGCCAATCCACTGTTGGACTTTTAGCTGCTTTGCCACCCGAAGATGGACTTTTGCCAATCCACTGTTGGACTTTTGCCACCCGAAGACGGACTTTTGCCAATCCACTGTTGGACTTTTGCCACCCGAAGACGGACTTTTGCCAATCCACTGTTGGACTTTTGCCACCCGAAGACGGACTTTTGCCAATCCACTGTTGGACTTTTGCCACCCGAAGACGGACTTTTGCCAATCCACTGTTGGACTTTTAGAATTTGCCACCCTTAGATGGACCTTTCGCCAATCCACTGTTGGACTTTTGCCACCCGAAGACGGACTTTTGCCAATCCACTATTGGACTTTTAGAATTTGCAAAAATGTATTACTCTCTGCATCTGTGTCAGACATCTCTGCTGACTCTACTGAGGAGCCATGACCAATGATTTGACTTTGGAGACTCCTGAAAGGATAACCTCTCCACTGGAGAATGAATGAACAATCCGTCTGCTTCGAATTGCCAAGCTTGCCAAAAATAAATTGGACTTGAAGAATAATAAATCTGCCAGTAATCACTTCACCTGCTGGGGGAACGAATTCTGGTCACAGCGATTCCGCTGGGGATGAGAATTTCTTTGCATGGCGTCTTGCTAGGGGAGAAAAGTCATAAAAACTCTGCTTGGGGATCTATCCAATCCAAGACCCTTTGTAGGGGTTATCCACCTTTTGACCCGGCTGGGGAAAGACTGTACCATCCTTGTTGAGGAATAGATTCTGCCGATCTGATAAACCTCTGCGGAGAGAACAACAACTCAGCTGGAAGTTGCTGACAAGATTCGATGCTGACCTCTGTGGGGATACCATGACCAGAGATACGATCTTGCTGGGTATCAGGGCTACTCTGCCAGGGATATGCGAATCCTGGTTAGAACATTCCCCTGCAACTTGCTAGGAAAGAGTCCTTAGAGATCTGTTGGGGAAACCCAAAGCAAATCCACAGTAGTCTGCTGAAGAATATGACTGTCAAGCTTAGGATAAGTACCACAATGCACCATGTTAGACGAGCTTCCCTTTAGACAATTCCGTTAGGGATGACGAGTTTATAACCAACTCTACTGGAGGAAACTACTTTAAAATGTCTCGTGCCTTTTGAGAGGATTTTACAAAAGACCAACTGTCCTCAAACTCTACTAGGGATGATCAACACTTCATACTGGGGAAACTAACATGCCCCATGCTTGGACAAACCAACAATTTGTCCCCGAAGAAGATGTCATAAGAGGATTTTACAGAAGATTTAGCCTCTTCAAACTCCTGCGACTTCGCTGGGGATAATGACCATCAGTTTCAGTATCGACGAGACCACTCTTTCGGGGAACTTGTGACCGTTATCAACACAGAAAAGCTTGTAGCTGTTGGAAGGACTGAATAAGAGAATCGACTTAATAAGATACCACGATACCCAGTTGAGCTCAATTCGTTGATATCGAATCGTTGTGACCGACCGTCGACCGAATGATGGACTTAATCAGTGAACGTTGTGACAAAAGGGTGACCACCTTTCTCGAACATGATTGCCCCAGTCTTCTGCATGGAAGTAAGTGATTACTCGTCTAGAAGACATGATCCCGTGATCTCACAAAGGCTTCAATTTTGCCTTTGAGCCTAGTATGAGGCTGCTACCTGCAAGCAAAGGATATGCACGTATACCTCGTGCGAGATATGACTTCTGCAACTGAGAAAATCTAACTCTGAACCACCACTTGTTGGGGAGAAAGGTTTGCATGCAATCTCTTGCTGGAGAACATTATTAATGAAGCCTGCTGAAGACGGGGACCAAAAATGCCTTGGGTTGGAATGCCCCTTAGTTTCATTCCTTTTGGCTGATTGACTGCACATACGTGACCAACTGTTTTTCTTCACTTGTCCCAAACCAACATGGTCCGCCGGAAGAAATTGTCCCAAGAGGATTTTACAGAAGACTTGACATCCAAAACGCTTCAATGTCTTCAAACTCTCGTAGAGATTCGTTGGATCTCGCCGTAACTGCCCCAGACCGCATGGATTACTTAGAAGAAGTCATCACATGAGGATTTTACAGAAGACTTGGCAAGATCAATGCTTCAGTGTCTTCAAACTCTTGTAGAGATTCGTTGGATCTCACCGTAATTGCCCCAGACCGCATGGATTACTTAGAAGAAGTCATCGCATGAGGATTTTACAGAAGACTTGGAAAGATCAATGCTTCAGTGTCTTCAAACTCTTGTAGAGATTCGTTAGATCTCGACGTAACTTCCCCAGACCGTATGGACTACAGAGGAATTCGCCTTGAAAAGATTCATGAACAATCTCATACCACCGTGGGATATTCTGTCCCAGTATTCTGAACTCTGGATAGGCTGATTAGTCATTTGGATGGACTAACTTCTCGTGCTCTTGGTATAGCTTGCCCCAGTATGAACCTTGAAGTGGTTTTGCCCCTGACTACTGATCTTCGAAGGACAACCAAAAATGCTTGCATTTGTAGGGATTTGAATCTCGCAGTAATTGCCCCAGTTTGGCTGAACTTTGAAGAGATTTCTCGACGTGATTGGCTCAGATGAGCTACACCTTAAAGAGATGGTTCGACGTGATTGCCCCAGATCGACTACGTCTTAGCACAACTTGTTGGGAAAGCCCCTGCCCAACAAAGTTTCCTGAGGAAGTACCATTGGATATGGCTGCCCTTCGGGAGTTTCAGGATCCTCAACTCGGCAAGATTAAGCTTCTGGACTGAATTTCCATATGTAAACTTCTTTTGATGTCAAACAAATGTATGCAAGCAGAAAATGTTTTATTCTGAGAATGAAAATTCTAATGCAACACAACATGTTAATCTCGAAGTTTTACTAAAAAGATGTAGCAAACCCTTTTGTGAGCGAATCACGGGTTAGGATACAACATTAATTTTTGAAAGAAATAATGCAATGCACATGCAACACCAACAAAGATCTTTTAGCACAACTCATAGGAGTCAGGAACGCTATCTCTTGCTAGTATGCTTTCGAAATAACCCTGTTTCAATTAGGACTTTTGAGGGTTGTATCGTGGCCTGGTTCACGGTTTTGAGAAAAAAGGATTTAAGGCTCAAAGTTTATTGGTGCCCACCCACTCTTCGTGATGTTCTCCAGTCCTATATTCAGTTAATTTGCACAAGCGTTCGCCTCTCAAAAGATTTTGTGATCTTTAAGGAACCCATGCATCTGATGGTTTGACACCCAATGAGGCTTTGGAGTGACAGTCACCCCTTTGTCTTTTGTTCGTAGTCACACGACTTTGTTCTTGCTCGAGGATTTTCTTTTGTAATCCTTTTGGTTTCACATTCTTTTGCTTTTTGATCCCTAATTTTTGCCTGGACTGATTCTTTTGAATCTTGGATTTCGGAGTCCAGCGGGATGCCCTAACTTTTGCCTAAGTTGCTTGTTTTCAAGTTTCAACTTAGCGGGCTTTTTCATTTTTTCTTCTTTTTCTTTTTCTTGAACACGTCGTGTGACACTGGCTTGTCTTGACTTTGTTGAAAGGGTTGTGACTACCTCACTCTTTGATTGTTGATGGATAACCATTGTGGTTTCACATCTCTTGACCTCTTGATGGCGGAATAGAAGGTAATGGATCCTCAGATGCACACTCCTTTTGAGGTTTGAACGCTCGGTCAAATTAACTGACGCCTACCCTGCCCCTGGGTTAAATGTGAGGGTTTTTTCCGTACGAAAGAAACTCCTACTTCAAGGCTCAAAGGGGTTAACGAGGGTCTATCTCCCTTATATCTTCAGTGTTTGGGGAGTTGAAACAATGCCTGTACATCCTCAACAGGGTTCTATTCAAAAGCACACAATTAGAGATTTTTCCGTTTTCAGATCATCATTCTCCCTCATAGAGTTTGATCAAGAAAAATGGTATTGCAGTACACATTAGCATTAAATGAGTAAACACAAATGAAATTCTTCAAGAAAACATATTCATTGCATTAAAATCCTCATACCAAATACCAACAAATTTTAACATGCGAACAATGTCTGAACGAACAAATAAAGACTACATATGAAAATGCAGCAAGGAAAATAAAGATTGTCGTTGTTGAGGAGGCTTGGCTCCGTCTAGACTGACCACTTCTGGTGATGTTCTTGTAACTTTGAGCACTCACCATGGTACAGAAGCTTCACCTTGTGGGGTACCGTCTGGGGTGATAACCTTTGAGTCAATCAAATCCTGCACCTTGTGCTGGAACACATTACAGTTATCAAGTGTGTGCCCAAACGTTCCTGAATGGAACTCACAGCTAACACTCATGTCATAGTCCGGAGGAATGGGGTATGGCACGGGCATGGCCCTTCTCAGCTGGATTTGCGAACTTTTGAGCAAACGAGCCAACAACTGACTGTAGGGAATAGGAATAGGATCAAATGTCCTCTTGGGCTTCCTTGGTCTGAGTAGCCTCCGCTGCTGATAATCTTGCTGCTGCTGGTTCGGGCGCCCAACCTGGCCCTGCACTTTCCTTTTTGCATTCGGCTGAGGCACAAATAAGGGTTGCTGACATAGGTCTTCTGCAACACAGGGTTGTGGAAGAGATCCCTGACGCGAGGTAGACCCTTTGGAAAAGGAGAGAGTCCTCAGTTCCCTTGCAACAATGGGAGTGACATCACTTGGTTTACCAGCACCAACTGATGCAAACTTGATTGCCCCTGAATCAATTAGCTCCTGGACTTTATGCTTGAACCTGGTACAATTCTCAACATTGTGACCAGGTGCCCCAGAATGGAACTCACATCTAGCCTTAGCATTAGGTCCCAGAGGAATCTTCGTGGGCAACGGTCCCAAACTAACACACTCAACCAGCTTGAGCTCGAGCAAGTAAGAAAGCAATTGTGCGTACGAAATTGGAATGGGATCGAACTTCCTCTTAGGCCCCTCTGACTTAGGATCCTCTTGAAAATCAGGAAGTGACTGCTGATGAGAGAGCTCTGAACCTTTAGCTTTCAGAGGAGATTCACGAAGCAATCCATGATCTAGAGCATGTCCCAAAGAGATGGGAGGAGTAGAGACTTCTGTTGTGGAAGCAGGCACATGATCATTTTCCTTTTTTAACACCTTATTCAAGATTTCCATGACCAGGCCCATTTGAATCTTCATCTGGTTGACTTCCTCCCTCAGTAGTTCCTGACCTCGGGACAGCGCCTGAATGTCCCCCATAAAATGCCCCAATTGGGCCCTCACCCCAGCCAAATCCTTCTGCATTTGATCCATGATTCTTACTTGATTTCTTCGCGTCGAATATCGGTGAATATGATTCTCAGCTATACTTCCTGAAATCAAATAAAGGTTAGAGACCCTGCAACGAATACCTGAAAAGCAAGCAACATAAATGCAGAATGATATGCAATGCCATGCAATGTTATGTTTATCATTTCCAAAGTGCTTTACACCCTGATTCCAATCCAAACCACAGAAATCTGAAGACCAGAAATCGTGATATAAAGAGACGTGTCGTGGTCATGTGCTTGTGTACAGATATCTGATAAAGCGTAATTGTGAATAAACTGCTCATACTCATTCGACAAAGTATTCAAGTACATTTAAGAAAGGCTCATCCGCAAATGCAATACAAGGAAAAATGGATCCATCAACAAGCCTGATGGTAACCATTAACAACAAAATATAAGGAAAAGAACATCAGTCTGACAATTCCACATCCTTCAGCTTATCACTTGAGTATTTGATCTCCTCAAAAAAATATACGGGTATGCTGGTGATTCGGCTTTTCAATCATCTCTTTGATCAAGACATCCCTTTTCTCAAGAGTTTCATTTAAAGAACCCATATGCAGCATCAGAGCCTCGTCATCACACACTCCTTTGTGTCTCTTTATGCCGGCTTGCGTCTTGAGTATCTCCCTTTCTATCATGACTTCTTCAAGCTCTTTCTTGGTATTCTTCAACTGGCTTCTAGCTTCTTCTAACTGTTCTTGACTTTTACCGAGACTTTCCCGATACTTTCTCCTCTGCTCATGTGCCTTTTTAAGCTCCTCGTCTTTAGTCTTCGACTGATCCTTTAACTCGGCATTTTCAGTTCTGACTTCATCCCAAGCTTGACGAAGTTGAGCTAATGAATCCTTGCTTCGAGCTAAAGCCTGTTTTGTAATCCTGTGAGCCTGACTAGCGTCATCTGCTCCCAAAGTAAGTTTCCGAAAGTACCGAGCTCGGTCATCAAAATCTTCCTCTTTGTCAGCCAAGGTTTTTTCCGCTTTCAAGGCTCTCTTTTCCAACTCTTTGTTGTCAGCTAGAGCTTTCTGAAGACATCTGCTCATTCCAGAATTCTCTATCTGCAACTCTCTGACCATTTTCTTCCACTTCTCACATTCTTCAATAGCCACCATAGTGGGTTGTTCTGGCTGTACTGCACATAAAAGAGGTCCCCTTGAAAAGGGTAAAAGCAATTCCTTTACTTTCGTTTTAATCCACCTGTCATATTCAGGATAAGATCTACAATCTCCTTTTCCAAAAACTGCTTTTCCAATTTTGTGCTTATCTTTCCAAGCATTCACCACTTCTACCACCTTCGCATCTTTAGTTCCTGTAAAGAATAAAGATTCTTCCACATCTTGCTCTGTAGGAGGATCCCTGGAAGCATACCCAAACTGTCGGATGGCCAAAACTGGATTATAATTGATCCCTCCTTTTCTGCCAATCAAAGGCACATTTGGAAAATTTCCGCATCTTGTGACAAGCTCTATTCTCAATAACCGGTGATCAAACCATACAATGTTATCAGCAGTTAAACTCATCAATCGTTTAGACCATTTCGCCACATCTTTGGTTTCCACAAAGGCACCTGTCTGCGGCAAATGCTTGAAAAACCAATGACTCAGCAGTGGAGTGCAACAACTAACAGATCCTCCCCTCCTTTTCTCATTCTTGTAATGCACGGAATGATAAAAATCTCCTAACAAAGTAGGGACTGGATTTTTAAGGACAAAAACTCTCGTTGCTTGCATATCCACAAAGTCTTGCTGATTGGGAAAGAAAACTAGGCCATATATGCAGAGAGCCAGAATGGAATTGTAAACCGTCCAATTTTTAGCACTTGCAGCCTCTTGGGCCTGTCCAGACAGAAATTCTAAATGAAATCCGCTAACTCCATTTTTACTGCTCACACCACTCTTTATCAATGTCTGATCCATTTGTAAAGCAGCAGCAATTTCTTTTACGCTGGGAGAACTACCAGAGAAGAATGGTATTGCCGACGTGATCGGAATTCCCAAAATAAATGAGAATTCTTCCAGTGTTGGCATCAAAATGTAATCTAAAAAAAGAAAGCACCTCAACGAAGGCTCGTAGAACTGCAGCAGAGTGTGTAAAGCATCATGCTCATACTTGGTGATTGTACGGACCATCCCAACCAAATTCCCGTAGCTCTTCTGAAACCTATCAAGAATACCCGGACCAGCCATATCTATAACTTTGAGCAATGAATCCAAGACAGGATCTGGAAACTTGTAAGACACATTGTTCTTTCTCTCGGCGACGATCTCTGTTGAACCCATGGATTGGAATCAGAAATGTATTATGCACCTGAAAATGACAAACATAACTGTTATGATATGATAATGCAATGCAAAAGGGCATGTGATCAGGTAATCAAGTGTCGGTGTCTGTATTGAACTGTGTGCACTGTGTCTCTGTACTGAATCTGGCAATATCTGAGATGAACACTTAAATCACTGTCATAGGATACAATGTCTGAAATCATCATAGAATCACAAGTAAGGTAGGTAGGAGGCTGGGTTTCCTGCAAACCTGTAAACATCCCGCCCATGCTCACATGTGGTTCTTAGAAAATAAGGCTTGTCAGCTTCGGAGGTTTGAGAAGCAATAGCACATTCAGCCCGTAGGATACAATGCTATGCCAATCAAAGAGGTCGTCCACTGACTCCCCTTAGAAAATAAAGGTCATCCTATGCAAGTTCCAAAGTGGGTCCTCGGGTGCGAATGGGTTTGCCACAGAATGTGGTCTGCCATTGTCACCACTAAAGAGGGATATTTCCACTAAGGTCCTCATGATCGGTCACTAGAGTCGACAGCTCTCTAGATCTACATCCTGGAATACGCAAGATGCGTATGCCACGACGTGTCCCAAGATAGCCTCGTCTAGCTGTGAATTTCGTGAACACCCAACGCACTCCAAACGGCACGTAGGTCCCACTACTCTCCACTCTAATTCTAAGTGTATGCTCAAGCCTGTGTAATGGGCTTATCTCTCAGAAATCCCGCCCGCCAAACAGAAAACAACACAGTCCAGTATAGCATAATATATCATATGAAATGAAAATGCTAAAATACGGTAAATACAATAATGTACAGTAAAGCAGTAAATAACCATACAATAAAACGGTAAATACAACACAACAGTAAACACCCAATGAAAGAAAAGCAGACAAGCGCTAGGATGAACTCGCTAAGGATGGACCAGCAATAGGTCAACCTCATACTCCCCAGTGGAGTCGCCAGCTGTCGCTCCCGGGATTTTCATCCAAGTACAAACGCGAAAGTGGCACCGAACAGAGTCGCCAGCAATGTGTATTTATCCCAAGAGAGGGAAAGGAAACACCGCGTAAACCTGAGAGAAAGGAAAAAGCATGGTCTCGCGACCAAGAGAAATGGGTTCGGGAGTCGGTTACGCGAGAGGAAGGTATTAGCACCCCCTCACGTCCATCGTACCCGATGGGATCCACGCTTGCTTGTCTCGATCAAAGGGTGATAGAAAAGAATACTGGAAGAGGAACTAGAAAAGGAACGGAAAGAGAAAGAGAAACAAATGTAGGGAAAATAAAAGAAGTGCTCGCATGGGCCCTACCCCACTGCCTACGTATCTCATCGGGAACATGAGAATCAGAGCGACGTAGTTCCCCTCACTAGGGATGAATTGTTTGTGTTTTTTAGAGAACGGCTGACGTTCTAGCTCAGGTGTTGCAGGCTCGCTGGTCCGAGTGCGTTACCATCTTGCAAGAGAACGAGTAGAAGCGCGTTCGTACGCTAAGAGTGAATGAGGTGAGAAAAGAATTCCCGAAGGAAAGACGTTATTGTTTGTTTCTTGTCTTTTAGAAGGAAGTGTTTTGGATTTGTTTGCATACGACAGTGTATCCAAATCTTAGTCATCGGAATGTGTACATTCTCACATTCCAAGATGGAATGGGTAAGAAAGCACACTAAGAGTGAAGAAGACCCCCACACTTAGCTCCAATTGTCAAGGTTCAAACACACTAGCATACTTGTGTTTATTAAGTGTTTTTGTTTATTAAGAAATGAAGAAGTGTTTTTTATTATTTGCACCTTCAACAAGTATTGCATTTAAGTCCCTCATACAAGATCAAATGTTTAACACATTGACCCAAGATGGGCTATATGCTACACATTCTAAGATTACAAGAGAAGACCCCTTATAATCTTTTCTTTATATGAAAGGCCTAAATGCAATAAATGCCTACCTTTATTATATGTTTTGAATTTTCTTTGAGATGAGAAAAGAGACTCAAGAGAGGAGAAAAGGTAAAACCTATATGGACTAAGACTCAATCCTAATTGAAGATTAAAGGGAGTGATCCTAAAGGTTTGTGAGGTTTCAACCTAAAGTCTAAATAAAGAAAGAATTAAACAATTCACTTCCAAAGTAGAAGATGAATTGTAATTCAAAAAGGGAAAGTAATGAGTTATTAAAAGAAAGCACATAAGTGCTTAACAAAACATGGAATTGTAAAAGAGAAAGGATAGAAGTTGAATGTGGATTCCTTATCCACACTCAATTGAAACTTACCAAAGCCCCTACATGGTTAGCACAATCACTTACAAGTAAAGTAAGAAAATATAATGAACAAATCAAATTCAAACAAGTTGACAAACAAAGTGAAATGAGATTGAATGCTATACATGCTTCCAAGTCAGAATGTAACTCATATTTACACAACCTAATGTTATCCTAAATGAGCATACTAAATCATGCAAACAAAATCTCAATCCAACAAGAAGCAAAGAAGAAAAGGTGAAGTGATGTGAATGTGGTTCATACTTGTGAAACAAGTGACTTAAGGTGCAAGATAAACATCAAACATGCAAAGATGAAACCCAAATGTCACAATCAGAAGTCAATTAACATGCTATACATCCTCAAACAAAACCACAACTCATGGCACAAGTGCCTTCATGATCAAGCAAACCAAACATGAGGCATGCATTCACAAAATGAACAAGTTAAACTTCATGCTTCAAACAAATAGCAAACATGCTTCAAAAATTATGACTTTCACCAATCAAACACCTTAAACACATGTCATTAACATATCAAGTCCACAAGCAATGAATCAGAACCAAAGTCACTCAACAATTAGGTCAAAGTCTCATGGAAGCTTCATGCATTCATGCTCAAAGCAACACATCAAAAGTCATCCAAAAAAGACTTAAAAATCATCTCATAAATCTCAAACATACCTCAACATATTGTGACCACAATGCAAAAAGAAAGGCATCAAAATCATTTTTTATGATCAAGAACAAAAATGCACAAAATCATATGTCACATTAAGTATGCATACAAATGGAAATTCAAAAGAAATAATGGAACAGGGGCAAAATGGTCATAAAATCAGAAAATAAAATCATAGAAAATTTCCTAAATGTTTTAAGAATACACATGAATTTTTGTAGAATTTTCCAATATGTTTTGGTATTTTTAAAAATTAGAAATCAAACGTGTAGAAAGAAATAAAAATGAAGAATAAATGCAAAATGCAGGGGGGTATGAACATAGCAATTGGACAGTTCAAAATCATTGGGCTTCAATACATGGGGGTGTAATTATCAATCTGAATAAGGTCCAATTCAGCGCATAACACAATAGCAAGCATG
This sequence comes from Lathyrus tuberosus, assembly GCA_022829125.1. Taxonomy (NCBI): domain Eukaryota; kingdom Viridiplantae; phylum Streptophyta; class Magnoliopsida; order Fabales; family Fabaceae; genus Lathyrus; species Lathyrus tuberosus. Next base: position 2,444,988 of record JALAZF010000057.1, read on the forward strand.
CACTTCAGTCAACGAGAGTCAATACATTCCAAGCCATCAGATTAAGTCATAGTCAAACGAAAGTCAAAGTAAACCAAATCATCGCGCACATGTGAATGACCACACAACATACAATGCACCACACCACAAAATGCTTAAGTGAAATCAGAAAAACGCACGTGAGGAGCACATGGATTTTAATGTGCTGTCATCATACAAGCCTTACGATCTTGGAAAATGGACGGGCATGATTAAAACAAGACAAACCCTAGCAATTACAGTCACCGGCCGGAGGTGACCTCCGGTCACCTTCTCCGGTGAACTACCACCGTCTGCAACCTCCAATTTTCCAGAATTCCACAAATGATATACCAAAATGAAGAGGAAGTAAAGGAGAACATGGATCCAGTGATAAAACACACAAAAAGTTCATGAAATGAGAGAATCGAACAGAGGAAAATTTGCCCTAACTTTTCAACTATGCCTCTAAAGGCCTATCAACTAGCCAGACAAGTTCTTGAGCTTATAAGAAGCTTCAAGAACCTGAAAACATCTTCACATCAACTCTATAATGGTGGAAATTCGTACCTGAAGATTTGAGACCTTGAGATATTCTTCAGAAAACCAGAGATCCTGCTTCCTCTTTGAGCTACTTTTGGCCAAATAAAGGCTTAGATGCAGTGGTTGATGATGATTCAGTGGAAAGAAAATGGAACCAAACTTCAAAACCAGTTGCAATGTGATGAAATTGAGATAGAATCAGAGAGAGTGTTGAATTGAAAAGGACGAAGTGAAGCTCGAGAATTAGTTGAAATGGTGAGATTGAGAGAGAAGAAGAAAAAGTTTCTGAAGTGAATATGTGAAAAATGAAGTTGAAATCAAAATGTGAAGTGAGATTTTGTTTTATAGTAGGCTTTAACCACGGTTAAACTGAGTGAGGTTAACTGAGTTAAAGTGGTTATGCTGAGTCCACCCTAACTAACTGAGCCAAGTTAGTTAGGGCGAGTTATCCATGGCTGTGATATGGTGAGGTTAAGCTTATGACAGTTGTGGTGAGGATGAGAGTGAAGCTGGGATGATGAGGTTATGTTATGCAGCATGTCATGGCATTGCTTATGGTACAAGTTTCTCCTTTGAAAACCTTCCTTCACAATGTATGATGGCTGATATGCATAAGTATGGTCATAAGGATGTTTGTTCAAATGAGGAAATAAAGTACATGAAGTGTTTGTGGGATGACTGAACCAAATCGTGTACACAGCCTACTAACATCATTTACTGCATCAGTGATAATTATGGTACTTTGCCAATGAAATTCTCCCTACTTAATGGATGATTTGATGAATTCTTGGGGTCGTTGGAGAGAGGACACATAGTAGAACATGTTTGGTATGAAAAATGAATTGAAATGAGGCTTGAAATAAGTTGCAAAATGACTTATAACATCCACATTTGGGACTGATAGAAGGGCGTGGCAACTGGTTGGTTGACAAGGCATCTTGGCACCTGGGTTTTCAGCATAATCATAGCAAATTGGACTCAACATAACTTCTCAACCTTTGATCAAATGAAAAAATCATGAACACCAATTTTGAACACCTCACATAGAGGAACAACTTTCATGTTGAAAGATTTTTCATTTGAGGCCCCTAACCATGAGTAATTGATCAATACATTTGGCCCACCATGTGTTTGTGAAAATGACTGCGCGCGTGCCCTGAAAATCTTGGTCATGACCTAGTTTTGGACCTACTTTGCTCAAACTTTGATCAATCATATCTCACTCAATTTTTATCCAATGGAGATGTTCCACACATGGATTTGAAGCTTAAAGCAAGGCCTTTCATTGAGGCAGAGTGGAATTTTCATTTGGTGCTCCAAATTTAAATGGCCTTGGTTCAAACTCTGATGCAAAATGGCCAAAACTTGCTATTTTTAGCAACCCTACTTCATCCAAAAATGGCAACTTTTTACATCTTGATTTTTTTATGATTCCTTTGGAGTTTCTTGATCAAATTTTGTACATTGGACATATGTAACATGAATTTCATGAATTTGGCCTCAAAAAGTCAAGAGTTGACTTTTTCCTCTGATTATTTGACTGTGCCCCAATTTCTCTAATTCTTGATCTTTCTTCCAATTGAACCACTTCTAAAACCAATTGAGATGTAATTTTCCACATACATACACTTAAGGACATATGGGATACCATGACATCAAGTCTTGCCCAAAAAAGCAAAGATTCCCTGATTTAATTGGAAACCCTAGTTTTGACCCCCTCTGGTTAGGAGGAAATTGCACATCTTCCAAATCCAAATTCCTCAGAGTATGTTGTGTATCCTCTTAAAGGATGATGAGAAATGCCACTTGAGAATGATTTTGAATCAATGAGCTATCTCTTTTGAGGGTTTTCCTTAATTTTTGAACCTCTTGCATAGTGAAAGATGTAGTGCTTCAATCTCCCATTGAATCTCACTTCCTTGAGGTTTTGGAAGATCAATTGAGATAGTATGAGACATGAGAGACCTCTTGGCTTGCCTAGAGCCAACTTGATTGACCTTTTTGTGCTTTGAATGATTCCTTGATTGTCCACCTTCCACTTGATCACATGCCCTGATGGTAAGAAGGATGCCATGCTTCATTTTTCTATGTTAAATGCAATGTAATGTTAATGAGGTGGATATGATATGATAAATGATAATGCCATGCTATGATGACAAAAGGGGAGAGCAAATTTTGGGGTATTACAGTAAGCGATGCAGAGAAACCGTTGTATAATGGTTGCACCAAATTTACAAGATTGTCTGCGGTATTAAAGTTGTACAACTTAAAGGCGGGCAATGGATGGTCGGATAAAAGTTTCACAGAATTATTGGCCCTTATGAAAGATATGCTTCCAGAGGATAATGTTCTTCCCAATCGAACATATGAGGCCAAAAAGATGTTGTGCTCTATTGGCATGAGCTATGATAAGATACATGCCTGTCCAAACGATTGCGTATTGTTTCGAAATGAGTATGCATCGCTAAATGAGTGTCCTAAATGTGGTGCCTCTCGATATAAGAAAAAGTTGTCTCCAGCAAAAGTCTTATGGTATTTTCCTATAATTCCGAGATTTAGACGCATGTTTCGTAGTGAGACCGATTCAAGACACTTGACTTGGCATGCAGATGAAAGAATTATTGATGGAAAGTTTTGACATCCGGCAGATTCACCACAGTGGATGAAAATTGATGATGATTATCCTGAATTTGGAAAAGAAGCAAGAAACCTTCGCTTGGCATTATCTACTGATGGAATGAACCCACACAGTATTCAAAGTATCTCACATAGCACTTGGCCTGTGATCATAATGATTTATAACCTACCTCCATGGCTATGTATGAAGCGTAAGTACATGATGTTATCTATGTTAATTTCTGGGCCTAGACAACCAGGGAATGACATAGACGTATACTTGGCACCCTTAATCGAAGATTTAAAGTTTTTGTGGGAGAACGGTGTGGAGGTTTATGATGGGTATAGGAAAGAAAGTTTCAACTTGAGGGCGATGTTGTTTGGCACAATTAATGATTTTCCAGCATACGGAAATCTATCAGGGTACAGCATAAAAGGTCAATGTGCGTGTCCTATTTGTGAAGATAAAACAGATTGGACGCGATTGGAGTTTGGTCAGAAGAATGTCTTTCTCGGTCATCGTAGATTCTTAAATTCTAATCATCACTATCGTGGGTGGAGAAAAGCATTCAATGGAGAGCCAGAACATGGTAGAGCTCCAACTATATTGACAGGTGATCAAATTTTTGAAAAGGTGAAAGATGTGACAACTCAGTTTGGAAAGCCTTTTGCACATACACTTGTCAAGAGTGGGTGGAAGAAGAGGTCAATTTTTTTTGAACTGCCATATTGGAAGTCGTTGTATATAAGACATTTTCTCGATGTTATGCATATTGAAAAAAATGTATTTGACAGTGTTAATTGGTACGTTACTCAATATACCAGGAAAGTCTAAGGATGACCTTAAAGCAAGAAAG